>CM051457.1:8208407-8885907 GCA_028274465.1 Plantago ovata | reverse complement strand
TGAAAAACGTCGAAACCGCTAAACCGGAAAGCGGTTGGGCCGGAGGTTGAGCCGTTTTTTTGGTAAAATTGGAAGAAAAAAATTGCAAAAAAAAAGAAGCCTTTTTTCATTTATATCTTGATTGAATATGGATCTTCACCAAGTCATTTTACTTGATTGGTGATCATTTAATTTTGTTTATTGTGATTTTTTATGGAAATATAAATAATAACATAGTATAAATATATTAGTATTAGTATATTATATATATATATTAATATTATAATGGTACACCGGCTCACAAAACGGCTCAACAGGTCCGACTCCGCTTAAACCTTTTTGAAGGGGTGTCCGGCTCAACCTCCGAGTCCGTTTTTTAAAACATAGGTGTGACCTAAAAAATAATACTAATAAGATTGACTTTCAATCAAAGCTTAGAATTAGATTTGACAAAATTAATATAGTGTGACCTAAACAATTGACATTTTACATATAATAATATTTTCTAAATGACAGTGCAATTTGACCTTTTTATACACTATTAATACAATTTTCCTTAAAAACAATTAATAAAATATTAACGAACTCATTTGAAGCTATATGAATTGAATATATCATGGAAGGAATTCGTGGTCAACTAGATTGTGAATCGTCCTCGATCATCTGTTTTCCACATGGAAGAAATAATCCTCGACCTATTCCAAATCCAGTTCTCCGATCTGCTACTGCTCTCGTCCGACCAAGAACCGGCATCACCCCAACACCTACACTACATTTCCGAACAGATACTCCAAAACCTGGGGCCCACCGGGCCGGGCCTCCTATCAATCAACGGCTTCGCTGCAGCTGGAGCTCTCCGCCAGAGGCTCTTACCATTGGCCAGAAAACTCGCTCTTCTCAGCAACGATGACCGGAAAAGGATTCTCAAGGTAAAATTTCAAAATCGAAGTTAACTTCCACTGTCACTGTCATATCCTTTTTGTAAATGTGACTAATTTTAATTTCTTTTGTTTCCATTTTTTTGTTTGTTTTCTTTTTAAGCAAATAGGAGCATAACTTGGGCAGTGATGTCCCACTAAAGAATCTGGATAGAATAGTTTCTTCATTCGCTATGCAAATGAAGTATGCTCAAGAAGAAGAGTTTAAGTCCCATGCCAATTCAAAAGCTGATGATAATGATTCCGAGTTTAAGGATTTAGGCTTTCTTTTTCGTGAGTTAGGGTTTAGCATGATGGAATTGGGGCTTTGTCTTGCCCGTGTTTGTGATAAGCTAATTGGTGGTCATGAGCTGGAACAGAGTTTATTGCAAAGTGGTACGGCCAAAGGCCGGTTAATACATTATCATTCGGTTTCCGATAATGCTCTTCTTGTTAGAGAAGCATATAAGAGAAAAGGGTCAGGGAGACGCCGTAAGGATAATTTGAACAAAGATGTTGGTTCGGGTGATGGTGGTAACTCGAATTTGTGGCAGCAGTGGCATTATGATTATGGGGTGTTTACGATTCTGACAGCACCGATGTTTTTGTTGTCGAGTGGAAGTGATGAGCGAGACTGTGAGTCTCCCAGTGGCCACACGCACTTGCAAGTGTTTCATCCGGAGGGGAATCGTGTGTTTAATGTCAAAGCGCCTGAAGAAGGTTGGATAGTTCAGGTGGGAGAAGCTGCGGATGTTTTGTCAAAAGGGAAGCTTCGAGCAACCCTGCATTGTGTTACCAGACCACCGGAGGTTGATAATTTCAGCAGGGAGATTTTTGTTGTCTTTTTGCAGCCTGCTTGGGAAATGACATTCTCACTTTCTGAGTATTCTGTCGAGCGGTTAACTTTTGGTTCGGAATTGTGCACGGAGAGGGTGTATGACGAGGAGGAGGAAGCACATGGATCAAGTCGGAACTTTAACAATATTGTCCCTCCACTATGCAAACGGTTGCGAGAGGGCATGACGTTTGCTGAATTTGCAAAGGAAACTACGAAGCAATATTATGGCGGTAGAGGTTTGCAATCCAGATAATATGAGGTAACGTTTTTTGTGATCCGTATGTGGCATCAGTTTGTTTCTCAGTTCGGATTAGCTAATTTTTTGTATTAGGGGAAAGAAGATACTTTATTATTCATTTAGCATTTGCTCTAGGTTTTGTTGTTCTTGTACTCATTAAATTTTGAAATAATTTCACTATGATTGAACTTTGTGGCAATTGGCACCGATTTCATCAATGTTTTCATTTATGTTAAACAGAGGAAAGACGAAAACGCCATCTTGCCCATTATTCTACTTGCCTGTTTAACCTCACATAACCGTATGCATGATAGCATGTCTAAGCAAACTTCTGGTGTCTGACTTAAATTTTTGCGAGTAAATGGCTATGGTTGTTATTTTTGTCATCTATAGTACTAATATACTCCCTCTGAGCTTAGACCTGATAATTCCAAGTGAAAACGATGAAGTTAAGACTTCCGTAGGTATGAAACTATGAATATATGTGAAATATGTATTCATGACAAAATAAAATAAAGAAAGAAAAAAATTAAAAAGAAAGATCAGTTCAGTTTTAGCATTTTAGCCCTTCTGATAATTTAAACTGGAGCCAGTCCCTTCAAGGGCATCTGATAAAATTGGAACAATACAGAGAAGATTAGCATGGCCCCTTTGCAAGGATGACACGCACAAACCGCGAAATAGTCCAAATTTAAACTGGAGCCAAATGTGGCCCAGTAGTTACTTTTAGAACAAGAAGCCCATTTGTAACTCAGCATGAAACTCTAACACCCCTTCTACTCGGCACTAAAACGTAGCTCTCTTTTCCTGTTTTATATACAGCAATGTAGTTTGTCCCTTCGGGGATTTAAATGATACCGCAAGATGACATAACAAATAACGAAAGTCCATTTCTTGTCCTGACTTACTCTGAAACTGATTTTTTTCTTCTCTTAGTACCATTTTCCTTTTGAACTCTGTGATGAACTTTGGCAGCTACGTGATAAAACATATTAAAATTGCCATCTATTGTATATTTCTATTCCTATTGATCTCACTAAACTTTCCTTTCTAAATGTAATATCTGAACATTGGAAGTGATAGAGAATGCGGAGAGAAAAGAAAAAAGAAAGCAACATGCATGTCTCACTGGCTGATCTCTTAAATGTTAAAGGGCAATGAATTGCAACCAAGTATGTCATCAATAATAGTAGATTCTTGTATGTAATTGACTAAGTTGTTTAGTGAGCTGATGATGATTCAGAATTAAGGATTTGGCGGTTTGCATTACAAGGATTAAGGTTGTCTTTAAAAATAATTAAGGATTTGTCTCATTCATGGTTGTGAATTGTGATAGACTAATTAATTGGACGTTGTGAGCTGGAAGCAGGGAACATAGTTTGTTGCAATATGGTACAGCTGAGAGGTGCCAGGTACATTTATCATTCCATTACTAGTAATGCTGACATTAGAGAAGTAGCTAAGAGGTGGTGAAATGTGTTCAAACCTTGGGTTAGGCAATTTCAGTAATCCAGTTTTTGGGCAACCATGGGATAGTTTCCGCGCTTATTGAACCTCATGATTATTCAGTGTTTACTCTTAAAACCAGGGTAAGATTATGCACTTCATCCTAAGTTGAGTAGTTTGTGATTAAGAGTAGCACATGTTGTAATCCCTGCAGGCATGCGTGTCTAAGGCAAACTTTCTGGCTAGAGGAAATTTGAAATATAGAATCAGGCTATCTGAGTTCTTCCCTCCCGAAAATGGTTATGATTGTGAGTTCTCATCTATTCCACTCTTACTGGTTAACTGGTAACAATGAGCTGAAACCTGAAAATGAAGAAGAAGGAAAGCAGCACATACATTTCCATGTGTGTGTGGATTATGAGAAGATTGAAAGAAAGATAAAGCGAAGGAATGACACTACATATGTGTCATTAAGTTGCATGTTTGGTAACTTTTAGTTTCTGCAGGACGTGGCCAACAGAACTTCGAAGCTAACTATAAATCATCTTGAAATTTGCCTTCTCCGATAATGCTAAACTACTGTGCTCTTTTCCCCTTAATTCAGCTGCCTCGGCAATGTAGTGTGTCCCTTGCGGATATTCGATACTATCAAAATGATACAGGTAAGATTAGCACGACCCTTTTTCCTCATACGGGTATTACTTCATTATTTTTTACTTCCTCTCCTAGCCCAGATTCTGAAATTCGATATTTGTTGTAAACTTGTAATTTAAACTTTTGTCAAATCATGATAGTTTTACTTTCAATATTATTCTCTTCGTTTGTGGTCGCTAGTCTCTACACCGTACGAGCGAGCGTGAAATTAAACAGAGATAAAAGAAAAGCAGCATGTATTCTTCATGTTTTAAGCTCGAAAGCAATGGCTGTGACTTGGAACTATAGAGAACAAGAACCCTGTCTTCTCTTTCTGTGCTTATATTCTTTTACTACTAGATTCCAAGGGATTTCATCTTGTCTGCTTCTTCCAAAAATCCAAACTAGTCCCCCTCATTGTAGAGACATAAGCGTGCCTTAGCACCCCTTATAGGTTGCATATTACACCCTCTACCACCTGTTTGCAAAATTGGTGACTTATAGTCCAAAGTTAAATACTACTAGTCTCTAACAAATGTGTATTAATAAAACGTTTAACTTGTTCCCTGTTTGTTTTCGGCAATCTTAGCTTGGAGAGTTTCTGGTAATTGATTATGTAAAGGTCATGTTATGTTCGTACTTCCTGGGGAGAGAATTTATTTGTAGCAGATGTACTATATAGATAAATGAATTTGGTTTTTGAGATACTAAGATGATTAGATCCATGAATCTGATACTTGCAAGTTGCAGTGTGACAAGGTTGATGTTAATGTAATTTTAATGCCAATCAAGAACTGCTTATAAGTTCTGATAAGCATCTCTTCTTGGTTCGTTATCTTGCATATTTCTAATAATGTTGGTTAGATTAAGAACACTTCACACACTCGAACAATCTTTTCTGTGAACTCAGCTCATTCTTTGAGTCGATTGGATCATAGAAAACCATTTAGTGAGCCATAGTACAGTGCTAAGTGTTTATATTATATCTGGAGATGGGAACTGCAATTAGGCCCACTGTTCTGTTTTTGCATCTGTGTGTGTTATATTAGAAATCCACTACTAGTACTAGTACTGGTATAGGAGTATGATTACATAAAGATTAGTGAAAGTGATGATTGGTTTTGTTGTGAGCGTGCTAATTATTGAGTTTAATGATGGTACACGTCTGCAAAAGGTGGAAACACGAGGCCAGAAAAAAGACACTATCCGATGATAAGAATAAGAATGATAATAGAGTACTAGTACACTAGTATGAATTGGAGAAGTGAAAAGGAGAAGACAATGTGAAGGATTTGAAGTTATTAAGGCAAATAGAATCATCTTTTTCTTATGGGGGCAGAAGCTGCTGGTCCTTAAAGAGGAGAAAAGCCTGTATTTTTATAAATTTGAGATGGAAAAATAGCAGCTTTCTCTTTATTTACTTTGATTGTTGACATAATATATGGAGGAATGGAAACAGAGTGGTTGGTGTATTATTCTGCAGATTGGCATGGCATATGGTATATGATGACGCATTCAGGCACGCCTTAGATAGATGGATCATAGATAGATGGGTCGGGTAGGTACATTTCCTAAGATTTTTGGGGTCCAAATCCTAGCAAGGTTGGTCGGGTTATGATGTTGCCATTTCTATGGTTAGTGCGTCTAATTTCATGGGACAAGTCTACAATTCTATATTTGTCTTTGTGTTTTTTGGACTAGCATATATATTCTTCTTGTACGATATAATCATTCAGATTCTTGCCTCGTCTGTCCCAACTCTCAACTAACTAGTCTAGTCTAGTATTTAATCAGGTGGATTAGATGATAAATTAATTGCAAAAATTGATGTCATGGTGTGTTTGCTTCGAGATTAACTAAAAGTACTCCATTTGTGTTCATCACATTTGCGGAAACTCATATCCTAATTTTGCTGCTCATATGCTGAAGAACCCTTTACCTTTTAACTCTACCAGTGCAGAAATCCAAATAAGATTTTCAAATTCACCGAAACTATGAAGTGCATGTAGTGATAATTTGGAAGCCAATTAGTCATCTTATTTTTTGGAAATTTACATAAATATTTTTTCAATTTAGTTACATGATTGATATTCACCCAATCGAGTTATTTTATTTAAGTCATACTATAACTTATTTTAGTTAAATAATGAAATGACCTGATAAGGTCCTGCCAAAATAACAATGAGTTCTCTTCGTACCTATAATGAAATTTACCTAGGAACTACTACTCCACTATATTAGCCATGACATGATTAGCAAGTAGTGCCTAGGAAGCGTATCCAATGATTTAAGCATCGATGTTTTCTTAGATCACTGGGAGAGATCAGAGATCTAATAGTCGGAGTATCGCTGTTAGAGGCAGGGCACCTGTACGTTTAGCATAATCCGTGAATATTCTGTCTTTGGGGGGCGGGGGTATCATATGACTAATGACTTTAATCCTAGAGAGCTTAATTATATTTCTCAGGGCAATCATTAATTAAGGTTTGAGTTGCTTTACTTAGAATCTTTTTAGTCCTGATGTTGATTGTTCACTTGTTCATAGATTTGCTTAATCACCTAATCATATCTTTAACAATTCCTAATCATGAGTTTATATATCTATCCGTTAAGTTCACAAGACCAAGGACCCTCACAAATTAAATACTCCATCTTAGTATCCTCCTGCTTCATTGAATTACACTCAACCGGCTCGTCGTTAGGGGTTGAGAAAAATCGGGGCTGGCTATGGTTCTGACTTCTGAGGTTACAGTTTCTAGAATTTCTTAGTAATAGTATCTTTCTTAATTTCATGGTTTCAAAATGATTCCAACTTCCATGCATGATCAACCAATGGAGTTCTATATTTTGGCTCGGGTGACTTTGATTCATGGACAAAATCCATTAGCACATCTTTACAATTTGATGCGGTGGCGAATCCAGCGGCATATTTTAGGGGGTCGAAGTTACGTGTGAAATTTCCGTGAAATATACAGTCCGTATTAAATTTAGAAATTACGCAAAAATCTATATAAGTATAATAGCTGAAACAGAAAAAAAAAATCTATTTATGAACATTTTTCTCATATCCTTTATTTTTTTTTTCTTGAAATGCATCTCTTTTGGTAGATTCATGTAATTTAAAAGGTTCGATTTTTAAAATAGTTGTTATTTCTCTATGTACATCGTTCAACTCTTATTATGATTATACATCGTTCAACTCTTATTATGATTTGTATCACATCTTGCATAACATAGTCTTTTTGGTAATATGAAAATATATTTCGTACTTGACATTAAAAACTTTGGAAGAACAAGTGACATAAAAAAATTTAAATCGGGGGGAGGAACAACATGATAATAATGGAGATGACTTAGAGAAAAATGAATAAAGAAGAGGCAAAGAATTGGGGATAAAAATAAATAGAGAAATGTTGAAATAAAACTATAATAATAATGGGGATGTCTTGTGAAAAAATGAATAAAGAAGAGACAAAGAAATGTTGAAATAAAACTATAATAATAATGGAGATAAATTGAGAAAAATGAACAAAATAAGGGTCAAAGACCAAACAAAAATTTGTAAATGTCAAGATTGGATCCCTCACCACCAACATGACAGACTCATGCCTTAATTAACCACTAGGAGAAAATAACATCTTTTGGGTTGGGTCACGTAGTATAGTTTAACATATATTAATATTTCCTTTAAGTATAAATACAGGGCTGGCCCTGGGTGAGCTGGGTCAGCTGACCCATACCAGATTCGCCACTGATTTGATGTTGGAAAGCTCACATTTTAAACATTGATTAGTTTTATGACAAGAAATGTATACAGATTATATGGAGAATAAGGAAGTACATTAGCTTTAAAAATGATACATGGTGGATATACAAGGTGGTTGAGAAAGTTAAAAGAAGTTGTATTAATTGGTTTAAGTGGCAACATACTTGTATCATCAGATAGTTTCCTTACTGGTTTAGAAATTTTTTTTTTTTTTTTTTTTGTTTTGTTTTTGTTTAGGTGCTTTACTCAGAATTGAAAAAGTACTATTTTGTGTTTTGTATGTGGTGTGGTATGATATTTCATAGTCTTCTAGTTAAATACCACCACTTTAGTGGCGTTTGGTACAAATTTTATGTTACCAGTAACTAAGTATGTTCTATCCAAAATATTTTGGACTTCGGTGGACTCATTACCATGCATACCATTGTGACAATACTAGCGGAGTGGTAGTATTCTAAAATAATATGGTGTTTTATTATCATTTTCAAGTGAAAATACTATCGTGCCCTTAAAAGTAGCAAAATTTAATGAAACTATACCATCGCATCAGTAATCTATTATTTTCAAAACATCACCATTAAATTACCATTGATCCAATTACGCTTCTAACGACAATCCTACCAAACAGTTAATTTATTTACTCAATAAAATCAATATACTCTTTCTATTAATAATTTTTTATGCTCATAAAATTTTCCTAGTTCCAAAAGAAACTGTCAACCAATGACCCATGTGGCCCTGTCCATCCTTTTTTCTTTGGAAACCGTAAAATTTTATTCCATGGAAAACGAAATATAAGTACGGAAAAGTGTACAAGATTTGCACGACCAACAAAATGCACACTATAATACCCAGACAAAGCGAAAAACACACCCCCGAAACCCAAAGCAACAAAACCAATCTAAAAAAGTTATGGGCGAAATAAATCTGACCACATAGAGTCCCAAGATGACGAGTTCTCAAGAGAGTCAATGGAACACCCCGAATGTAGTTTAAATGGTAAACGGTGAAACAATGATTAATACGTTACTTATGAATAAATTTCACTTTTAATTGGTAACTTCCATTTACTTTGGTCTATAATCTTCTGATCTAATAAGGGAAATCAACAATATGATCTGACGCGACGTGCATCATGCTAGTAGTACTTGAAAGATTCTCAGTGAAATGTGGTACTAACACTCACCGCTCATAATTCATGTAACCAATAGACTACTTTCTTTAATCTTCTTTCCACTAAAAGAAAGCTAGTGCTAATGGTGCATTAACTCCAAACCATAACTATATATAAGCATAATTACCTATATTGAGATTGAGATTTTGATATTATTAGCACTAATCATGACAGTGCGGCGATCTACCTTTGATGAAAAGCACTAATTTCGCTTCACCACAAGACAAGGATGCAAAATTTAGCTTTCCCCTCTATCAATAATTCAATATACTTGCGCCAGAAAGACAAAACTAAGGCCTGATTAAGTAATCAAATCTGCAATCCAAAGTGGCGAGACAATCAAAATATATACTACTCAAATTCGTAGGCTTTACTTGCTCAGTCATGCACCAAATTAAACCTTGTCAGTATGAAAACTCACTAATTACCATTCAATTTTGTTCAGTTCAGATTAATTTGTAGGCTAGTGATATAGACAGAGCTAAAATTACTAATACCAGAGCAATTTGTGTAATTTTAGGAATGATTAGTGTTTTTAAAAGGTAAATTGCCCTGACATCAATAATTTTAGCTCTGGCTATATCACTAGCCTAATTTGTATTGTTTTTTTCTTTTCTATATTATTACAAATAAGTGAAGTTCAAGTTCATTCAATTCTGTTTAAACGAAAATAATAGAGCCTAACATCAAAATTCAACCTATAATGATACTTAAAGTTACATGGAAGTCCATGGTATTCATATATGATAGATTTATGAAAATGGTCCAAGTGATTTTGGTGGAAAATAGCACCTAGATTCAACTTCACAAACTCCCAATTAAAACAAGGATTTTAGGTCAGAATTTGATCTTGCTGGAACTGGCCGAAGCCCCCTGTTAGACAAGAGAACAATGAGGGGATTAGTGCCCGACTTTTCTTAGTCATGTCGAAGTCAATTCAATGTGTTAAGTGCTAAGGAAGGCAAGATGAATTACTAGAGGGAATAGTGACCAACTTTGTTCTCTTCATTTTATGGCTTGGCTTGTATTTATAAGTGGAGACTCGCATATATCTTGAGAATCAAGCCTACACATGAGTAGGATAGCTCATTCTAGGACGTACTTTCTTCTTAGCTCGGATTTTAAACTTCATATATTATTTTCAAACCCAACATTGTCTTGCACTTCGAGGCCAATGCCTCGAGTTTTATTAGATCTGTTCTTCGGGGTAACATTCTTTTCAAGGATCATACTCTACTCAATTCGAGTCAACCTATGTATGCTCAAGACTTCAAGGGGTTTGTTCTCTTGGTGGCTGAATGAATGTACACCCACGAAGTACAAAATATGTCCTCATCACTAAGTACTCATTCTTGGTCAAATGTTAGGTCTATAAGAGATGGGAGGGGTTGATATATTTAACCTACCTGTCATCGACAAGTCGGATAATGAATAGTTAACTTAGTAAGTGGACAAGTATCTCGGATCATTAAACTATTGAAACGTAAATACTACATAAATTGGTAATAACTGCATATATTAGTGTATTATTAATGGTAAAGGATCTAGTATACATAGATTTCATCAGCATACACACTCTCATATATTAAGGATCATGTATCTTTGTCGACTATTGTGATGTGGCGGTGGTCCTAAACTAAGATAGGTCCTAACTGGTATGACTACAAACCATACTTTGCTAAAGACCCGTTTTGACTCCTATTGGTCTCTTGGTGGAGAATGTACGCTCGAATTAAGTCCGCTCAATCTCCTCTTGTGTCCGAGCCTCTACTTCTTAATCAACTGTCGTCTTCTCGGATCTCTAGTGGCACCATAATACGACCCAAGCCCAACAGTATCATATAATCCACTCTTATCCATCTAGCTACCAACCATTTTGCGCGCACACCACTTGTATGTTATGAGATTCAACTATTATCACTTTTTCGAGTTTACAAAAGCATGGTAAAAAGCTCATATTATGGTACTCCCAAGTGTAACGGTTTTGCTATACACTTTGTAGATGAATAATAAATAATAATGAATGATGTGTAGAAAAAGAATCTCGAACCCATGCATATATCACACATAACTCCATGTCAAGTTGTTTGACGCGTAGTCGTAGAATTAAATGAGATGCTTAGACAAAAAAGGCAGTACTAGTATGAAGATAATGACCATGGAAAAGATGTTTGTAGACTGAATCCGGGGCACTGCGAACCCAAAATTCCCAATCCCAACGTCCAAAAAGAGAAGCAAAAGAGACCAAATTTATTGTCACAGTCACATTTCTTCTTTTTTGCATTTCAATCCACAGACCTCAAAAGAAATAAACACAGGGTCCTACTACTAGTCCAGTCTCAACTTTTACTTTTTACTTTTACTTTACAGTTTACCTTTTTCACTGCCTCTGAGGGTACAACCCAGTTTTCTCAACGTACAACACGATTAAGGCTGCAATCGGATTAAACCGCAGGCAAATTAACCTCAGATACCTTTTTATTCTTTAATCAAAGATTGACCGCAGCACCCAATAACTCATTGACTAAGTGGGCCGAGCTTCGTGGCCCACTAAGGCTTAGCCCAATCATGAAACTCCCACTATAAAATCGACTCACTGAATTGCAAAATTTTTCCAGTAAACAAACACACACACCACCAAACGCAACTGAACTCACTCACTCACTGACAAATTCTACCAAGTACCACCATACCATGCAAACTGGCAGTGGCAGCAGCAGCCAAATGGACACGCTATGGGCCGAGAAGGGCCCGAACGGAGAAATCCAGTTACCGGAGAGCCCACGTGGGCCGATGGAGTTTCTGTCCAGGTCATGGAGTGCCTCTGCTTTTCAAGTTTCTAAAGTGCTGACACCTTCTTCTTCAATGGCTTCAAAAGTAGCCAGTGCTGTTATACCGGAAAAAGTTACCGGAGAAGAAGAGGAAGATTCTTCTAAGCTTCTGGGAAACACGTTCTCTTTCGCTTCTTCAGCCACTTCTCAGCTGATTATTGACCGGATCATGTCTCAATCGGTCAGTTCTTTTTTTTTTTCTCTTTGTTCAAGAAATGCTCTCTTTGTTTTTTTCAAGTAAAGTTTTGTTAAGTGAAAATTTTGTTTTTGGTTCTTAAATGCAGGAAATTTCACCATTGACGTCGGGGAGGCTTTCGCATAGCAGCGGGCCTTTGAATGGCTGTCTTACTGAAGAAACAGAGAGCCCTCCAATTTCGCCATCGGAAGAATATGAAGATGTTGTTAAGGTATCCATTTAGTCTTATTGCATACATTTTTTTATACTTATTGCATACATTTTTAACAAACTTTTGTGGTTTCTTATACTAAATCAAACACTAATTTATTATACATAGTTCCAAAATCAAATTAATTCAATAGCCTAGGTTTCTAGTGTTGCTCTGTTATGGTGTTAAACACTTAATAAATGTCACATCAACGATTTTGAGGATGGATATTGAGATTAAATACAAGTATCTTGAAATGTGATAAAGAAATAAAGTAATTAATAGAATATTTATGATATAGAATCAAGAAATACTACTAGAATCAATGTGAGAGAGATGTGGTGTTATGCTATTTAAATGAATTTTATACTATGTTTGGAGTGATACATTTTTATTAATCATACATGCATTTGGTATTAAAAATGGAACATTTGTTATTGTTATGAAAGTGAAGGAGTGGAGTGACTAGTGAGTACTAAGTCGGTATGATTATACACCATTTAATGATAAGTGGGCGTAGCGTACACATTAATCATAATTATGCAAGTGTAGTGGAGAATTTAGTCAATAGTGGAGTGGAGACAAAATTGAGTCCAAGTATGTGATATGTCAAGCGATGTCACCGTTTTTAATTGCTAGGGACGGACTTCTTCTAATACTATGGGCCTGTTTGGTGTCTATATGTGATGTAAAATTGCATACTATTGACTGTGCACCTAACAAAGGACCGCCATTTATAATGTATTGAATAATTATGATATAGAATCAAGAAATACTATAGACTACGCACATTTTAACACATTTTAAAGTGCTATAGAAAAGTCACTTTCATTCGATTGTTCGGTTGATATCTGTGTAGTTTTAAGTTGTAATAAGAAGCCTGAGTTCTAACCGGTGTTTTACTATTGTTGTGTCACTTTACATGTTAGACATCTTAAATCCACAACATGCTATGGACTATTAGTGGTAATAAAAGCATTACAGTAACTTGAAGTGGTTGGCTGGCACTAAATACCTCATTGATGACACTCATGTCAATAGTTAAAAAGTGTGACTAATTCGAAATAAAATGACATTGCTACTATGTCCATATCTAAAAAGTTGAGTAGTAAAATTATGTGCCGCTCCTTTTCTTTTGCTTTTTCGACTGGTGATTAAATTTAATTCGTTTAGTTTTAGGTAGATGCTGCTGCTACTACAAGTTTCAAAAGATGATTAGTCAATGATGGGTCTAATCTAATATTAGTAGAAGTAGTAGAAATAAAAAGTTCCATGGGATAATAAGTTTGTAGTAGTAACATAATTCGACCATTATTTCAACTTTCGCGGTTGATAAAGTGCTTTTGTCACTCTCGATATTAACTTTGGCTTCTTTACAACACAACAATATGCTTTATTCTCCTCCTTTTGACTTTCTTGAACCTTCATTTTGACACAGTTACTTCACATGGAAACCGATACAACTCTGTTCCCTGTTCATATCTTTAAAGAAAAGTGTTAGGAAAATATAATAGAGTAATCGTAAAGAAACAGTACAAAGATGATTTATGTCATGTAACTAAATATAATAACTCATCATTTAGCTTACAGACAAAGCTTTAGACAGTAAAACAAAGAAAATCAGTATCTATGTAAGGACAAAAGATAGATACTATCAATCATGTCATTATCTCTCTAATACTTCACTTTGGATATCAATCAAGTCATTACATTAGTAAGTACTATGTTAAACTAGAAATGCAAAATTATACTGTAATAGTAATACTAATAAACGCATTTTGGGTCATAAATCCGATATGTTCTCAGTGCTCGGGAAAGATCAGTTGTACCTACCAAACATCGATTATGTTCCACGTAGGTTGCGTGGGGAAGTTTCAACAATTTTTCGAGCTTTAGGCAACTATATGACCACTTATGATTTTAGCTATATGATTGAAGTATTTTTTAGATCTAACTCTTCGATTAAAAGTGTCACACATCATTGACATTACTCAAGTGGACATCTACATGTAAACAAAACTCCAAGGTTGTTCATAAGAAAGACAAGAGATGGAGTGTGTAAGTAAGTATCCAAGAAGATAAGCAACATATGATGCAATGTGATGAAATCTCTGTTTATATAAGTACTTTGAAGCTGTTACCATATTGGTGCTAACTGACTTCTGGAACCACTTACCCAATTACCCCTTCAATTTCAACTCTAATTCATCTTTTTTACTTAGAAGTTCTCACTCAACTTACACTAAAACTAAATACTACTAGTGAGTAGTGACACTACATCAGCAGTACTACTTCAATCAGTCTCTTGTAAGTTGCATGTTTTTCTTCTCTAGTCAATTTTTTAACCTCTTTTTCCCTAGCTATCCATTTAAGGCATCTAAGTTTACTCCAAAGAATCTTTTGTACAATCTCATTTTACTATTAGCTGGATTCATGAATCATGACAAATACTACTAGTAGAAAACATTTTGAACATTGGGTCTAATACTTTATGCATCTAAATGTTTATAAAGTTATGTTGCAGTAACATTTAACTGTCGATATGACCTGTTACTAGTCGACTAACGCAATGTCACATTTTCAGTATCTGCGAGCAAACAACACTCTGCAGCCTCTATTTACCGCCACTCGCAGCAGCGGCTACAACACTGGTGGTGCTGGTGGAACTGGCACTCCAGCTGGCAAGACAGTCGGGAGGTGGCTGAAGGAGCGTAGGGAGAAGAAGAAAGAAGAGACAAGAACGCAAAATGCGCAGCTCCATGCAGCAGTTTCTGTGGCTGGAGTGGCTGCAGCTGTGGCATCAATAGCAGCAGCCACAGCTGCGGCGTCTTCTAAAGGAAAGGACGAGCAGATGGCAAAAACTGACATGGCAGTTGCTTCGGCTGCCACTTTAGTTGCGGCTCAGTGTGTGGAGGCGGCTGAGATGATGGGCGCTGATCGTGAGCATCTCATGTCTGCTATTTGCTCTGCTGTCAATGTTCGGTCCCATGGAGATATATCGACGCTTACTGCTGCAGCAGCTACAGGTACTGTAGTAAGGAAACTATAAATGAATCTACGCGGGGGATTTGAAAGATCACTCATTTATTAAAGATTTGAATGTTCTTGTATTTTGTAGCTCTGCGAGGCGTGGCGACCTTAAAGGCGAGAGCTCTAAAAGAGGTATGGAATGTCGCGGCAGCAATACCAATCGAGAAAGGTCTAAGTTTAGGTACAGGAAATAACAACAACAATAACAGCAGCAACAGTTCCGGAAGCTGTGAGGAACTGATTCCTGAAGAGAACTTTCTTGCCGCGTGTAATCAGGAAATGCTTGCTCGTGGAGGTGAACTTCTCAAAAGAACTCGTACAGGTAGCGCTTTTACGATAAATCTTCGTTAACATTGTTACAGCAACTTCACAAAAGAGATCAGGTCTTGATGTGTAATTTGTAATCTTGTAGGTGAGCTTCACTGGAAGGTTGTTTCCGTATACATTCATCGAACTGGAAACGTAAGTAGTCCGACATTGATATGAATTTGAAAAACATCGATTTCTTGATCGTTGTGCCTAATAGTATCCTGTCTGGTGGGTTGCAGGTGATGTTGAAGATGAAGAGCAAACATGTAGGACATACCATAACCAAGAAGAAGAAAAGTAAGTTTTCACCACATTTTACATGGACCACTAAACTGGCAATCTGATATTGAACATTTGAACTTATCTGATAATGTTTGGGGTGTCAATTTACAGATGTGGTTTTCGACGTTTGCAAAGACATGCCAGCCTGGCCAGGGAGGCATTTGTTCGAGGATGGAGAGCAGAGGAGATATTTTGGGCTGAAGACAGAAGGGCGCGGTGTTGTGGAGTTTGAATGC
Source organism: Plantago ovata (assembly GCA_028274465.1). NCBI lineage: Eukaryota > Viridiplantae > Streptophyta > Magnoliopsida > Lamiales > Plantaginaceae > Plantago > Plantago ovata. The sequence continues at coordinate 8,869,842 of CM051457.1, read as the reverse complement.
AGGAACGCAAGAGAGTATGAAATGTGGACTCAAGGTGTGTTGAGGCTTCTCTCCATCGTCGCCGAAAGAAAGAAAAAGCATCACAAGTAGATAGCTATGTAAGATTTGGGCTAGCAAATTAAACAAGTTAAACAAGTGTGAGTCCAGAGTTAGTATAAGTAGTAAGTAAACAGGACACTGGTTTGTGTGTTGATTTAGGCCTAGATATGTGCATTGGCTTCTGTTGTCATCAACTCCTTGATTAGTGCTCTGGAGTTTGTTAGTAAGTACTACATGTAATTTGTTTAATGAGAGTGCAGTGACTTATCAAAGTTGAGTAGGAGCTGACAGCCGATACTATTTGTTCGATTAATTGCAAGTTGAATTCAAAACTTGAGCAAAAGATGAATGATACACATTCTGTTGTATAAAACAGAAGGAAACTGAAGAAAAATGAAAACTATTCATGTATGTCTCTTATTCTTTAGCAGCTTTGAGTAATCTCAACAAGTAGAGAAAGTGCCTTATGATATCCAAGTAGAGCATAATAGAAGCCAAGATGTGCTCATCGTACGTGTATCGTTTGATCAACAGTTCAGTATCCCAAACAATATAAGCACACGAAAGTACTACTCACGCGAGGGCATAGATCATCGTGCTTATCCTGCCCAGAGGAGAAAAACACTGCAGCACAAATGACAAATGAAAGTTAGTTCAACTTCTGAGAGAGACCACACCTTCTAAAAAACACTCAAGAGAGAATTTGATTCGTAATTAGAGTTGGTACCTGTATAATTCCGAAGACAAGGAGAACGCATGTAGCACCAAAGGCGTAGACCAGGAGGAAATTGAAGTCATGACCTCTCTTAGAGGCCCAGAATGTGTATGCAGTGAGGCTAAGAACCAAAGTGGCTGTTAAGATACAAGTCTCCAGAATAATATTCCCTGCAGCTCCAAAATTCACACATGACATGCATGCATGTTATTAGGAAATTTAATTTGTTAAATAAACATTACTAAGAAATTAATACTTCAATCAATCATTTACTAACCACTAGTGAAGGAGCAAGCCACCCCCAATGCAAAAGCGTAAGCCAAAGTGAACACACCAAGTAGCTAGGATATAATTCACTGGATGCCTTTGGTGGAGGAAAACAAACGCTATCAGTACTGCAAACGCAAAACAACAATCAAATTTGTTTATATAACTTACGTATTTATTACATCCAACCTCACTGAAAGTCTGAAAAGACCAGGGCACTTAGTGCAATATACAAAATAGAATACGTGACATATATATAGGAGTAGTACTTACCAAGAATGGTGGCCACGAAGATTGCAATGTAGATGGCGAAATCGAGGAGAGTAGTGGCAAAGAAAAGAGAAATTGAAGGAATGGAAACAACGAGAGAAGCAACAGCAACGGTAAGAAGAAACTGTAGAGCGACAATTGAGTAAACTTTGCGAACAAACAATCGGAATTCTGGGTTTTCTTGCATATGTGGGTACAGCGGTTCGGTGACCGATGATGATGATGATTCAATGTCATTTTTGCCCGACATTGTGAACAAATTCAAACTTTAATTAGCAATATTTACTATACTCATGATGTTTGTTCTTAATTTGAGACTTGGAGCTTGCTGCAGTTTGGAACTATTTAATGGCATCATAAATAGTAGATCAAATTCAATTCAATGATGGCTTTAACATGTTGACGAGTTAATTAATCATTTAATTTGCTTATAGCCTCCGTCGAATATATATAAAAAAAAAATACATTTCTACTTGCTATCACGCTAGCTAGTTAATTAATCTACACATGCAAAGTTGTACATCTATACTAGTAGGGATCCCATACTAGTAACACTTTTTTTTTTTTTCCAACCGGTATTCAATGCTACACGATTAATCTGCGATTAATTTGGCCGATCATATCCTTTATGAAGATCGGAACTCTATTTTAGATTATTTGGCAGTTGGCACCTAACTTATCCTTTATGAAATTACTATTTGTTTGTGTAAATTCTCCTCCTGACCTGACCTGACCTCCACGTCTCAAAGTAGTTGCATAATTTTGAATTACTTTTATTTCTTATTGTTAATAATTTTGAATTTTAATTATAAATTACTGTTAAATTCATTATAATATTATGTAAAATTTAATAAAGTATTATAACTTGTTGACGAGTAGTAGTTGATTAATCATCATATGATTAACTTGTCACGCTAATTTACTTTAATCCATTTCTTACTAGCTAGTGGATCCATAACCACACGTGCCAAATTTGTACGTGTGATGTATATAAATACTATTTTTATTTTTCAACCGATATTCCATAAGTGCAACTAAAATATTATATGGTCGAAAAATGTCGGACATCATCAGATTTATTTATTTTTTTTCTTTTTGTTGGTGTCATGGTGTGTGAGTGTGAAAATATGTTGGTATGCACCTAAATACTTTATACACAACTTAAGAATCGAATAGTGAATTATGATAAAAAAACAATTAGATTTAAATAATGTTATACAAACTTGAAATTCATTGAAACATACACTAATGTTTAATTAATACTAACATGATCTAAACTATATAAGTTTAATTGGACCATTACATTTGACATCATAATCAGTTGGACAAATTAATTTTAGCATACCACATGAAACTTAGTCATGCAATAAATTATAAATTAAGAGGCTGCTTATAAAATTAAATAATAAAAAAATAAAAAACATGTTAAATCCACAATGTGGACAAATAGTTTCTTTTATGTCAAGAGATTGGGAATGCGGCTTCGTTTGTCTCTCAATGTAGAGGAGGAAAAAATGTCACCTCAAAGGCTAAAAGTGTCTGATAAGATCACTATTAAGATGTTTTGTATAAACGTAAGATGTTTCGTAGAAACGTAACATGTAATGTTACTTGTAAAGGCTAAATGAGTAACATTAGAGAAGAAAGAAATGCCTTAAGAGATTGTAGAAGGAGTATTATAGTAATATTTGACCATTTGAAAAAAAAAGTTGTTATTGCGGAATTGATGTGGTCAAAGGAGTCCCATAAGTTAAAAACAACAGAAAATAAATAAATACAATAAATGTTTTGCTAATACATTATAATGTTCACATTCAAGTCAGGATGGCCGAGTGGTCTAAGGCGCCAGACTCAAGTTCTGGTCCTCTAACGAGGGCGTGGGTTCAAATCCCACTTCTGACATGTTTTATTTATTTATTTGATATCACATTTTTCGTTCCCTATTTTCCCTATATTAATTATGCATGAGAGAATAATCTAAGTACTTGTATTCATTCCCAATTTTCCTATATTAATGATGTATGAAAATAGTCAAAGAACTTGTATCCAATTAGCTTATGTTATGTGAGCAAAGGAACGCTAGCTTGTATAAGTTGAATAGTAATTGAGTAGGTAGACAATCGTCTCTATTATCTTAAACTATTTAAAGGTGCATAACGCCATATTTTCTTAGTCTGGAAAAAAAAGTTCAACTTATATAGTTTAGAGATTTACTTTGTTGTTTTTTATATTACAAATAAGTTCAGATCAAATTGGTTCTTGTGTGACAATGTCAGTAAAGGAAAGTTTGCCTTGGATAAATTGAGTAACGGCTTAATTAATCAAGTAGGTAGACAATCATCTCAACTATTTAAAGATTCATAAAACTATGTTCTATTTGTCTAAAAAAACAAATTCCAGGATCTTGTCTCCTCATCAGCGAGGCCACCGCACCGCCGCAGCTTGGACCTAATCTCTAGGTGATAGGTCGTTTCTTCATGAAATATAGTTTTCTCGAACCCAAGACTTAAGGAATTGGATGCCATTATCCAAATGGTGAATTGGACTCGAGGACATCTCGAACCGAGGACTCCTATTGGGTCCGAAGCCATATTTGAGATTACCCAAACACACTCATTAGTACCTTACCTACGCTTTCAAGATCCACCACACCACAGTTATTGGGGCTTAGTTACAAATTCAAAATATATAACCCCCAGGATCTGTACACTCTATAGCTCAAATATGAAGTCTACAACTTATTAGAGTAGTTCTACTTATATTTCAGCCACAGATTAGAACTCTACTACAGATATTATCTTAAATGTGTGCTTCATTGATTTGAGAAAAATTCTACCATAAACTTCATCTACGAGCCACGAGTAAACAAATACTAATAAAACAAGAAGCACTTCACCCAACCACGTGAAATTCTTCGAAAGAGTGTCTAAACCGAAAAGCCTAGACCGAGTCTTAACCAATACAACAACGTCAAAACTAATCTCTCCCTAAAAATACAATAAATGAAACAATGCCTAAGCAAAATAGGCCATCAGTGTCCACGTCCATCACGCCCAGGTAAGACAGAGTAAGAATACAAGGCTGCCACTCACTGCCTCAACACCCAAGAACATTCTTTAGCTCAAGATGACATCCAAACCAAGAACCATGACTGTATGGTCTATCAACAGACGAATCTAATTTGAACCAATATCATCAATGGTGACTTTTATTCATTGTATTATATTGTTTTTATTATTCATTAAAGCATCCATCAGTAGTGATGTTGACTTTTATGACGAGTCCTTGAGCAAGCTCAGTTTTGTTTCGCTTTAGGCACTTCGCACTCACATAGTCACATGTAAAGTAACTCATGGCGAATCGAACGGTCCCTTGAGAGTGCAGTTGGTACGTTAGGATATACATACACATCCAGTATCCCTATCAAACCTGTTTAGTCGTTTTGCAATTATCTCGTCAAGTCTCATCGAGGACCATGTATGTACTGTACTATTTTGACGTGATGCTAAGGGTAACAGATGTTTAAAACAAAACTTGCACAGTAGAAACAAAGGTCGCTATTAATTTGTAAAACCAAAGAATCCATTGTCATTCTATATTAGAAGAAGAGCATACTATTCGATTTGTCAATCTAGAAATAACCACATAGAATTAGTTTTAGCATCACTATACCACCCCCATGTACACCAAGCAAGGGAAACAAAACAGAGAATTTCAACTGTCTAACCATCAACAGCTCTCAAGATGGTCAACAAAGCAGAGAAGAGGTTGATGATATCCAGATATAGCGAAACTGCAGCCCAGATATACTCATCGTATGTATACCGCTTGATCAAATTGTCAGTGTCGTACACAATGTAGCCACAGAAGATTATTGCTGCCAGACACCCGTAGATCATCACGCTTATCCTACCCAGGGGGAACAAAATCTGCAGGGCAAGTTTATGTATGTCATCCATGTGTTTTCTGATAGGTTATAAGCAATTGAAACTAGAAATCCAATAACATAACAGAAATAAAAGTCTCCATACCTGAATGAGCCCAAAAACAATGAGAACCATTAATGCACCAAACAAGAACGGCCCCAGAAAATTGAAATCTTGGCCTCTCTTGGCACCCCAGAATGTGTACAAAGTGAGACTAACCACCACCACAGCAGTCAAGATGAACGCTTCCAGAATAATTCTCCCTGTTGCATGGAAATTCAGGATGAGACCAGAAGAAGATAAGTTTAACAGATCCTTTTACAAATTCAACAAAAGGTGACACATCAATAAAAGGAAGTTAAGAATACCACAGAAACGTAGATAGTATCTTCAAGTATTCCCAATTTATCTAGGAACTTTGGCATGAGATAAAGGTGACACACCCCCTACAAACTAATCGAGAATATTAACGAAGAAAAAGCTCAAGATATCATAAAATGCAACTAAACTGAATCATCTACATACATCCCCAACTTATGAAGCTGTTTATTATTACATTCTGGCTTGCATATATACTACGTTGAAAATTCTGAAACAATGAACGATGATGATTACCACTTGTTTACACATCACACATTGTGTTTGTTGACGATTGGATGCTTTATGTACCTACTACTGAGACCTAACCAAACATGTAAAGGTCACGTCCCTTGAATCCATCACTACTAAAGAGTAAAGCAAACCAGGAGAGAAAAACGAGAGGGGCATAAAGTAAACCACCACCACCTAATGCAGAATTGAATCCAACTGGTTATTACACTCTAGACTAGATCATACAGATCACTATTCCAAAATTCTTCCCCATCCATTCCACACTTAGGGCTCTGTTTTCGTGTCTTAACAGTGTAATCCAGTCCGCAAATACGAAGTCCATAGAATACTAAAATCTGTTATACAAGCAAAGAATTCCATAATCTCAAGTTGCACCTACTCTACCCACATTGTAACTATCGATCACTCACCACAACCTACATTGATAGAGCCAACATGCAACAGACAATAAAATGTTAACGGAGAAAATGATACATGAGACAACAAACCGTCACAGAGCAAGTAATATACCACAATACACACCGCACAGAACAAAGGCATCCAATCAACAATGGGACAAAACATCAAAACTAGGCATAATTTCACAGTAAACCTGTACAATAACGAAATGAAGAACAAAGGAGACTCACCACTTGTAAAAGCGCAAGTCAATCCCAACGCGAAGGCCATCGAGAATGTGAAAATCATAAGCAGCACATAATTCCAAGGATGCTTCTGGTACAAGTAAAACAACGGGCACAAAACTGCAATCACAGAAAAGGAACAACAACAACAACAACAATCAAAATAATCACAAATTAACGAATCAGAAACCCTATAAAAGGAAACAAAATCAATCAACCGCCATTCATACCAATAAGCGGCGTGATGATCAGTACGATCCAAAGCGCCAAGCCAGCCGTAGTAGTGGCGAAGAAGTGCGAGATAGGGCGAACCGTAACAACAACGGCCGCAACAGCGACAGTGAGAAGCAACTGCATCGTCAAAATCGAGTAAACTTTCCTGATGAACGACCACCGGAGTTGAGGGTTTTCCAGCATCATCGGGTACAGCGGCGGATTGCCAGCCTCGATGTCATTTTTGCCCCACATGGCTGGAGATTGGGAATTCAGGCGAAAATGACGATTGGGATTGTGGTTCTGATTTTGGATTTGCTGGTGCAATTGATTGGTGGTTTTTATGTAAAGCGTGGTATTGGGATTGCTTAATGGGCGAGGCGAGGCTATATAAATGAAGGTTGCATCAATATGGCGGTTGTTTAAAGGTGATGAACAAGGGAAGAACCTTCGAGTACCGTGTGCGTTACACGTGTCCACTTTTTTTGCTTTGGGTTGTTGTTTATTCACTCACAAACATTCCAGGCCTTTCTGGGATTGGCTGGGTGGCTCTCTATTTCCCTCGTTACAGAATTTACTATTCGCCAACCAAAATGAGATTATTTAGGGTTGAATACAAAAATTATGATTTTTCTCTCATTTTTATATTTTACATTAATTCTTTTCTAATACGGTCTATGCAAAAGATAAAATAAACCGACAAAGTTAAATAAATTTTATAGTGAAACACAAATATTGAATTTTATTAAATAAACCTTAGTTCCTTGTAAGTATCTTTGTTTGGAAATTAATTCAAGATAAAATACGAGTACCTTCTAAGGTGAATCTCAAAAGGAGAGGGGTGTTCTTTACAAATGATGATGTTAGTTGCAAAAGGTGTGAGGGAGTTTATGAGGTTTCTTGGCACATAGTGAATTCTTGTGGCTATGCCACAAAGGTTTGGGAGGCACTCTTGGATTGGCTAAAAGTGGACTTTAGTTTGCGGTCTAATTTGGAGGAAAGCTTGGAGAACCTCAACCATTGGGGAGTGTCGAAAGAGTTGGCAAGTGATTTGGTTTGCTACTGTATGAACCCTTTCGAAGTCAAGAAACGATCTACTCTTTAAGGATGTAGATTGGAGCATTTGGCAAACGGTGGAAAACATCAAAACTTTGTCTTGGACTTGGCTCAAAGGAAAGGGAAGGTTAAAGTATTACAATCGCTTGGAAGATTGGTTTTTGGATCCGCATCTTTGCCTTGAAACGTAGGTAGTTGGTGGGTTTGGTTTGTTTGGCTAGCTAACAATAACGGTTACGGGTCTCTTTCTATACCTAGTCTCTCTACGAGTTCGGTTCTAGTCTTTACTATCGGAGTGCATTTCTTATGCATGTTGCTTTGTATTGTACTTGACTATTTATTTGATTAATATATTTTGGCTGTTTAAAAAAAAAATATTGAATTTTATGAACATAAGAGAATTAATCAATGGGTATTGCGGTGTTGGACCCCTTACTAAATGATGTTTATGACATCAGTATATGAGAACCATATATATACGAGTATGTTTTTGTATGAATAAAAATTACATTTTATTAACATGTAGATGTTTTACTTTTTCGAACACACCAAAATCACCAATACCTTTGTTTTTTATGCACATTTTATTTTTTAATTAATTATAGATGATTTTTTTTTATAAATTATTCTGTTCTTTTATTTATCAAAAGTGATTATCAATGCATAATATAATGCATATGTGGGTCCTATATATGTAAGTTTTTTTTTTTTTTAAACGTTGATCAGAGCATTCCTTATGATTGAGGCTTAAATAGGGGTTTCTAAACATTAAAAGTCCCAAAAAAGTCATTTCCAAATAAAGTCTTCAATTGTTTGTAACTTATTTGAGGATTTATTGTGGGTCTCATATGCTACATGTCCCATATCTGGGGTTTAAACTTGGGCTACTAATTAGCAGCCATTTGTCATTGGCTACTGTTTAGTAGCCCCAAAAAGTCTCAATTATAATCCTTTTTAGGCTTCTTTTAGAATTAAAGTCTCAAATAAACTCCAAAAACCTCCATGAGAAGTGCTCCAATACAGTATGTGATTGATCTTGATTCTTGAATATGGTTCATCAAAGCTGTTTTTTGGGTAACTTTGAATTACACTATTACAGGTTAAAAAGTTGGAAAACTATATTATTAGTAGCTAGTAGTACCCATAAAAATAAGGGTTTCCTAAAAATAATCTTTATTAGTAATTTTTCAGGTGCCAAAATTTAATACTTATTGTTAGAAATAAATAATACTACGTAGATCTTTTCTGTGACTAAAATAACCTTAAATAATTACAAATAATATTTATTAATTAATTACCTTTCTATTCTTGGACTAAAATAACCTTAAATAATTACAAATAATTTTTTTATTTATTACCTTTCTATTATATGACTAAAATATCCTTAAATAATTACACATAATATTTATTAATTAATTACCATATATTCCTATCATTTTTACTTGATGTGGTGAATTCCACGTTTTTATCATTTATAATTAGCTTAGCGCGTAGTACTGTAGTACTAATTAACTAAAAATGGAATCCAAACAATTGTGAAGTTCCATTAACCGCGTTACCAAGTACTAGTACACTATGATGAAGTATCATTTAGCCGCGTTATTAATTTCCAAATTCCATATCTCCTAAATTTACTCATATTCATCATAATATAATTATTTATCTGTTACCTGTTGGCTGTTGCATGTATTTTTTCCATTACTCCCGAATTCAGAATTGATATGGAGGTAAAAAAAATGTCATCGGGAGAATTGGGCCTAAAAGAGCCCCTAAAAAATGGTCCGGGGCGTCCGTTCGAATTAGTCGCAAGACTCGCAACCGATACCGATAGAAAAATAAAAATAAATCAGAGTTCATGAGCAACTTGATTGGCAGTACATTTTTGTTTGAGTGCATATAATAATAATAATGCCGGTACATATTTTATGAGAAATCGATACATGAACAGCTTCTTTTTTTAATTTTTATTTTTAATGTACAACACTTTAAAGACTAGACTATTATATAGATCACGGAAAAGTGCGAATATGTCTCATGCATTGTTAAACATGTACTACCACTACTCAGTTAGATACCACGAGTTGATTTTATTGAACATGTTCCCATGTACCACTCTTAGTATTGATAGTGTTCATATTTATACGAACTAAACAAAATCATGCACTAATAAATAACACGAACACGATTTAACTATATTTAAGTTGCATGTTGAATATAAGGTGAATAGATCATGTGACCTTTCAAAAAATAATTAAGGTGACTAATTAGGGGACAAATAAACTTGTAAATGTCATTCTAAATAAAAAAATAAAAAATTAAGTAATGGTATAACAAGTTAACAACCTTCCAACATACAGTAGAATCATAAAAACAATAATCAATAACAAACACCATGACATAATAACATTAATTCACAAGTTTGACCCCAAAATATATGCATTCTAACTATATATGAATCCTAAAGTCACTTTCCTAATAATAGAGGGTTCCAAAATACAAAAGACATAAGCTTGAAATAGTACATCCAAAATATCATGTTCCAATGTTGAGGTCATTAACAAGTTTCCTGAGATGACCGAGGAAGTTCACTTGGAGATCATTATGGCTAAAAGAAAAATGAATCAAGCCATAAGACATTGCAAGTCTTCCATTCATCTTTCACATGCTTGCTTCCACCTTTCCAGCAACAATCAAGAAAAATGATCTACGCCCACTATATATGTGGATATGTTTCAGATTGCTATATTTTCATAGTCTTGTTCTTAAGAACTTTCCTCCATTCTAGAATAGGTTTTAGGCAAGAAATTAAATATCGACATCTTAATCTGCAAATTGAGGTATGATCAGCTCATTCAAAAATCGTCGGCTTTGCATATATATAGTTCCTATCAATATCAACTCTAGGACTCTTCCTCAATATCTGAACTAGTCAACTGGTGAACAAAGGCCTCTAGGGCCTCTTTCATCCAGTGTTGTGAACATTTCTCTCTAGCTTCATTGACTGTCATCTGTACGTAAAACATAACTCAAACTCGATTAGGAATTAAGTATACATTGCAGAGTAATTAGGAATCTAAGCTTAGGTAAGAATTCATGCAAGTGTATTCTTCAAATGATAAATCCAAGACATGAACGTACCCAAACTCGTTGGCGGACATCTTTTTCGGGCCAGACATCTAACTCCTCAGTGACCAGCAAAGAAAACATGTACCCCTCATGAAATTTCTCATGGCTTTTACTTTTGAAAGTCCACTCACCCAGCTTATCCTATGATGCAATGTCAAGAAATAATCAATCAAATAACAGTGCAAGAAACATAAAATCTCAATCGAACCTCACGGAAGCATGCACATTAAGTAAAAAAGAAGTTTTGAAAAATATACTAACACCAAGACATCCAATTACACCAGCCTCCTCCAGGGTCTCGCGTGAGGCTGCGAATTCAATATCCTCGTCGAGTTCCCAACCACCCTGGCGAATTCATTTCCAAGTAAAAGAAATACATGTAAGCAGCGCATTATATACTTTTTTTCCGCAATCTCCGAAGGGATCATGAGATGTGAGTTTGTGACTGGACATGCATGATTATACCTTGGGAAACATCAACCTTGCACTCTTTTGTGAGCTGATCAAAAGGACCTCCAAGTCTTGAATCAATGTCAATGATTTGCATGGTTTCCTTATTCTATACGGAATACATCTACACAATTCACACCAGTATCAAAAAGAACATTAGGCATTAACTACGTTTCTATAATTAGTCCTTCCAAAAAGAAACGTTGTCTTTTAATTCAGGCTGATCATTCTAACAAACACCTGGTGTTCATTAAATTCCATAAACAATAAATTATAAAAATCCTGAATAAAAACTACATCTACATACCCAACAACCTGGCGACAGCCGAGATTGTAACGTTGCAAATGTCTTCCCCTACGAGAAGACATAGACACCAGATTATTTGTTTGCATTGCCATGACGAAATTGTTAATTAATGAATTCTTCTTCTAACTTGAGAAACTGAAGAACACATTAATGAACAATCTTATATCAGGTAGAAGCCTATTTCAGCAGTCAAATAAGAGTCTCGCAAAGTCACCACAAAAATCTATGCGTTGACAATATTTGTACATTATTCTTCGGATATTAAACAAAAAAGACGTGTGTATATTATTTCTTTCGTCAACAGGTACGGCAGATGGAAACTCGAATTGGTATCCACTATTTTGTATAGTAGTTTTATATTACTTATCCAATCTCTAAATTTAGGTGAAAATAAAAGAATGGTCAAAAAATGAAAGCAAACACAAATAGGAGAGAAAATAATTGAGAAACAAGAATGGGCTAAAGTCAATGCGTCAAGTCCATAACCCATGAAATGAAATTGTTCCGCGCTATAGACGCAAGCATTTGGGTTGTTGGGTAGCAGGCCGGGTAAACAACTCATGGAAGGGTAATCTTAGTTACAATCATCGCTATCTAAAGCAAATAGAGTTGGTACATCTAAAACACCAACAATTTACCATATAAATATAAACGTCATAAGCTAGCCACGGGCACATAATATGTAGTAGCAATCATGTAATTCTGTGTTCCATACAAATGATGTTACATATTCAATTTATATATGAAAAATATAAAATGTACTATTTCCACTTTGTCATATTACACATTTACACTCACATCCACTATGTTATCATTAATTTCACATTACTAAGTTTGATGTTCATATTGAGTGGTTGCTGAAAGTACTATATTGAAGGTTCGAAGAAGTTGACAAGAACAACATGAAATACAGTGGAGAGGAAATAATTTGTATGTTTGTAATAAATGTAATTCTTTAAAATTTGGAGGTTTAAAAGGGATTTGAGATCTTGTTATTAGTTGTACTGTGTTACTGGTTTACTACTGATTGTTCAATTTAAAGTTCAAACTAACAACAATAATAATAGGGTTAATTTCACGTATGTAACTAAAAAGTCTAGTGTATATTATTTCTTTCGTGAAGTGGTTTGATTTGTTTAAAAGTAAGAATAACACCATCTTTTGAGTCTAAGATTTAACTTGGCTGGTTTCAGGTTGTAGACTTAGAATTTAATATTTGGGGGGCAAAATTATGTATAGTACTAGTATATGGTTATTTCGAAAGTTGTAGCCTCTGGGAGTGGGATTGGATCGATGTACCATAATGCTCACCCTCGGTTCCTCCGTTGGTTGGTATGACGTTTGCATGCTATTATGTGAGTTGTAGCGTTAATTATTTTATCTACTAATACGTGAAAAGGAACGGTTGCGGGTTACAAATGTAATTAAAATTTTAAAATAAATAATAATACTTTATTACTATTATTTTATTGAGAGAAAGACAAACAGGTGATTACGTGGCGTCCTGGGGTTGCAGTTCTTTTTTTGCCCCCCATTTCTCTATTCCATTATTATTTCACTGCGCTCCTCTCTCTCTCTCACATACCAAACCAAACCAAAGCCAACAATTGAATTGAATTAACCCATCCTCCATTTTTTTTGTTTCCTCCGTCCTGCAACCACCACCAACACTCTCTCACTCCTCTCTCTCTCTCACTACAAACAAACCCTAAATCTCAGCTACTCTTCACCCATACCTTTCGATCTTACTCCTACACCTTCTCGTTTCTCCGAAATTGAACCTCAACTCACAATTCTGGCGGACCTCATGCCGGAATCCGCCACCGCACCGCACCCGGGCGAAACCTCCGCCAAGTCCCTTCTAGACAAGCCACTTCACTTGCTCACTGAGGATGACATTGCGCAAGTCACTCGAGAGGATTGTCGCCGCTACCTCAAGGAGAAAGGTACTCACCTGCTACAGTAGAGCTTCTAATTTGTTCTACTTTTGGGAATTATTATAATATATATTTTTAATTGTGTGTTTTTCGGCCTAGGTATGAGGAGACCTTCGTGGAACAAGTCTCAGGCGATTCAGCAGGTCATAATGCTGAAGACGCTCCTCGAAACGACGCCGGATGGTGGGGAAGCTGGCTCCCGCAAGAGGCTTAGGATTTCCGTGCCGGATAGCGCCGATAACGATTGCGATAACAGTCTTCCGGAGAGTGTGGGTAACTCTGTCTGTTTCCTGTTTGTTTGTTTACTTAATAATTATGTTTTGGAGATAAATTATAGTACTACTAGTAGATATGGAGTGTGTTCTGCCTTGAATTTAGTGATGCTGGTAGATTTAGTTAGCTAAATGTACTACATACAATGTAGGTTCCTAGTGAAATGCGCTGTGAAACTCGAAATGTAGTATCTGAGACTGCGAGACCACCATATCAGAGAGAGGATCTGGATGGACCTGATTCTTCTTCGGGTGGTTTTTGTGGTCGTTTCGCCGCACGGAACAACGAACCTGCTCAACCTAGGTTACTACTACTTAAATTAATTTTATTGGAGCATATAAACAAGTTGGTTCGATTAAGTTGGTGCTAGTGCAATGCAAGTTGGGGCATTGAACAGGGTTGGTTCTCTCTTTCCAGAAACACAGGTGCAACGAATATCGGAGGAGGACAGATGGCCATATTTTATTGTGGACAAGTAAATGTTTACGAAGACATACCGCCAGACAAGGTATTGGAGATGCTGTTACTAAATTTTAAATTGCAGTATATGGAAAATGTACTAAGGACTACCTGAAGTTAATTTGTTATTCAGCTTTGGAATTAGTTAAATATTACCTTGGTTTCAGGTATATTTTCTTTAATTAAGTTCACCTAACAAATACTTAATACTATATGGAATGTGTGCTGACACTATCTTTCCTCTAACTAATGACTACATTTTGTAGGCCCAAGAAATTTTGCATATTGCTGCAAGCCCAATGGATATTTCTCAAGAACATCCAGGTGATGGCACTATGATCTTGCAACCGGTATCTCGAGTCCCAAATGCTGCCTGTACCAGAGATGATCCTGGTTCTGCTGTTATTTGGCCACCTTTTCAAGCAGGTGATTATGATCTTCAACTCTAGGATATAATTTCTCAGATTTACCTGAGCTTCTATAAAGGATGATCTACTTGGGCATGGAAATTCAGCATCCTAAAATTTTGTTCTAGTGGATGCTGGCTTGAGTGACTGAAGTAGAGTATTTATGTGTTTTTATAGACTAGTTTATAACTGGTGGACACTCTGGTCAAGTCTTTAGAGGATGCTTCTTATTTAGTAGTGACTTTGTTTCACATATAGAACTTGCTTCAAGTGGAATTTTAATTTATTTTACAGTGAAAAAGACTGATGGTTTCCGAGTGTGTCCCGAAGAGAGAAACATACTTCGTGAAGAGACCCCTGGTAAAATTTTCATTATCTTTGTACATGAATCCTCTGGTGACTCCTTTCGTTTCATATGCGAACTTCTTTTATACCTATAATAATAATGTTTCTATATCATACACCATAAGAATAAGATGGTTGATTATGTGGCTATAAACTGAAAGGGAGTGCATAATTGCTCGGATAACTTTTAACTGTTGGCTTTCTAGCTTTTGAAGAAAGTAAGCGAATTCTGTTAATGCCATGTTTCCTTTTCAAGATAATGAAAGATGCCTGTGAGCCATTTCTGTTATATATCCCTCTCTGTGAGAAAATGAAATCAACATTGCTTTTTTTCTATTTTTTTTTTTTTTTTTGTCCGTGTGTGCGTGCGTGCTTACATTCCCAGTAAGAAATTCTTTACATCCCATTGTCATCTGCATGTGACTTTTTAGTTTAACAGGCCGGATCCAACTTCCCTTATGAATGTGTTAACCATGCTTTGTGTGCACAACTAAACTTGGTGAACTATTATAGAAAAATGTGACAACGAAGCGTAGCTCAGTTGGTAAGCTGCTTCACCTCCAACCAATAGGTCGGGGGTTCGAGTCACCACGAGGGTAAATGGGGAACCATTATTGATCCTCGCTTTGCCGGTTAAAAAAAAAATTAAAAAAATTATAGAAAAAATTTAAGGGAACATGATCTCACAAACATAAATTAAATTAGAACATTGAAGCATAACTGAACAAGGCACTTTTTGAAATAATCTGTTGACACACATACAATTGTAAAATGAATTTTGTTCTTGCAGTGTAGCAGAAATGTACTTACATCTGGAAATCCTAGAGGAATAATATGAACTTGGATTCTGCTTTCTACTTGTACTATATGGGCATTGGGTATGTTGAACCTGATTTTAGAATATAAATCTTTTCTATCGAATTGGATGTTGACAGTTGGCTGACTAACTAAACAAACAAAGCTCTAGCTGTCATGCATTCGCAGTCTAAAAACAAGGACTGCACGTTTGCTTTATTTTTATAGCCATAGATGGGTAGAGACTAGAGAGTAAAGTCTCTTCCTGTAGTCATTATGCTTGTCCTTTTATTATCTCATGTGCCTCGCTAAATGGTTTACCCAATTCAATCTAGGCTAAGGTTTGGCCCTCCTAATGAGGCCTTCTTCATACTCTTAACGGTGCTTTCTACCATGTAACTGCAAATTATAACTTTAATTTCATTAGTGAGGCTATACATCAATTGTGCTAACTTGTATTATATGGTGTTTACCTGAAATTTGCCTGTATCAACTCTAGTTTTATTCTGATGTGCCTTCTGTCTAAAGCAGTCGACTGTCCATCTCCATCAACCCGAGAAGCATTAGTGCAGAGATATCTCGAGAAAAGAAAAGACAGGTACCTTGTTAATAATTCTGCACTTGGCAATCACAGCACGTAAATTTATGAGTACTTAAGAATTTGATTCCTCTCATCTTTTCAAATAAAGGTTTAAGAGCATGAGGAAGTAAGGAATGATCTCATGTACATTCATGGAGCTGTACTCAACCATTAGATTCCTAGCGGAATCAGCGCTTGCTCACTAACAAAAACTACACCATCTTCCACTTCCTACTCTGAAGTTCAGTGGAAAGTCCAGCATAATACTACTTTGTACTTGCTGTCTTGGATAACGAAGGTGCGGCCTTTCTGATCTTTCCTATTTTTCAAGTTTTCTGTGTGTGTGTGGTCAGAATAAATAGGTTTTTGTGTGCTTCATACAATATTTTAGGCTGGCAAAGGTGATAGTGAAAGACTGTAAGCTAATTAATGTAAAACCATAAGGGAAAAATAAATATACAATCTAAGAACATGAAAGCTTTACAATTTCCTGGACACATATCAACATGTTTCTCAATTACATTTCTGCTGATTCTATGGATCAGTCATTGCTTGTGTCACAATGATTTTTGATTGCGCAAGATCTCTTAGTAAGGTAAATGTAAAAGGGTTGTAATAAAATAGCTTGTGTCAGACAGAACGAACTTCTTGAGCAAAGGCCTTCTCATGAAATTTCATTTATAACCTTGATGTTATAATTTATATGACATATATGTAATCTACATAAATACACGGAGTATTGAGAAGAAAAATGGTCAGATTTACTAAGGCCATATACTCTGCCTTAGTTACAAATTCAATTTCTTAAACATTATTGAAGCCTAATTCGTATTTCATTTCATCATATCTTTTATTTGAAGAGAAAAACCAATAAAAGTACCCCAATAAAAAAGATTAAAAAATTTGAGAGTATACATGATTACTGATGATAATCTAGTGCTTTCCAGGTTTATAGGTTGTTTCAACTGGACTGGTCTTACTGAGCTTGCTAGGTAGGCTGCTGGTTTTGCTCTACGTGAGGTTTGTAGAGTCCATTATTTGTTAGTTCATTCAGATGAGGATAATTTGCCGATGGATGATGAGGACTGCCAGCTGATTATTTCCCATGCCATGCTTCGTGTATATATTCGCCGGGTTAGGTTTTTTGTTTTTTTTTCTTCCTATTCTTTTCCATGGTGGCGGCTAAATCTCAATGGAGATTGCTGTATGAGAGAATCATGTGACGAGCTTGGCCCTTATTCCGGAGCTTAGTTAGGATATAGGCTTCTTAGAACCTGTACTACGCAGGTTATCAGTTAACTTTTGTGGTTTAGTCTAATTATATGTATGTAACATATCTGTTAGTTTAATTTATGGAGTTACTTTGCTGTCGGATTACGTTGCAGTGGGACTGGAATAGTTTGATTGACTAATTATCTAATTTGGAGACCTACTATCACTTGGTAAATGAATTGAATGATGCATGTATTATACCTTTACAGTTTACTCAACAAGAACAAGAGGAATCTCTCCATTGGTCGAGCTAATTAAGTGATGTGTCGTATGAACTTTAGGTTATCATTAGCTACGAGATGTTCAGTAAAATTGGCTCATCCTACATGAGATCTGATAATATGACTGTAATATCTTTCACCTGATAAGGTAGTGGAAGGGCAAGTCTATGTTCTCTTGTTAGAAAATCATTTATTTTTTAGTTTAGTTCTCAGTTTGGTTTAGTCCAGTTTTTTATTTTTAAGTTGTTTTTATATTTCAAATAATTTTAGTTTTTATTCGATTGAATTCTGTTCACTTTAGACGAGAGAAGGCCCCAAGTTGATTTGATATAATGATCAGTTAACTAACTTATTATTAACTGAGTTAACTGTGAGATACCTTATCTACCCATCCATTTAAAGTCGAACCAAAGTCATTAATCAATGAGTACTCCATCTGGAACTGTTCCTGTTTATACTTTTCAACACCAGTTCTCGTGCTCCAAACTTGACTAGACTTGAATACTTGATACTGTGATAGCCTGATTAGGGATGGCAATGGGCCGGGCCGGGCCGGGTTTCCAGAGGCCCGGTAACTTCCTATTAGGCCCAGGCCCGGCCCTAGGCCCGACATCGGGCTTGAACTTAGGCCCAGGCCCAGGCCCATTACTAAAGGTCGGGTACCCGGCCCAGCCCGGCCCAGACATTTTTTTTTTTTTTTGTTTTCAACATGTGATTTTCTCTAGTTTCTTATATGAGCAACGATTGATAAATAACAAAACTCATACTGGCAACACATATACAAACACATATACAGTTATACACACATATAAACCATAAACTCTAATTCTGGGAACCATACAAATTACAAACAGAACTAAATAGAATGAAGTCCGAGTCAAACAGTCTATGCTCTATACATTGAATCAATCTATCATAAGCTTCATGAGCCAACAAAAATCACTCGGCTTTAGCTTCCAATTGGTGTCAGTCTATGTTCAGCTTCAATTCGTCAAAAGTTGATTCACATCCGTAGCCAAAAGTCAAAATGTATTCCTATCCAAAAGTCAAATTTGATTTACAACTACTCGTCATCCTGAAATAGACAACAAAAAACAACAATAAGTGTATAGTATAAAAATAAATGAAATCTAATAATCTGGAACTAGTAGCAGCAACAACTAATAATCTGGAACTAGTAGTAGCAACAAATAATAATCTGAAACTAGTAGCAGTAACAGCTAATAATATGAAACCAGGATAGTTTTTAACAGAATTCATATTTTCAAACCTGTCCGAAAACATCTTCTTCATCGTCAGAATCCTCAAATATCTTTCCATAAGTCATTCCTCCATTTTCCTCTGACCCATCATCTACAATTGATCATGACAAATAGCAATTAGTTATTAAAAAATTAGAAGTAACAAATATTTAAAGTTAAATAGCCCGCGATGAAATAAAAAATAAAGAACTACCTTTGGACTTGTTCAAAAGCCAATTTTGTGCACACATTAAGACCTCCACGGTATTCGGGTGAAGCCTACTTCGATGAGGGCTAATCAACCGTCCACTCCCACTAAATGCCGACTCAGATGCAACCGAGGAGATTGGAATTGCTAAAATGTCTCTTGCCAACTTGTGAAGAATAGGATACTTCCCCTTGTTCGAACTCCACCATGCTAAAATATCAAAATGCTGACCAGGCACACGGGGTACAATATCATCTTCCAAGTAATAATCCAACTCAGTTTTTGTTGGATGCTTTCTTTTTCTTCCAGCAACAAATGCGTCGAAGTCATTTAAAGATGACATCAATGCATCATCATTTTGACCAGAACCATGAGTGACAATGTCAGTCGAAGCTTCCTTCTTTGCATACTCTTGAAACAATTGACGAAACAAACCTATAATTTTTTCCACCTCAAATTCAACCATATATTGATCATCCTCTTTAGCCTTGATCTTAGTGAAATAGAACAGCAACATTTCACTCTTAAATCTAGGATCAAGGACAGATGCAACACCCATTATCCCATGCATTTGAGACCAATAAACATCAAACTTATCACTCATTTTTTTAGCCATCTCCTCAATTAAAGGAACACCAGAAACACACCAGTCCCTTATAGCCACCTTAATGTCACAGATTTGAGCAAAATACAGATTGGAAGTTGGATACTTTGTGCCAGAAAAGAGTTTAGTAGCTGTATAAAATAATTTCAACTTCTCACAAACTTGTCTAGTTCTATCCCACTCATCATCACTTGGTAGGCACTTATAATCAGAATTAGCACTACCAATAGCACTACCACGCATCTTCAAACGAGAAAAGACTTCTTTATATTCCAAGGCAACTTCTAGCATCATAAAAGTAGAATTCCAACGAGTTTTGCAATCAAGGATTAGCTTTTTACCTGAGTTGATCTTAAGTTGATTAGCTGCTTCAGTGAACTTCTCATTCCTCTTTGGCGTCCCTCCCCAATATGCAACACTGTTCCTCACATTCTCTACAGCAGTATGAATAACCTCCAGTCCATCTTTCACTATCAGGTTCAATATGTGAGCACAACAACGCATTTGAAGATGGATACCGTGAAGCAACAGTGAGTCAATGGGAAGCTTCTCTTGCATCAGTTTCAACATTGCATCATTTGTAGAACAATTATCAACCGTGATGGTGGATATTTTTCTATCAATGTTCCAGTCCAAAATAACTTTCATGAGAGCTTCAGAAAGAGCCTCTGCTGTGTGGGGACTTGGCACAAAAATGAAGCTGCACATCATAAGATAGAATAAGGCAGTGGTTATAAATTTTGAAAGCAATTGCACAAAAGACATCTGAAGCTTGTATGACTGAACCCACAAAAAAAAAAAAAGAAAAAAAAAAACAGAAATTTATACCTTATAATACGACTTTGAAGCTTCCAGTTGGCATCAATGAAGTGCGCAGTTACAGCCATGAATCCTTTCTTTTGCGTTGAAGATGTCCACATATCAGTTGTTAATCCAATTCTACTGTCAAGGCTATCCAACATTTGCATCACAGCAGCTTTCTCCACATCATAAATCTTGAAACAATCTCTCTTCACAGTATTTCTTGACACCATTTTAAACAGAGGATTGAGGCCATTGACAAATTTTCTGAACCACTCATGCTCCACAATCGACAATGGGTATTCATGAACGATGATCATTGTCGTAAGATCATTTCGTGAAGCCTCTTGATCAAATTTGAATGAAGACAGATCAAATTTCCCTTTAGTCGATCTGGATTGAAGAATTTGTTGTTTCATGTTCTTCTGCTCCTGCTCTTTGAGTATAAGTTCGCCACATTTTTTATGATGACGCATCAAATGAGAAGTACCACTACTCGGCTTGCCATCAAGGTCATTGTGACAGAATTTGCACTTTGCCTTATAGTTACTAACACCATTCTTATCAACACCGACATGACGCCTGTCAAAAAATTTCCAAGCTTCGGCATGGAGGTTATCATTATTTTTATTTTCTACCTTCTTTCGCTTCTTTCGCTGATTGTTTTCCTCCACATTTGGTGGATTATTCTCAGTATTTCCTAGATCCATTACAATTTCAAACAGCCTGAAATGCAAAATAAGAAACAGTTTGAAAAAACTACAAATAATAGATTATCAAGTTTAAGTTCATGGGTGTTGCAAGTTTGTACCAGAAACTTAACAAATAACAAGCTATGAACCGAAAAAATGCACAAATGACTACAAATTTGTATCACTTATCATGAGGAAGCACGAATTGTACATATTCTACATATATTTCAGAGAAATAGAAAATATACAAATCTAAAGTACAAATGCGAAGATCGAGTTCAACAAGAACTAAACAAGAAAACAATACGAATAAAGCTTTATTTTATTTAAGTAAATTTACCGATAGCAAGACGAAAACCGAGGAGGCGGAGTGTGGACTCATCTTTACCGTTAGCACAGATCAAACTAGAAGGAGAAACAGAGGAGCCGGCGGCGCTTTTTCAGTCGGTGGCGAGGGTTTATTCATTGGATAGAATTGGATAGAAATTAGATATAGATTGTGTCATTGTGTGGTTGAAATGAGAATGGAGACGTGGAGTACTGGAGTATAGATAACATTAGAAGATATTTTCAGTTTTTTTAATTATATAGTATAGATAAGATTAGAAGATATTTTCAGTTTTTTTAATTATATAGTTTAGGGTGTTAGAGTTTAGGGTTTGAGGGTTTAGGGTGTTAGGGTTTGAGGGTTTAGGGTATAATTTTTATATCCATTTTATATGAATTATTACTTAATCTTCCACTTACCCTTGTTTATTTACTATATAAGATCGAGTTCAACTGTAGATTGCAAAGCTCCACATATTCACTCTGTAAGACTGTAACTGTCTCCACAAGTTCAATTCAATTTAGTTCTATCTTTACCTTCGAATTATCTAAATTGTTATCCGAAATAGCATGCTTCAGCTTAGTTTTCGTATATGTTACTCACTTACTTTGTGTAACTTGGCAGATTGCATCATAGTACTCTCTATAAGCGGTAATTCTTGTAAAAGTCATTGTCTTCTTAAGTACAAGAGAAATGAACATCCTTTCCTTCGACTGTTAGACTCAAACACACTCTCATGATTTATTACTCAATCTTCTACTTACCCTTGTTTATTTACTATATAAGATCGAGTTCAATTGTAGTTTGCAAAGCTCCACACATTCACTCTGTAAGACTGTAACTGTCTCCACAAGTTCAATTCAATTGAGTTCTATCTTTACCTTCGAATTATCTAAATTGTTATCGGAAATAGCATGCTTCAGCTTAGTTTTCGTATATGTTACTCACTTACTTTGTGTAACTTGGCAGATTGCATCATAGTACTCTCTATAAGCGGTAATTCTTGTAAAAGTCATTCTCTTCTTAGTACGAGAGAAATGAACATCCTTTCCTTCAGCTGTTAGACTCAAACACACTCTCATGATTTATATCTTAGTCTTCTAATTGCCCTTGTTTACTTCTATTATATAAGATCGAGTTCAACTGTGGTCTACAAATACGATTGTCTCTCTTTTGTGTTTTTGTTTCTAAAAGACTAAGGTTGTTTGTAAATGCTTAATTAATATGATTATCTGCTTTTCTACAGTAATAAATAAATTCTCGGAAAAGAGAGACTTTAAACAACGAGGCTAAAAGCATTTAGGGTGATGCTTTTGGAACTTTAAATAACTAAAAAATAACAAAAATAATAAAATGGTAAATGACGTAAATTGTTAATGTAAGTGATTCTTTTTCTTTCAATGAAATACTAGAATATTAATTAACTTTAACTTTTAACTTTTACTTCCTTCGTCCACGATGAAACTTTTCATTTTATTTCGTTGACTTATTTTAGTCTCCGTTTGACTCCGATTTTCCGAATTAATCCTAAATCGGAATTTGAACTTGAAATATGATAATTATTACATTTTTAAAATATTTGTACTTCGTTATTTTCAAATCATACGCTAAAAATAATTTAAAATTTTATGTTATGAAACTAGATAGTTTACATTTTTATAATATAATTTTTACAATTATTTTCCTTTTACGATTTAGGATTAATTTGAAGTCAAATTGAACCTAGTTAAATAATATAACATAAACATAATATTAAACATAAGGCAGACCGAGGCGAGTGTATTAGTGTAAAGTTTTTATGTTTAGGTAAGAAAATGCAATTGAGGTGATATTGTATATGAAAGTGTATTTTTTAATAATAGTTTAACATTTTTTTTTCCCAAAAAAATTCGTACAATTCACTTGGTCCTTCCCAATTTAGTTGAAAATAATACTTCCTCCGTTTCATTAATAATTTCTAAAAGGACTATTAATCGCGACTTTTGACCACGTATAACGGTATAACTTCTAAATTACATTAGAGAAAAATATAATAAAATTATATTATTAAATTAAATGGAGTATATTTTAATAATAACTTTTAATTTATATTGATACAATTTAATTTAAAAGCTATTCGTGGGTAAAGATCACGATGAATAGTTATCTTAGAAAGTTAATTAATGAAATGGAGGAAATAGATGATATTTAATTTAGTAAAATCATTCTTGAGTCCGGAGCGGGGTACTCGAGTATATATATAAAGAATACAGTATTATTATGCATGAAATCTTGTTTGTCCTAGTGGTTATGTCCGTGTGCCTTGTCGTGAGACACCCTAAGTTCGAACCTTTTCCATGCTTTGCCCTTGTTTTTATGTAACTTTTTTTTAATCCCTTTTTCTTTCTTTGATTTGAACATCTTACCTATTCCTTCTCTAAATGTGCATGTTAAATTTTCATTTTTCACTATCTTTGTGGCATTAGTTTAAAATTATTGTTGGCATGTTTTTAATGTTTAAAAATTCAATCTACACTAATTCAAGGTTAAACTTGTGCATATTAATATTATAATATTATTTTAACAATTTAATTTAAATGTACAAATATAGTCTGTTTCTTTGACGAAGATGTACAAATATAGTTAGTACTATTTATTATTTATACAATTATACTACTAAATAATATGAATTCAAAAAAAATTGAAAAAAAAATAAAAAATATATACATATATATATATATATATATATATATATATATATATATATATATATATATATATATATATATATATATATATATATATATATATATATATATATATATATATATATATATATATATATTATATATATATATATATATATTTCTATGCATGCAACGGGCCGGGCCCGGGGCCGGGCCGGGCCTTCGAGTTTGAGAAATAGGCCCGGACCCGGGCCCATGGGCCTAGAGAACTACCCAAGCCCGGCCCATCCTTATCATCGGGTCGGGCCTGGGCCCGAAGAAATGGGCCGTGCCCGTGTCGGGCCCGGGCCGGGTAGCCCAAAATGCCATCCCTAAGCCTGATAGGTTTCTGATTGGATATACATGCGAAGACATTATCATTGACGCATTATCATTGAATGGTCTTTTACTGAAATTGCATTGAAATTAAATAAATAAAAGATGCAGTGCAACAGAGATCGAAACAGAGTTGGTGAATGGTAATCACTCAATATCATTTGGGTTGAATATATACTTGAATTTACAAAGTTTGTTTCTGTTTTCTTTTAAAAAATTTCTGAAATTCTTTTTTTTTTTTTTTTTAAATAAATAAGGTGTTTGAACTAATTATTCTGTCCGGATGCGTGATATTTATCTGAAAAACATATAAGATCCGAGACTGTTCTTAGACTTTTAGAGCCGGAACCGAAAGTCGAGCCGGCCACCCCTTAAAAAAGGTTGGACCGGGGTTGGACCGGTTCAGCAGTATCAAGCCGTATTGAGCCGGTATACATATATATACAAATATTATGGCTCATTACATATATGAACACATAAAGTAAATATATTCTTCTTATATAAATATAAACATTATCACTATATTATTGAATTAACTTATTTTTAACTTTTCAATCCGTAATCTTTTCACTAGGTCAATTAAGTCACCAAATTGTTCGATTATATTTTGAAAAGAATATCTTACAAAATTACAAAAAATATCATAATTATTATTCGTTGTTTTAAAATAAAAGGACAAAATTATACATTAATATTTTATATATTTTGACAATCATTATTTTTAATATTTCATTTACTATTTTAATGTGTGTTAAATATATTTATTTAATAAAAAATACAATAGAACAATGATTACTTTATATAAATTCATTTTCAAGAAATGTTGTATGTAGATTATATATATATATATATATATATATATATATATATATATATATATATATATATATATATATATATATATATATATATATATATATATATATATATATATATATATATTACTTGATATCACAAAGTACAACACAATCTTTAGTTCAAGTGGTTAGTATGATTGTATGTTATGTATTTGACCTGGGTTCAATCCTCACTATTTACAACCGTAAAAACCGCCGGCTCAGTCCGGCTCTGGCTTAC
This sequence comes from Plantago ovata, assembly GCA_028274465.1. Classification (NCBI taxonomy): domain Eukaryota; kingdom Viridiplantae; phylum Streptophyta; class Magnoliopsida; order Lamiales; family Plantaginaceae; genus Plantago; species Plantago ovata. The sequence goes on along the minus strand of CM051457.1, from coordinate 8,843,957 downwards.
CGGTTCAACCCGGTTTCGGGCGGCTTTGAACGGTTCTGGGCCCTCCGGCCTAACCCCGTTTTATGTGTTACAACGAGCCGGACATACTCCGGTTCACGGTCTGACCGGTTCGACCGGCCGGTCGGACCCGAGTTTTAAAACATAGCTTTTAGTGACATGACCCCAGAAGAAGAAAAAAAAGAAAGATTGCAACGACTCAGATTGAAAGTTGAAACTGAGACGTGTGGACCGAAATTTGCTGTCATGATATGATTCCCCTGTTATATCCTACCAAATACCAATCACTCCCATTTCAGTTCATTCACTAGTTACTCCGTCATTACATCAATTACTTGTTTTCTCCTGCAAAACATTTTTCTTTAGATTTATTGTATAGTTAGTAGTTAGTACAGATATGGCATATGGTGCTCTAGTTTCTCTTGCCCAAGTCCTTGAATGAGTCCTGCCCCATCACCAAGACTACATCCATCCTCTGTCAGAAGAAACAGATGGAATCTCTCCATTCAGATGTTATTTTCTTACAGAAACTCCTCGAAGATTTGCCAGGAAATGACAGCAACAAGTCGAAGATTAGGAAATTGGAAAGTCGGATCAATGGTGTAGCATATCATGCGGAGGATATCATCGCGTGTGAGATTTCAGACATGTCAACTAGTAGTGACATAGGTGGAAATGATGATGCAAGAAAGTTCTTAGTGCTGCGTGGAGCGTTTTCCAGAACTGCATGTGGCATTAAACAAGTTGATTCCACTGTGGAAGATGCGTCTCTTAGAGGAATGCTTTCGACATTTGGAAGTTGCATCAAGGAATTTAAATCCATTGTGAAGAAGGCCATGAAGATTAAGATGAGCTCAGACAAGGACAAGCATGTATCAAGTAGCTCAGTAGCACGTGCAGGCAGTGGAAAAGTGGGAAAAGTCAAGATGGTGGGACTTGAGAGAGACTTGATTCAGATCAAAGACCGACTAAATGGTTTCAACAGAGGTCTCCAGTTCATCCCAATTGTTGGAATGGGGGGCATTGGCAAGACGACTCTTGCCAGGATTGTCTATGAAGATCAATTGATTGTCGAACATTTTCATATTCATTCTTGGGTTACTGTTCCCCAAGAATATGATGAAGAAAAGATTCTCCTGGAGATCCTTCACGATGAGGATATATAGTCTTATGAAGACGTGGAAGAGTTGATTTTGCGTGTGTATCAGCGTTTAAAGGGTCGAAGATTTATCATTGTAATGGATGACATGTGGCATGCCGCAACTTGGGATTGTGTAAGGAGGACAATCCCGGATGACAATAACGGTAGTCGTGTCATCTTAACAACGAGGCCTGTTGACGCTGCTACAACGGTTGATTCTTCCAGTCGTCTTCACAAAATGCAGCTACTGGATGAAGATCAGAGCTGGTCTTTGTTTCAGAAAGAGGTGTATGGGCAAGACTGCTGCCCTCCTCATTTGGAGATCATAGGAAGAGTGGTTTCGAAAAACTGCAAAGGGCTCCCACTAACAATAGTTGTGATTGCGAGACTACTGAAGCTCAAGAAAACACAATATTGTTGGGAGAAGTTTGCAGATAACATCAACCAAGGAGCAGCTGCAACTCATGATGATCAACTCTTTGGGATACTAGCTATGAGTTACGAAAACTTGCCTCTTCATTTAAGAGCATGTTTTCTCTACATGAGTATGTTCCCAGAAGATTACAAGATTCCTAGTCGAATACTCATCTGGTTATGGATTGCTGAGGGGTTTTTGAAACAAGAAAGGGGTAAAAGCATGGAGGAGGTGGCACGGTAATACTTGGAGGATCTTGTTGAGTGAAATCTCATTTTCATCACCGAGAAAAGATCCAACGGACAAATCAAAACTTGCAGCATCCATGACGTCTCGAGGGAGCTGAGCATTAGAAAAGCTGAGGAAGACCACTTCCCTACGCATTTCATGCACAGGTATGCTGGTTGGACTAATTCGAAAACTGTACATCAATGCCGTGTTAGTGACGTTACTGCTACTTATATTCCTCCCCCTCAGTATTTCGCCGACTATAAACCCGTTCATTCTCTTATTTTCCATAACCCCTCGTCCCAACAGCGAACCTTTGAAACTTTTAAGCTACTTCGGGTGTTGGGTGCATAAAACATAGTAACCCCATATGTTCATTTTCAGATGTTTAGCTTTAGCCTAGTTAACCTGAGTTACTTTTCTCTCAGCTATCTACATGCTCCTGACGACCTGCAGCTCCATGTAATATTCAACTTCAGGAATCTTGAGACACTAATCTTGAGGCCGTTATATTCGGATAATTTACTTGATGCTCCTAGGAACTTGATATACCCCATCCCCAAGTTGCCCAAATTGAGGCACTTTTACGTGTCAAGAATGTACTCGGGAGTGTTGAAGAAAACTCAGATTGATTAAATTAGTGACAGTTGTTAGATCTTGAGCTGCCTGCAAACTCTTTCAGGAGTAACCAACATTGTATTCACAACAGGTACAGTGAAAAGCTTAAAATCCCTGATCAAGTTGAAAGTCACATATTCTTATGAAAACGCTAGAGAACTCATGTGAAGGTTTTGCCTCGACAATCTTGTCCACCTTGGCCAACTTAAAGAGCTGAATATCAGTTTATATGATAATGAATCTTCATCCCAATCGTTTTCTTCAACGCTTGCCTTTCCTCGTACCATTAGAAAATTAACTCTTACCTGTTCTATGCTTTCATGGGAGAACATGTTACATGTCTGTTATTGGTTCATTAACGAATCTTGAGGTGTTCAAACTTTCTGCATTAACGCTTGGAGCTGGTTGTGAATGGGAACCGGTTGCAGGAGAATTTGTGAAACTCAAGTACTTGAAATTCAGTGTAAGAAACTTGAAGGTCTGGAAAGTTGAAAGGATCTATTTCCCATGCCTGGAGCAGTTGCGTGTTATTAGTTGTGACGAGCTGAAAGAGTTGTCGAGCGAAGTAGGAGAGGTATACACGCTGAAGAAGTTGGTGGTAGAATTTTTCCCAAGCGTGTTGGAGATTCTGCGATGAGAATACAAGAGGAGCAACAGAGTTATGGTTATGATGAACTAGAAGTTGAAGTTGTCGATCAAAGGGCTGAAGACGCAGTAGTAATATAGTAGTTCCGTTATTCGTTTGTTACTGTGTATTGAGAATCTGAGATGGACAGTTTTCAGTTGTTTGTAATTTCAAATTAATATCCACCACTTGGTGTTTCATTACTGAGGTACACTTACAAACCACTGAGTTAAGATTGTGAAACCAGACTTGGGAAAAGCAAAAGCAGAACTGCAGAAACCTAAATAAGAAAAATCAACATGTTGGTGCGACCTGAACTTGTTAATGTTTTTTGCTACAAATAAGTGGTGTGGAATTTAACTACCCATCTTGATATCAGTTACTTAACATTTGATATGTGAAATAGATCAGGGGCGAACGCAGGATTTTATGTCAGGGGAGCAAAAAAAAATGGAACGTAATATTTTTCTAAAATTTAATAAGAAAAATATAACTATTATGTAAACTCAGTCTTTTCCAAATTTACCAATTATTCAACATCATACTTTTCACTTTCAAATGTACTTTATATTAAACAAAAATATTCCAAAATTGTAGAATTTGAATACAAAAAGTTACATATGTTTCTAAAATAATAAATTTACTAGATGGAAAAAAAAAAGTTGTAAGGAAATGAAAACTTGAAAAGTGAACAATATAAAAAATTAGAATTAAAGAGGAAAATAAAAATATAACACTAGAAAGTAAAAAGAGGAAAATAAAAATGAAAAGGAAAAGTTAAAATGAAGAATATGAGGGAAGTAAAAATGAAAGAACGGAAAACAAGAACCAATACTAAAACAAAATAAAATTCACTAGATGGAAAATATATTGTAAGGAAATGAAAACTTGAAAATTGAACAATATAGAAAGTTAGAATTAAAGAGGAAAAAAAAATAACACTAGAAACGAAAAGGAGACAAAATGGAAAGGGTAGAGTCGTCATTTCTCAAACCGACCGAGTATATATATATATATATATATATATATATATATATATATATATATATATATATATATATATATATATATATATATATCCCTTTTTCCTTTATCTTTAGTGTTTGCAAATGATTAGAAAATAACTTTTATAATTTTGGAGTAGTAAAAGTAATTTTTTAATATTCTATTTTACAACTTCTGCTATAACTTTTATTGGAAAAAAAAATAGATAACCACGGGAAGTTAAAAAGCATGTAAATTGATGCTTCAACCTACTTTTATCCGTTCGTAATTCTTTTTAAACTAAAAATAAGTGTTTTAATTGAATTTACCAAACACAATAGCTTCTACTTTTGTGATTTTAAACTGATTTTAGACTAAAATATCAAATACCCACCACTTTTGATTAAAATCAATTTTTTTAACTTCTAGCAAAAGTAAGTCAGAAATACCTCCAAAAAGCATTTGCAAACACTCACGTGGTTTTCCGATTACTCTATAAAAATAGAAAACAATCGGAAATGAATTCTACTTGATGAGAGCTCTCAGGGAGCGGGAGATGTTCGAGTACGATAGTCAGAATAAATAAGTCAACCCTTGTAGTTGACTTAAATAAGTCTCCTTTTGATTGAGTTTTTTTCTAATCCTTGTAGTTGTAATTTTTATTGGGATGAAAAATGTAATTATTGGCAAATTAATGTGAATGATTAAATTATCACATGGGTTCAAATCTCCTCGGATATTAATAGGAACCAGGTATGTTATTGGATATTGAAATGATAATCTTTAGAACTGAAAAAAAAAAAAAAAAAAAGATAAATTATATTGACAAAAATTGCAGAGGTATACAAATTTCTGGGTAACCGGAAGATTAAAAAGATGGATGATACAGGTGGGATAGCTACATTGAGACCACTAAGTATACACTCAATTCTACTAGCTAAAATTTCTTCTTTTTCATTTTTTATTTCTGGCTTTCCATCAATCAAGGTTCATGGCTGTTCACACGACTATGAAGTTCGAGCATCTCTTGGTGATTAGGGTCCACTGAGAGAGCAGCACGACAGTCTCTCAGAGCACCCATGGAATCACCGATATGCTCGTGAAATGCTGCTCTGAGGTGTAGAAGGTGCAGGTCTGCCTTGAATGCAATTGCCCTAGACAGTTCTTCTATTGCTTCTTTCTCCTTGTGATTGTCCATCAAAACTGCATAAGATACATTTCACCTCATTATTTTGGAATGGAAATCAAGTAACAGCAGCTTCTTCTCAAGTTGAGAGAAAACTACTACGAAGTAGTAGTCTAATAAGTTCATGAAATTGAAGACCTTTGTTTGATCAGAAAGCAACCTAACCTGCAGCTCGATATCTGTATGGGTAAACACGAAGAGGATCTAAGCGAGTAACCATCTCAAGATCTATCTTCGTGAGTTCCCGGTCGCAGTACTCAGACCGTTTCTCATAAGCTGATGCATTATTCTTTGCCTTGTCAATCAGTTTTGTGATCTCAGCATATGCAGCATTTTTATCATTTCTTAGGTAGTGTACACGGGCAAGCCCCTGGTGGGCCCGGGTGTGTCGGATTTTGAGGGCATTTATGTAGCAGTCTGCTGCAGAATCTAGCTTTCCGCAGTCAACATACACACTTCCAAGATTGTTTAGAGCCTGGTTATTAACAGAACATAGTTGAAACATTACAGTCAGTCAGTCTATGGCTAATTACATAAGAAACCACGAACTGGCGTAGTAGGTTCACGGTTCACGTTCACCACCCAACCAAAACAACCCATTTCTAGAAGTTAAAAAACTATCAAGATAACCTTTATACATAGTACATACAGATTGTCTAGAAAATGGAAAAACAAAAAAGCGAGTCAATCTCAATGACAGACAACGAAAATGATGTTGAAGGCTTATATATGATGCAGTTATAACTATAAAACATCAGGATCAACAAGAAATCCAACTGCTACCGCTATTAGAGATCTTGGATGCAAAACGCTGAACAGATTAGCAGTTCAAAGTTCAAACAAATGTGTACCACAATGAGCGATCAAGGTGCTTCCTACCAAGGGAACTTACTACTTCGCAAGGTGACATTTTTAAAGCTACACGATGAACTACTGTTGCACAAGTATAATTCCTCATTCTCCAATAAGCTAGCATGTACGATTCTTTTCCTATTCTAGGAGCATTATGACAAAAAGAAGGCAAGGAGAGAACTGTACCTGCCCTTTACGAAGTCTATCTGAAGGACACTTCAAGGCTTCTTCAAGAAGTGATACAACCACAGATGAACAAGATGGTTCCTGACTAGAGTCTGCTAAAGCATAGGCTTTCAAGAAAAAAGCTTCAAAGGATCTTTGTAGACTAATAGACTCCTCGGCTTTCCGTAGACCTTCTTCACAGTGACCAGTATCATACAGAATCCATCCCTCATATACCAATCTTTCAGGTTCACTTGATGCGTGTTGGCGAGCTAGCTGTAAGCTTCTCATGGCTGCTTCTGGACAATTGAGTCTGATCACAAATACACCAAATGTTAGAAATAAATTTAATGCATAAACTCTAAATGCATTACTTCACTTCAAATTCTCACAAAAGAAGAAGAATACCAACCACTTACCTAAGAAGCAGCAACGATTGTCTAAAGTAAAGTACGCCTTTAGCCGCATCAGACTCGAGCATCTGATATATAACTGACAGAGATCCAATGTCATCGACCAATGACCATCTATCATAAAGCTGCAACCAGCAATCAGCTGTTGTCCAATTTTCCACATGCTCCCTTACAAGCATGCGAAGTTGGGCAGCTGCAACTCGTCCATCAAGCATCCTATACTCTGGACAAAGCGTAAGAATCGTCTGTACATCACATATAGCCGATTTATAATCCTCAAGTGCAAGATAGAAACAAAACCTAAGCTCTAGGCACTCCAGCGCCAGTTTGAATCCCAAAACCCTGTTAATTTCTGCAAGGGCTGACTGAACATCTTGTTTTCTCATCAAGGATGCAGCTCGGTACATGTACGGAAAAGTTAACGTAGGGTCTAGTTCGGTTGCTTTCTGAAGATCAGCCCATTTCTCGTCTCCGTTGCAATAAAGCGACCTTTCCTGATACATCCATCCAAGGGGTTTGCAAGAGGAAATAACAGAAGTGATCTTCTCGTAAGATAAATCAATACGACCCTTAATTTGACTTAATCTGGCTAATCCAGCAATAGAATAAACATGCCCTTCGTTTAAAGCAGCCTCAAAATGCTTTTCTGCCTGATCGTATTCTTTTCTGGAAAAGTTGACGCATGCCAATTGGTGAAGAGACACCATTTTCTCTCGATTTGTCACTGCAGAGTCTACTAACTGCCTTGAAAACAAAACCGCACTGTCTGAGGAGGGATCAATACTTATGGAAACTTCAGCCAACAGTGAATAGAGAGAAAATGATGAGGATCCAACCAGTATAGACCTTTGTTGTCTATCCAGACTGCTCAACAGAGAAACCACTTGTTTATCATTCAGTGAATCGGGAAGTTCCTGCAAGAACACCTGGAGACAAGAAGCAGCAAGAACTGGAGAATTCTCGTCGAGGGCATATTCCACGAGTTCTAACGCGTCTTGCCGGGACACCACCAAAGAAGCAAGTTTCTTATCACAAGTATCCTTCAGCTTTTCACAGCAAAATCTGTTAGCAAATACTAATATTTCTAACAAGAGGCTGGGGGACACTTCGCTTAGACGTCCGGTTTTGCTGAACTCACAGATTGCTTTCATTCCCGAATCAGAAATATTATTCTCAGAAAGATCAATTTCATCACGAACTGATTCTGTAAACCCTCCATTAAGCATGGCATGAAATGGGGCGGACAGTCCAGCAATCTTATGCCTATCACATGTAATTTTCTCATCTCCAATTTTGAACGAAACCACTCTTGATAACTTATTCCCACTGGAGGAATTCCCAAAGCAAGTAACATCATCTGCCGGAAATTCCAAGGCAATATCTATAGGCCCAAACTCCTTGGCACATTTACCACAAGACAACAGCAAGTCGTAAATGATATCCTCACCCTGCTTCTCATACTTCAACCATGCTCCAAATATGAGTCTTTCATAGACACTGCTAGCTTTCATCCAAGCTGAACGGAGGCTCCTCCGCATCAACTTAGCTTCTCCAAGGCCCTTAAAGACCTGGTACTGCAACAAGTAAAGATTTGATCTCTCTCCCGGGGAACATGACTCGAGTTCTTCATGAATACGAGCTAAAACTTCTACATAATCCACAGGCTTATAAAATGGAAGAACCAGAGGTTCAGTAACCTTGGTGAGAGATTCTCTACAAACATCACGAAAATAAATGGAATCAATACCGTATCATGTCATGTAAAAGCTCCTAAAACATAAGTTGGCCTAATAAACACAGCAACAACAATCAATAACTTTATTATCCCCAATACAGCATGAACTAACAATAGTGCAATGAACCTAATCCCAAAACATACAGAAGCTGCACATACAGAGACAAGAGAGTAGAGTACTTACAATGAAGATGCAGACTGGGTAGCAAACTTGGGAAGGTGATGCTGATGTTTCCCTCTTTCAACTTGGAGCCAAGACTGAGGATTGACAACATTAAGGTGTGGTTCTTTACAAGACTCGGAAGGGAAAAGAGTCCTCATGGGACATAAGAGATGAAAAAGGTCCCAGATCTCCACAATAGCAACCTTACTATTAGCCCAAAGATCCAATTTTTATCACCAAAAAGAACAACTGTCACAGTCTCACTCAAAGACGCAAGAAATACCAATCATTCACTCACTCAAGAGTCAAGAATTCATCTCCAACTCTAACCAGCAAAACCACATACAAAAAACCTCTCATTCCCAACTCAAATCAGAATCAATTCAATTACTACTACAATTTAACAACAGCACTTTACTCCTAAAGCTCTGACCTTTTTTCGGATACTGAAAAACCCTTTTCACCGGAGGAGATAAATTGATAAAGAAATTAAGATCCCTACCAAAACCGCAAGCAAATAAGACAATAGCAAGTATCTGAATAATAAATAATAACGGAAAAGAAAACAACCCCACTAAACAAAAACCCCCCACAACCAACCCACTAACATTGAGAGGCCAATGAAATTTGAGAATGGAGAAGAAGTGAGTGAAACAAAACCGGAATCAAAGAATCGGGAAGTGAGCTGACGCGTGTGGAGGGATAATGGATCGAAGCAGCAGCTGCGAATTGGACAAAAGGGGGCAAAATTTCACTTTATTTCTCTCTCTCTCTCTAGTCTAAAATATTGTGTTTGGTAAAAGGAAAAGTAGTCCTTTTTTCATCTCTCTTTTTTCACACATATAGATTCCTGTCTTCTTTTCTGATTTGTTTAATTTTTTTATTTTTATGTCCGTTGGAAGACAAAAGGCTGCAACTATATTAGTACTACACTGTGTACAGACAAGGAAAGGAAATTAAAGAGAGAGTGAGAAGTTTCGATTTTGAAGAGAATTTATTATTTTGGTGCAGTTTTATTTTTACAGAGGTAGGGAAACCGTGTCGTTTTCGCTTTCATACGACAGCGTTTGAATTTGAATTGAATTAACACAGCCAGCCACTTGGGAATAATGGGCTTGTTGTAGTCTTGTGTCCAATGATTATGTGCATGCTGTCTCATAGGGCCCGCACAATAGATGAGAGGTTTTATTTTAAAAATGGGGAAAAATAAATCATTTTTGAATTATTGGGGTTTGCTTAGTTTGATAGGTACTTTAATCCTAAATATTGGTTGGAGAATCTGGTAACTTTGACATAATAATACAAGTCTAGTGTAGAAGACAATGAGACTCTTGTGTCTTAAGAATTCAACCAAACGTTGAAAGGAAAAGATAAGAAACACAAGCAAGTCATCGTAAGAGTACAACAAGTCATTTTTACATGCATATTAACAATTTCTTTTGACATAGACTGCGTTAATAAATTAAAAAAACTTAGTACAGTAGGGTAGTTTTACTATATTGGGGAATTATATTCATATTATTAATGGTTGTTATCTTAAATGATAATAAATTTAAGATTTTGAGTGCAGTCTTATAGGTATAAAAAATAATATTCGAAAATCAAACCCTAAAAAATGATTCGGTAATAACAGCTGGTTAGTAGCACATAACTGATATTTGTGGGAACGAGGTATCTTGGTAGAAAGAAAAAACAATGGGATACTAGAAGAAATAAGATGAATAAGCTAAGGTAATGGATCTTGGTTAGAATATAAAATCCTACTGTATAGTGGATACTAGAAGGAATATGATGAATAAGCTAAGGTAATGAGTCCTGTTAGAAGAGTTTTGTAAGGAGACAATCAAATCCTGTACGAGGATAAGTTAACGGTAATTTGATTTTCTATTTAGGCCCTCGACAGAGGAAATACAACTAGCATATCCATCCTTCTATGGGGAAAAGCCACTACAAAAGAAATTTATAGATAAGATCAAACGCTTACAAGAAGGCTCTGGAGGTTGTTACCAAATCAAAACACCGATTTAACTTGGTCCTAACTTCACATTGTGGTTTGAAATAGTAAAAGAGGTAGTTGGTCCCATGCAGAAGGTCCCACAGCCCATTTAGAAGTCCAACATACTACGCATAATGCCCACTCATCAATTTTACTTTTAACATGAAAACTAATTATTAGTGTACAATTTTTGCATATTGGAAAATGTATATTGGAAAGTGAATCCAGTTTAATTTCCCTGGCCATGAATATAATACAACTCCATTGTAATAATTGTAATAGACTTGTAAGAGAACTCACATGATGACCAAAAAAAACAGACTTGTAATTTTAGTTCATGCATAGAAAAGAAAGAAAACACAAGTCCATCCCATACGAGACATTTTGCTCTCAAAGCATTGCAAGTTACTTTAGTTTACATTTTTGCTCTTAAAACTTAGAAGGTTTAATTTTGGAATCAACAATTGGTAATTTTTTTTTAAACGTCAAATATTACAACTACTTCTACACTAAACTAATGTTATTGATAATGTCTAATGAATATGGAATATATAAATAAGTAGGTGTACAAATTGAATTCTATCAAACGTAATATGATTGTTTAGTTTCAATGTATGTGATGTGCTGGTCTCATCAAATTACATTGACACAAAAAGTAGTAGATGAAAATACGAAAAACTGAATGAGAATGTACCAAAAATAAATTGTGGTGCACGCACGAGTAGTCTGTGAGTTTATCATATCACTCCAAAAATCGGTCCAAAATTAATTGTGCCGACTTAAATGGTCAAACTCTTAACCCATTAATTAATTAGTGGCGGGTCGTGTTAAAGTTTATTTCATTTAATTTCATCGCTATTTATAGACATGACACTACATAAATTAATATATATACTCCACTATGCTAGTACGAAGTAAAGTGACAATTTCTTATTCATTCACAGAAATGAAAACTTTACTCATTCCTACTACATGCCTACTACATTCATCACGTTGGGGCATTCAACCTTGTAATTCATGACAAGTCCGTAAATGTTTTTTTTTTTTTAATCGGCAAAATAATTTTATTGACAAGTCCGTAAATGTTGAATACACACAATTCGTACATAAGCTAGTTCTCTTTTTTCTTTTTCAAAGAAAACTCCAATGTTGTTTGACTTTGTGAAAACAATTAAATTTAACTCAATTTATTTGTAAAATAATTTTTAAAGTTCAACTAAGTAAATATTTACTAAAGTAAACTAATATAAACTAAAATTTTCATTTTTGTACGAATACATGATTTAAATGACACTCCACAATTTGAAATGGCATGTTTGAAATTGAAGTCAAACAAAAAAGTACACCACAATTTGATCATCAAGCCATTATATAATTTTTTTCTTTTAACACCAAATCTGACTACGTTACTCTTATTAACTCCAATTATATCCATAACAACATTATATCTATGTCGGGGGTTCGAATCAAAATTATGTCTATACAAACTTTATGCCTCTATCAAGATTCAAACTTCCAAACTCTCTTGTGCTACTTCTGTACCCTTACTATTCTGTCACCCGTATAAATGGTCGCTAACATGCGAATTGATAAGTAACCGATTCAGTTGTAAGCAAGCTAACTAATAGCTAATCATTACACTTTGATCACCCATATTATGCAAATCCATGTGAAGAAGATGATCATGAAGTAGACTTCTCTGTTCTCTCAATCAAATCTCTCGAGGGGCAACAATTAAATATTCTCCATAGGAACTGAGTTTGCTTTGAACTAAACAAATTTGCCATACAACCAAGAAATCATCATTGTCCAGAGCAAATTAACAATCGTTAAGTTTTACATATAATTTTTAATGGTTGTATACTGATACTATAATTACATTGTCACATATTACAAATTATTAATTATTTAATATATCGAACTATTTATTATTGATCTAAACGGAATTTTATTCGGAACTACCAATTAAACACCATATATAGAGAAAATATAATTTTGATTTCAATGAAGTTCGGTTCCATGATCTCCTCCTCTATATGTTCCTCCAACTCTCTTACTACTTGATTTATGCTTATAATTCTTAATTGTTACCTAGGTAAACCTTTTTTTCTTTTACAACATAATATTTTAATGTGTTATACAATATAACATGACTACATTAAAACAATCAAACTATTAAGTCGTGTAATAATATTGATGTAGGACTGCAATAAATAAAGAATAAATCATGTCGTGTAGCAGGTGTAGATGAGATATGATTAACCCATTTTAATGTAGACTACGTCATTATCTTTTGCAATTGTGGTGCCAAAGAAAAGGGTATTAATGGTGGGTGGCGTGTGTATCGTCATTGTTTAAGAGAATAGAGCTGCTTGACTTGAGTGCGGTAAATGGATGGAATATAACAATAATGCAACTATTAGAATAAACAGTCTTTTCTTCGTCATCCACGATAAGGGTGGATTTATACCAAATTTGACAAGGAACCAGACCAATTGAATGTATATGCTTCATCGCATAATGTAGACTACGTCATTATCTTTTGCAATTGTGATTTATTTTATTATGCTCCAGACCGCTCCTGGTTTAATATACTACGATATGTCGATATCCGCAAAGTAATTCAAAGTTTTAAATTTAAGTTGAGACGAAAGAAATAATACTAACATTTACCAGCACCTTCAAAATGTCTACCAGTAATTTCACCGGGACAGGTCCACCACAACATGAAATACAATTTATGTGATGAATATTATATTGACCTTAAACCATAAATTTTGAAATTGAAACACTGTACGACGGAGATTTAAACATTAGCGAGTGAGTAATAATTTTGAATGAAAAGGGTGAGGAAAGTTGATGCTGGGGTCCCAAAAAGACGACATTCAACAAAGTTGATTACTACAACGTTGGAGTTTTTCCTCAGCCCTCGTTAGTGCGTCTGGATTTATTCTTGGTAATAACCATCGAACCAACCAAAATGTGTTTCACAATTTCATATGGTGGCCTGGTCCTTCATCCTATTCCTCACTCATTCATGAATAATGTGAATTGACAAGACTTGCCCCTTAATCAGCAAATTTGATTTTCTAACATTTTTGGAATTTGCTCCACCAATTTGAATCTGGAACTTCTCAAGGTAAAAAGGTCACCACAACTCCACAAGGCTTCAGGCTAAGGTTTACACAACCGTGCTTTAGTTACTATATACACAATTACCATTATAGAATCTAGATTCAGTAAAAACAAAATGTCAAAATAACAGACTCTCATCTTCATATCTTAATAAACGTTAGTGGTTGTGTGCGGGTGCGTTTTGGGTTGAGGGGAGGGGGATATGGTATGACCAAAAGAAATTAAATTACAGTTCCATTTCACTTGGCATCAGCTTCCCCTTTCCTTCAGAAAATTAACTCTTCACTTTACATCAAGCAGCTTCCAAGGATAAAAAGTGCTGAATGAAAACGCTCCACGATTTGTAGAGGATCCTCTGAATGCTACTGTTCTTCTGTTGGTTCAAAAACTAGATAAATGCCACGGTGGACTGGTCGCTCCTTTAAATGTCGAGATTACCCTTCATGTGGCGTATGATTCTAGCATGATCTGCTATTAGTATGATCAACCAACTCTTCACCAACATTTGGACAACTCCCCTAAATCTGCTGAGAATTTACGCCAATCATTTTGGCATAAGCTACTAGCGTATGGATCTTTGCATATTGCATACTTGAAGATAAAGAAGAACAAGGGTATAGACAGAGAGAGGACCAGAGACAAAAAAAGTCCAGCAGGTGAACTTGTATCTTTTACTTCTTCATTCTGCAGCAATGAGTATTATTTTCTTGAACATTTGTTGTACTCAGCACAGGAAGCATGATCAGGTAGGGCCAGAAGAAAAGTAAGAAAAGTAAGGATGTCTCAGCGCATCATCGACACTAAGGCGGTCCTCCTGATTCAAACGAGACCACAAAAATGATATACAGATGATGCATAAACCATCTCAATTCACAGTTATGTTACTACACATTGAAATAAAAAGTGCATGCAGTGATGCAGATCCCACAAGTGCAAAACATTTAATGCATAAGCATCCAAGCTCTTAAATCCATTTAACATAGAAAGTAGCCAGGAACAAAAAGTCTTTCAGAGTAGTAACTTACCGGATCCCACTGCAGCAAATCACGCACTAAGCGCAACGCCTGTATGTTTGGAAACCTGTTGGGACATTTTAAGGGTAAAGAAAGGCACAGTTTGAGCAAGTCATAACGGTAAACCAGTAGGGAAAAAGGAGCTATATACTAACCCCAATTTGAGTAGATCTCTACTCTTTATTTGACGAGAGAAATATTCTTCAGAGCACTTCCATGAAACTGGTGAACCGGAAGCCTGATAAAGTACCAGATGGTCTTAATTAAAATTTGAAACAATGCACATGCATATTTGACTAAAAATCATAGCATAATTCCTAATATTGTGTCCACTTATAATACGATTATAAACAGCAATCTAGGCAAGCATTACATTTATATTGCACAAGTATTTCATGAGGCTAAGATCAGCAGTGACAGAAGTTAATTAGGGAAACATGATATTAGGGAAGACCAGAATAAAATTGAGGCAGAAGTGAAGTTTCGATACAGATTTTGATACTAATGGACACACCGAAGGTCACCGAGAAAATAAAACTGATAAAGCCCGTTAAGAAAGAGGTGAAAAGGAAGTTTTTCGTTATCACTCAACTTAAATTAAGCTCAGAGCTTCCGGTGTTGCTTGGTCATTTCAACCTTTTATATTCTTCCAGTGTATCATCCATAATTAACTCCAGATTCAACAAATAGCATAGATATTTACTCAGAATGAAGGTAATTTGAAATAACTCACATCTTTCATCATGCATGTAAAAGAAGGGAAAAAAAAAAGGCATACCTGACTCTTTGTACCCCAACTTTGACGTAACTTTGAGGAAGCCCCAGGTACTAAGATGCACAATTCCATCAACGCTCTAAGTCTGACACCAAAAAAACATGGAGATTTAGTCAGGGGAGGTTCCACTGACCAGCTAGAGGGAAGGGCCATGATCATCTGAATTTGAATAATCTACTTGACTAGGTTGCTGGATGCAACAGACTTATTATTAATATGGTTATCGCACTAATGTGCAAAGCATATCTAATCTATGCCCCTAGACAAGGTTCAGAAAAATAAATCATCAAGTCAATACTGTTTACTATCGAACATCCTTTTAAGGAGGTAGAACAGGCAACATATAAGGTTTTTTTTTTTTTTTTTTTTTTGAAACGGCAGGCAACATGTAATTATAATAATACAAAATATTGCTTTCCTCAGGGAAGCAAAGTCACATAGCAGATTCACCAACAAGGTAATTTCGCAAACACAATTGGTCAAGTAGTTTAAACTGACTGTGTCAGTGACACACACATGACACAACACCCTTCTCCCAATAAATTAAACTAACCATCATTAAAAATTAAGAAACAGAAACAACTTATCAGAAATAGTAGTTACAGAAGCAGACATAAATAATATCTACATGTCTGAACCAATGTAATGAAAAAGAAGATAACTCTGCGGAGAAGAATTTCCAGGACTTACTTGTATGCAAGCTGCTTCAAGCTATCATTCCAACCTTCTAGATGCTGATCTAAAAGAGCTTGAGTAATAGAATTAATTTGAAAAACATTTGGTGATCCTAAAATCAGCTCCAAGATAACAACGCCAACACTCCACATATCATACCTATGCAAGAATGATGTCCAAGTGTCATAATTTGAGCTATAAATGGAGATCTTAACTTAGCAAGTGATTTACAGCTACTTCTCCAACATCAACTTGGTAATGAGCTCTTTAGTATTTATATTCCATTAGTCCATTAGCAGTTCCACTCAACTATCACTAGTTTCTGAGACTGGTAGACATATCTTTACTTGTGACCATACTATGGACCAATTCATCAGATTCTGGAATGCTCTGATTTCCTTATAGTTTCATCTTTCTTATTATTACTATAATGAAACTGGCGAAGAATATCAACTGTGATATAAAAACATCAGACAAGTACTCCCAAAGAAAGAACTCCACCACAATTTATTCACTAAAGAGATCCAACAACATACTTTGCAGTGACACTTGATGGTCCTCGATACCAACTCCCATTTAGCAAAGCTTCTGGTGGAGCATAATCAGAAGTTTGTTCGTCACTATTAAGACAAAAAAAAAAAAAAAAAAAAAAGAATCATGAACATTGCAACAAGACCCAAAGGAGTGCAACTGCAATGCAGTTGCCGTGGTGACAGAGTGAGACACACACACACAGACAGATGCTCCATTGACATTGAAGAGAGTTCTGTGTCACTACAATATCCATATAAGAGCAACTAATTAATGTGGTTCAGGAAAGAGATAGGGAGATGGTCCATCATCATAAACAGTTTTCTATCACCACATCAATTCTAAAGTAGACCTGGTCTATGATCAATTTCATAGACTTTGTGGCTTAAAATTGTCCACCCATATAGTTAAGCGATGCCCATACATGATAATGAGTGATGTGGTGATATTTAAAACCTGATTTACATAAGAATTTCCCCCACAATATTTATATCTCATTAGAGCAATCAAACTAATGAAGATGGGTTAAGTTTCATTACTCTTTGGATGAATTGTGAAAATATACCAGCAGAAACATATTACCTAGAAGGCCCAACAGACCCGTACAAATGCTTCATAGTGAAATCATTAACTGCACTGCCAAAGTCAATAATGCGCCTGTCATTTGATAGCAAAAGGCAGTATACATATCAATCCCTGGCAGATAATTATTACAGTAAGGCATTTCTGATATAAGTTATACAACAGCAAAAAGCTAACCAATCGACGTTACTCGTTAACAATATAAAAAAGGAAAAAAAGAACAAAAAGTTATGTAATATTAAATTATTCTGGAGTCAGAGAACTGCATGTCCAGAGCCAAACTACTTCGAACACAAACTTAGCCCCCTGATCTACTTTACGCAAACCTTCAAACAACACAAAGAAGCAACATTGAATAACGCTCTAGACTTCGCAGATACTTAGCCATCCCCTTATTTGAAATGATTTACAGTCTTGCACCAATGCAATTGACTCGTTTGGACCTAACATAGTGGATCAGAGTGTGAAACCAATTTTCTATTTTTGGGCACTACTACCTACTTTTATCAATCCTCTTATATGCTCCTTTTGTCCCAGGGAAAATTAACCAAAATTTTCTCCGCACATAAATTAAGAAAAGTAATGTATTATGTGTGGTATTGCTTAAAGAATGAGTCAAAGTTGTAAGTGGTTGTGGAAAGTGATGTGTTGTTTATATAAGGTATGAGTAAAGAATTGATAAACTGGACAGTGGAGGATAAAATAATACGGAGTATATAAATTTCCCATTTTAGGAATATGTAATTTTTAATGGGATTCCCAGAAAGGAATGTGGTGTAAATTGAAGTGGGACAGAGGTATGATTTAGACCAACTTAATATTCTGTACTCTTCCATTTTAGTAATTTTATTTATTTGTTTGTATGAATCAGAATTCGGACCAAAATTCCACTGATATTTCAAAATCATATCGAATCGCTCTATGATATGGAAAACCAATCCAAAAAGGTTATTAAAAAATAAAAGAGAAGAAGGTGAAGGAGAAGAGGAAGGGGGGAGGAGAAGGAGGCATACGGCATACATTTTAGTGGTGTAATTATTATCACCATTAGGACTTCCACCCAAGCAGCTTCCTGAATCTGGATCTTCAAAGCAAACAACCATATTTTCTGAAAGGTAAAATGGGTATCAACCTTAATTAGCATTTGGCCGAAATAAAATAAAATAAAATAAAATAAAAATCAATGCAGAACCCCTAGTGTTCTTCCTTACCAGGTTTGATATCCCTATGGGTGATATTGCGGTCATGGCAGGATTTAAGCGCCATCAGCTACAAGACATGTTTACAATGTGAATTAAGAGTCTGTTTGATGAATGCTTAGACAGAAATGACACTTATCTTCGTCAAACAAGAGAGGGGGGGGGGGATGGTGGTGGTGTTAAAAACAACATCTACTTAGCCTGAAATGAAGATCACTGCCTAACCAATAGAAAGGAGTATCCAACAATGTTCATACTTCATATATACGTGTAACTTAATGCAGTATTGGGATGGAAAGTTTCATTACCAGCTGCTTTATTACATTACGAAGTTGGACTTGGCCTGCTTCTGTTGTTTTCAACCAATGCCACCATTTTGATGGATGCAATATCTGAATGCGCTTCCCGTGCTCACTTCCATTGTCTTCCGTGTCATTTGCCACTTCTTCAGCAGTATAAATAAGTTTTGACAAGGAAACACCTTCATGGCGAAATACAAGCCATATCTCATTAGATCTTGACTCAAATGACTCAACATATCTTGCAATATGATTCAATCCTTCTTCTAAGGAAGCCCCATGGTGTCTTCTTTCCATAAAAATCATATCTCCATGATTCAAGGGTTCCTCAATTTCTTGCTCAGCTGACACGTTTCTGAAGTCACTTGCCTTGGATTGAGATAATCTCCAGAATAAATCTGGTGTTCCAGAATAAAGTGAACCTCTTAAACAGTTAGAGGCATTTAAAAAATTTCCCCAAAATATTTTTCCCGTAGCCCACTCAAGTAAGCACCAATGCCCCTTTCGACCTGTTTACAGAAGATACCAATTATCAGCATTTGACCATTATACCCAGAAAATTTCCACCCTCAAGAAAACATAACATGACTATTGTGAGCATTGGTACTCATATATAATAGACACTAAATGTTAATAGCATATTACAGCCTAACTCACATAAAGCTTTTAAGTCCCCCCACCCCCGTGATTTACCCCACAAGTTTCCTTGCATGCTTCTACAGTCCAAACCTCTTTAGCGAGTCTAAAGATTGCTTATTCATGACTTCAAAACACAGTATTAGCTTTTATGATCACTGTAGTGAGCACTCACACTTTTCAACATTTTTTAGTTCACTTTCACACTTGTCCTCTCACTCGGCCATCATTCACGTTTTCGCTTCATGAAGGATAAGGCTACAGCTAAGTAACTGCTGTCAAATGTTCAAGGGATTCTGCAAAAGAAAAGTAGTAACTGCGATCACCAAATCTATTATATGGAACATTCAATATAAATAATGAAATATCAGCATCCACATTTCTCGACTCTATCAATAACCATCTTTGGCAGGGGTCCTATCTATGCACATAATTTTAATTTTTATTTTATATTAATTAATTTATTTATTTATTAACTCGATCCAATCAAATAATATACAGCTTCGAGGGATTTCTTGTTCTTAATTCACAAGCATCCTCACTCTTCAACCTAAAGCTTCACTTAGAAGAATGCATAGTAGAGTGCTTATGATGTCACAGGGCTACTGCAAAGAAAATCATAAGAAAAATAGTAGGATGTTGTATGAATCTGAATTCATTACCATTATTCTCTTCAGAATATACATTTTCTCACTAGAGCCAGCAGCATTGCAATCATCACCAAAGAGATTCCTATGTGCATTATCATCATATGCCCCAAGATTCTCATTCCTGAAAAAAATATTTCTACCTCCATACTCCTTTTTGAGATCACTCTGAGCTTGAGAACAGTTCCAGTTGAAAGCAAGCCAAACTTCTCCATATGCTCCTCGGTCAAATTTCTTCTTTAAAATGTATCTAAATCAATGATATTTAGTTACAAAGAATCAAATCATAACCAAGATCAATGCAACGCAGCTAAGAGCTGATAAAACAATTGACTGCATTTGCCAACCCAGGAAAATAGCAGTATATCAAAGCAAAATTCAAGCAATAATCAGTATTCTCTTCTCCACAATAAATCAGTATTATCTGGCCTAGAAACTTCTTATCTGGACAAAAAGGCCTGAATACTACATTAGTCTAAAGATGATCACAAATCCGAATGGCAGAAAATTAAAGAGGAGAAAAGTATCCAAAGATTTCTACTTTGACATCCATAACTAATACAATCCAATTACTCAAACTAGGTAATACCAAATCAGTGGTTTCTATTATAATTTCATGTGTTAACTGTCCATCAGATACAATTGCTGATTTGTAAGATGTTTCTGTGAACAGATGCCTGTGTTGTCAGTTTATATTATAGTAATTTTGAGCCCTTCAGCTGATAGAAAAGGATTAAAGCATAATTCTTGAATAGCTTCACTATCACATGAACCAAGGCCTAAGAGAGATCGTTAGTAATTCTACACAAGATACATAAACAAATCATATGCAAACATTTGGAGGAAACTGTGCACCTTGTATCTGGCGTTTTATGCTCGCTCTGACCAGCATAATGAAAAGGGATTGACTGCAATAACCCAAGGAATCTCACAAATCCATCAGAACTCATGCATTGATCTCTATCCCCATCAATAAACATACCAAGAGTCATACAGATATGTTGATCATTATACAGATCTAAAGCTCCACCTGCATCATCCAGTAAAACAATTAATCATACCTTATACAAGGATTCAATTCAGCCAAGCTTACAATTTTTATTTTTTTTCAGGATTTGCAGGACCCAGCACCCATTAAACGAAAGACAGATTGTTTTGGAGCATGATCCATATTTGTGTTTCCTGGAAGATAAATGTTCCATTTACTCCACCTGTTAAAGCATAAGCCAGGTCAGACACGGTGTTCTCCTCGTCTTTATGAATCCAAAATGTGTAATCATCATTCACATCAAGGTTCTCCGACAAATAAAAGCATCCCAAGTTGTTGTGCTTTCCCTCAACCTGCAATAAGATATTGATTAACGTCATTATCCAATCCAATCACTGATCAGAGGGACACGATTGGCAATGTCTCAATTTGCATTTGAACAGCATGAATGAGTAAGGCATACATTAAAAACATTAATTGCTTAAATGATTCTCAGGTCATTGTGCATAAGCACACTCTGAATCAGGTATATTGCACATCCAGATTGTCATCAAGATAACAACTAGCTAAGGCTTTTAAGTTGTCTAGCACAGAGAATTTCACTTTTGGTGGAGGCATGTCATTTCATTATAACTGAAATTTACATAAAAAAATTATCTAACCAATGGTAAACGCTCTTAACTTGTTTATGAAACTAAACATGCTTCATTATGGCTCCTAAATTTACAGACTTACACCACCATTAATTATAAATAAATAAATAATCGAGCCGTTGAGAATTATTGCCATTTTTGGGGCAACACCATAAAGCAGAGAACGAGATACCATATCGAATGTGGTTCCAATGCTACTCCATTTCCGTTTTCAGAAAATTACTATCGTCATCTTATCCTCAGTTTTCCAAAGAAAACCAGCAAATATCTATTTAAAAAACTGACTATTGCACAAAGTTTGTGTTCCCTCAGGCCTCAACAACAGAAAGTGTACATAAGATCGAAATGGATACAAACAAAAAAAAAAAAAAGAACGAGATTCAAAGATGCAGAAGAATTGAGTTACACTTTCTCAGTCTTACCAACAATCTATCAAACTTCGGAGCATCTCCACGAACCTTCAGTTCCATGAGTGCCGAAGTGTTATCCTTGGCTGAAAAAAAAAAAAAAAAAAAAAGAAGCATGGCATAGATTTAGTTATCTGTTGTAATTACAGAATATATCACCAGAAGAAAGTGATAAGTTACTTTAAAAACTTCTGACACAAGCACACAGTATAGTTTTACCATGGTAAAGCACATATCGACAAAACGAAGTAAAGAAAAGAAAAAAAGTGGATCTGCACGTAATGGTGAGACATGCTTTGGTTGCAGTAATGTATAGAATAGGTAGGACCAAAAAATTTATATTCCCTTCAATCATATAATGGCAAACTACGTATCTTTGAGGGACTGGACTCAAAAGCACAATTTAAAGGCAGAACATACTCAAAACATGCTGTTGGATAGGAACTCATTCTAATGGAAAATGCTTGTGCAGACCGGGACTATGATCAATTTCATGGATATTATGACTAGAAAAGATCCACAACATCAGATAGACTGTGGGCCATGCATAGTGATGTGAACCATGCGGTGCATTTCAAACCACAAGGTCTATAAAAAACCAATAGACCAGGTCTCTATATAAGTATGTTCCGGTTTAAACCTACACCAAGCTTCAAAGCAGAATCTTGATACGAGCAAATCATTTTCAA
This sequence comes from Plantago ovata, assembly GCA_028274465.1. NCBI lineage: Eukaryota > Viridiplantae > Streptophyta > Magnoliopsida > Lamiales > Plantaginaceae > Plantago > Plantago ovata. The sequence continues at coordinate 8,821,210 of CM051457.1, read as the reverse complement.
CATTTAAGACCAAGTTATTCTCAACAAGTCCCATCTAAAGGAAAAGAAAAAAAAAAAAAAAAAACAAAGAAAGAAAGAAAAGAATTTGAAATCAATATTGACATATACTTATGAACTAACTGTCAATTGGTTCGGACAATTGAAAACCAATATTTTATCAAGTGGATTGACGAATTAAGTTAGCATCTTATTTAACCTTCAGAAACTTTCTGGTAATTTGCAATTACCAGTGATCTGGATCACTGGGAGCATCATCGCCAGTGACTTTCGATTAACTTCACTAGGTAGAAATTAAGCAGGCAGTTGTAGAATATTGATGATCTAGGTGACTAGAGAAGAAGACTCGGCTAGATGTCATAGAGATATGAAGACTAAGAAATAAATGAAGATTTGTTAAAAGAAAGAAGCACGTGGACCGACCAAACTCGATTTTACAATTGTTTCAGGTAGCCTACCCTAATTTATTGGGTTAATTGGCTTAGTAACTAGCTGGTCTCATTGCCATTCTGATCTCTAATAACAGCACCTTTTTCTTCTTCTTCTAAATTTTCAAGCCGTTGTCATCATTTTCATTGTATCATAAAGCAGCCAAGAGAGATAAATATCACAGGAAAAACACCTGAATTCTCATAAAATTGACTTTGATATCCTAGTGCTTCATAGTCATATCCATCCAGGCTATAACTCCTGTCCGCCAGCGTTTTCTTAAATGAGCCCGATGACCTCACTGGGACAATTATAGCTGCCAGGTTATCTGTGCTTCCTCTCTCAAACGCAGTATGCACTATACAATCGGCCAGTGATGATTGACATGAAGCATTTAATTCTTGTGGCCTAGATACATTTGAAAGTGGTTCTGACAACATATCACAAATGTCTTGAGGGCTTAGTTTCTCAAAAACACCATCAGATGCAGCAATCACATAGCTATCATTGGCCAGCAAATGTTGCCAGTCTGTCACCTCAGGTACTGGTATAACACCATAACTGCAAGCATTCTAACAATGAGTAAGAGGGAGACTCCTGTTTATTTGTATACATATGAGAAGAATTCATGAAATAAGTCAAAAGGAACGGTTTAGAAAGTTAACAGCCATGACCAAGATACAAAAGCTATCAATTGGAAAGTATCCACATCTTCTTGAAACAGTTCTGACCTTTTGAAGTGTATGTCTCCAATTGCTCTGGAAAGAGCCAACTGGCCATTGACTCGTGCTACGCCACCCCACTCAGTAATACGGCCCCCAGCAGATACCACACGGGATTTTTCATCATCTCTATCAGGATGATGATCATTTGTCAGTTCCTTGGCAATCAAAAATAACCATCCATTAGAAGCTTCTGACTTCAAGCGATAATAGTCTTTCAAGGATGATGGGGAAGCATCAGTGTTTCTCTTTTGCCTGACTACTCTGAAAACAGTTGCTGCAATTTTTACAGAGAAATATTATTAAACTCTATTAACCATGCACATTTTAATTGTTTTTACTAAATTGAAATTCAAGTGCTTGACACAGCAAGCCATATCTCAAGTAAAAATGTCTGGAAAAAGGGCTCTACATGAAAGTTCATGTGGTTTCTTTAATAACATTATGAGAATCAGGACTGAACTCTTAAGTAACCAGCATTAACCTGTTGATTAATTCTTTGTAACTTGACAGGAACGAAAAAAAAAAAAAGAAGAGAGAGAGTGTCTGACCTTTAGCCTCAGTGGGGGACTGATATACCTCAGAGCACATGAATGCCTTCGAGTCACCTACATTGGCAACTAGAATTTGACCATCTGCTAGAAGTACAACTGTAGCTGTAGTGCCAGAATTGATATTGTATCTAGAAGCATCCTTCACAGAAATATAACAAAAACATAAGCAAATGTGAGAAATAGTACCTCATGAGATGTCAAGAAATGGACACTCACCTTAGAAAATGCTGCATCGATATCATGGATGGCCCTAAGCAATGCTTCCCTTAGTATTTCAAAGGGGTAAGATCCATCTAAAATTGCTGCAAGCGTCACCTTAAACCTACATCATAGTTCTAATTAGCAGTTTATGCAGATAAACAAGAAAATTGATAACATCGAATGATATCAACAAGGACAATATGGGACAAATAGAACAAGTTACATCATAAATCATAAAAAAAGGCAAGATAATGTACATCTATTATGCATATGTGAAAATTTCAAACATTCCAAAAGAAGTGACTAACTCTGATCTCGACTGTATGCATAATTTCCAGAATTATATGCTTGAATGTGCAATGAAACAAAAGGCATAGACCAAGTAAAATAAAATATCAAGGATACTATCAGTCTATCCCTGCTCATTTTCACATAACTAACATGCTTAGTGCTTAGCTTTCGAAAGTTCACCAGAACCACCAACATATATATGCACATTTATTTAGATTGTACTTGAAAGAGAACAACCTTCCGAGATCCAAAATTAGATGATCAAGTTCGTCATCCCAGTCAGTGTTACGAAAATCATGAGCATCTCCCCCTTGATAAGGCAGCCTTCTGATCATTTTCCTGGACAGAATGGAGTATGTAGTATCAAGAAGAAAATAAGTATGCAGTATAAAATACTCCAGCAGCAGCTCCGAAGCCATTTCACTAGCTTCTGCACCATTATGCCCATCAAAAACAGCCACTATTCCAACTTTCACTTCTTTCACCCCTTTCAAACCTAGAAATAAACAATCAATCACCAAAATTCAGCACTAACATAACATTTCTACAGCTCCAATTCATCATTTAATTACAGGAGGGTTTACCTGGGAAAGGGATTCGGAGGTCCAAAGCGCACAGTACGCGATCTTCCTGCGACTTACGGCGACCCTGGAGTACCGCCGACTGGCATGCGGCGGATTTTGTGCTGCGATTGGGATTCAGATTTCGAAGATTCCAGCGAGGACATTTTGGGGACTGGAACACCGCCGGAGCACCGCCTTCTCTGTACACCGTCAAGCACGACGGCGATTCACCGGCGACGGGAGTGACCGCGATGAGTGTAAACCCTAATAGTGCGATTAGTAATGGATAGTTGACGAAGTTCATTTTCCTTGTGCATCAGAGAAATATGATGACGATACTAGGAATTAGGAAGACATTGCTGTGAACGATTTGCGTCGGAATTTTGAAATTTTTTACTATATAGCTTTGTTTTGGATTTTCTGGTAGCCTATTGAAAATAAGTTGAAAATATTATCATAATTTTTTAAAAGGTCCAATTTTTCTAGTACCAACTTATAGTTCACACTCTAAACACTATTTCAAAATATAATTTTTGGACATCAAAATAGCCTTAGAATTTAAAATAAAATAAAAAACAACCTAAATAAAATGTTAAAATAAAATAAAATAAATAATAAACACAATTTTAAAAAGTTCTGAATTTTTTGGATTGAATTTAATTGATGAATTAAGGTGATTTTTTTTTTTTTAAATGGACTTCATAAGTTAGTGTAAAAATCAATTTTCTCTATTTTTTTAATAATTCTGAATTTGTTTTTATTTTATTTTGGTAAGTCGAACAATAGAGAGACATTTATATGTTTTCGCTCCATATCAGTGATATTTTTAAGTACGATTGTACCAAAAAATTTAAAAGGACATTGTGTACACAGTACACCTTTACTTTGAAATAAATGAAGTTCAGAGTACTCATGAGAGAATAAAATATGTATTACTAAGAAATATAGAAAAAATGTTTGAAGGAAGCAAAAGTACATGTGTCTTCGTCGTTGGGATCAATATATTGCATGGAGAACACTTTATGAGTAATCATGTCAACCCAAAGTACAATGCTTATCGATTATTAGTCTAATTAATTAATAGGTCTATGTATTCTAGATGTTAAAGAGTGAGCAATGTGATACCCTCTAATATGAAATACGAAAATAGAAAATGTAAATCCATAGGTTTCATTAACGCACTGGTTACGGAAGAGGTAGATTTCACCTATAAATTAGGTTATGTTCTTTTTGTTTAAACGGAATTGAACTCAACTCATTTGCATTATATAACTAAGTAAATTAATTTAAAGATAAGTGAACTAAAAAGATAACAAAACTCTTACTATACAACAATTTTTATTACCAACATCAATTTTTTCTCCTATAAATTATGTACTTACATTTCAAATGTGTTTTTCAGGGGTAGAAACAAAATTAGGGGGTTTACTCTATGTATTTTGTTTGGGATACTTCCCCACCTTGGTTGAACAATTTAGTTGCTTTAGACTCTTTTAATTCTGTTCGGTTCGTAACTTAACTTAACTTAAGACATCGTATTTCCTTTTATTTTAATATATGTTGACTTTAAAAATAATAATTAGGGGTGAAATTGCATATGGACCTTTTTTTTTTTAATGACATTGACAGGACTGAGATAAGATTAGAGATTGAGTTTGAGTGAATATAGACATAACATATATGGTCTTGGGTTTTTCACAAACGAATAAAAGAAAATACATGGTTGTTGGTTAAGTTTGGGCACGTACATACAGATATTCTTGAGATGGATCGACCTCATCTCATATAGCACCATACCACATACGTTATTGTTGCAAAAAGAAGCTCAAGTATGGAAAAGACAATAGTATCAAATGAAAACATCAAACCATCTTCACCGACACCTCTTCTCCACAGAACTCACAGCCTCTCCTTACTTGATCAGATAATTCTACCTCTTTATGCTCCATGTGTACTTTACTTCCCTCCTTCAACAACCAACCTTATAAACCCCATTGATTATGATCACTTCATTTACGAGACTACACGAACTCTCAAGCAATCTCTTTCCACAACGCTCACTCGGTTCTACCCCTTGGCAGGGAGAACCAAAGATGCATCCTCGTGTATTGACTGCAATGACGAAGGTGTCATGTTTGTTATTACGCGAATCAAAGGCACACTATCGCATTTCCTGACAGATCCGGATCCAAGCGAATGTATCCGCCATGCGCCTTGTGATGGACTGATTTGGGCTAGGCCGATTAGTCCATGTTCCCATGTGGCAATGATTCAAGTTAACTACTTCGATTGCGGCGGTATTTCCATCGGTTCACTTTTCTTGCATACGGTAACGAGTGTATTTAATTTCATTGAAAATGTCCGAACTGTTTCAGAGGTGTGAACTTAGTGGAGTTGTCAATAGTTGGATTGAATATTCATGTAGTCCCATTGACTTTTGACCAATCAGTTGCATCTAATATAAAAGTTCAACTCTTGACAGTGTGAGAATAATCATTCATTTGACTTAATTCTCTAACAGGTAGCAGATGCAGCAACAATAATCGCGTTCCTAGAGACATGGGCAGCAAATGCTCTAGGAAGTCCGGCGAAAACAGAGTACCCTGACTACACAGCACGGTATTTCTTCCCGAATAATGAATCCATACACGGGGAACCACGCGCGTCCACTCGTATACGACAATATTCGAGGACGGGAAAAGTTGTTACGAGGAGATACATGTTCAATTCCTCCTCAATTTCAACTCTTCGATCCAAGACCGGGGACAAGGAAGAATTTGGTTATGTTTCACGAGTCGAACTAGTATCAGCGCTCCTCTGGAAATGTTTCATGATTGCATGCTCGTCCGTGCCAAATTACGATACGCATTCAATGGTAACTCACGCAGTGAACCTGAGAAGTAAAGCCGATCCTCCTTACTCTCAACACAGCTTTGGCAATTTCATATGGCTTGTGCCAGTTTCAAGTGTCATTGACAAGGCCAGTATTGACATGAGACTCTTGATTCGTAGATTGAGAAGCGCAGTAAGCAAAATCGATGGCAATTTTTTGAAAAGAATGCAAGGTGATGATGCGGTTTTGGGCTACCGGCGGAATCTTGAACAAGTGTGGGATGATATTCCGGAAAATGGTGAGTTGTTGAGTATGACAAGTTGGTGTAATTTCGGAGTTTACGACATTGATTTTGGTTTTGGGAAGCCTGTGTGGGCTAGTAGATGTGATTCCGGGAGCAATGAAGTGAAACAGTTTACTAACTCGGTTTGGTTAATGGATACCAGAGATGGTGGTGGAGTGGAAGCATGGGTTAGCTTGGATGAACGTTACATTGGAACGTTCAATGATGTTGAGGAACTTCAACATCTTGCTTTGTTTGATCCAAGTCCTTTGGAAAATTTTGCCAAAGCCATTTGAACATACAGAATGTGCTTAATCCTTAATGGTTATGGAACTGTCGTCTCGCGTAGCATTGTTGAAATTTGATCTATATCTTCACCACTTTAATTTGGATACTTTAAAGTTTTTAAGTTATTTTTTGTCAACACCAATTCCAAATGCTTTTATGAAATTAATTACATCGGTATACTTAATTTGCGTATTATTATGATCGATATGTTGATACACTTCCTCCATCCGATAATAAGGGTTACATTTCAATTTTGTTGATTTTTTTAATGCCTGATATGACCTCGTATTAATTTCAAATCATACAGAAAAATAATTTATAAAATTATATTATCATTATATTTTGATAATATAACTTTATAAATTACTTTTTCAATACGATTTGGGATTAATACGAGATCAAAAGAGACATTAAAAAATTATTTTTTTTAAAACGTAACCCTTATTATAATATGGGATGGAGTAAGTATACTACAATAATTGTCCACATAAGTAAGGGAGAAAATGGTTACTAAAGCCTTTGACCCCTTGCTATATGTTATTTGCAAGAGTTTGTAGTGGTAGTAGATACGAAACATGTAAAGATATAGCATAACGGGTTTACTGTACAGACACTCCAAGATCTAGAAAGAAAATACTGAATTTTAGAGTTACCGTGACCAACAATGTCCGTGCACATATTCATAGTTAATCGACTAAACCTCCAATTCATCGGTGTAAATTAAGTATGATACTGTGGTTTTAACATAGATAAGAGAATAGCTAATCATGTAACATAACACATCATAAACAACATTATGCGATTTTACGATAAATTACATACTAGCAAAACTGCATTGTTGACAAATTAGAAGCTCACGAGTTGTCCGTTAAAGTGTAAGAGCTGACCTAGACTGAATAAACTGCATTGTTGTTTGTATAATAGTTTTTTTTTTTTTTTTAAACGGCTAAATATTATTAATAATAAGTGAGCATAAGGAATGCTCGAAAAAAATACAACGAGAGTAGCAATACAAAGCACGAGGCTCCTTCACCGCTAGCTATTACACCTTGCCAAAGAAAAACCGTCCGGACGAAACTAGATGAAACAATGAGCAACCACAAACATGGACAATGAGTGCTCAAGTCAACAACCAAACTCTACTAGACTAAACAAAATGTGCCTTGAGAAGTAGTAGCAACCGAGGGGATAACTACCCATGATGGCCGAGAACATCAATGAAAGAGAGAAGCTTCACGCACCAAGGACCAACACTAAGGCAAAGAGGAGTCGACCAAACAAGCAACGAACGCGAAGATCAAACGTAGAACAAGTAGTTTAAAATAATTTTACTATATTCCATCCAAACGACGATTTCCCTATATTCCATCCAAACGACGGTTTCCTTATCGCGGTTGTTTGTATAATAGTAGTTGTGCAATTTGTCATTTTTTTTTTTTTTGAAACGGCTAAAATTTATTAATGATACCCCGAGCTTAAAAAATACTCGTGGTACAACGTCCAAATCCGATTACAACATCCAAACCTTACAATAAAATAAAAACACAAACGCCCTAAGGCCACTAACAAGGCGCTAAACATACTACCGTCGCGCTTTAACTCTCACCCTATACCCTATATATCAGAAGAAACTTCTTACAGGTAACCATCCAGTTATCAAATCAATGTTAGCAAACATCTCAATTTGTAGCACGCAAATGATATGGATTATATTCGATAACGAAACCACATCACAAGTTGGTAGTTGGTACTACCAAAAAAACATCTATTTATGTCAAATTGGTACTACGAAAGTTTTGCATCCAAATTGGAATAGAACAAGACTTATTTACCTAATTTTCATTCATTATGATGAAAATAGAAATTTGGTAGGTGCAGATTGGAGATTGTCATCTCCTTTTTGGGGAAGAAATCGTTGTATCATCAATTTAAATATCCATTTGGTTTAACATACAATTAATTTATGAAAAAGATATTAAAATAATAAAAGAAGTAAAAGTTAGTGGGGTGTGTTTTTCTTATTTTGTTTGAATTTTGGTAAAACATACTCCATCCGTACCAAAACAGTTGCACCGTTCCGTTTTGACTTTTTGCAGTTAACAAAATCGAAGTTTGACTATAAATTACTCTTAAACTATAATGACAAAATATTTTATAAAATTACATATTGAAAGTTTAAGATGAAACGTTTCATAATATAATTTTGATAAATATTTTACTATTATAGTTTAAGAGTAATTTGTAATCAAATTTCGATTCAGTTGACCGCAAAAAATCAAAACGGTGCAACTGTTGTGGGACGGAGAGAGTAGCTACTTCTCTTCTATAATTAAAAAGTATGCTTGCTTATCGATGATGTAGGGATTAAGCTGATTATGGCTACGTCAATCCCACACGTAAATTTCACCTCCATAATCACACCACCATCATCATCTCCTGCTCTCAAGAACACCCGAAATTTCCATCTCCTCAGAACACCTCGTAATAAACTCAACAACACCTTACAAGACTCAGTTTCATCCTTCACCAAACAATTAACCTCCAGCAACCCAAGAAAATCTCTTGATGAAGCTTACTCACTACTTCTTGATCATTGCGCCAGAAAGAATGCCTTATCACTCGGCAAACAGATACACACCCATGTCGCCAAAAGGCACTGTACGTCCGATTTAGTCTTCTTGAGCACTAAGCTTGTGTTTATGTATGGGAAATGTGGTTACTTGCGGGGTGCAGAACAGCTGTTTGATAATATGCGTGAGAGAAGTATTTTCTCGTATAATGCGATTCTTGGAGCTTATGTTTCAGTTGGGGATTATTTTAAAGCTGTTGAGTTGTATGCGGATATGCGTTTCTTGGATGTTGAGGTTGATGCTCACACTTGTAGTAGTGTTATGAAGGCATGTGGTGGAATGCAAAATGTGTTTGTTGGGAGGGAGGTTCATGGGTTGGCGATTAAGTATGGGATTTCTGGTAATGGTGTGATTGTGAATTCTCTTGTGAGCATGTATGCTAGGTGCGATGATCTTGATTCCGTGCGCTTGTTGTTTGGTAGAGTTAGCGGAGAAGGGGATGTTGTATTTTGGAACTCCGTGATTTCGGCGTATGCTAACAATGGGATGAGCAATGATGCGTTGAGGATTTTCGGAGAAATGCAAACTGCGGGTGTTGTTCCTAGCACGTATACCTTTGTGGCAGCTCTTCAAGCTTGCGAGCAGCTATCGGTTGGAATGCAGATTCATGCTTTCGTGATAAAATGTGGTGACTGTTTTGATAGATATGTTGCAAATGCTTTGGTTGTCATGTACTCAAAATGCTATAGAATCAATGAAGCTTCCAGAGTGTTCTCCTACATAGACGAGAGAGATAATGTTTCCTTGAATTCGATGTTAGCTGCTTATGTTCACAGTGGTCTTTATGATGAGTCATTGAATTATTTCAGCGAGATGATAAGTTCTGGTCATCAACCTGACCAAGTTTCAGTTATCAGTGTTCTTTCTGCCTGTGGTAGATCCGTGAACTTGTTGAAAGGAAGTGAAGTTCATGCCTTTGCTTTGAAAAATGGGATGGACTTGGATCTTCAAGTAGGAAACACAATAATAGACATGTACGTAAAGTGTTCTAGGCCAAGTTGCATGGAAGCTGCTTTCCAAAGATTACCCGAAAGAGACCACATTTCCTGGACGACCGTCATAGCTGGTTATGTGCAGAATAATTGCTACATGAAGGCCTTGCAAACATTCAAGGAATTCCAAATGGAGGGAACTGATATTGACCGACTGATGATTGAAAGTGTTCTGCTAGCATGCCGTGGGCTGAAATGCATTTCAATGGCAAAAGAGATTCATGGTTATGTATTGAGAAAAGGTCTGTCTGATATTGTCCTGCTAAATACTTTCATAGATGTATATGGAGAGTGTGGGAGAGTAGATTATGCAAGAAATGCATTTGAACTACTTGGAGATAAGAATGTTGTCTCCTGGACTAGCATGATAAACTGTTATGACCAGAATGGACTTGCAAATGAGGCTCTTGAGCTTTCTTTTGATATGATTCAATCAGATGTTGAGCTGGATTCTATTGCGCTTCTGAGTGCTCTCTCAGCTGCTACCAATCTATCAGCATTGCGGAAAGGTAAAGAGATTCACGGCTATGTACTTCGAAAGTGCATGAATTTGGAAGAACTTGTTGCTAGTTCTCTTGTGGATATGTATGCTAGCTGTGGAGCTGTAGACGAATCGTACAAGGTTTTCAATTCTGTCCGGGGTAAAGATTTAATCTTATGGACAAGTATGATTAATGCATACGGCATGCATGGTCATGGAACGGAGGCTATTAAATTGTTTAAAATGATGGAGTCTGAGGGTCTTCGTCCTGATCATATCACCTTTCTGGCACTTCTTTATGCATGCAGTCATTCTTCTTTAGTTGTTGAAGGCAAGACGATTTTTAGTGATATGCAACATGAATATAACTTGGAGCCGTGGCCAGAACACTACGCCTGCTTAGTCGATCTACTTGGCCGTGCTAATTATTTGGATGAAGCATTTGAACTTGTGAAAAGCATGAAAGCAGACCCTACGGCTGCTATCTGGTGTGCTCTCCTAGGTGCTTGTAGAACTCATTCTAACATGAAAATCGGAGAAATAGCTGCACGGGAGCTTCTAGAAGTGGATCCAGAGAATCCAGGAAATTATGTGCTTGTGTCGAACTTATATGCTGCAGCAGAGAGATGGGACGATGTGGAAGACATTCGGATGAGAATGAAGTTTAAGGGACTTAAAAAAGACCCTGCTTGTAGTTGGATAGAAATAGGAAATAGTGTTCACACGTTTACTTCGAGGGATAGGTCTCATCCGCAGTCTGAGGCAATTTACGACAAACTCTCTGAGATCACCGAGGAACTAGAGAGTGTTGGGGGTTATAAGGCCCAGAGTAGTTATGTTTTGCATAATGTTGAGGAGAAAGAGAAAGTGAAGATGCTTCATGAGCACAGTGAAAGACTTGCAATTGCTTATGGTTTACTCACTACTTCGAAAAATACACCAATACGAGTAACGAAGAACCTTAGAGTCTGTGGTGATTGCCACAATTTCACGAAGCTCGTGTCGAAATTTTCCGTACGAGAAATTATAGTAAGGGATGCCAACAGATTTCATCATTTCAGTGGTGGTGTTTGTTCCTGTGGAGATTTCTGGTGATCTTTGAACTACTTAAAAGCAATTGTTACACAGAAGAATCTGTACTCATTGATTGAAGTGGAGATAATCCAATTTCAGCTGCTGCAGATTTCTGATTAGCATCAAACACCAATATAAGGTAATGAACAAGTTAGTAGTACATATGATAAGAATGATATATGTAAATTCCATGTGTTGTAAACAAAAATCAAGGACCTGGGTTTCCATTTCTTTCCCCTTGTCATTTCCTGGAAACAAAAGTAATTCGCTAATATTATGAGGCCTCATACATCAAATTCTCTCCTTTTCAAGTCATTATCTCGAGTGGAATTGTATGAAGTCATAACATACTGGTATGTTATCATCTATTGGATACTTTCATGATAACTTGCTTGTTATTACTCCATGCTTCCATGTTGAAGCTACAGAAAGGTAAACGATCCAATGGTGTCACACAGATTAATGATACCACACTTCTATCTTTTAACTGGTCGTTTTAAGTGTTTTGGGTCCAAATATGCATGCCTGTATACCACATAGCTAAGCTAGTACATAATGTGACGATCATGCCATGATCGAGCAATCTTTATGGCATCTGTGAACTATAATGTTAAATTACTTCGTAATATATACCAAGATCTGATTTTGTGACAGAACCCGTTGAAGTTAAATAGCCCCTGCTTAATGATAATTCTTGGATTTTTAAAGAATTGTTGCATTGTATCCTTCAAAGCCATACATGTCCTTTTAATTCAGTCTGCGTATTAGTAAATAAAACTGATTTCTCCATGTTTAGAGTCTTGACTCTGCATCTGGATGAACAGGTAGCTGTTGTCGCATGACTCGTATCTTCATATTACAGCTTCAACAGAGGTTTTTTTTTTTTGGTTGCGTAGCTTAAATTTTAAAGTTTTTCTTAAAACAAGAGTTTGAGATTGTTTCTTACAGTTAAGCAGCTTGAATTTGTGCCCTCGAGTCATTTCCAAGAAAATCATTAGCATTTTACGTTGTGGCTTGAGAATACCACATCGAAGGCTGTATGTCCTGTTCTGTTTCACATAGTCAAACTACAAACCAGAGATGAATATTACAACATTAGGCCTTTATTCGACCACAATACTTGAACTCAAGACCTTGATACCGGCTGATCAACAATTGATGTTGTGGCCAAGCTGTGTGTATAACTGCTTCCTATGTTATATTAGCTGTTTTAAGAGTCACAGAAGCTGAAAGCATATACTCCAGCCAGCTGCAGCATCTTCAATTTTAAGCCACAGGTGTGTTGGTTTACTTTGACTAGTTTCTTATCTTTTTGGTTCACTCAAAATATGATTAGTAAAGTATACTTATAAGCTAGCTGGCAATGAAGAAGCATGTGGTAAAGAAGACAATAAATGGGAGGTGAGGCCGCTGCTGCTGCTTAAGAAGCATCAATATTTTTGAGGTTCCAATGAACTACTGCTATAGCTGTTCCTTTTGTTGTTGTATATAATTCTGGCTGGTTCAGAACAAGATTTTGGCATGTTACTGTTACCTGTTAGCATGCCAAGAATCAAAAGGAACAGCTATATAGTGTGGATTCATTAATATTATCAGAACAAGATTTTGGCATGTTACTGTGTAGTAAGGTGTAATGTGAGAACAGGACCACACTACAGTGGACTAGTGTTGGTATAGACTCTTTTTCTCTGTGAATCCTAGCAATCTTTTTTGCATTACAAATCTCCAGATTCAAATCTGTTTTCTGATTCTTTATTGACCCTCTGCCTGCTGGAATATAATACTAATAGTAGTAGTGAATTACTAGTACTAGTAAAGTCTCATTTCCTTTTCTCTTCACTTTGTTTTGAGTTTTTGGTGAGCACTTCTTCATTTGATCAAATTCAATGCCAATTTTGGTCAGCTTTTACGAGGAGTGATTGGTAGTAGTTGCTAGTGGAATTTTTATCTTCCGATGTCATTCGTAGTTTCTAGTGACATTGCAACTACTAGCTAGTCGTCCGTTTGACAGTGAGTTTAGTTAACTATAAGTGTATAACCTGTTTCATTGACTTATAGTTATAGTTACCAATATACACAAAACTAATCTCCTTAGAATTTATCTCAATATATAATAACTAATCAAATGACATTTCTTTTAACCATAACTGTATGTTCCGATTAGTTTTCTCTATTTTATGTACTTGGTGAATCATGAATGGGAAATCCTCCCTTTATGTTTGGATGATACATGGAAAAATCCTCCAAAATGTACCATATGTTTTCTACGCTGTCCATTTTGTACCATAAGTTTGTTACTACCACATTTTGTCCGGTAAATTTACAAAAAATTTATTTTTTGTACTTCGGGCCAAATCGAGCCCGACGAACTAATGTTAGGGCAAATTGATTCTTAATCACCCCCAATTCTCTATGAACTCGCGAATTCGTGATAATTCTTCACTAATTCGCCTAATTATAAATAAATAAAATCATTTCTTTTAATGCAAACAAGGTAATTGTTGAACATACCCATAAGTATGACACATCATTGCAAAAAAAAAATTACTAATAAATAAAATTTAAAAAATTTTTGAACATTTGTATTACATATAACTCTCATTAATAATTTAGCATACCTCAATTGATTTTCACAAATAATTAGAAATAAGGAGAGTAGCAACCAATCCATTATGTATTCATGACATACATTTAAAAAAAAATCAGATCCATTTTATTTGTTTGTTGATATGTCATACAAATGGGTATACTCCACAATTACCTTGATTGTTTTGAAATTTTTTTTTTCTTATTTAGATACGTTAATAATCCCGATGAAATAGCGAAAAACTATCACTAATTCATGAGTTCATGGTGGATTGGGGTGAATCAGATTCAAATTTACCCTAATATTAGTTCATTGGGCTAAATTTGGCCCGATGTACAAAAATTAAATTTTTTGTGAACTTATAGGACAAAATATGGGAATAACAAAGTTACAGTACAAAATGGGCGGGGTAGGAAACTTATGGTACATTTTGGATGATTTTTCCGAAAATACATGAAAAATAATTTACATTAACTCAGTGAATTTTGTTAATAATAATAGTACGTGTTTAACATAAAAATCTCATGTTAAATTTTACTAATAAGTCAAAAAATTGAAAGAAAAGTAAGGCCTATTGCTAATTTGGTATCTAGTTCCACTGTTTTGAATGAAGAAACATAGTCAAAGTGAATCCCAGTCAGTCGGTCCAGTTTTGTTGATTTGACTAATGCAACTGGATCGATCATCACAAGCTTTCCTGATACTCTGTTGCAATATTATTTATTCATCCATTTTAGTATATTTTATTAAGTACTACTACTACTACTGTAGTATATACTTACTGTTGTTCCTATGAATTAAAGACAAAAACACTTTTTCTGCATCGATCTCTTGTCTGGTCTCCCAGGCTATATAGCTAACCTGCAATACATATTGATGAACAATCTATAGCTAACCTGCAATACATATTGATGAACAATATCTTACCTATACCCCTATACTACAAAATAAAATCATAGCTTCATCAGCTAGCTAGCTGTTATATACAGTATATAAGTGTATATCTATACTATATAATTAATTTATTTTTTTAATAACTTCCTAATTGCTAAAATTTATCAAATTTAAGGAATAATATTAAAGAATTGATTTGTATGAGTATTTAATGATAAATGGGTGATAAAGTATGAGATAGATTGTTAAAGTGGTTATAAAGAAGGAAATAGAAATAATAAAAAATTGATAACTGAGTTGAAAAACTTTTCATATTTGGGTTAGTAAGTTTGTAAAGAAACTCCCAAAATAGAAACCTAGTAAGTTATTAATGAAATGGATTAATTATACTGTATTTGTTTGTTTCTTTATGTATAGATTCAATCTGTTGTTGCTCAGCTAACTGCCATACTCACATGACATTACGTTCACACTTCACATGACTATACCTCCTCCTCTTTAACTCACTGTTAGCAAATACTGGAGTACTACTGCTTACTAAAAT
Organism: Plantago ovata; assembly: GCA_028274465.1. Lineage (NCBI taxonomy): Eukaryota > Viridiplantae > Streptophyta > Magnoliopsida > Lamiales > Plantaginaceae > Plantago > Plantago ovata. Next base: position 8,805,847 of record CM051457.1, on the reverse strand, counting down.
TAATTAATGTGAGCTGTTTAATTAATTTGCCTCTCCTCTCTTCTACCAGTCAGTCTAGTCTAATCAATCTTTCTTCAGCTATAAATACACTCCATTTGTTTACATTACTAACCAGTTACCACCACATCTCTCTTCTTTGAGTTTCTTTAAACAAACAAACAGCTTCCAAAAACATACAGAAAAGAAATAATCATCATCATACTTGGTTTGCACAATGCTGCTGCATGCAGTGAATAAGTCTACAAAGGAACAAGTGAAGCTGCCAGCATGATCTATCTTGGGATTGTTTTTTATCTTAGTAACATATGAACTGCAAAGAACATAAAATATGCAGAATGATTGTTACAGAAACAACCCTGGCTAGGTCATGCTGTGACAGCTTCACTTCTTCCTCTTTGGAGACATCATCTAATCAAACCCCAATCATCTTCTGCTCCTGTAAGTAAGTAAATCAACTGATGATGGAGAAATATATATACCCATGTAAGTTCATTCATTTTACTACCTATAGAACAGAATATATATGCATGAGTAACTTCTTTCATAGTTTTCTTTGCAGGTGTAGTACAGTAGTACTAGTAGTACTCAAGCTTGAATATAGCTCTACCGATGTGGCGATGTGGACACACCAGGACAAGAAAGCCAGTTCTATTTATATGTTCTTTCCAATTTTAGCTCAAGGATTCCAGTTTCGGTTCTTTCTTTTCCATGTAACAGGATTACAGGAACCACTTGTCTCAAACTCGTAACATTGTTTAAAACTTTAAATCATAATCGTGTTATCCTACAGCATACCTTACAGTTTGTACAGTTTTCTATGATTTATAAATATTGCTTCTAAGTTCTCACACTGTGACACAGAGGATTACAATGGTAGATTAGTGAATTAAGCTCAAGACATTAAAGGAGAAGTTTATTCATGTTAATATATAATGCAGAGCTAATTGATCATAATTCATAAAGTGGCAAGATCAAATTCTTCTAATAAAGGAACCAAAGAAAATAACTTGTTTGAGATGTGGACCGCTGAATTAAAGCACTAGTTAGAGTATTCAGGATGGAAGAGTCTGAAGCTGAACAAGATGTAGTTTAGTTCAATTGTAAGTTGGGTTCTCGACTTTACTAGAGAGAGGGGAATCAAATTCACTTTGTTTCCTCAGCAAATCAAACAGATTAAACAAACACGAAACAATCTTGAAACAAGTCCAACTGGAACATCTTCCTTACATGAAACTTGCATTTCATGTTTAATTTATGTATGTTAATGTACAGATAGATGACACCGGAGAGGTGAGAGACTTTAAAGGTAGATTTTGCCTGTGTATATGAAAGTTCGCTTCTTTAACCATCAACAAACAGTTTACTTCTCTATGAACAACAAGATACAATCAAGCACAGACGAAACATCATGTGGCATCAGTTCCAGCATATGAGGCAACAGATGAAACGCAAGGAAACCAATACCGGCGTCTACCATCCCTGTGACCATCATCTATCATGGCCAATCCTTCCTGCATTATACAACATGTGCATAAGCTTATTTATTTCTCGTAACTAAGGAGTACTTGAATTTCCAGAATAAGCAGTCAACATCAAGAAAGACATGATGGAGAATAAATCCTCTTTCACAGAGCAAATAGCCAGTGAGTGAAGGTGAAGCAAATCTTCTTTCCAGGGTGCATAATACATGGACTTCTTGTAACTATGGTTTAGAAATAACTCATGCAATTTTAACTCTAATTACTGTTCGGTTAAATTTCAGGCAGACCACATACAGTCATACTACAACACAAGTTTCTGATCAATTTCCTACTTTAGAGTCTTATTGTTATTGTTTTCTTTAAATTTTGGTAATTTGTGTTCCAATATTACGATAGATGTCAAATTCATATGCACATGCATCAAAATATAAGATAGTAGTACCAGTCACTTACTTCTAGTAACGTATCAAGAGCATCTGTTGCACGCCCGGAAGACCAAGAGAGCCGCTTCTCTACTTCATCAACTGTCACAAATCCTTGACCCTAAGAGAAAACATATCACCAGATCAGAACTAAAAAGGTCATACTACCAATATAAATATAAAAGATTTATAGGCCAGTTAGTCAATGCAACCATATGAACATATCAAGAAAATATCATTATGTAGGCTGTTGGAGCAAAAGGATAGCACAAGAAGAAACACCAAATGCAATCATCCGATACATAAATATTATATTGAATCCAAACACACTTGCGCAAACTTTAATATCTAATGCTTTGGTCACCCACTTTAACATAAATTCCTTTTCAATTCATGTTTCCTACACTTTCTCCGCAATGAGTAAATTTATTTTGCTTTCTTACAGGTCAAACTAAATTGTGAAATGAACCACGTCGAACCAAAAACAGAACATGAATCTCACTTTGGTAGAAACAATTTCTATCATACAAAGTCGGAACAAAGGAAACAAGCATGATATTGACATGAGCAGACAATAGCTACGGTTCAAGCAAGATTGGAAAAGGAAGATGACAAAACAGATAACAGTTTATTATGTAAGAATACACAAATGCAAGCATTCGAAGAAAGCAAATAGGCAGAGTGTTCAACCTGCGCTAGCTCCAAAATTTCATTGTGGTCTTTATTCAATTCTGTCGGAACAGATCTAACAAGCTTCTTCTTACCAAGAGAAATCACCTCGAAACCATTTCCAAGGACCTAAAACAAAGAACCAGTGTAACAATATAACCATCTTGAAAGCAAATCACAGGATAATGATATTAACTAAATTTCCAATATATTTCATATAAATATCACAGAAAATGAGCACTGGTACAACAGTAAATTGCTCCACTGATAGTTATGGGTTCACCTCGTGGACACATAACAGCCGTGAACCACAAAAAAATCACAAAGGAGAGAACTAATCAAAATTAACTCCAGGAAAGTTATATACTCGAGTCATGAAGAAAATGTTTGGCCAAATTACCAATATTTTGTTTATTCTTATGTTGGATTGGCAAAAGACACAAGAGGATCTCTCTCCCTAAGGTAGGTACAAAATAATTATTCTCAATTGCCTGAATCGGCTAATTTACAGTAAAGCAAAAATTTGGATCTATAAACCAATCAGACAGAAATATGCGTTGGAAACTAGAAGCTTCTGCAAATACCATTATCACAGGAAAACTTTAGTACTTTGACAGTTCTGATTTATATGCTGACCATATTACAGTTAGCATTATTCACCATTGACAAATACACAAGTAAATGTTTAGACAACAGTTGTTTGGTTAAGTATACCACAGAGATCAAAGACTAATCTATCCCAAGTATCAAATTGACATTGCTTTTGAGATAAAATTATCTCAATATTTGGTAAGTTTTATACAATCAGATGATTTAATTATGTTCTGTTGAGATCCTGAATCGGATATTCACACTAAGGCTAAGAGATCATATTATCATCATAAAGGCCATATGCACGTTATTAGTGATGCGAATGCCAACAGTATACTGTCAATTTAAAACATAATTTTTCATCTATCAGATTCCACAGACATTCTGCTTTCTGTTTATTATGTAAATGCAACGTCCAACGTTACGTAATACATCTAAATCTATGAAATTCCATGGGCAGGGTTTCACATAATTAATGCTGAACTAGAATACCTTTAGCTTACTTATGGCACGCAAACAATCATCCTGAGAGATAGCCTCACGAGCTCCTTTCCTCCTTTGACCAAGCAATTTGGTCAATTCCTCCAAGCTAATCAAACCTCCATTCAAAGGTCTAGTGGCCAAGCAAATATCAACAATTTGTACTCCTGTCTAGATGTACAGGTTGATTTCTGGTTAGACATACAGGAAAAGAAGAACCTAAGAAAAGCACACCAAAGCCAGAAAAATAACAACCTACCGAGTTCGTAATAGAAATCACCAATACCCAACAACTCAGCCCAAAACCCCTTATTTGAGGCTAGCGGATCAACTCCTACTTTAGCACACATCTCGTGAAACTGTGATCTAAATGCAGGATTCTTCTTAATATCATTCTGCAAGAAGACTCCGAATCAATTCAATGTTACACAAACAAACACAAAACTATATCATGTTTACAATACTACCATCAGCTTTTAAATCTCCGCTGGTACCGTATGATTGAATCACAACCATAAATGCCCACGCAACATAACTAAAAGCTACCAATTCGTGTTGGTGATTTTAGTGTCATCAATTCATTTTAGTAGTAATGTGATCTGCTAGAGACTGATGGATATCTCATTGAGCTCGGAACAAGTTTGGGTAGTGCGGAGTGCACGCTTGTTGAGCCAACGTGTTATCGACCACGAATACGAAGCGGGGGTCAAGGGGCAACACCCCTCGCGGGGTTGCAAGGGGCAGCGCCCCTGCGGGGTACCAAGGGGCGTAGCCCCTGGCTGGGGTCTCGCTGTAACATTGCAACTCTTCGTGAACGAACAGGCTTGTTCGTGAACTAACGTGAACTTTCGTTCATAACACTTCGTTCTGAACAGATACACCACTTCGTTCACACCTTTTCGCTTCTATTTATTGAAGTGATCAGTCTCCAAAACAACAATAACGAAAACTCATACATTCTCTCTACTTTCTGATCGAAATTCATATTGCCTAAATAAGATTGCCTTCTTGGATTATCCCAACAAGGAATTCGTGTAACCCGGCAACAACTGTAGGGTCAAATTATCTTGTTTTGAAAGTGACAACACGATCCAAAGAAGTATTCCAAGATTATCATAGCCTGATATATTACCAACAATTCGCAACGAGAACTGAGTCACTGACGATCACTTATTATAAAACTTGATAAGTTTTGTTTGTCCAAGTTACCAATTAATGGATAAACTAACAGGTCTCTAGTACACTAAACAGTTAGTGATGGAAAATTATGAAGATCAAAGATGAAGAAGGGACCTTGTGTTTTCGAGCAAAGTCTTCTAACTGAGAACGGAACGTAGCCAACTGCTCTTTCATGAGATCGGTTCGCAGCTTTGCAACATTTTCTCCCAGCAGTCGATATTGATCCTTTCAGTTCATAATAAACACAGAATAAAATCAAAATCAGCACCGCACATATGAATGAATGAATCAGTAATTAAGCATATGCAAATCAAAATCAGCGTAAACAGAGAGAGAAAAGGGGAAAAACAAACCCTAGCAGCAGCAGCATTCTGCAGGCCTCCAATTCCAGGTCTTCTCCTCATTACAATGAGTCGAATCGAATGTACTACAAGCGACCAATCACTCCTCAGCGCCAATTCCCGGGTCTTCTTCTTAGAACGAGCGTGAATTGAAATCTAGATCAAATTCTAACGATTTTCTTCTGTTTAGGAGGCATTATTATGAAACCATCAATTTAGAAAACGTCATGGACTAAATTGAAACTTACGTGAACTTTGATACGATACTTGAAAAGTGCACGCACTAATTCAAAGAATGATGGGAAAAAAAGATGAGTTGGGTTCAGTATTTCATTTGGGCCAGGCAATAACTGGGCTGTAAAACATTTTTCAAGTTTAAAAAATTACTTGGGCCATTGGAAATATGGTCCATATTTCACCTTGCATGATAATTTATATTCAAGTACTCTTTTTTAGAATTGATGGTTTTTTTTTTTTTTGAGCATTTTAGAATTGATGTTTAGTTTGCATGAAAGTTAACGGCCTTAGGCGAAAATTAACAGAAGTCATGTTGGGGTGTGTGATGCTGACTTCATACGAGTATGTAATTTGAAGGTTACAAACTTATAATTATCGAGGGGTGTGTTTATAGATCAGATGAGTGTTTGCAAATGTTTAGAAAACCACTTTTGTGCTTTTAGAGTGGTAAAGGTAGTACCGGTGAGGTCTAGCTTAATTGGTTAGACTGAGGTGTCATGACACTAGAGGTCATAGGTTCAATTCTCGTCAAGTGCGGGATTATTTATTATTTATTACTAGCTTTGTAATACTACTTATGAAGTTGTAATAGTTCGATTATTTAAAAAAAAAGTGGTAAAGGTAGTTTTTTAAAATTTTATTTTACGAATTCTGCTGCAACTTCTCCTGAAAAAAGTATGTAACCGCCAGAAGCTGAGAATCATGTAAACTGATGCTTCTATCTACTTTTAGCAATTCGTAATTATTTTTAAATAAAAATAAGTGTTTTAATTGAATTTACCATACACTATAACTTCTACTTCTCCAATTTTAAACTGTTTTTAGACTAAAATATCAAACACACAACACTTTTGATTAAAATCAATTTTTTTTAACTTTTAACAAAAATAGTTCAAGAGTACTTTCTAAAATTATTTGCAAACACTCACTACGACTAATAGTAATAGACAATAAATAAAGAAAAATTGTTATTGAACTATCATGAACTATAATGAATTTATCGTGACATCGTTCTTCAATTGGTGTATACAATTACAAACGGAATCGATCTCTCTCCCTCCTTACTTCCAATGCAAATACCGAGACCAGCATAACATGATTTTGATAGTATAGATACTCAATTCATCAGCCACAATTAAAGAATGCAATATTTGATTTTGTGAGAGGAAAGAAGAAGAAAAACACCACATCTTTTTTCATATAAAAGTAAGAAGAAGAAAGAAAGACGCACACACATGCACCAAATGAGACCTATATTTTTGGAGCTTTTGGTGAGAATATTGAGCTTTTCCGCTTTATGAAAAAAAGACAGGCATGTGAGTGTGGATGCGGGTTCCATTGTGCCAATTTAATAGTAAAACACCAACCCAGAAAATACAACAGAACCTTAAATTTCACATACTACTTCTAATTTCCTGCGCACTGTTTTAATTAATTTGTGGGTCTAGGTATGCAGTAGCTAGGGCTCATTTTTGTGTATAAGATGAATTTGTCTTTAGAGATTAGATTGATGGAGAATTACTTAATTGAGCGACAAGTCTTTAACAAACTGCCCTTTTTATGCATAGGTTCAAGAATTGTATGTGGGCATCACACAGATGGCATTCTACGTTTGCAAAGATATAAAAGTTGTCTTCATTCAACCAAAAGAGATACTTGTATATTGATGCTATAAGGAAACTATGAAGACCTAGGTATCACTGCCACACACTCCTTTCACTCATGCATAAGTTTATAACAGGTATGTATGAAAAGAAAATGCCTCTCTATATATACTTTTATACATATGATATAGTTGGTTAGGTAACATACATAGCGGTTTTGTTTAACAAATGAATATTTAAGTTCATTCATAAATAGTTAAAATGAGAGTAGAATCTTTAATGTATTACTAAAGTTAATTGAATTTTGAGACGACTACCATTGTATTTTAAAAGATTCATGTTTTGGAGCTTTTTCTTTTTAAAGAAAGAATAAATATGGTCACAATTTCGAATTTTACCGTTAATAAATTTGTAATGTATGCCATTGAGATTGAGCTTGTCGCACTTTTTGTGAATAATTACTCGGCTAATTAAATGGTTTGCAGGCTATTTAGAATCCCATGAATAAGTGTATATTCGGAAGGAATTTGGTTCTCATGTAAGGTTGGGCAAAGGCACAAGGCCTACCACATTATCATAATTAATTGAATTATATTTATGCTTATAATTTCCACGGAGTGGTAAAGGTGTCAGATTTATCGAGCACCTTAGGTACATACATGTAGTTCCCAATTCACTAAGAGTATGTTTGGTAAAACAAACTGACATGTGACTGAAAACTGACCAATCAATTTATTTTTTTAATAAACTACATAAAGTAACTTCTAAAATCAGTGACATTTATCGAACATACTTATTTTAGTCAAATGGTGAAATAAGGTGAAATCAACTCATAAGATGAAACCAAACACACACTAAACCTTCCAGAATTAGACTATGATCGAGTGACAACAACTCTCTCATCTATTTGTGAGAACCGAATCAAAACAAGAGTTTGTGTAGTTTAATCCCGCTGACAATCCGCTTACGGTGAAGATTAGGGAGGTGTTTAGTAGGATATAAGAGTTGAGTGTCAAGTTCAGACACCTAGTACCCAAAAGGTCACAAATTTAATTTCTAAAATGAGTGATTATTTGCTCTGTATAGAGAATAATTGAAATTGGTAATTAATATATTTATTAGTGACAAATTTGTCCAATCAAACACGGTATAGAACTGTAATATTGTACCTAAAAAAAAATTCCTACTTCAATTCTAATTATGAATAAAAAAATTCAAACCACACTGGACAATATAAATAATTCGAAAGTTTTAGAATATACAATCTAAATAAGTGTAAAGTTTGAAATTGAACTAGTTTTGATGATGATGATGATGATGATGATGATGATGATGATGATGATGATGATAATAATAATAATAATTATTATTATTATTATTATTATTATTTTTCTTTTTTTTTTATTATTATTTTGAATTCAATAAATTAAAAATAAAGAAAGTTTACACAAAATTAGTGGGCAGTCGAGATACAAGCTATTATTATTATAAAAAGGAAGAGAAAATGAAGAATAATAAGACTATAGTATAGGTGGGGTGAAGTATGGTTGGGGATCACATGAGTTTGTTGAGGTGAGAAGATGCTCTTTCTTTCTTTCCTAAATAGCCTATAGAGGATGGTCCCTGCCTAGGTTTTGAGCCTTTTGGCTCTGCTGTATAAATTTACTGTCACTTTTATAGTTTTGGGAAAATACCCAACCCGAATCTTTTTGGCATTTTTGCTCACAAGTCACGGCCGAACATTTCATGATTTTACACTTCAAATCCCAACTACCATAAAGTTTTGTTGCATATACTCTCTTATTAGAAACAAAAAGATGCTACTCTCATGTTCTACGTAGCTAGTTGCGTTTTATATTAATCACTCCGCTCTGTTAGATCATGGGGAGGTCTAGTGTGTCTCCCCTTCATGGTATAATGTGGACAGTGAGGGGAGCACACAGCCACACTAGCCAACCCCAGGATCGAATTGAGGTTCAGTTCCAATCTCAAGTATCAACCATCTTTTTGAGACACATATGAAACATTAAGAGTATACAAATAGAAGATGGAAATTGAAAAAACAAAATATATAGTAAAGTTGTAGAAATTGTAAATAAAGTAGAAAAATATACACAATAAGTAAAGTAGTAGAGATCGTAATGAACAAATTACGTATGAAATTATTATAATCGTGATTTAATTAACCACAAATGTTAGTATGTGCATAGCAATACCATCGGTCCAATTTAAACATCTTTTCCAAATTGAACGAGACGGTTAGGATAAGAAAATATAAATAATTAAGGGAAAAAAAAAGAATAAAGTAGGGGAAATAGAGATATAATTAAGCGACAACATTCGGAAGTGAGATAGAGTGGATAGTGGGTTGCTTCTTCAAGCTCCACAGAACAAGATTGGAACTAAGAGAAACGGCGTAACCGGATGTGGACCGCCGAGCGCCAAGGCAAGAATGCATATATATCAATCAATGTGAGAATAAGCAAGACTGCGCGCGCAAGAATGAGTCGTGCTCGATCTTTACGTATCGAAGAATGCATCTGAAAGCCTGGGAAATGTTCATGCGTGGAATATAATTAATTATTTAAGATTGCAAGAAATGAAAAAGAAACTACTACTCCTAGAAAGTAGAGATTAAAAAAAAAGAGAAAGAGGGGGAGGAAGTAGCCGCAAGTCTCATGATGCAATACGCACTTTTAACTCAAATGTTGTATAAGTATAATTATGTTTTAATAAAATGTTAATTGGATTGAATTAGTTGGGAAATTAAACTTTAGATGTGTAATGTATTTCATTTTCTAACATACGGTAAACGAAGTGTCAAAGTTGATGTGTAATATATATGTTACTAGAACTATAAATAAATATAACAAATCATTTTCAATATACATATTAATAGATGTAGATAGGTAGAAGATAATTGATAACTGATTGATAGTTGATAGTTGATGGTAGTGGATATCATATGGTCATTTCCTGGTTCCTTCGATGCTGCGCTAGTACACTGGAATGACCATTTCCTGATATCATATGGTCATTTCCTCTATGCTATAGCCTATAGGAGCTCGTTTTAGCAGTTGTATAGTCTCTCATGTGTGAATTTGATTGCGTTTTTCATAAACCTCGGCCTCACCTGCCCACTATCGATCTATCTGTGCCCTCCTTTCCCATAAACAGACAGAAATATTGGCTGTAGGCAGGGGCGAATCTATGTTGACATCCACCCCGTGCGGCATACGGGTTCACTTTGGGGAAAAAACTTAGTACTACTAATATTTCAAACATCTATCTTATTACTTTTAAGTGTATATTATCCTCTTTAATAATTTGTCAATTTTAGTTTTAATTAGTTAATCCTTTTTATAGTTCATTTGATCCCATAAACTAATTATAAATTATAATAAGTTTTAAATATATCATATTATTAAAATATAAATTTAATAATCCTTGTCTTCTCCCATGGTTTTAAAAATATTATTTTATTACTTGTATAATTTAAAATTAATTTGTAGTTAAGGTAATTCCTGAAAAAATCAATAAAAACAAAGCGTTCAACTTCTTTATGGACAAGGGAAGTTAATTTCTCGACTTAAATGTAATGGCATGCGAGATTTTTGTTTTGAAAACCTTCTATCGACAAAATCTTTTTACTTTAGCTAAGGTCGGCACACGGGGTATTACAAAATCCTAGTTTCGCCCCTGGCCGTAGAGGATTGATATGTCTAAGCCAGTTGGACCCGTGGAGCATTTGATTAGTACTTAAATTATAGGCCCAGGTAGATAATAGTGGCAGAACTATACTAATTGAACAATTAATTAAACCTTTAACTAGGCTGACTTAAAGTCTTAAACCATGGCTAGGACCATGATTAAGTTATTTCAGACCGGCTCATAGATTCCGGCTCATCCTCCATACAAGTAAAAATACAGTACACATGCCAGGAGATGTAAGGCCTTTGACAACATAATCCGGAAGAATATCCAGACCACAAGTACATAATACATGTATTCACAGTAGATGCAATAAAGGTAACAAAAGTTGTAGGTCAAATATGGAAAAGTCACGCACACTATCACAAATGTCACACATATAAAATCGGGAACCAGAGAGTCATCGTGGAGTATTTAACTTTTAATTTCTTTTTTAAAAAGTATAGATAATATTTTTATTTTTATTTTTTAAAACACCTCCTTCCTCTTGAACTTCCGTAATAATCATATATATGTACTTTTCCGTCTCCTTTCATCAGGACTTAGATTTCTAGGTCCGCCCATGCATAACCATACAATCAAGGCTTGACTGGCTTTGTCCGCATGGTAAGAGTACTAAATTGTATAGTGTAGTAGTAGTGGCGTGGGTGTGACAATATTCAGCTTGTCTCATTTGTATGGACCACTGCCATCTGTTGGCTGCCTACTCATTTTTCATTAGTAACTAAGATGATCTTTAACTAAAATCACTTTAGTTAATAGTATATAATAACAATAGTTCTCTTAAAAATTGGACTCACCATCTATATATACCCACCACTCTTCTTCCAAGTCTCCATGCACTACAGATCATTAACTATTCTCTCCTTTCTCTGCATACCACCATTACAAGCAGGCCTGATTACAAGTCCAAGAAATGGTGAATCACCAATAGATGAAGCTGCCAGCATGATCTTAACTTGCCTTAGCTATGGAGGAAAGATCAGATCATGTGGCAGTTTCACCTGTTGATGCTTATCACATACATATACATACTAGACATCAATTTGTTCCATGGAATTCACTCTTTCTTCTCTCATCAATCTTGTTGTTAACTCTTTGGTTGTTCATCAAAATGAACATCATTGATCGACTTCCAAGGGGAAATTTTATGTCAATGGTGGATCAAGTTTTCTTTCTAAGCAAGCGACATACATGAACTTGGTTTATCTGCACGTTATACTTGTTTAAGTTTTTATTCTCTAAATAAAAAGATCCATTACTTAATCAGTTATCACAGTTTGAAGCATGTATAGGAGGAATCGGTGGTGATTATACGCTCGAGGTAGCTAGATGGGTTCGAACTTCCAGGAGACTTCAGGTAGAGGGGCTCAAAGCCGGACATTGGTATACTCTACTTCAATTTAGAATAATATATTCATGTACATATGGGATGAATTGGAGGGGATATTAGTGAAGTTTCATATGTTAAGTTATTAAAATTAAAGCACTAATTATTGAGTATGTAATTTTAAGATAGGCTAACATGGGCGTGGGAATCTTGAAAGCACAATGTTGTGTTAGAGTTGTTGGTGACAGAATTTCGTGTGTCTTGGCTTGTTTGGTGCTTTTAAGAAGTCTTTTTTCTAACACTAAATTAGTCCACCTTTCTTGTTCTTTCTGCATTACCTGTGAATCTCTCATTAGTTGGTACCCAATCATGTGTCATCTCATGATTCTTTATTACTTATATGTGATGAAAGTAACAACTAACTTTGGTTTATGTTTTTGCTAACATTTGATTATGTTATCTCAAGTAAGTTTAGAGAGTGACTAGCTAGTTGATGCATAACACAACCAACAAGAAAGTTGGAAAAGAGTAGGCTTCTTTTACTTTTCTACATGGTTTTGGTTTTCAACGAATCATTGTGTGCCATTTAACTTGAGAGGTGGGTATGATAATGCAGATGCCTTCCAATCATACTTGCAACTTTGAAACAACTGCGCTTGGATGATGGAACGTGGATGAGACTTAATTGTGTTGCTTTGCTCTTGGATTGGATGTTTTAGGTGCTAATTTGATGTTGGGGTCTTCAAATAGGGTCGAAATTAACTTGTTGGACCGCCATGTTTCATATTGAATATTGGACAAGACAATTATTTTCAAGATTGAAATTAATATTCCATTCTAATTATGTATTGGTGTATATGGCAGTATATAAAGTGGTCCAATTGTAAAATTTGGATAAATAGATAGTAAGGGTTTCATTCCTTAAATGGGTCGATATTAAATTATTTTCTGCAGATAGAATCATGTTAGTAACATCGTTCTATAAGTGCAAGATATGCATGCTATTATAGTATTATACATTATCATATCAAACAAAGAGGTAAAAACATATACAATCATCAGACCTTTCAGAGGTAAAAACAGATACAACCATCAAACCTCTCAAATGCGTATTGCATCTATCTCAAAACCAAGCAATACGACAACCTTGTTCTTTCGCCCATCGGAAAGCTACCCCGTAAGGCCGAAGCCTCTCTACTTCCGGTGTCACAAGTTGGTCCATTTACTCATGTTATTGATCCATTAAAACTTTCCACGTTTGGCCCATTTTACTCATGTTATTGGAGTGCTAATATAAAACAAGATTTCTAAACTCCCAACTTTCTCATTTTCTCCAAATAACATGATGCATTAGCTCAATTATATGCTCAATACACGTAATAAGATATAATAATATATGTAGTGCGACAAGAGGGGTATCTATTAAGTACAAAGTCTTAAAAGTCATTTTCACATAAAATATGTAGAAATTGGAGACCTCGTAATATTTTGATAATAAAACCAACAAGCACACATAGAATTTTGACATATATATACATAGAAAAGTGGGGGTGATAGATATCTCATAACAAAAGACTTATTCAAAAGTTAAAATTTAACTAAATAACTACACTAAAAAAAATTAGGAATGGCGAAGAAGTGAAAATTTTGCATAATTATATACATAGAGCATATTACATTTAGATTCAAAATTTTACATTAGTTAATTTAACTTAATTTTTTAATGATGAAATCCTTTGAATTTTTATTTTTCTATAGTTAAATTAGAAATTTTACAAAAAAAATTCTTTGTAGTTTTTAATTAATTTATGTTTTTGTTACTTTCTAATTAAAATGATAATGAAGCTAACGTATTTGGTACTCTCTTTCTTCTAGTTCTAGAAGACTAGAACGGTCAATTTTGCCTACTGAGATATTATTACCGGATCAATCTTTCTTTAGTTCTAGATTACTATACATAGTCAAGATTCAACAAGTCAATTGCTTGATTTAACATCATCCCTATAATTATATTTAGCAGACTGTCTGTAATCATCGAATTGTATTGAAATTGAATTACAATTTGTAGAAGAAGAAGAAGAAGGAAATGACCCTGAAGATTTATGCCGATCGCATGTCACAACCCTCACGAGCAATCCTTCTCTTCTGCAAGTAATTAATTCCCCCCTATTTTTACTTTCATAGCTTAATTTTTCACTTTTTGTCAAAATCTTGTTTCTACTGACCTAATTAATCCTCAAGGGAATTCATTCATCACAACATTTGAATTGATACGATGGGTTTGTCTGTGTTCATTTCTCAGATTAAATGGGATTGATTTTCAAGAAGTTAAGGTTGATCTCAGCAAAGCTCATCACTTGACTCCTCAATATCGTGGTATATACATACATTCCCTAGTCCCTCCCGCTAATAATCTGTCAGTCATCGATTATATTATTTCCAATTTATTAAGCAGTACTATGTATATCTTCTTGTTGCAGAGATACATCCCTTCAACAAGATTCCTGCGATTGTTGATGGAAGATTTAAACATTTTGAAAGGTGGGTGCCATCAAAATCCTAACTTTATCATTCAACTGTGTTATTATTTGCTAATAGTAAAAGCCGCATGTTAATTTAGTATTCTCTTAATCCAATTGTAGGGGATTGGTTTATTTATTGTTTGCAACTGATACTGATTCAGGGGTGATTAATTAAATTCACTTTTTCAAAACCTCTGAATGATGATAAGTTGCAATTGCAAACAGGCACTAGACACTAGTTCCCATTTTCGACTTGCAGTCGATCATGTTATATTAATATCATATATTGATGTATGTAGTTGCAAAAAAGAGATGTAGACATGTAGTATTTGAGGGCGGTTGGGGGGGGTGATCGCACAACGGGAATATTTGAACATTAAAAGATGAATTATACATGTATAAACGGAAAACATTTAGGGGGTTTGATGTTATTGTTAGTTTTAAGAAAAAGAATATATAGTGAATTTGTTGCTGTTCAGATCGGGATATGTGCAACTTTTATCAGTCGACTGGATTATACCACACATTTCAGAGCGGCGAATACTTTTTCTTCTTACAACTGTGTCAAAAGTTTATGAGAAGAGTTTCAATATATTTTAGTCCTTAATGTGGTTTTTGTGTGTTGTTGCAGTCATGCTATCCTAATCTATTTGGCCTGTGCATTTCCAGGAGTTGCCGATCATTGGTAGGTTTCTGTGACTCCGTTAATGTACCTATTTTACTAATAAACAATAATCTTGCATGTATAATTCTATAGCTGTGTTGGGCTAAAGGATGAATTATATCCTCGTGCTGACACAGCCTTACATTGCATTTTTACACACAGTTCCAGGCCTTGAACTTGTGACTGAGAGGTCACTAGTGATGCAACTTACCACTGCGACACAGCATAAGTTCTTCTGAGACATGTTGCAAAATCATCAGTGTTAATTCATAGAAAGTATGCAAATTCTTTATGAATCGATTCATAGTTGGTTGAATGCGATAATGTAGGATATGTCCTTATTCTCAAGTCTCAGTATAGAAATATAGTATCTACCACAATACTATTGCTTTCTGGAATTGGTAGACATATAATCTGATAGTAATTCAATACTTCAATTGATGGGAAATTGTCTGCTGAAATATCCTGGACGCGTTTTTCTTCAGCTTTAACACTGCACTGTATGTAAGAGGTGTTAATATAAATTGACCGACTCTAAACCTCTCTGTAAGTTAGAGCTTGTAGCGGGAATGGAATTCTTTCATGCATGGCTTTTAGAGCGACTTGAGAGCTTTTTGACACACAAGATTGAGTATGCAAAACCCACTTTTTTTTTTTTTTTTTTCAAACTAATCTGTTATCGTGTCAGGTACCCTGCAGATCTTTTCAAAAGAGCAAAAATACACTCAGCGCTGGATTGGTATCACTTAAATATACGTCTGGGTGCAGGTACCATAAAACCTTTTCGTACCAGATAAATAAATATAACAAATCATTTTCAATATATATTAATAGATGTAGATAGGTAGAAGATAATTGATAACTGATTGATAGTTGATACTTGATGGTAGTGGATATCATATGGTCATTTCCTGGTTCCTTCGATGCTGCGCTAGTCCACTGGAATGACCATTTCCTGATATCATATGGTCATTTCCTCTATGCTATAGGAGCTCGTTTTAGCAGTTGTATAGTCTCTCATGTGTGAATTTGATTGCGTTTTTCATAAACCTCGGCCTCACCTGCCCACTATCGATCTATCTGTGCCCTCCTTTTGCCATAAACAGACAGAAATAATAGAACCAGAGACATACACGTGTTTATCAATCTTTTATCTTTTCTCATACATAGCTTTCTTATATTATCTCCAGCTAGATACGTACTTGAAACGGTCCTTAACCCTGCCCTTGGGCAGCCTTTGGATGCAAAAGCAGCAGCTCAATCCAAAAAACTTCTTTCAGCCTCTCTCGCTAAGATCGGATCTTTTTGGCTCAATGAAAACGGCCCTTTCTTGGTGGGGAGCCTCCAGCCTTCTATAGCCGATCTTAGTTTCGTGTGTGAGATAATGCAGCTTGAGGTAAATATTCTTTCCTGCTAATTAAGTATTTATACATGATAGAATTAACAAGTCTAAGTGAAATCCTTAAGAGGTCATGAGATCTGGTTTCTTGTTGAATCCAGGTGTTAGATGACAAGGACCGAGACGAGATACTTGGCCCTCATAAGAGAGTCTTGAAATGGGTTGAGGACATGAAGAATGCAACGAGGCCTCATTTTGATGAAGTACATTCTATCCTTTTCAGAGCTAAAGAGAGATTAAAGAAAGAAAGATCTGAACAAGCTGTTGCTCAACAGGGATCTGTTAGGAAACCTCTGCAAGCTAAGATGTAAGTGCATCTTTGGTAAGAATCCTCAAAGTTTGAGCATGGATTTGAACTGAACCTCATACCCATGTCATGTGGTACTTTATTAGGCTCAACATGGGATTTTGATGGTCCAAATGTAAGGAACTTGGTATTTACACAGTTTCCTATGCAAATACCTTGTTCGTAAATGAGGGATTTAAATCAGTATTTCGATATATGTGTGTGCGTGGTAGTTATAACTACCTTATAAAATTACTGTCCTGCCCTTGTATATTATTGTCTTTGGTACTTGGTTTTGTTGTAATAAATCCCACATTGGAGGATTTAGTTGAAAACTTATAAAATGGTTGTTGCAATTCGAATTATCCTCCATAATATCAACTTCTAGCCATGAATGATTTGAAATTGAGATATATAATCTCCCTAACAACGTTTGTACATTGCGTAATTATCATACTCCTGTTTTAATATACGTTAGAGCACCAATATTAGTAGTCGAGTTTGAAAGTTTGTTTTCGTAACGATTACTTCAAAGTTCAAACTAAAGATGTGTAGATGTGTAGTTCCTAAGAGTGGGAAGTCGGTCCTATAGAAAAGTTGATGTACTGGCTTGTACTAATTTATATAATGTCACATATTAAAAGTTACTAATCTAAAAGGGAATTGGCTAAGTTTAGTACTCATTTCACTAATCTAAAAGGGAATTGGCTAAGTTTAGTACTCATTTCACTGTACTAATAATATAATAGTACACTTTTAGAATTTTGAACTATAACTCAAATTAGTATATACATTTCATAAATTAAATTGTATCAAAATTACAATAGTAGCCTTGGCTTAAATCCATTACTTGACTTTTATTTGTTGATAATTTATTTATTTATATAATAACAATTAATTCCACCATTTCTTTAGTTACTTCCTAAAGGGACTGTTCATCGCGACCTTTCATCATGTATAACTTTTAAATTAAACTGTATCAATATAAATTAAAAGTTAATTATGAAAATATACTTCATTTAATTTCATAATAATTTTATTATATTTTTCTCTAATATAATTAGGAGTTATACGTGGTCAAAGGGTCGCGGTGAACAGTTGACTTAGGAAGAAACTAAATAAATATAAATGGATTAAGTACAAAATAACAAACCTCCCACCACCCCAATCGCCGCCACCGGCCGCCCCTTCATCCCACAATCGCCGTCACTGGCCAAGCCACAACCACCCGCGTCTACACGACCACTTACCAAGACTACAACCACCAACCTTCACTGGACACAACTACCTCACTACCACCGGCAGAAACAAATTAGACGGAGCAGTTATAAAAAACGGAACGAAGGCGGCGAAGTAACAATCGCTTCCTAGCGACTAAAAAACTTCGATTAATGATTTTGGATCATGATTCACGAATAAGGGTTGGGTATTTATATTTAAATCGAAGTTACGAACCAAGATTTGATGAATGAATCAAGAAATAAAGTTTCAGAAAAATTGTTGTAGTTGCAGGGACTTCGTTGAATATATTAAAAACCAAAGGGACTGCTATTAGGTAATTTGATATTAAAGGGACCTCATATTAAATTTGTCATTAAATGGATGAGAATCTGAGATTCTTCTTTTGGTTTTGCTGGGCCAAACGGCTTGGTCCATCTCTCTTCTCCTTGGGCTTTCCAAAAAATGACCCAGAGTACATTTGTGTTAGTTTTATACTCATTATTAATCAAGTAAAATTAAATTAGCATTATACTTCTCTACTAATAATACTAAATATTAATTAATTAAATAAAATTCAATTAGTATAATTATATTATCAAAATATAATTCTCGTATTCGAGATTATCTTAATATTGCGGGACCGATTCATGTATGTATGAACTTTTATGCAAACTTTCTTTGATTCTGAAACTGAAATTCAAAATGTTAGAACATATTTAAATAATATATTAAAATAAATGGAGTGAATATATAATCTTCACATAATGACTTCAAACGTAATAAAAATATAACTAATTGAGTAATTAAACTTAATATAAATGGTGTGCTATAAATGTATATATTTTTTGTAGTTATGCAATTAATAGTTTTGAATTGAACTATATTAGACATACGAAAGTATTTTTCCGATGAGTTAAGAACCATCAGATACATCTCTAGACTTTGAAAACATTCAACTTCAAAATCTGCAATGCATCTTTTTCGCATGTTAATTGGTATTCTTCATCAGTTGAATATATTGTCAAGTGTTTCATATAAACATTCTAGTTTCATAATATGATGTTTTTAATTATTTTTATCGTATGATTTAAGAATAATTTAAGGTAAAAAATGACCATCGAAAAAGTCAACAAAATCAAGTGTTACATTTATTATTGGACGGAGGAAGTATGTCTTTTTTTAGAAGAACATATCATGGTTATTTTTAAAATTAAGTATAATACGTCATACAACTTTATGTTAAAAATAAAAAATTAAGAAGAGAATAAATAAAAAAGAAAAAAATTACGTCAATAAGATTCGAACCCAACACCTTCAACTAAAATAATGATACAAATAATAGAGAAAAATCTCGCCAACAAGATTCGAACCAAACACCTTCAATAAAAATAATAATAAAAATAATGGAGAAAAATCACGCCAACAGGATCGAACCCTACATCTTTTAATTAACTAATGACACATGTACGCACCAGATTGAAATTGGATAAGCAAGATCAACGGATTAAAATTGATTGATAGGTCAATCAATTTGGTAAATCAACCGACTTACTTTAATACTTTAATATATATCCACTAGAAACGCACTAGAAACGCAAAACTATAATTATAAAGAATAAAAAACTCCTCTCATAAAAAGTTGAAAATCAAATCTAAAATGATGCTTTGCTAGAAAAGCGTAGCCTTGTATTTACGCTTTATTTGATCGGAGGAAAAAGAGGGTAAAAAAAAGGAATTCGTTTAAAAACAATTTGAAAACAATACAACAATCAAATATAATGTACTGATGATTTTTTAAATCAATTCTATAAATTTATTTTGTTAATATATTTTGCTCCATTTTATTTCCATTCTCTTAAATTATAACAAAATTTTCATTTATAAAATTATATCATGATAATATAGTATCGATATTTTTCTTAATATAATTTCATAAATTACATTTTTTGTTTGATTTAAAATTTATTGGAGGTAAAAACTAAAACGAGTTGGAAAAAATCAACAAATAAATGTATATAGCTTATTATTAATTTGTTTAGAATTTCTACGACTTTATGAGGCTTTGTTTAATTAGCAAAAATGAACCATGAATTTTAAAGCTTGGATTTCGGTACCTTCTTCGTCTTTTCTGCATAAGGCGCCAATTGTTGACAATAAAACGACAATTAACCAAATCACAAATCTCACAATAGCAACTAAATACCCAAGAATCTGTTGCACCCAATCAAACACGGCAATCGACCAGAAAACAGAACAAACAAAGAACAATCAAGAACACAAAGTTGTGGTTCGGCCGTAAATAATCTACGTCCATGGATATCAAACAACTTCCACTATATTATCACAATCTCCAATTTCAAGTCACTAACAGAATCCAAGAAACAAGAATCACATCTTATCAAGTTAGAACCTACAATATCGATAACGTATAAAAAACTTTAAAGTCGTGGAACCGGTTTCTCAAAGATGTGTATGAATTCCTCTCAATGAACATATGTCGAATTTATCTAAATCATATATATCTTTGGTCTTCACCCCCACTGTCTATTGATGACATAGAAAGGTTAGTTTTAGTTAGACCTTATTTTTATTGATATATTTACAGTTCGAACTAGATCCGTGTCCACTGCGTCGCGCGTTGACACAAGAACTTATATGATGTACTTAGTACCTTACTCTCCACCTGTCCCATTATAATTTATCCAATTTTACTTTTTCAGACAATAATTTTTAAATTTGTCCACAAATTACTTTTAAAAATAATAATAAAATATTACTATAATGATAAAATATTTAACGAAATTATATCATGAAATTATAGACTTTAAATTTTATAATATAATTTTATTATATATTTAATTATTACAGTTTAAGAGTAATTATTGATCCAAAAAGAGTCAAAGTGGGTAAATTACAATAGAACGAATGAAATATATATCATAATAATATTTATATATTGTAACGCCCCGAAAAATAGAACCAAAACAAAAACGTGGTAAAGCGTCAAAGGGCGCTACATGGCTCAAAGCATACAAAGTTCGCTTTAATAAGATTAGTTCACAAAGCGTAAAAACTCGTTCAAAATAGAAAAGTGAACTATACAACTTTACTTAAGAATCTCCTGCTCGAAGTACCCGAATCACCCTTGAGCGCTCCATCTCCAACTCCGAGCTTAAACCTGCTGGGGGTGTAGTATCAGACAAAAGCCACGAGTCTGAGCAAGTAACCATGCACATGCCATGAACTTAAGCGTCTAAATTTACTTCTGATTCTAGTCTTAATCTTGCCATTAAGCTTTGATGCAACTAATGCAAATGCAGGACATCTTAAGTCCTCTTAAACAATTTGACTTGATGTTCAAACTTTTAGAGCGTAAAAGTTAATTCGAAACGAATTCTACTAAAATCTTCTTAATTCATTTTAGTTCGAATAAATAAATTTTGGGTCATTACATATAGTGCGTTTAGTTTTTTTCTTTTTTTCCCTTTTATGAAGATGACGTTAAAAGTTATTAATATTACAACACACCTATTTTACAATTTCCGGTGAAATTTCATGTTATTATAAAAAACATACTCAATATTAAATTAAAAGGGTTGACCCTCATTGTGAAATTTCAAGAACAGTAAAACGCGTTGGATTGCATATCTGTAAATAAACAGATATTAAAAACTGCGCCATTAGTCCCTATTGATGATCTAAATTCACAAGAGAGTATTGGAGTCTCCGGAAATCTCAATTAAGTCCCTGCAACTAAGGACAACTTTCTGAAACGTCGATTATTCAATCCTAAATCAACTCTAGAGCTCTATTCACATTGTTCCTTCTTCGAACTTGACAGATCCATCATCTGAACCGACCTTTTGTTCGACTTCAAGTCAACCTAGTCCTCCGAAGAAGCTTCGAAGCTTCTATGGCCGCCATTAATGGCGGCCAGAGCTTCCAATATGCCCTATTAGTTCGACGAAGACAGAGATGGAGGCGGATTTGAAGATTTGGTATTACGGACGGGTTACGAACGGCGTAGCATCGTCACCGGATTCCGGTGGTGTCCTTAGGATACAGTTGGCCGGAAGGGAAAGGAGATTTAGTAAATTAGTTGTGATTGATTTATTTTAGATTTTTAGAAAGATAATTGATATATTAATAGAATTATCATAAATATAATATATGGATGGAAGGGTAGTATTGTAAATTTATTTTAAATATATTATTTTATCTATTATGCGACCACTGCGACCCTATTATGCGACCACTGCGAATCCATGTCGCATTAATAAATAATCAATGTTTGATATTGAATCTTAGATCGATCTAACGGTTAATATGGTGTACTAAAATTAGTACTATGCGACAGTACTGTACCTAAACGTTCCCATCTGAAAGACATCATCACATAAAGCATGTACACAAACTAATTTGTCCTGAAGAAAATGTGTACTAAAATCTAGGGTTGTGCATAAAACCCGAAACCGAAAAAGCGATCCGAAAATCCGCAAAACCGATCCGAACCAATCCGATCCGGTAGTTTCGTTTCGGATTGCGGATCACTAGATTTGCCATTTTCGGTTTTCGGATCGGATCGGATTAAAATCCGCGGATTATTGATTATCGGATTAATCCGATCCGATCAAGTAATTATTAATTATTTTTTTTAAAATAAATTACCCACCTTATATAAATACCTTCTGAGAAACCCTAACCCCTAATTTCCGCCTCCCTTATCCCGTTTTCCCTTTCTGCCTCATACTTTCTCATCCACGCTAACCTAGACATCATCAATTCATCTCCAGGCTTCCTAATCTGCCGATTTCACAAATTCAAAGTGGTAAGTCATTGATTTCGACTGAATTACTAAGTTTCTTACTTCTTTCGTTCTCAATTGCTCGGGTTATTTATTGTCTGAATCGTTTGTTGGTCTAAGGTGGCCATGGTTTGAAGTTCAGGTCGTCTCTGGTGTCTCTGGTCTCCCTCTTCGGCCATTGTCGGGTAAGTGTTCATTCCATTGACTCCCTTTTTACTACATCTCTGAGTTTACTTCTATGTTGGGTGTTGGTATATATGTTAATACTGAAGTTTAATCCTCTGCTGGTCGTCTCACTCGCCTGTATGTTAATATCGATGATTGACTTGGTGTTTTTCTGATTTTGGTTATACTTACTACGCGTGTCTGAACTCTGAATCGTCTGTCTGTTTCTATGTTATTCGTCTGTCTGTTAAGAACTTAAGATGGAGAACTGATGTGATACTGATGCCCCTAGTGCACGAGACATTGAACAGAGGAACTGTAAAGCATACATATTAGTTAAACCAACAACTGGCCAGAATATATTAGTTAGCAATTATTATTTATTTATTTATTTATTTATTTATTTATTTAGTTAGCAATTGTCTAGCTAAGTAGTTGATCAAGTGAGTAATATTACCACTAGTTTATTTAGAGCAAAAGATAACTTATAGTCTTATACCATATACAGAGCATTTGATTTTCGACCTAACCTACATATTAGTAGTAAACACCTTATGCAATTATAAAATTTATCAGTGCATATTGATAATGATCAGAGGACTAACACTAAACACAACTTGCATCAGTTCATATTATATGAAGCATTGTAGGCTGTAGCAGTACATAAATTGAAAAATGAAAACGAATTGAGGATAGTCAGATATGTAGAAGCTATAATATTTAATGGCAATGAATGATTAGGATGATCCCCTCATTTCATTTAATGCGAGAATTGTAATTTCATTTAAGTACTTAGTTTCCAGGTATTATTCCAGATTTGTCTCCATGTTTACTAATGTTGTTTATTTGAAGAATCTGTCCATGACTCCATGCTTGTTTAATAATTATGTTCATGTGTTCACTATTCAGGTTCAAGAATCACGGAATCAGGACTCTGCACTTATCGAAGTTTTTGGGAGCTAATATTATGTTTTGTAATGGTTAGAACTTGAAGTATTGTTTTGTCTTTTCAATTTGATCGATGTAATAACTTTGAACTTGTTACTTGGAACTGGAAGTTTGAAAGACGATTTCGATTTATGCTGAAAGTTGAGCTTTATTCATGTTGAATGAAGTCTGTCTGTGTATAAATTCTTTTGAATTTTGATCTTGTTCCTGACTTCCTGTACATTCACAGAGATTCACTTTGATTTGGTGAAGTGTTGGGATTTCTATTAACTGTAGAGTTTCAAGTGTTAGCTATATATTTTTTTAAAATGATTTTCGGATTAATACGGATTAATCCGAACCGAACCGATTATTTTCGGATTAATCTGAAATCTGATCCGAAAATTCGGATCGGATTTCGAATCGACCAAATCCAGCATTTTCGGATCGGATTAATCCGAAATTCGAATCGGATTTGATCCGATCCGCACCATGCACAGCCCTACTAAAAACTAAATTTGGCCGCAGAAGCTAGAAAGCATGCAACAATTGAAAAGTATCCATCAGATGATGAAATTAAAACTTTCAAAACACTTTCATGTCAACAAAACTCGACTGTCCAGACACTAAATCCCATAACCATGTCCATTAGTCCAATTAAATTCATGTCAATAACAGTCTCAAGCTAAAAGTGGAGAGTTAAAAGTACAGGGCTAACATGGCTTCTTCTTCTTCCTTTCCTACTTTCTTTCCTCCTCCACCAAAGCCACCGGATTTACACATCGATCAACAAGATGGCATAGACTGGAATAAAAGTACAACACAACAAGGAATTCACGTACAAGATCCATATTAGTCAAATAATAATAATAATAATAATAATAATAATTAAACAGTCAATTTATTTACTCTACTCCTACTTTTATACTACTCATTAACCACCGTATAACTCCAAATATCCTAAACCACCTTATGTCTCCGTCGGGGTTCGAACCCCGACCTCCTTGATAGTACGACACCCTTACCACTCGACCACCCTTATAGCTCCGGTCCATATTAGTCATGATGAGGTGATCACCTTTTGGGCAAGGCGAACTGATTGCGTCCATTAGATCAAAGATCTAACGGTGGGTATATAATAAGTTACATATTGTTATACATGAAGCTTACCAAATCTTCTAGAAGAGCAGAACTTAGAATTCATTAAGGTAATTATAACGTTTCGATCTAAAAAAACGTTTTTGGAGTATCTTCATTTTTCGCGTATTAATTTTCTCTGATCAAAGTCTTCTTTCCGACATTAAGTTATAACCTAGGGTATAACACTAGTCACTAGGAATCAGAGTTAAGAATCTAACTAAAAAATTTGACTTTTGAAAACGTAGAGGAAGGGAAATATTTGTGAGATTCTTATTTGTTGTAGCTTACAACGGGTTGTACGTGATCGATTTTTTTTTTTTAGCCATGGTTGTACACTTGTACTTGTACGTGATCGATTGAAAACCGCAAGATGAAGTAATCATCCTCTAAATATATATTTTTGATTGATCATCTATACACCAAATTATTAATTATGTAATGATACTGGCTTATAATTTTTTTTTAAAAAGAATATGTTAAACCTATGATAATTTTTATTAAATTTATGAAAAAAAATAACATTTTGGAGAAAAAGTTCAAAAAATGAAACAATAACCAACGGCCTCCCATTTGGAAACTTATCAATTTCACATTGATTTTTTTTTTTTTTGAAACGGCCAAATAATATTAATAAATGAGCATAAGAAATGGTCTAAGAGAGTACAACGAAACTAGAGTTATAAAGGCTCCCTAACCATAAATTACAACATCGAGCCGGGGCCCAACAAGAGTGCTCAACACAACAACCACACACTACTTAGACGGACCACAAGGACTCCAAAGTGGCCGAGAGCCAAGGAATGGGAGAAGATAGAACACACCACCAAGGATCAACACGGGGCCAAGGAGAGAACAAACACCAAAGCAACTTAAGCGAAGAACACAACATAGAGCGAGTAGTATAAAATAATTTCCACGAAATGTAATTTTGTCATCTATAACTAATATTTGAGGTTTTGAGCACATGAAATGCAAAAAATGTAAACTTTACCTGTTATAGCACTAGTTGTAGGAATTGTAAAATGAGCCATTTATCTTAAATTTGAGGCTAAATTTAAAATAATGATGAAAAACGATAAAACTCCAGTACTCATAAATAATTGGGACTACAACAATTGTTTTCTATTCTTGGGGAACTTGTAAATTAGTTCATACAAATGAATATTCATTAACTCCCTATCTATGTGGCACCACATATATATTTTCTATGTGTCATTTTTCATCACTAAACTTTAAACAATAGGAGACCTTATCATTCATGAAGTTGATATCCTAAATAATTAGAATATTAGAATAGACTAGTTAAGAGTACATAATATGTAGAAAAATATTATAAAATTAATGTAAAATTGCTTTAAGTAACCTTCTTCACCCTCGCACTAGTTCATGTTGTGAAATTTTATTTGTTTGATAAGTTTAATGTCGTGTAGTTTTCCAATTTTTAGGGGTCCGTGCATACTTCATTTTTCATTATTTTAAACTTTTTTTCTTTTTTAAATAACTTTTTTTTGTTCTACAATTGGTTAAATTAATGGCGTGATGGATATTTATATATAGTTTATAGTTATCTTAATGAGATCTAAGCTATTCAATTTAGATTTAGTCCGTTTATCTTACTTATTTAATTAATAATATGGTGCGTACATCGGTACATGTGTCGTTCTTTAGGTAAGAGATGTAGGGTTCGAATATTGTCGGTGTCATTTTTCTCCATTTTTATGGTTATGTGAGCATAAGGTGTTGAGTTGGATCTTATTGACGCGATTATTATCTATTGTATTTATTCTTTTTTCTGAAGAATCATTATTCTTCATCACAAAGTTTTATGAAAGACCGTCTATACTTATGTCGTGCTACTATGTTTTGTGAAAAATACATTAGTTATTAGTTATTAAGTAAAACGTCTATATTTAATAAAATGTACTTTTGGTTGATAAAAAAAATATATTCTTAATTACATATTTCGATGTTTCTGCTAATAACATTATGTATCTCGGCCTATTTTTATTCCACTAACATTAATAACTTCCTAAGGAAACTATTCACCGCGACCTTTGACCACGTATAACTTTTAAATTAAACTGTATCAATATAAATTAAAAGTTGATTATGAAAATATACTCCATTTAATTTCATAATATAATTTTATTATATTTTTCTCGAATGTAATTTAGGAGTTATACGTGGTCAAAGGTCGCGATGAATAGTCTCCTTAGGAAGTTATTAATGAAATGGAGGTAGTACTATATAGTAAGTGATTAATACGCTTAGGCCTTAGTGTATCTTTAAGTACCATTTTTCAGCTATGCTACTCTGTAAGTATCATTTTTCAGCTATTTAGATGAGTTAGAGCATATTCATGTATAAAAAAAATTAAAAAGAAATAGAAATTTACAATGTTCTACGAGAATAAGTGAACATACACGTAGCGTGTCAAGTAAATGTTACTTCACTATGTTAGTATAGCATATAGGCCAGGTTTCAGGTGTTCGACTCTTCCCCTAGGCTTAAATATCAGTGACGTGTACAAAGTTATTGCCAAACTTTTCAACCTCCGGGTATTTCTATTCTCAGATCGGCTCTGTACCGACCTAAACTCAGGTCTTCATTCAATAGTTGCCATGTGGCGCTTAATTTAATCTCATCAATTTATTTCGGTTCAAAGTCATTTTTGTACGATGGATTATAATTAATTTTCTTTAACATTAAAAATCACCACAAAAATACAAATTAACTATAATGCCCTTAATTTCAATTTATATGATTACATATACGTAAACCTTATTAATTAATCTTAATCACAAATCAAAGTTAATTGATCACAATTAATTTATCCATTTTAATGATACATAAACTATCGAACACTTCTAAATAATATACTTCGTAGCTAAAAAAAATAAGCCTCTGTTATTGTACTCTACAAATGTTGATAGCTAGTGCAATTAGATTATGAAAAACGAATATTCCATTGAATTGTTGTTGAAATTAATTTGATATATATTGGTTAATTTTAATTTTAGTTAAAGTAAATTTTTATTTTTAATTTAGTACTTATAAAATAGTAAGAACTTATTTCAATTATTTAAATGAATTTTTTGAAAGTAGGGGTATAATTGCACATTTATATATTTTTATCAAACTTTAATAAATTAGAATGAAATATATAAAAAAGACCTACATTTAGGCCGGTACGAAAGAAACCTGAGAATATAAAGTCTCTAATGACTTCATTGAAGTAATTAATTTTCTTTATCCCTGTATTCTATAAATACCCAGATACACAAAACCAATTTCCATCAAGGTACACCTACAAAAAAATACAACAAAAGAGTATTAATGGATTCAAACAGTTTTTTAGCAATTGCTATTTTGCTCCCCATTTCTCTTCTATCGCTATTTTCCGACCAAGCAGTCGTCTTTGGCCTTGGTGGAGCACCTCCCCTGGCTGGCTTATGCTCTGCCGCGGAGAATGCTTTGCATGGCTACCAATGCCAAGAATTACAAGTATATTTCTAGCTTTTGCCAAGAGTGGCTAAATTTTTTAAATGTCGATAAGCATTAATATATGTAGCTTAATGAAAATGTGATTTCATTTCGTTGTTGTCATATTGTTAGGTTACAACTAGAGATGGATACATTATAAGCATGCAACGGATCACAAAGGGTCTTGCTGGTCCGAATGCTACCAGTAATAAGCCAGTTTTGCTGCATCATGGACTTTTGGTCGTAAGAATTCTTTTTTAGTTGCTTTATGTATAATGATCCTCATACATTTCTATCACAACATTACTAACCATTGATATGATCTTACTCACTTTGAGTTCAAATCTGTCAATCTGGCAGATTTGACCTCATACTATTTTAATTTTTTTTAAACGGCAAAAATAATTTTATTAATTTCTTCTCATATATTAGTGATGTGGTACTTTACGTTACAAACTAAAAACTCTCAACTCAAATGTAGCACCATCGAACCTCCCCTTCATTAGAGGTAGGGTTGTTAACGAGTCGAGTCGATCTGATCGTTGTCTCTATCGATCAATGATCGTGAGAAATACAGGGCTGATCATGATCGGCTCGTGATCGTCGAGCTTCACAAAATTGTGATCGTGATCGGCTCGTGAATGATCACATTGATCGCGAGCTGATCAAGATCGCGATCGCTCGACTCGTTAAAACACGAAAATTAGCTTTTTTACTATGTAAATTTGTCGATCATAAATACAATCTATTACAAACACTACAGAAAATAAGACTAACATAAATTCAAAGTACATAAGATAGATTCGAAAGTTGTTGGGCACATTCAGGGTTAAGATAGGTATATATATAATCATAATAATAATAAAATAAAATATAAATTAAATTAATTATTGATCACGATCTGATCGCGATCTTTCGATCATTTTTTCAAGGTGACCGATTCATGATCAAAATGAGTCGATCATGATCACTATCTAGCTCGCGTTGACCGATTTCGATCACGATCCGAGCTTTGACCGATCTTTATCACGATCGCTCACGATTCGTTAACACCCCTGATTTGAGGCCTTTGCATGTGACCTCGACCGAGAGACTGCTATATGTAGATATCCAGTATAGCAAGTCACATGCTCACTATCCAGAAAACCGGCACATATGACTGTTGAGTGGAGCTCAACCACCGGCTTCCATCGTTGTTCTTAGGCAACTGACTTCTTTGGGAGCTTAGCTCTCTCAGAAAAAATCAAACTTCCAACATTTTTCTCGAGCTCCTGGCATTTTGGAGCCTGGAATCTCTGATACCACTTGTGCAACATGGTTCCACTCTAGAACCAGAACCATGGCTCCTCCCTCCGGTCCTGAGTGGTTATGTTTCCGAACTCACCTGACCAAAAGATTGCATTTGCATATATTAATTGAGATAGTGTCTCAAGTTATATAAACATATACTTCTCTCCGCATGTTTAAGTTTCCTACAATCCCAACAAAGATTTTAAAATATAATCTTATACGAGATTATTTCGTAAAGAAGTTGAACATTTTCTTCATGTTTCACGTCCTCTACTGTATTTCTTTTTCAATATTATTGTTATATCCTATATATTCATTTACTAGTATTCATATTGAATATAGTATATGTTTAAATGCAGGATGGAGTGTCATGGTTGATAAATTCCCCTCAACAAACTCTACCAGTTATATTGGCAGATAACGGGTTTGATGTTTGGATTTTAAATGTTAGAGGAACTCAATTTAGCCGTCAACACGTTAACTTGACCACTTCTGACCCGGTAAATGAAGTACAAGCCCCCCCACCCCCCCCCCCCCCCCACCACACACACACAAAGTAAACCACCAACACAAATCAAGATCTATCATGTTAAAATTTTAAACATTAATCACTGCATAGTTATATTTTATTGATAATCATTGTAGGAATACTGGAATTGGAGTTGGGAAGATCTAGCAGAGAAAGATTTGCCTTCCATTGTTGATTTTGTGTTCGCTCAAACTGGACAACAAGTAAATTATATAGGGGATTCTATGGTAGTTTACACTGCACATTTTCTTTATTCCAATTTCATTTGTTAATTTCACAATTAATGGTACATTTGAACTGGATCCATTCTGTGTTTTCGATTAATAATAGGGAACTTTGGTAGCCGTTGTTGCACTTTCCCAAAACAACCTGGTCGAAAACTTGAAATCCGTGGTCCTCCTGACCCCAATTGCCTACATAAGCAATATAACTGCCCCGCTTGCCGTTGTAGGTGCAAGGGCCTTTCTGGGCGAAGTGAGTCGCAAACTGGACTTTATATGCTTCCAAGTTGCAATATGCATTCAGAGATTTTATGTTACTTATTGATATATACTTATATTCTTGTTGATCGTTAACAGCTAATTGGTACGACTGGTCTTCAAGAATTTGATCTAAGAGGGTACGTAAGTACGAATTATATTTAATAATTTTTTCTATATCTGTAATATAAAATGATAATCTTATTATTAAAACTTTACAGGATAAGAGGGAATAAACTTCTGCAAATATCGTGTGCTAATCCATTGGTGGAATGCTATGATTTCATTAGTCCATTTACCGGTACATTATTAATAATTTTACATAAATAAATAAGTACTCCTTCTTTCTCTTTTTTCACTTACAAAGAAAACTACTTAGTATTAATGTTGTTCGAAATTTACAGGAGAAAATTGTTGTCTAAATCAATCTACAGCGGCCTTTGCATTCGAGAACGAACCCCAGCCTACCTCGGTCAAAAACCTCATTCATTTCGCTCAAAGTAAGTTGATTACATGTTCATAGTATTAAAATTTACTTATATATCAGTTACGACTACCCATCTGTAAACCTCCTTATTTATGAATAACAAATTGAATCAAAATTCAGTATATCGGAGTGGAACAGTATCGAAATTCGATTACAAGGAGGGTAACATGATGCGATATGGCCAACCCACGCCTCCGGTTTATAATTTGACAAACATACCACACAATTTACCTCTATTTCTGAGCCATGGTGGAATAGATGGACTCTCAGTTGTTGCGGATGTGCAAAGGTTGCTTAATGATCTCCAAGGACATGACCAAGACAAGCTAAAAGTTCAACTAGTTGAAGAGTATGGTCATGCTGATTTTTTACTGGCATACAACGTTAAAGATATGGTCTATAAGGAAGTTATAGAATTTGTTAGGCAATTCGCATAAGAAGGCCGTCTATACTTCGAGTATTGCTATTTTACTGGGGTACATACATTATGATGTATGTTTAAATTATACTAATAAATAAAACGTTGCTTCCAGTGTATGTTTAAATTCAAGACTTACTCCACTAGTGAATACATGTCTTGCTATGAGCTGAGGCTGCTGAGCCTATGAGCATGTCTTTCATATTATGCAAGTGGTTAATCACTTACTTGGTTACCTAAAGTCATGAGTTTCATCACTATTGTAAAATGCATTCGGGTTTAAATGTAATAAAGCGTAGGAATAGTTATGTAACTTACGTTCGTTCCTAACTCTAAAAATGAAAAGGTTATGTTCTCTTCTCTATCACTTCCAAAATTCAAACCATAATGCAACCTGGTGCCACATTATTGATTGGTGGGTGATTTGAGTCCCAGTCTGAACGAAAATTCTGAGCAGACTTTTTGTTCGCCCACCAGCTGTTTGATGAAAGTTCTCTATGAACTCTTTCCATTTCTGGGTGGAGATACCTGCATTTTCGATCACCTCTACAAGTTTTACATCTACTATTCTTCTTTAACCAATGCAAACCAGCCGTGTTCATCCGCCATTCTAGCTTTGCCTTGCCTCAGCAGCTAAAAGCTTCAATTGGAGCTAGTCTAGCTCAATAAACTCTTCTTTAGTATGTCCATAGACGTCGAATCCTCGGATAAGCGCGTATGTTCATATTCGCATCGGTACGTACCATGTTACTAATAACTCTGCCTATTATTCATAATGATCTGCATTGGTATGTTATGTGAGCTTACTTGTATTTTACTATGATAACTCTGCTACTGAATTTCATTTTGAACTCACTAGAAAATTATTGCATGATTAGGTTCCTTGTTGCATTCAAATACGAATAACTCTGTGTGGATCTTTAAATGATCAACTTTTTTATAATATCATAGTGAGTACCTTATTTGCTAAATACTATCTCAACCATCAGTATGCCGAATTCTGTTCTTGGTTTCCGAAACACGGACACAGTTACGGACATAATGGAAATGAAAACTTCATCACATTAGAAGTATTGTTTCTCATGTAAAACTAAATTCACATATTCAAGTACTAATATATCAATATAGAGATTACTGATAGTAAAATCATGAAAAGTAAGTGGCTGAATCGGGGTGGAATGTGGAATGTCGAGATCTAGAGGTATATATTTTGCCTGTGGCAAATTGGCGATCACTCTTGGTCTTCAAGAAGATACCTGTAACAACAATGATAATTGTTAGAAATACTCTTGGTATAAAATAATATATGATCCTATAAGGTTGACATAAGAAAATATTTTTGCATCTGATACTGGGGCCATGCGAACATCATGTAGTAGCACAGCAACTCTCAACTAGTCAATATTCATAAATTCAAGATTGCATGCATCTTGAGAGTTGCCTGAAGTTGAGTAGCTGCACTTTCAATATTCTGGATTCTAGTCCATACTTAAGTGTGACAACCTGGGTTACATTAGATAGAGGCAAAGAGCAGAAGTGGAACCACGAATTAGTCATATTAAACCTAGCTCCTTTAAAGAATATAAATATAATGTATTTACATAGGTAGATGTAGATATCAAGTCTACTTATATTCACAAAAATCACTCGTGTGACTTCGAAAAGTAACAGGAGTGATTTTTATAATTTACTAACATAGAATTAAAAAAAAAAAACAATGAAAAAAGAAAAGATAGAGACCCTAGAACAAACTTATAGAGCTA
The DNA here is from genome assembly GCA_028274465.1 of Plantago ovata. Taxonomy (NCBI): domain Eukaryota; kingdom Viridiplantae; phylum Streptophyta; class Magnoliopsida; order Lamiales; family Plantaginaceae; genus Plantago; species Plantago ovata. The sequence goes on along the minus strand of CM051457.1, from coordinate 8,772,225 downwards.
TTATATTACACAAATGTTATGGAAAGTAAGCTTGTGAAGATTAACTTTGGCCACGGCATGACCTCAAATCCCAATATTGAGTTCTCCATATATAGCGTTTTCTGGGGTTTGAGCCATGGTATCAGAGCTATTATCTGGGAGGTTTGCTGGAACTTGAATGCGAGAAGCTCAAGTAGCTCAGAAATGGCTTCTTTGTAACTGGCACAAACTTTATAATCCATCCAATTGGCCATGTAACAGCTGCAATCGCAACACATATCCCCCACTGTGCCAAACTCAATCTCACAGTATCAGCGAAGTTTCTTAAAAACTCTACCATCACAATCTGCAGGATGATTGTCACCACAATAATGCCCAGAAACAATCTGTTCTTGAGTATTCCTTGAAAGACATTCTTCTTCTCCAGCTTCCTTGCATTGAACTCGTTGAAAACTTGGCAAAGCACAAAAGTGTTGAAAATGAGTGTGTTCCTTTCCCGCTGATCAATGCTAAAAATCTCCTCACCTCTGAATTGTAATGTGAGCAGGATAGCTATCTGGTAAAGGGCCTGCGCCAAAATGTTTCTCCACATAATATTTGTAATCAAAGGCGCTGTTCTGCCTATAGGAGGATCATACATGAGCTCTTTGGTAGGTCGCTCAGTCGCCAAAGCCAGTGCCCCTAATGTGTCCATAATAAGGTTTACCCACAACAGCTGAACTGTTGTAAGAGGGACATCACCGGCTGAAACTGCTGCAATAAAATTGATGACAAGCGCTGCAACATTAACTGTAAGTTGAAATTGAATGAATTTCTGAATATTGTTGTAAACACATCTCCCCCATCCCAGGACTGTTGCTACAGAAGCGAAGTCATCGTCTAAAATGACAATGTCCGAGCTTTCTTTTGCAACCTCCGTTCCTTGAATTCCCATTGAAAGCCCAACATCAGCTTCTTTTAATGCAGGTGCGTCATTTGTTCCATCACCAGTAACTGCAACAACATGGCCTTTCTGTTTCAGGCATTGTACCATTAGTAGCTTGTCTTGAGGGGAAGATCTTGCCATCACACGAATGGTATCAACCTTTTGCAGTCGTTCTTCAGGCGTGTAATTTCTGAATTCAATGCCCTCAATTACTTGTCCATCTGCAACTCCTTCATTGGCTCTGAGTATTCCACATTCCGTGGCTATGGCCTTGGCTGTGAACACATTGTCGCCAGTGATCATTTTGATGGCAACCCCCGCTTCTGTGCAAGAATCTATGGCCTTTCTTACACCAGGTCTGCAAGGATCCTTCATGCCAATGATCCCAAGTAATGTTAGATCATGATTACTTAGATCTGTTGGACTCCTAGATTTCCCGTCTTTGTTCGGTGCGGAATCCATTCGCTTGTGAGCAAATGCAATGCATCGGAGGCTACTTGCTGCCATTCCTTGGATAATGTTTTCTAACTGGGACCTTTTAACTTCACTCATACTCTTCATTTCTCCAGTAGGTTCGTAATAACTTGAGCACGTCGCTAAAACCATCTCTGCAGCCCCCTTCCAGTGTACATAATTGGCATTATCAGTCTTGCTTCTGATCGAGACTCCACTTTGTTTCTTCTTTGAGTTGAATGTTTCGACGTGGAGAATGCTGTAATCTTCCTTCACCTTTTCCATATCCATACACAAGTCTTGCACAGCCCATGAGAGAATAGCTTTCTCGGTAGGACTGCCAGAATACTCAACTAAAGATTTAGATTTAGGTTTATAGATGGTACCTGTAGTATTGAACGCGACACCTTGGTAGAATAATTGCAGAAGATCTTGAGGGATAACCTGAGGAAAATGTTGTTTGATTTCTTCGTCCCCTATCCAGAACTTGGTGACTGTCATCTGATTTAGAGTCAGAGTGCCGGTCTTGTCTGTGCAGATAACAGTTGCTGATCCCATCGTTTCACAAGCTGAAAGCTTCCGCACCATTGCCTGATCAGCCATCATGCGTTTCATCGAATAAGCAAGCGTTAGTGTGACAGCTAATGGAAGTCCTTCCGGAATTGCCACCACCACAATGGTTACAGCTGCGGAAACAATTCTCAGCACGGAGTTGAAAATGTCATTTAGATTTTGATCAACTCCGTTAAATTCTCGTGAACCGCTGTCGTCTGTTGTGTTTCCTGTGAAATAGCGAATCAGCATCACAAGAAGGACTACAGCTGCCACCGTGAGCCCCACTTTCCCAATGGAAGAAGTTAGCGTATTAAGCCGTTCTTGCAATGGAGTCTGCTCATTGGAATCTCTCGTAATTGAGCTCATCATCTCCCCCCAAGCTGTATTCATCCCTACGGAAGTTACCATCATTCTAGAGTACCCGTCCGCCACTTTCGAGCCAGAGTGCAAAAATGGGTTGTGCATTAAATCTACCTCGACATGATCACTCTCCCCCGTCATGCTTGATTCGTCAACTTGCAAGGAATGTCCGTCGATGAATAACCCGTCTGCTGGGACTTGGTCGCCAATCATCAAGAAGACGACATCTCCAACAACCAAATCAAAAATCGAGGCCTTCTGCCTCCTTCCATCTCTTAAAACATCGATTTTAATGTCATTGCTAATCTTTGACAGCTTGTCGAATTGTCTTTCTTGGCGGAAATTGCTGCCAGCAGCTACAGTTATCACCAAGAATACTGCCACGATAATGCTGCCACCTTCATACCAACCCTCAGTAGCACCATGTTCTCTGATACCAAAAGCAAGCGAGAGCGCAGCACACACCAGTAGTATAAGAATTATGGTGTCTTTGAACGCCTCGATTATGAAAAAGATCAAGCCTTTCGGGGGAGGCTTCTTGTAAGTATTGGAGCCATATTTCCTGCGCCTTTCCATCAAATCCTCTGCATCTCCATTGATTCCGTTTGCCATGTTAGTTTTCAGAAGTTTGGCTACAGCTTCAACGCCACCGAAGCTACGAAGCTCATCCAATTTCTTGCTCCTCACCATATCTATTAGTGCTCTTTCATCTGACACTGTATTCAGCTCTCTACGACCATCTAGTTCATGGATAAAACTGGATACAGGCTCGATTTCAAGAACCGTATGAGAAGAAGAGGGAGAAGCTAATGCAGGATCTAAAAACCGGTTATCCGATTTCCCTTTGTTGGGGACATTGTGTTTGACTTTCCCCATGGATAACGATACGGATACGACAAAACAATATACCCGCCATTTTTTCTGGTACTTGGTGCGGGGAGCAGTGTTGGATTTGAGTAGCATGGACCGGAAGCTGACATGAAGAAGATTTGTGGAGTATTTGGGTATGGTTTCCATGTTTGTCTTTTTCTCTTGGAAAAGGATAACAGCTTATGTATGTGTGTTTCTGCAGTACTGATAAATATTTACAGAAAGATTGTTCATTCTAGCATACATGCATTGAGAGCTTATATAGGCATATAGCATTTGAGCCAGTACACCTTTAGGAAAGTTCCTGGGAAATTCCATATGTGTATACTTGGAGCTCCAATATCAAGCTCATTACCATGAACAAGTATTCTGGAGCTCCAGTAGAAGAGATTGAATTTTTGATCTAGTTACTTACACGCCAATTCATTGTTAGTTGGATTGCTTAACTGGATTTTCCTGTTTTCTTTATTTAATGATTTCTTCTCCATGACCATGAATGGTCTTTTGAGTTATCTATGCGGCGTCATGTTCGTAGAAACTCTGTTTTCTTTCTTAAGTAATAAGTGACAGAGAGCAAGTAAGATTTGTTATGCAGATAGTTAACTGGAAGCGCGTTTGAGTTGAAGTGCTGGATTTGCTGCAGGCAGTCGACATTGTTTACCATGGTGACAAACTCGAAGTTGATGACATGATCTTGAGAACAAATAGTACGATATATGAACTGGGATTCTATATTTCTATGGTTCGTTCGGCCGTCATTGACCAGGACGTCGAGGACAAATGGTGTGAAATGCGCTTAGTCCACTTCCTTTAAACAAGGGCGTCTTTATCGTCAACTCCATCCATCCTACCATTACCATACGAATTCAAATTTACATTTAATGTTGATCGAGAATATAACTCATAGTAATTGTAATAATTAAAAAAAAAAATACAAAAACAACCTAGAAAAGATTAAAATTGTACTTGTAGAAGTATATTCTGTGATTTTATTCAACTTATTGTTTTTCTTAAAAGTAAGTTGTGAACACGTAAACGTGTATGAAGTTTTGAGGTAGCGTCATTGTTGGGGCATGTAGCGTCATTGTTGGGGCATGTGCACTCACAACCAGTAAAGTAGAGAACGGATAGAGATCCCAAACAATTTTAGATGAACCATGGGGACAAGGTTCGTTTAAAGGAGGGAGTAGTGTAAGAATTCTAAAAATTCCAATACGCTTGGACCGTGGCTGGTCCGTGCTCCATAGGTTAAGTATTTAGGTACCTTGTTTCTTTAGATCTTGCCAGCATTTTGTGGAGAAATAGAATTGTTTAACCTTATCATTTAGATATTGCTTAGAACAAAGTAAATTATCCACATAGATGAAGACTAGCAGTATAAGGATTTACATTTAAACTTCTATCTATTTGGAAATTTAATGATATAGAAATTTGTCTGGTTCATTAGTATAAATATGTTGCAGTGCATTGCCCATTATTTATAATTTGATGATTTACATTAATGCATAAAAATATTTCTCGAAGTTTTATCTCCAATTCTCTCAGATCTTGTTCAATGATGAACATTATGAATTCTTATGTCGTTCCTGACAACATATCCTTCCTTTATGAGCAAATAACTATTGGAGGACATCCAATTCTTACAAACTATGATGAAGGAAACAATGATATTATCGCCGACTATAATTATCTAACGGTTCAAGTACAGTTGATATAGTTGAAGCGCATTCCAACTAGTAGAGAACGAACTATGGCCTATGCCAAAATTCCTACACTGTGCATGATGGAAAATGAGATGGCATAAACATCCTGTTAATAGATGTTCTTTCGGGTCTTTCTCTTATCTCAAGGGAATGCTTATGTAAATCATATTTATGAGTTGTTTATGTCATTGTAACTTGAAATGTACCACGTCATCCAATTATTCCACTTCCACGGACCACGAATATATAATAGGTAACCAATACTCTCTTAACTCCATCAAAATCTTCACATTTGGCATTTTGAGTCGGCGGGAATATTTAACTTCTAAAATGTGCATTTTCAAATACTTTGGAATATGAATTACCATATCTCACAAAACTTTACTCATTTTTTATTTTTTCTATATGTCCCATAAAAGTTTATTCGTTATATCTCACAATTACATTTGTATTCATTCTCTTTTGTACTACTATTAATCACTTTTTTCTTACATTTTGTTGATTTTGTTGTGAGAAATAAACTATAAGCCTTTCGTACAATTCAGAGAGTAACTCGTGATAAATTAATTTTGAAAGCTTACTTGTGAGATCATATTTTAAATCTGACCTCATTTCACCCTTATAAATCCATTACGTGAACATCTACTATTTGATTATAAATCCTCTAGTAGCTTCTAAAACAGCAAAAATTGACTTGTAAATAAAGAAATTCAAAAAAAAATAATTTTATAACAGTACGCGCTGTGCACACGGAAATTTCATTTTTTATTCTGCCCACATTTAAAATTACTACATTCCCCTTGGACTCCACAAGCGTATTTTATATTGAGATTTGTTCCGACTTCCATTTGGATTTGTTTTTAGTCAATTCTCCTTCAATATAGTACTCGGTTCACAAGTCTTGAAATTATACAATTACAATTTACAACTACCGATCTTACTCTGCAATTCACATATTAAAATGTACTATTAGTAAATTCCACTGTCATAACAGACAATTTATCCACGCCAAAACGAGGTGCATACGACCCGTATTTACACTTCAACAAACTTCTGATTTTGGTGCATTTCACATCAGTTCATGTACTACTATCTATCATCTTCCATGGACCAACTCTATATATGAATTTTCTAACATAGCTGATTATAGAATTTAGATAGAGATAACTACGTGTAAGAAGACAATATAATGAATATAAGTATGACTGCTAGTATATAGCATTAGGTTAAAGATGGTGCTATCTATGACATTGGTTACGTGACGTTCAATGCTGAAAACAACAAAGGAAACTTCATGGGAATTTCCTGCGAAAACATTGTGCTACGCACGCATATTTAATAATGCAATAAAATAGACACCTCAAGGCCCCAAGTCTTATATTGCAACTAACTTACAACTAAATCTTCAAATTTTGGCAGTCTAAGCACGCAAATGGTGTTAAAGTCTCCCAACGACATGCTACGACACATTGAATAGATAAAATGCAAGCATCACATGGAAGAAATTTCCGGGAAATTACTGAAAGAGAATACTTAATAAAGTCGGGGTTCGATCACAGGTTCGATATGTAACCTCACATTTACACGTACCTGACGAAACCTTAGCACAAAAATACCACATACAAAGTGGAGATGGAATAGATACCAACCCAACAATGTCATAGTGGACCAAGAAAGTTTAGCCTACTAGAGAAATTGATTTAGAAAGAAAAGGGGCTCCCCAGTTTCCTTTTCCAGTAGTACCTTTTTGCATTAGTCCAGGTTATGGTCTGAAACTAAGAAACTGTAAACTAGATTCTCAACCGCTATTTTAAATGACAAGGCGAAAAGCATCAATCTTCTAACATTACAATGGCGATAAATGTCATTGAGTAAGCATATCAATTCACATTGTCCCCAGGGAAAATGACATGCATGAAATATAAGATTGATGCATGTAGTAGTTACACATCCTCCTTGGGTTCATACGCGAACCGGTAATTTTTAGTAAAATATACATGCAACCTCTCCTATATCCCACATAGAGGAACTTTATAGCACTAATTACGCTCGATAATTATCATAAGCTTCATAACGACACATGTATTCAAACTTTTCACCACGCTTCTTGACAATGAGACACAAGATCTGAGTGCTGCAGGTTTTTCAAATTTGGCGGGTAGAAAAGTGGTTTCAGCTTAAGCTCACAATTAGTACATGCTTTTGGAAAATAACAACAGAACATTCAATTTTGCTCTGTTCTTTTGGCTGCATTAAATAATTGGTCCATTATCTTTGGGTAGCTTAGAGTTTGATGCCTCAATCTAATCAAATTTAATCATATCAGGCTAGGCCAGAGTGTGTTGTCTGGTCTTTGTGCGGGTCCAGGCCTGAACCCCGGACCTCAAGCAACGCCCAATGGGCTTCCTGCCGGGCAGGGAATTGCCCGGCCATTGCATAGCCCTAGTACTTTCTTATATACAAATGACCTATTTCGACACCAGGAATTGCTAAGGATTTACATTAACATTTGCACCAACAATATCCAAGTTTTTCCCATGCATTTTATTTACATGTGCATGCCACATCAGAAGAATGGAATACAAAATTCAGAGACCAATTTAAGCAGAAAAATGAGATCTGACGTGTCCCATTTTCCATTGTATAAATAGGTGGACAATTGGAAATTTCCCACCTAACTTTGATTCCCAGTGTCAGAAGACCAGAATTGATGGTTATCTAAATTTAAGAACCAAAACAGAGGGAAACATAAACCAATCATGTTATGAGGCTCAATCGAAACTAAAACAGGGTTTTCTCAGACGAAACTATTTAACATGCATGACCACTGACCACTGCACTACAAGTGCTGATCAAACATGGACTCACCTAGTTAGCAACCAAGTACACTAAATAATGACCAAGAAAATAAGAGTCTCCCTTGTGTTACCAAATTTCTAAACATTAATGACCAAGAAGATATGAGTCTACCTGGAAACGGGTTGCCAACTTTCTATAACTTTTTCTCCTAACTACCATGATTGCCAGAATATATGATCAATATGACATAAACTGCATGAGGTAAGCCTGCAAACACCATGCAACCTGTGTCATAATTTGCTCCAAGTCCACCTGTTAGGAGAGAAAATGTTTTAGGTCAATTAACAGAATATTAGGCTCAGTAGTTACAGAAAGTTCCTGCTCAACATACACTAGGATATAAGAAAGAAATTCAATTGATAACCTCAAAGCAAAGACATATCTACAAGAACATAATGTCGTACAAAAGCAATGTAAATATTTCTAAAAGACCATCAACCAACTAAAACAATTGGTCAAGTTAACAGCTTGCTCAGAAAGTGTCTGCTCAACATACAGAATGGGATATAACAAAGAAATTCAATTGATAACCTCAAACGAAGACAAATAACTTATATCTAGAAGAACATAATGCCGTACGAAAACAATGTAAATATTTCTAAAATACCATCAACCAACAAAAACAATCGGTCAAGTTAACAGCTTGCTCAGAAAGGTTGCTCACCAGGCAAGAGAAGGTATATCAGAATTTGGCAGAAGCACAATGATAGTTTGCCTGTGACTATATTGAACAATGTTCTAAAAAACCACAGACCCAATAAATTGATATGTCCTCAATCAAACAGCATTCCTATTCCTACACAGGCAAAATTTGGCAGTCGTGACATTGGATTTTTTTTATAATTTTTTTTCTCTTAGTTTCACGTGTTTTACTTGCAATACTGTGTTTAGAAATTTACAAGTAAACAGATGGTTTCAGAAGGAAACTGCAAGTTGTCGAAGTTTACATAGAAAACTAATGTATCTGAAAACTAGAGTACCAACCTTCATTTTAAATGACAAGGCATCATAAATCAATTATGTAACATTAAAAAGGCGTAGAAATAAATGTCACTGGGTGAGCATAGCATATCACATTGTTCTCAGGCAAAATGACATGCAAGAAAATTAAAAGATCGGTGACTGCAGTACGCATCCTCCCTCCCACCCGCACACGCAAACGGTAAAAGTTAATAAAATATCAAATATACGTGCAACCTCTCCTATACCCCACACAGGGAACTTTATAGCACTAATTATGCTTCATAATTATCATAAGCTTCATAACTACAATATATGCAACTTTTCACCACATTTCTTGAAAATGAGACACAAGATCTGAGAGCCGCAGGTTTTTCAAAATTGGCAGGTAGAAAAGTGGTTTCACCTTAGCGCTCAATTAGTACATACTATTTGAAACTGACAACAGAACATTCAATTTTGATCTGTTCTTTTGGCTGCATTACAAAATTGCTCCATTATCATGGTTGCTTCGGTTTGATGCTTCACTGTAATCAAATTTAATCATATTAGGCCTGGTCAGAGCGTGTTATCTGGTATTGAGTGTGGGTCCATGCCTGAACTATGAACATCACACAACACCCCAATGGGCTTTTTACTGGGTAGCGTCTTGCCCGCCCACTCCAGGCCGAGTAATTTCACACACAACTTAACAATTTTGGCACCATTAATTGCCTGTCAAATTTATCCCCCATGGATTTACATGTGCATGACACATTGGACAGGAATGGAATGCGGAATTTTGAAACCAATTTATGCAAAGGGGTGAGTTCCACATGTTCCTTCTGTCATCGTATAAATAGATGGAATATTGGAAATTACCCACCCAATGTCTATTCCCCATGCCATAGACCAAAATTGCTTGTTTCTAAGTTCGAGAATCAAAACAAAGAGAAATAAAAGAAACCAAAACAGGGTTTTCTCAAAAAACGAAACCATTTAACATGCATGACCCTCGTACTACAAGTGTTCATGAACCAAGGACTCACCTAGTTAGCAACCAAGTAAACTAAATAATGACCAAGAAGATACAAGTCCACCTACATCACTGAATTTCTATAATTTTAAATGACCAAGAAGATATGAGTCTACCTGGGATATCAAATTTCTATAACTTTGTTCTCCAAACTATCATGCTCTCCAGAATTAGAATATGATCATATGACATAAACCACATGTGGTAAGCCTGCAATCACCATGTCACCTGTGTCATAATTTGCTCCAAGTCCACCTGTCAGGAAAGAAAATGTTTTTGATCAATTAACAAACAGAATATTAAGCTCACTAGCTACAGAAAGTTCCTACTCAATTACACTAGGATATAAGAAAGAAATTCAGTGCGATCATCTCTGACGGATTTCCAGTGGGGGATAACGGGGAGTTTGCAAATTTAGATAAAATGGGAATGAGCATAGAAACATGTATGGAAGATAACCCTCAAAAGCAAGGCAAATAACCTATATCTGGATGAACATACCATCATGTGAAAACTATGAAATATTTCAAAAAGACCTTCAACGTACTGAAGCAATCGGTCAAGTTAACATCTTCCTCAGAAAGGTTGCTCACCAGGCAAGAGAAGGTACATAAAAATTAAAAAAATAAAAAAATAAAAAAAATTGTGTAACATCATAAGATAAAAGCACAATGATAACCTGCCTGTGACTATGCTGAACGATGGTCTAAAAAACCACAGACCTAATAAATTGTCCCCATTCAAACAGCACTCCTATTCCTACACAGGCAAAATTTAGCAGTCGTGACATTGGATACTTTTTTTCCTTAGTTTCACATGTTTTACTTGCAATATTGTGTTCAGAAATTTACAAGTAAACAGATAGTTTGGGAAAGAAGGAAAGTGCAAGTTATTGAAGTATAGATAGAAAACTGTAAGAGAGACTGAGAGAGCATACTTTAGGTACGAAAGTGTGATAGTTTCTCCCATTTCACTATACAAATTCCTCAGGGAACTAATGTCTGACATTTTATTACTGGGATAAATGCAGAATTTTGTTGGTTGCAGCGCTAACAACGTCCTAGTCCATTGAAATCTGCAACGAAAGCTAGATCCTAGCACAGCATATCTATCTAAATCTGAGATGGTCTTTCAACAATGCTAAGTAATTCTGACCACAGAATTCACCAGAACATCTTCATGGCTCATGTTAATAAAATATGGACAGAAAAACACAATGAAGGAACTACAATATGTCCAACGAACAGGCCGGGAATAAATATCAACTGAAAGAGCAAGGTACGGCCATATTATGGCCTAGGCACCTAATACTAACTATATAGAACTTTCCCCTAAAATACCCAGATGTATTCTGCAAAGCAGCTATCTTTTTCTCTATAGAATATAAATAAGTAGTACCATTCTCATGCCAGATAGTTGAAGGGTCACTGCTATATTATACATCAAGACTCACGTGAGAATTGATGCAAGAAATCAAGTAGTACTGCAAGTGCAAAGACTGGGCCATTTGTCCTCTTTACACAGCAACAAAGCAATCAAATTATCACCAATCACCACTAGGATGACAATTACAAAACTAAGTATCATAGCACCATATAAAACAAACTAAGTTTCAAGGTTCACATAATGGTAACAGAATCATCCATCAATATGGCCTGAGAAAGATTCCAAGTTTAGAACTTGATGATGCCCTCAAAATTTCAATGTTGGCTTAGTTGGTGGAAGATGAGAATAACGTTTGATGTTGATTCTGACATTATGTACTCCCTGACAATGAAATGTCAAAAAGTGCATGCATGCAAATATGTATAACTGCGAGATCCGTCTTCTACAAGCGAGTTTACCTCCAATAGAGGCCTTAGTACAGAGTACAGACTTCCTAAAAATTTGACCACCAAGGCAGAAGATTTGAAGCCTGTCCAGATACTGCAAAAGAGCCACATTCACTCACATTTTCTGATGGATAGACGGGATAAATATGTTCTACCAGATCCGATTGTAGTATGGATCAGCTTGAAAGTTTCAATGGCATATCCGCAGTTTCCATAGGAGAATGCACTCTGCAGACATCTCTCTCAATCCCTTGTAGATTTGGAACACAAACACCTTGCACTTTGTTCCTATCAGGTCCTTATCATCCTCGCACTCTTTCAAATGTCACTCACCGACACACCCCTGACATTGTCAAATTTAAGCGTCTTGCCAGCGATCAAAAGCCCATTGGTTATCCACAACAATCCAGAAGTAGAAATTCCAAAAGCTTGTGCTCATAGACCATATGGACATCAGAGTTTCTAAATGCATAAAGGACTAATACAGAGAAAGCCTGCAACCTATGGACCATTGTCAACTTTGGATTTAAAATTATAACCATTCCCTTATGCAAGTTGAGTATTAAACGTAAGAAATGCTAGGTTGGGTGAATCTCTGTAAAAGAAATATGCATCTAACTGACACGAGGATGTTTTCATTTCACCAAATAAAAAATTCCGTGATTCTTTGACCCTTAAATGGTTACGTAGACACATACATTTCACGTGGATTTTCCACAGAATAACTCAAAGCATGAGAAGATTATGAAGTTTCAGCCTCATCATACTGCAAGGCGGAGTAGTCTAGTCCGACATGTATAAACAAACCAATGGTGTTACAGGGTGCCAGGATACATTCAGTAATCTCGATACACACATAAGTGCCCACACCATACGCAGGAATAAATAAATCTTTTTAGGTTCTCAATGAATACACTACGTAAGTCGTAAGGGAATAAACCCCAGAACATACTGGATGTTACTTGGTGTGCATTGTATTAAGAAGGAACAAACATTTCATGCTATATGACATAAATTTCATAGAAGTATGTTTCTATATGTATTCATTTGACATCTTAAAGCAGGCATTTAAGGTTTAAAAGGTAAATCAGCAAAAAAAAGACCGATTTAACTACTCAATCTACTCATTCTCCAGCGAACACCATAGTTTTATGAGGCAGATTGACATGCACAAACAAAAGCACAGAGCGCCCAGCAGTTTTAAGAAATCATAAGTATTTGCATACAGCAGCTTAGCTAAGTTTCACGTAAACTTGGAAAGCAAACAAAAAATGTTCTTACACAGTTCATAACATATAATTCACATTGAGTTTCATATGTGGCTAATAAAATCATCGGACATAAGTTATAAATCATCACAACTTAAATAGTACTACCAAGTAATAGAATAAGCAAGAATGAAGCTCACTCTTTAAGTTGTCTTCCAAATCCCAGAGTCTCATAAACCAATTGCAATTGAGATTGTTTTTCTTGTTCTTCACCTGCCAGCATAAACATGTACAGAAACAAAGTTCAACTTTGTTTTTTTCTCAAGTAATCCTGAATTTGAGCATCATCATCTGAGCCCAATAAATCCCTTCCTGTTACATTAGTAACCTCATATTTACCCCTAAAATGGCTCCAAGGCCTATCAATATCAATCAACCCAACCCCCAAACTTGTCTTATTGACACCACACCCCCCAGAAATCAACCTAAAAGCCTCCTTCCAATCCCCCAATCCCAAATCAGAACCATTCACAGCAATCCTCGCACTCATAAACGCCGGCTGACACTTGTCCTTGGCGAATCCAACGCACCGCTCTTTCGCCACAGTAAAACAAGCGTCCATCTCGATCTCCTCGCACTTAGCTCTCTCGCTTAAACTCTGTTTGCCGCCCAAGAGTAGTTTCCACCAAGGGGGTTTGCATTTGCTAGAAGCGGATATGGAGCAACCGATTCGAGCGCCTGATTCGCATTGGGAGGTGAGTTGAGATTTGCAGGACTGGTAAGCGGCGGACCATTGGCGTGGGGTTTTGAAGGCGAGGAGGTAGGGGCCGGATGAGGGATCGTCGGAGGGAGAAGCTTTGATTGGATGGCGGAGGAGGGGGACTGGGTGAGGGAAGGTTATGATGGTTGTTGCGGCGGAGTAGTCGTCGGAGTCTGGTGGCGGAGTGGTGGCCATTTTGGGTGGTGGTTCTCTGTTGAGTTTCGTGGGGAATGACCCAAATATCCATGATCCATCAACTTAAGCAATAAGATAGGTACTGTTTGGTTACGGAAGGAAATGTATCCAGATTTCCCATTTTTTGGTAAAAATTGAAATCAGTTAAGATCGTGATCCAAACTTGAAGGCTTGCTTGTGGAAGAACTACGCCTTCGAAATTGGTGTCGCCTTGCTCCTTAACACATTTGACTATTAACACATAGAAAATACACGTGTTAACAATGCTTTCTGCTTTCACGCACCTGATTATTTTGCACTCCAACATTCAAATGTCCTTTCCCTCTATTTTAGAATTTCAACACCATTACATGAATCTAAGCAAAAATCTAAATGAGATGAAAAAAGCAATACAGTATATGCAAAAGATCACTTGAAGCAGTTCCTACGTCAACATTACCCATAACAACAGTAAGTAGCACAATTCAATGTCAAACTTTGATGGAAATGACTTCATACATGATGATAAGTGAAACATAAAATGATACTTCAAGCTAGACAAAAGACCATGCACTGTTCAAAGTACCCTCATAGGTCACATACCAACATGGTACAAAACATAAATAGCTCAATTCCTAAATTACTCACAACCTCAGCACAGTTCAGTATCAAACTTCAGGGAGATCCCCATGCTGAATAGCTCCTGGCACAGCAGCTTGGCTCCATACGGCACATTTGCCCGTACAATGTGCTCCGCGGAATCACACAATCGACAGAAGGGCCCACGGATCTTCTTGCTGCCCGGGACTGACCTCATAATCACATTTGCCATGTTTTTGCACTTACTGCAAACATGCATCTGGGCAGAATCACTGAGTGTGAACAGCCGCTCGTGGAGGTTGGCTGATGCACCATGGGCAATCAGGCAGTCTCTTTCCATCTCACCAAACTTAATGCCTCCGAAGCGTTTCCTATCTGCCACAGGTTGACGGGTAAGAGGATGAACTGGCCCAGTGTTCCTGAATTTTACTTTGTCCTCAGACATGTGAGTGAGACGCTGATAAAATGTTGGCCCCATAAAAATCAAGGATTTGATCTTTTCGCCTGTGCGCCCGTCGTAAACCCTCTCATCTCCCCCTCCCGAAAACCCAAGTCTGCCAATCACATGCACAAAGATGCTTAATACATGAAAAAAAAAAAAAATAGATGGAAGCAGGAGGCAAATGTTTAAGCAAAAGCAACGTGTCTTAAACCACTAAGACATGTAATTTTCACCAATAGAATGTGAGGAATATGGGAGTAGTTGAATATATTCTCCACAACATTTTCATACCTATGAAGTTGGGCTGCGATATCATCAACTGTCGGTGTAGAGAATGGGGTTGCATATTTAATAGCACCTCCAAGAGCAATCCCTTTCCCCAGAGCAGCCTCTAAAAGTTGACCAGGTGTTTGCCGAGAAGGAAAGGCATGAGGGTTGATGACAATGTCAGGAACAATTCCTTGTTTTGTAAATGGGAAGTTTTCTTGAGATTCCAGGAACCCCAAAACACCCTTCTGCCCATGCATGCTTGAAAATTTATCTCCAAGACAAGGTTTACGAACCTGAAAACAAGGCACGGAATACTAAGTAATGAGAATTACGTGAATTATGAAAAGATTAAAGGCTTCCGACATCTAAAATAAAACTCAACTGCAAATAACAGCACAAAAGTTCACATTCTGTTTGTGTGGAATCCTTGGATTTCTTATCGAACCAAATGTACAATTAGCCAAGACTCAACAAAATTGACCCACCAGTGGCTGACAAGTGAATAGTGTAATAAAAAACATGTGTCCAGGATCGGCTGTTGAAACCTCAGAATCTAACTATATTCAAAGCTGAAACAGGCAAATTGGTACAAAGAATTGTTGTTTTTGTCAGAATATATATATCCTTGTGGTTATAGGTTAGAGCTTTCAGCTCTGCTTCTTTCTGATATGCAGCTTCAAAATGGTTGGTTCCAACTACATGTCAATAGATGTGATCTATACTAAAGTACCATATACTTGAGGATCAAAATCACTCCAACAAATAAAATCCTGATGTTACTATCGAAAAAAGAAAAAGGTGACAACCGGACTTTACTGATGTGAAATAGCACACGCCATCTGGAAACCTCGTCCTAAGTAACACCAAAGAACTACTGTATACTGCTTCCAAAACTACAGTCAAGTACTTGGTATTTTACTTTTATCTTATACTAGTCTCTGCACAGGTTCGGCTTTATGCATATAGCCTTCCTGGATTACACTAAGTTATATGATGTGATTAGTGGCAAGGATTCTCATTTAACCAAACAAACATAGTATAGAAATGCAATGCGTCTACATGTATCACGGCAACAAAGCAATGCAATATACTATACTTCATCATATCTTTCGTTAATAAAAAAAAAAGTTTATTCTAATACAACACAGAAAAATAATATGGGAAATTCTTAACTTGAACTTGATGGAGTCCTAACTAAAGGCAAAGAAACTCTATAATAATTGCTCTCTAAGCCCACCTAACATATTAAACACATTGTGGTAGTGAGTAGTGACCATCTTGTGAATCCATGAGCCTACGGAAGATGGCAGATTGACACATGAAAATAAAAATAAAATATAAAAAGGGAAGAAATTAAGAGGAACCTTAGACTTGACCAGTGAAGCAGAAGTAGACTAACCAAGTTGCTTAATGTCCATCAAACATAAACCAAGTGATGACCGAACATTGATATATTTTAGAAAATTCACCTGTCTTAATGATACCACAGCAAAGTTCTTCCCTTCGTCATTAGCAGAAAGCACTACTTTCTGCACCATACCACGTTCCGTGTGCTTCAATTTGATGCTATGATCAATTCCGGATGTGGCATGCTTTCCAATGACAATGTCACCGGTCTGCAGATTTGCTCCAACCCAAGGAAACCCATCATCGTCCAGGCTGTCTACCCGCCCAATCTTACTATGTGTCTTTCCAAAGTTTACTAGCTCATCAGGCTTTAGTTTTCTTCCTGGTGCCTCAGAGTTGTCAACTTCCGACTTGTAACTTCGGATATGCTCAGTCCGGAACATACCACGGTCCAAAGAAGCACTATTCATAACCAGTGAATCCTCTTGGTTGTACCCAAAATGAACATTCACAGCTACAATAGCACACTGCCCGTTGTAAAACTCCGGGTGTGGTATCATTCCCTTGTGGTGCTCTGAATACTTCGACTTACCAAGGGAATCCGAGAGTATTGTTCTAAACAGAGGTCTTTGGGGGTAAAAGAGTTGATGGGTGTTCGTGTCGACTCTGATGCCAGGATTTGTGGTGGTGTACCCAATGGCCTGCTGTGAATGTTTCTCAGACTGGTAAAGGACTCGCCTGGCATGATCATGATTAGCAAAAGGAATGATGCCGCAGCTTAAGCCAAGTAAATATGAAGCATCGAGCTCACAGTGAGTGTAAGCTTCAGGCTGGTTTAGTTTTTCGGATGAGAAGGCTGTTATTTCCCAAGCAGTTCTGCAATCCTCCTCCTCCTCTGGTCCAATAAACTCTATTATCCCTTGCGATAGAAGTGATTGAAATGAGAACTCTCCTTTCAAGTCTTTAATCTTCTTCAGATTCCGAAGCACCAAAAGCGGACGAAGTATCCTTCCAGCATCAGCAAAAATCCTTACCTCCCCATGGCGCTCATCTCTTTTAATCTCAACCTAAAGGGAATAATATTTTGTACAGAAATCTCAGTACAATCTAATGCAAATTATTGAAAATAACAGAATTATGTATAAGACGATACTTGTCAGCAGAATATATATAAAGACAGGCATGGTTTTTAATATCTGTCATTCATATTTCCTCCACTATGGACTAATACATTGCAACGACATATGAATATCAGACAGAACCTTTCAAGTACGGTGTTACTGCCCATAATGAAACAGTACAGTACCAACTAAAATGTTCGTTCAGCATATATCTTCTATTATCTGATTCTACTAATTACAAAAGTTTAAGACACCCCAAAGTTTAAACTTTAAACTGAGTGAGAGATAACCTGAAAAGGAATGTCCATCCTGCGGCGTTTGCGCTTCAACTTTGCAACAAATGAAGAGGAATCTCTACACATTCCAATCCAGTCACCATCTAGAAAAACTTTATCCTTTCCGTCTGGCAAACTTGAACGCCCATCAGCCAACTTTTCCATTCCACACTCAATGAACTTTCTAATAAGGCTTTCATGTTCTAGAACATTTGTACTAACGATACCCATACTTGCCAGATTTTTAACCAGTCCACAATTTTCTCCATCTGTCGTAGAGAGAGAACATATCTTACCCCAGTGAGAAGGATGCCTGTATTACAAGCCATAACAATTGTTAGATACTCTTAGTAAGATAATGGGTTCCCAAGATATATCTTATTACTTCCAACATTGCAGTACATAAACCTATAGACACTGGTAGCATAAACATAAATCTTTCACATTGCCTTCAATAACATAGTTGTCAAATGATTTGCCCATCACAGATGACATGCGAATTTGAAATTTCCATGAAAGAATGTCACACGAGAGATCTCATACTTATTGGCTAATGAATTTGAAACCAAAAGGGCACAGCAAGCAACAGAAGAATTTGGGCTTTATAATTGGCTGTTAAAGAATTTGATCCTATCATTCATCTGACTAGAGGAATAATTCCAATATCCTAAATACAATAAGTAGAGAAGAAGTTGTACATGGAAACTAAACCTTTCAGCAAGCAATTCGTGGCTTATGAATTCTATACAATACCAGAGACTTTGCATTATATTGAAAACTGAATAGTGAAAGTACCACATAAGCATACTAGGATATATAGTGTCCAAGTTCTGCAACAGGAAGTTCCAAAATGCATCCACATACCAAGTGATCAAGTTGCATTATTACTGATAACCTAGAGCACTGTAGTTAAGACATGAAAAGAAACACTTCAACCAGCAATAATTTATAGTTTGAAGCCTGTGAAAAGATACTCTTCACTCTTCAGAAAGCATCTTGTCTGGCTTAAGAGTTTACTGGCTTGATTGACTCAATTAGTTGCACATAGGTATCATGTTTCGTTATTTCTTCATTCAAACATGACCAAACTCTTCAAACATCATGATTTGACACGGAGATACACATTCTTCGGCCATTTGGTACATAAGAAAATACAACAACGGTCCACTTAACAATAGTACTATAAGTTTTAGCTACGTGCACACTTATTAAGGTAACAATGGAAAAAAAATTTAGCTAAAAGCAGATAAAACCTCAACCATTTTGCAAAACTACACATTTGCTAAAACTTCATACATTACAAAATGGAGGTGGTACTACTTTACAAAGAAAACAGTCAAATCACTTGATATATAAAATTAAAAAAAAAAATTAATGAATAAATAAGACTGCATAAGAGAGCTAATGAAATGAGATGCATATAAATCCAGAAACAACTTACGGGTATCTAGCATCACCAACCCTTCCAGTATATGAGACCTGCTGGCGAGTTTTCCTCATATCAGCTGTTGCCTGCAATGGATTTGTACGCCTGAGTGTAGCAACTACACCAGAAATCCTCTCCATTCTCTTGTAAGGGTGCGACCAAGCCCCGGTAGAAAAAGCTCTAGAAAGACCATTTGTGACTATTGAAGCATCCAAGTAATGCTCAATTGACCGTACTTCTCGATCTCTGTAAAGATCCCTCTGTATTGCCTTAGTCAATCGCCTTTCAGAGTGCTTGATATGAACTCTTAGTTCTCTCTCAAGTAACTCACCAGCCAAGTCCAACCTCTTATTCCTAAAATCATCTCGATTATCAACTTTCCGGCGTCCTTTGTATGCCTCCAATAGACACTTGGTCATATATGCTAGAAATCGAGCCTTCTGGCCTGGACTCTGGAGGTTCGGGAAGAGGTAGTTCTTGATGCAATCTTCAAAGGATTCAGTGGGTGGAAACTTGCATTGCTGCATGAGTTCTGCAATGTGTTTTTCAGCAATATCCTTCCTCCGGAAGCCCTCACACTTTTTATCAGCATCATAAATTGATGAAAGAAGTATATTGGAAATAGCAGAATCTTCAGCGTCAATATCAATCAAGTTCACCACCTCTTTGTCATTTGGGACACCCAATGCAAAGAACATAACCCAAAGAGGAATTTCTACCACGGAGAAGTAGACAGTGAGGATTTGGGCTCCTCCAATTACATTTTCGAGCTTAGGGACCAACTTAATGTACACTCGTTTTCTTTTAGAAACTGGACGGTATGCAACTGCCCAAGCCGGATCCTTCGCCACCCAAAGCCGTTTTAGGCATATTTGTTCCTGGGCAATGAATGTCTGAAGAAAAAATTAAAAGCAGTGAATTAATATTTCTACATAAAATCATCTTTTAACCAAGTATGAAGAGCCACGTTATTCTTGCAAAAATCGCAAAACCAAGTATGTTACCAAATAGCTATCATGACCGACACAAAGTACAGCTAATCATCCCTACTGAATTGTGCGGAAAGCATTTTGTCTTGGCATGTCTACACTCTACAGTGAAAAAAGGAAACATCTAATTAAATGAATATTTCCCTAGTTATGAAACTGTACAAAGTTTAATATAGAGAAGTGTCATTAGAAGTTTTTTACATATAAAAATAAATAAGAAACAAACAGGTTATGTACAACAAAAATCTTTCAGGGTTTATGATAAAACAATGAAAATGATACCCACTTCATTGTTGGCTCCTAATTCTTTTTTTTTTTTTTTTTTTTGGTACATGTTGGCTCCTAAGTTTGGTATCATTATAGTTCTTACTATATTTATTCCTCAAGAACTCCAATACAACAAAATATGCTGCAGATACCCAGGCACTTAAATCTCACCTTCTCAGCACCCTTGACTATGAAATATCCTCCCTGATCAAATTCGCAATCCATTTTATCAAGCCCATTCATCCGGCATAAGTCTGACTTCACCATAACTGGAAGGTTTCCAAAAGGAACAACACTATGATACTCATTCAAGGATTTCTTCTCAACAAATTCATCCACACCAGTTTTGAATTTGTCACTTCTTGAGCTACTAATGGTGTACACCTGGCAAATTTTAAAAGGAAAACATGGAAACGCTTGAAATAAATCAATAGAGTCAAGGAAAATTCAGAAGGTTAAGGGAATCTGTTGTATCATGAGCATAGATGGCCATACATTTTATAGTTTGGATGCCTGTCTCACCAACAAAGAGAGTAAATAAATAGACCATCCTTTGTAATGCATAAATTCATCTCAGCTAGTTGACAAGAACTTACATAGTACTAATAACTTAAAAACCAATTTTCTAATAGAATACGGGTAATGCAACAAAAGTTCATCACATCTGAGTTCTAGTGTAAGAGCCGAGAAGACAATTCTGAATACCTCAACATTAAGTGTGCCAGGGAGGAACTGACAATTTACAACCAAAAACAAGCAGAAGAAAAGGAAGGAATAAAGACAAAAAGAATAGTAAAATCCAGAGTATGCTAACGAATTGTATTTGAAAAGTAAATATAGAAGGCCAAACTCAAAAGAGATGTCCTTTACAATCCTCTCCTCCAAATTCAATAAATAGATTCAACAAACAAAATGAAAGCCAGCTAAAGCACAAGAATGGCCACAGCAGCAAACGCTACCCATTGGCCATTGCAACTGTTTACATGGAAGTCCAATAAGAATATGGTCTCACCAGTGTAAATGTCATCTAAGTTAACTCTTCTACATTCAACTAGTAACTTATAATCATAGTCTAGTAGTCAAACAATCAACTTCCAAACATTAATATCACAAAGAGCAATGTAAACATAGTTGTAGCTACAACCTCGAGATGAACTTCAACATTAATCCTGGCTGCATAGGTCATGTTCTGAAGACGTGCATGCCGAGGATACATGTCCAGGTACATTGCAGCACCCTCAACTGCTGAGAAGCTATCACCGGTGTAGAGTCTTGGCTTATCCAGTGTCACCTTCCCAAATTTAATGGATGCGCGCCTCCAATCCTCGTCCCCTTTCTTTGAGGGATCATAACCTGGCTCAATGATGACCTCTCCAATGGAGTCAAACAAATTCTGGATCCCATGGCGAATGAAATCATTGTATGAGTTGATCTGATGGCTGATTAAACCATACTGATCGAAGAATGCGGTTGACGCCTTCTTTGCAAAAGTTCTCAAGTTTCCTGGTGTCAGGTCTCCGAATGAGATACTCTCGTCATCAGAGTCCGACGATTCAAACTCCACATCGTCGTCATCTATATCCATCCAGCTACTGCCATTGGAGAACTTCCCTTTCCCACTGCTTGGCCCTGCTTCTCCAGAAATATCCGGGATGCCCATCTGTATCAGAGTTGAAATGGAACGAGATGAACAACAAAAACATTATTCAGGTCACATAGATCAGTCATTAGCTGAAATTTAGACATAACTAAACAAGTATTCACACACGAAAATCTAAACTAAGAAAATTTATTTATAGATTTTTCTCTTATGTTGTAAGGTGGCAGATGAACAAAAGATCTTCAAAAACATGCACGAGATCAGAAGCCAAGAAGCAGCATTTCGTCCTGATATATCATATATACAAACTTGTAGAATTTACCACTATCAAAACAAACAGGAGAAGGAAAACAGAGGGAAAAAAACACCCAAAAATACTACAGATGGGGTATAGGTTGGCTTAAAATAATTTCTAGGTTTGAGGCAATCAAACATCAAAAACCCCTTTTCAAAATCTCAGCAGGAAACTCAGTTATCCACAACACTAAACGTGAGAATTAACCACAAAAACAAAGAGAAGAGCATATACCACATTCCAACTGTTTGATGAAATGGCTCAAACAGAACTAAAGCTTCACAGCATAAACCTAAACTCTTTACTAACAACACATAGCATTAAAAAAAAAACTCGTAAAAGTAATTGAAAATCGGAAATTAACGCACATTGATTTCACCGGACAGGAAAGGAAAAAATGGAGCTGAAACTTACATCGATTGTTTCTCTGAAGGCCAATTAAGCTTTGCTTTGCGGTTTGAAAACCAAATTTGTTGGACCTTCTTTTTACACTGATGGACTGGTCACTGGTGTGTGTATCAACGAGTGTACTAAAGGACAAATGGGAAAATGAAATAAGTACGGTGCGGTTTTTTGCAATTGCACTCCCGAGATTGTGAGTATATTAAGTTAAATGGAAATCATCAAATGAGATTTTCCATAAAATTCGGGTTCAGTCAATTTTCCTAATTTTCAATTTTTTATATTAAAGTTGGAAAAAGTTAACTCAGTATTTTCTTTTTTCAAAAAAAACTCAGTATTTTTCTCATTTATTGTAGCTCCACGTAAGATTGGTACGCATCTCGATCTTGAAATACTTTGGACGTTTGGCGCTACATTTAAGAGATAGTCTTCTCACGAGCCCAATTTTTCATTTTCAATGTTTATTGTCTCTCTCACTTAGGGTTAGGTGTCACTGACATCCCAAATTTCGATTTCCCTTTTTTCTTCTCTCTTAAAAGGAATCTAATATATTCTCACCATTTCTAAAACTTTATACACATCAAAATATTCTCACACTTCATCATCAATTATTTATTCTCCAATATAATTATGTAGTACTCTACTCTACCACCTATACTCATTTAAAAAATTACTCCACATACAAAATTTCACTAAATCTCTAAAATTTGTACCGTTCACGATTTCAAAGACATCTAAAAAATAGCATCCTCTAGTGGAGATCCAAAAGCCCACTAGGCTTTGGATTGAGTTTTGAAAATTTGTATTTGGTATTGAATTTTTTATTTTAATATGTTTGAATATAGCGATTATGTGAGGGATGCGATAGAGATGAAAATAGAAATGATATATGAAAAATGTGATTTTAAATAATAATTATGTAAAAAAATGTGATTAGTGTAGTAGTATTTGTGATATATGATATTCCAGTGGTTGACATATAGTATTATTAAGAAAACTAAATAGTACTATTTTGGAGTATGATGTTAGTGATCTTCATAGTTGCATGCTCTAAAGTCTAGAGGCATGTGAAAATATTTGACCTCGACAATCGAGCCATTATCCAACATTGTGTAGCGGATCTAGACAACTTATTAAGAAATCATAGTTTTTTAACCTGCAAAGCGATGATCAATAATTCTCCATTTACCTTGTGGTGACTCAAATCCCTAATCTATTGGCTGGAGATGAAACAACTTACCAACTGAGCTACGCTTCGTTGTCATTAAGAAATCATATTTCATTAGTGTGTGTTGGGTTGAAAGTTGAAACACCTTTTCGGATGTTTGGGAGTGTACTTCCGGGCATAATTTTCAGTTTTTATCGTTCAAACTCATGTGTTCTGGTTTGGAAGTAGACAATTGTTTAAAAATATATAACCACCACACATCATGAATCAATAATGGTTTTGATACTTGGTAGTGAAGAGAGAAGCAAAAGCTAAATAGTTTTTTTTTTTTTTTCTTACGTCAAATATTACACCATTCTACTTTCATGTTCTAGCCTAATTCTACTGCACCACCTTATATTTATAAGTTCATTTCTTGGTGCTTATTATATATAAGAAATTTGTATTACATGATATCAGTTTTTGTTGGCAATAACTGAACTAGAACTTGAGAAGTGCACAACCTTTCTGTTATGTGAAAATACAATTATACAACTTGCATGATATTGCCCACAATTACAAATAGACCCTTTTTTAGATTTTACGGGGCGAATCATTTGGATCAATGATTCACCCCTCTCAATGTAGCAATGGGCCCCACCGTGGAGCTCACGGTTAATATTGAGAAGGGGTGGTTCATTCACTTTCATATCAAAACGTAAAATTAAATTTACAACACAACGTGTAACATGAAATTAAGTGCATATATAGCGTGAGAATGAGAAGTAAGTATGTATATTTAGTTACAAAGAGCTCTTATCAGCCTCGTCGAAATACATCAAATATGTGTATTAATTATCCCCACGTAGTATATATATAATTTCGTGATAGGCAAGAAGAAATGAGAAAAACGAAAGGAATAAATATTAGGGTTGATTAACAAGCGGACATCATCATCATTCTGACAAATTCCTCGAAGCTTACTAATCCATCTCCATCTAAGTCTGCTTCTCTGATCATTTGCTCAGCTTCTTCATCCGTTAATCTCTCTCCCATATTCATCATCACATTTCTTAACTGCACATGATTTACCATCAAAATATATTAGCAACACTAATCTCCAACTCAATTATTGATTCACGTTCGTCGGTTACATGTACAAATTATAAAAGACCAAAATTTACGCGCATTTGCATTGGGCCGTTCAACATCGTGATTCATGAATCATGAATTAATTAAAAACTCAGCGCGTGTTGAAACTTTATACATTGATCTAAGAAATTCTTAATGTGGGCTACCTTTTTCTTAAATTCTTTCAATTTATGGTCAATGTTAATCTTTATTCTCCAAATGAAATCTTGCCATTTTATTTTTTTCTAAGCGGCAAATGTCTCCTTCCACTGCACCTCATTATAACTCTTTCTTGCCAAT
Source organism: Plantago ovata (assembly GCA_028274465.1). NCBI lineage: Eukaryota > Viridiplantae > Streptophyta > Magnoliopsida > Lamiales > Plantaginaceae > Plantago > Plantago ovata. Next base: position 8,746,960 of record CM051457.1, on the reverse strand, counting down.
TCTTCTTAGAAAATATTACTTCAATAATGATGAACTTGAATCGTTCTAAGTAATCAAGCTATCAAAAAATAACAACATCAATTTATAGATTTCTTAATTATCTTTTGTGTGGATGAAAACACTGAGCTGATCTTTCATCACTATCTAGTTTCTTAATTCGAGAGTTGAAAATTATTAGAAACTAGTACTCTAGTACCCTATACTGCTATAGTGTGGGGATCACATTGTATTTATCAAAAAATAAAAAATTAAATGAAAATATTTATGTATGAAGGATTGTTTAGAAGTCTAAAGTAAAACAATCGATACTCTTATGTACCTTCTGTTCCGATCTCGTTCAAGGTGAGATTTTTAATCATCATTTCATTCACATTAGGCCAGAGTTAGGAACAAAATGCAATCAGCTACACTAATTACCTTTTCTCAGTATTTTGACAAACTACAATTCAATGTCCCTTTAGATAGTCTATATTCATTATTGATGGCGCTTTTGATTTGAGTTGAAAAATTAAACAACTAAGCAGTGCGGTACTATTAAAAAAATGAATTTTGGAGTATTAATTAACACAATACTCCACTCTTGGTAGTACGTATCGTATCGGATCACTTGAACAAGTCATAGTAACAATAATTAATGTTCATTTAATAAGTATAAGAAATAGTGAAAGACGATATATATAACACGTTTTAGTTTTACCTCAATGGAAGATATGAAGCCGTCCTGATCCCTATCAAACACTTTGAATGCTTCTTTAAGCTCTTCTGCTACATTTTCCTGTACAATTCAACTCATGATCAAACTAATTAATTAATACTTTTTCCAATATTTAATTAAATCTTTGAACTTTTCAATGGTAACTGTAGTGTGACTAGCTAGCTAGTGCATGTACGTACCTTCATTTTTCTTGCCATGATACCCAAGAACTCTTCGAAATCAACGGTGCCATCTCCATCAACATCCACCTCATTCATCATTTCACGAATCTCTTCCGTTGTTGGATGTTCGTTTAGCGACTGGATCACTGATGCCAGTTCATCCACAGTAATCACCCCTTCAAAAGAATCAATACATCAACTAAAAAAGGTCACGAAATCTCCAAAACTACTACATGAACAATCAAGAAAATAAAAACTTATATGAGGTAAAAATATCAATATACCCGTGCAAAACAACAACCATAACAGTTTTTTAAGTTGAGCACGTTAGAAGTTGACTGATTTTACACTCACCATCGGAGTCTTTATCGATGACACTGAACGCTTCCCTGAACTCAGCAATCTGGGCTTCAGACAATGCACCAGCCATGTTTTCTACTTGTGGTTTTGTGGAGAACTGTAGTGAACGTTGTTTCCAGGAAACAAGGGGAGAGGAGGCTTCTAGGAAAGCAGAAAATGGTGAACTAGTTATGTTATGTGTCAAGGTTTGAAATATATAATTTATAATGGTGGAATTAGTGATTATTTATATAATTAAAGAAATATATAAGTAATTAATGAAACTCGTGGAAAAAGTCAAACAATTGATGGAAGAAAATTTCATTCAACATAGAATTGAGACTGAAATATTTTGTGAAACAACTTTTGGGTCCAAATCAACGGTTGAATTGAATGAATCAGTATTAAATTCAACTTTCACGAGATATATGGACAAAACACACCCCAATAAACGGGGCAGACACGCAGGGGGAATGGTGCAAGTCTTGGGGACATTTTACTTGACATTCCTTTTCTTCAATTTCTTGGGATTTGATTCTGTCTTTTGGTCTGTTTTGCGTAGTTCGGTTAGCTTGGTTTAGAGTTTTAACTTTAGATTAACTTATCTAACTACCTGTCTTTTCATAGTTGTTCAGGTTCAAGATCATACCGTGCATTTTGGTAGTGAGTTTAATTGGGTTAAACATTCTGTTTAGTTTAGTTCAGAATGTTTCATGTGAAAAGGTTCAGATCAATTTGGTTCAATTTAAATTCTTGCATATGAAAATAACATATCCTAAATAATCATCCAAAAGACTCAAAATTCTGTTACTTAACACTCATAATTTCTCCATTTTTCATACCAAACACAATTACAAAAATTAAGAGTCCAATAAGACTATGCAGAGCATGCACAAAGATTGTGTTTCATTTGGGTACTGGTCGGTCCATTAGTGAGAATCATCTAGAACAATCTAAGTTTGATTAGGTTTTAATGAAAATGAGTGTGATATTATTTGATTAAAATTGAAGAAAAAAAAAGTATTGTGAGTGGGGTATTGTTTAAATAAAGAATGTGAAAAGTATGGTGAGTGAGGCATTAATATATTATGTAGTAAAAAAATGAATAAAGAATTGTGAGTGGGGTGGTGAAGTTGAAAATATAGTTGTATGGTGGGGTAATGCTTATAAGTTTATAACAAATATTTCCATTTTTTGAATGAGAATCTTCTAATGAAATGTCTAAAATGAAAAAATAGAAAATTAACTTTCAAAGGAAAGGAGAAAATATATTTTAGGGATACTCTAGAATATTCTTGGAGATATATGATAGAGCGGATTTTATTAGCATATAATAGAGTGAGTCATCAGATACATGCAAGATATATTTTTGAGAAAGGGTTCAACCTAATTCAATATTTTCACGTACTGTGTAACTTAAAAGGTGAGTGTCATACTAAATCAATCAGGCGGATTTAAGGATTTAAATGAAGCTAGATAACAAGTGAGAACTTAACCAATTCGTCAACTTCGGCTGAAGATAATGCTGACATTATTCAAAAATATTTCATTTGGCACGCCTTGATGATATATATATTGTGATTTTGTGAAGCTTAATTGGCCAAGTCAATGTTGATACTACTGAAGTACTACGTTTGATCACATGATTTTTTTTTAAACGGCCAAAATATTGATTTATAACTAGAGCATAAGAAATGTTCGAAAAATCATACAAAGTACCAAGGTACCGAGATGGGGAACTACCTAAGGAAATAATAAACCACCGGCCACAGGGCAACACGCTCAAACCAGAGAACTACATCAAGCTACAACCGAGAAGGCCATAGCCAAAGACTCAAGGGCTGAAATTGTTCGTATAATCGGAGTGGTTTAGTTTTTCTGATATGTTTGGGAGCTTTAATTCGCTTTAATTAACTCATGCATTTATCCAGAATTTTTTTTAAATCTCCTGCAGATTTTAAGATTTTTTTACTTTACTTTTGGTAAAACGATGCCTTAAATGCAGTATATACTGACTCCGAGGAATCTCTCCAACATCCTTGGAGAATTTGACGGAATCTCAGAGAATCTCTCCAACCGTTCCTGGAGTGTTTGACTAGCTTGTCAATAGTTTCCGGAAATAGATTTTAACCGCAGGAAAGTAAGGCCAGTTTATGGAAATATAGTGAAAAGAATCAACCATGTCCAACCACCAGATTGTTTTTACTTTTTTACCAACCACCAGTCAGTATTTTCCCTCAATTCTCCACTCAACATATATAGTACACACACCAAAAACCAGAACAAATTGCAATACTACATTGTTCTTGAACTCCTTGGTACTCCAGGCGACAGATCTCCTCTCCAGGTTTAAAAATGGACAGATTCCCCACAAACCTGTTACCGGACGAGGCCAGTCCCGAATGGATGAACAAAGGCGACAATGCGTGGCAGCTAACCGCAGCCACGCTCGTTGGCTTGCAATGCGTTCCTGGCCTTGTGATCCTGTACGGAGGCATTGTGAAAAGGAAATGGGCAGTTAACTCTGCTTTCATGGCCCTTTACGCCTTTGCATCAGTTTTGGTTTGTTGGGTTGCCTGGGGATATAGAATGTCGTTTGGTACCCAAATGCTTCCCTTCTGGGGTGTTCCTAATATTTCCCTGGACCAGAAGTTTCTTATGGAGAAGGCGTTCTTGGGGTCGTTCCCCAACTCGACAATGGTGTTTTTCCAGTTTGTTTTTGCTGCAATCACGCTTATCTTGATTGCGGGTGCATTGTTGGGGAGGATGAATTTCTGTGCCTGGATGCTGTTTGTGCCGCTTTGGTTGACGTTTTCGTATACCATCAGTGCGTTCAGCATTTGGTGCCCTGATGGTTGGTTGGCCGAAATGGGAATCATCGATTTTGCTGGTGGTTACGTCATTCATGTTTCTTCTGGTGTTGCCGGTTTCACTGCTGCGTATTGGGTACGCATTACCCGATTGCATATGATCTGATTTCTGATTACTAAACTGCTAAAGCCTAAAGAATAAGTGGTTGTTCTGAGGAACTATACCTGTGTTGGATACCTACATTTCTCAGCATCAAAGACTAGAATGATTTGGTTTCATGATTTGTTTATGTTATTGAATATTGATGACAGGTTGGGCCTAGGTCGGTTAGGGACCGAGAAGTTTTTGTTCCAAACAACATTATGGCAATGCTTACAGGAGCAGGCCTGTTGTGGATGGGGTGGACTGGATTCAACGGTGGAGCTCCATTCGCAGCAAACACGGATGCATCCTTGGCAATCCTGAACACCCATATATGCACGGCCACAAGCTTGCTCGTATGGCTTATGCTGGACATTCTTGTTTTCAAGAAACCTACAGTCTTTGGGATGACACAGGGCATTATCACTGGACTAGTCTGCATCACCCCTGCTGCAGGTAACTAGAATCTCAATTTCGCACGAAAACATAAGCTCAAGTGTTGAAGAAATTAATACCACATGCAATGTTGGTTTCTGTTAATTCTACTAAGCACACGATTGGTAAGCTGAGACATCACCGAACCTTATTGGTTTCTTTACTGCAATTGGTAGTGTTAATTTCATGAACTAACAATTTCGAAATCATAATTCAACAGGAGTTGTACAAGGATGGGCGGCATTGCTAATGGGAGTATTATCCGGAAGCATCCCATGGTACACAATGATGATCCTCCAAAAGAAATGCCCCGTCCTCAATAAGATCGATGACACGCTAGGTGTACTCCACACTCATGCCGTTTCTGGAATACTAGGTGGCATCCTTGTTGGACTCCTAGCCGAGCCAAAGTTAGCCAGATTATTCTACCTGGTCGATGGATGGGAACGCTATACAGGCTTATTCTATGGTTTCCATGACGGTAATGCCAGGGCAGGGGCCAGACAACTCGGGGTTCAACTGCTGGGAATTGTATTTGTAGTTTGCTTGAATATCGTGATGACAAGTGTGATTTGCCTTTTGATACGACTGGTGGTTCCGTTGAGACTGAGCGATGATATTATTGAGAAGGGTGATGAGTCTGTTCATGGAGAAGAGGCATATGCACTGTTTGGGGATGGAGAGAGGAGGGGCAGCAAAAGGGAATTGGATGCTTATGGATTTGCTTAATTTCATTTTATTTATGGTTTCCTGGGGTTGGTACTTTAAGCTTCTTTGTGTCCTTTTTGAAGTGTATTCTTTTAGGTTGTGGTATTATAATTCTAATTAGGAGTTACGAACCTATATAAGGTTTTCGTGATTTTTGCATCTGTATTGTATTACAATCCTAATTAGGAGTCATGAACCTATTATGAGTATATATTTCAACTATGGAATCAAGTACGGGAAGGTCTCAACTGATAAGTAACTAACATGTTCTTGGATCAAATGCTTTATCAGTTGGAAAATTCTGTAAACACTATTACAATTCAGATCAGATTCTGATTACCCATCCACCTTTATTAACCAGAATCCACAGAATAGATTACCCAGCCAGAAACATGGAGCTGAGAATGGGTAAAAGCTCAAACCTAGACCAAGTGTTCGACTATAACTCATCCACCAAATGATGTACAAGCGCCATTTCCAACTACAATTCATAGTTTGAGAAAAGCTTATGTGAAGTTGTAAACATCTCCCTGGGATCCACTTGACTGTAACTCTGTAAGATAATCTAATGAAAGTTGAATCGCTACCAGCCCTAAAAGGGAGGGAATCCTTAATGTATTGTTGTACAATACAAAATTGTTGGTTGTTTACTGGATAGTATTGGGAGCAAAAAAAAAAAAAAAAATCTTCAGCCAGCAACTCAACAACAAACTTTTCAGCAATATGTAGGGCTTCATGTTACCTTCAGTAACTTTTTCTCCTTGGTCAGAAGCGGAAGAAAAGTTTGGAAAACCATCTTTCGCGATCATTTGGAAATATCTTTACCAAAGAGTTGAGCTATTCCGGCAGTTGGGTCCTCCTGCTTAACAAGTGATTCACCGACTAGTACCTGTTGGATATAGAAGAGATAAAAAATGCAGAAGTTACAAGAGACTGATTTTTCCTCCCAAATGACAATAAATCATTATACGAGCTCAACTAATGCAAGATTCAAATTGAATCAAAGATGAACAAGTACAGAAACTTGAGTGTACAGCAGAGCCCAGTAAAATGGACAAAATAATTGACCAGATAATGTATTCAAGCCTATTAGCAGCTATATGTACATCAAGTTTGCAGAAATTTCTTCTTCATATGTTGGATCCGGAAACTTAATTAGTATAGTTTGACCTTTCTTAGAAGTAAATAGCAATTGAGATAAAAGCATATACATGAAATGAATATTTGAAATCGTGCATAGGCTTGACTAGACCCTCACCCTGTTCTAAAAAACTACATTGACATCTCCGTTAGCTTTTCTTCTTTTTTTTTTTTTTTTTGTGTGTGTGTGGGTGGGGGGGTGTAAGGTTGCTGTAGTGGCAAGAATAGTAGTAGTGACAAATAACAATAGTCAAACGAACAACCGAAACATGTATCCAAATCTGAGTGGGTGTCATAATAAAAAGATGCAACAAGCCTGTAAATGCATGGTAGCCTTATTTTAAATTCAACAATGCTTACCGCTTTACAACCAGCTTCTTGCACATATCCAATATCATCAGGAGTAAAGAGTCCAGATTCACCAACCACCTAAAGAATTTTGTGTAAAATGAACATACAAATAAGAAATGGATAGATATAAAAGAACAGGTAAGAAGAAGCTCTTCATGGAATATACTCACAGTGATGCCTTTCTGCAGTATCTTTTGGCCACGCTCACCCTCAAGAAGCTTTTTGGTATTGCTAATATCTACTACAAATGTCCCTGTGGAAGAACAGAAAGTGAGCTATAGAAAGCCTGTCCAGCATAAAATACATGCATACACAATTGACAAGTAAAAAAGCTGATCTCACAATTCATCCCAGCAAAGCCAATATATACATCACAAAATTATTGGGGTGTAATAAAGTTTTGCTACATTCTTACGCATGCTATTCCTTCTTCAGTATAAAATGCAAACCAAATAAGATTATATACAAAAATATGCACCATTGAATTGATCCACTTTCATGACTGATCACAGGTTGTGGAGCGAACAAGAATGCAGAGACATACACTTAGAACAAGAATGCATATGATACATAAGAATGAAACGTGTGGAGCGAAATCCAAAAACAAAGCTGTTAATCATAGGGTCAGCCCGAATCTACAAAGCTGTTAATCATGTGTTATTGCAGAATAAACCTTTTACCGCATCACCATCAGACAATGCATTACAATAGTAAGAGATTATGTAAAGAATCCCATCTCTTTGGGTATTTTGGTACATAATCATATAATGTACTCCCTCCTATTAAAACTAGATGAAGTCTTAACTTTTTCAACAAAAAATAAGGGAGATTCCTTGTTCCCCAAATTATGCCTCATTAATGAACAGATAAAAAGGCAAAAAAAATAAACTTGGCCCAGTTGTACTTGTCAAAGGAGGATTATAGTTAAAATAAGAGTGTTCTTTTAGTAAGTGAATAGCTACCAAATATGGGTTCATTAGTATAAGCAGTAAAAATGTGAGTAAATGCTGTAACGTATGCATAACTCATTTCTTTTTCAAATGTTTCAAAAAGCTATAACTTCATTTATTTTGAATAGAAGGGAGTAGTATAATCTTAAAATCAACAGGTTTAGGGGAAATATCTGAAGCTTGTTCGGAAAACGTACCAAGGTCACGATTATTGATGCCAACAAGCTCAACCCCAGGAATATCTAGCACACGGTCCATCTCTCTCTCATCATGTACCTTGAAGATGGACAACCACAAAGGTGGAGAGATTAATACTCATTATAAACAATATAATATGGAAATTATAATTTGTGAAGGGTTGAGAGATAGTAGCTTAAGGCATCATAGAAATGTTCATCATTGTGACATATTTGAGAAGCCAGATATAACTCATGACTGAACTAATGGTAAAGGTAAGAAGATTACGAACTAACCTCAATCAAGGCTGCTAAACCTAGCAACTTGCATATCTTGAGCATGTATTTAATGTCCAAATCAGGTAATACCGCAGCTATTAATAGTACTGCATCAGCACCTTTGGCTCGAGCATAGTAAATTTGCCAAGCTTCTATTATGAACTCTTTACACAACAAAGGGCACTGTATTTCAATTTTGTACAAAAATAATCAGGAGAATAGGTATATAAAAGATTTTAGTGTATAATATATTATTATGATTTGAGGATTTATAATGGAATTGCAGATACCTGTACACCGGAGTTTTTTATGGCCTCTAAATTTTCAAAGCTTCCCTTTTGCCAAAAAAAAAAAAAGAAGAGAAGTTAGAACCAGTCACTTTCAGGAATGTGTTCTGTAAACGAAAAATATAGTTAACTACATAAAAGGAGTATAAAACTAGGTCTCACTTGGAAAAACTTCACATCTGTCAATACACTTAAACATGCAGCTCCACCCTTCTCATAAGCTTTAGCAATCTCAACCTGTTAAACAACATAAAACAAGAATTGAAATTTGCATATAAATGTAAACATGAGAGCATAATGTATATCAAGTGACATTTAAACCTCGTTGTTTTATGTTGAATCACATTTTTGTTACGGGCTTTAGCCTTAGTTCTGAAATCAGCATGTTATCACGCACAGTTATACAAGGGTAACATAGCCGCCGACACCTCCATTCTTCAAAAGTTTACAACAGCCATCATTACTCTATTCCTATTCTTCAAAGTTAAATTGACTATCAACCTTTATCTACAAGAAGTTGGTTTGAATTCAATGAAACTATGACATGCACCTCTTTTTCATTGTATTTGATGTCAGGAAGGCTCATTACCTTGTATTGGACTAAATATTCACTGTCGTACATAAGATAAGAGAACTTCACATAATATAATCTAAGGTGACAGAAATCATGAACATACCGGATCAAAATTTTCTCTCAGGACGCCTCTACTGGGAGAAGCCTTTTTCACTTCAGCAATCAAAGCGGGCAATCCAGTTCGTGAATGTGCAGCTTTAAGAGCTCCAACAAAATCTCTAGTCGGCGGGGCACTATCAGTCAGTTTTTTTAGCATCCCAAGTGATTTTTTAGTCTTCATCTACAAGTCAAAAACATAAAATTGTACATGATGTGACTCGTAAGTCATGATTACAAAACATAACTACGAGTATAAAGTAATCAATAGCAAATCTTAGAATACCTGAGTGACTTCAGTATCCTTATACCAAATGATTTCTTCAAGAATATTCCGAGGAGTGTTGCCCTCGTTCTGCAATCTAAATTCAAAGGGACCAACATAGTGTTGAGGCGGTCCAGTTGGAGGTCTCCTCCTAATCTTTATACCCTGAGTGGCAGCAACTTCATTGTGGAACATCCCAACCTCCCACTCTTTAACTTTAAGAGCCTCCACCTCTGACACTTTACTACTGTCCATATCTCCAGCAGACTCCCCTTTCAATTCAGACTGAAAGAAAAAAAGAAGAATCATTCCACAAGCCTAATTTCAGTACCATAGTAAACAAACTAATACTAATACTTAAGAAAAGAGTGAAGCTAGAACTTCAATAGGTACTATGCAACAAATTCTATTCACACAGAGAAAACTTAAAGGCCATAACTAAAAACGAATCAGGAAAGATCACCACATTAAGTACTAGTCTTTGAATCAAAACTAGAATAGCAAAAATGAATCATCATGAATTCCAATACCAAGATAAACTAAATTAAATAGAATTGATTGTAACAGAATTTGATGAGGTTGGTTCTACAAGGCCAATATCTATTCACAGCAAGCAAGCAAACTGAGAAAAATGTAAGGCCATAAGTTAACCGGTAAACTACTAGATAAATTATCAAACCATGTCAATATTTGTTTGACATTAGCAAACTGAGAAAACTGTAAGGCCATAATCCATGGACTATATTTGACAAGATTGCAACTTTTTGACAACCCAAAACCAAACAATCGAAACCTAGCAAATTTATAAAAATCCGAATATGAGTAACCAAAAAACACAAGTTAAAAGGTAGGCAAGAATATGCATTGACCTGTTGAGCCCTGACGATGGTGAAAGAGAGGCGGTGATTGGGGAAGTAAGTTTTCCGGAAAAATGCGGATGATTTTGGGCACTGGTCATAAGAAAATAACTGTGCTGTCGAAGTAGTAATGGATGACAGGAAAGATATACCATTAACACATTCCATGGATGTAAATATGTAATAAATCAATCAGTCAAGAAGAAGAGAGAGAGGTGATGAGAATTTCATCCACGGGAGGTGTGACTGTGAGTTAACTGATGGCAGCGAAGTAACATTGTTCATCGGCCCCAATTTCAATTTATTTACGTTTTGTTCAATTTTTTTTTAAATTATAACTAAAAATTATTTAATGAAAATATAAAATTAGATTATAAAAGAATATAGTTCCTATGATTTCATAGTACTTATATTCTTTTTATTTTTTGGGATATACTGAAATTTAAACGATATAAAAATATTAACAAAATAAACATAAATAAATCACTTCGACTAGGATTGGTTGCATAACTTGGGAATTAAATTTTTGTATTTGTATTTTATTAGAATCCTAATTGGGAGTTTTGAACCTATTATGGGTATACATTTTATCAACAATTGAACAAGTAACAGAAGGTCTCATCTCTCAAGTAACATGTTATTCGATCAAATGCTTCATGATGGATTCTCTACCATATTTAACAAATTAAAATAATACGGTTAATACGTAAATAGTTGACGGTTAGTGTGACACGAAATGGGTGCCTATGATTCCATAATAGTCATATTACCATGTTATACCGCTTTATTAAGGTTGAGCAATGGCATATCAGAAGTCAAGGGGCTAAACTAATAATATTGCATCATAAGTTCATGAGGCTCATAAGTCATAACTTGTAGGTATGTTGACATTCTGTGCAGCCTGTTTGGAGCTTTTTGTGATCTATTAACACAGCTGACTCTTGCGATCTTGATAAGAGCAGCTAGAGGTGTTATCTGGGCCGCTCGCAGAACAGTCCGACCCGGACAGCCCGCTAAATTTAACAGCCCGACCCGGCCCGTTTAAAATGAGTCTGGAACAGCCCGTGTACACTTAAAGCATTTGGGCTATATGGGTCATACTCCCAGTGGCCCGTGACAGCCCGGCCCGTGAACATTTAAACCCGGGTGACAGCCCGGGAACGTGACAACCCGTGGCCCGTAACAGCCCATCACGTTTAGCCCGCGTAATTTGTGCAAAATTTCACCTCCATATTTTGTGTTAAGAATCCTGGAAGTACTATAAATAATTGATTTTTTTTTTTTGATCGATAAATCAATCATTTGAAAATAAATTTATCTAGGATTTACAATGAAGATTAATAAGGAATGTGTCGGTTTTAGGATGCAGATTTCATTCTAAGTCCACTAATTATGTCTAACATATTAAAATAAATACAATTCAAAATAATTAAGAAAATATTATTCATGATGCGGAAAATGAGCAAACTAAATAAGAGAATTGAGTATTTACAGAAATAAGATTGATTATTTTCATATTATATTATAGTAGTAGGAGTACTAATTAAGCAAATCTTGCTCATACTAATTAAGCAAATCATGCTCATGTTGGAAATGATCTATCAAATTAATACGAAAATTGATTATTTCCAAGAAGATTGATTATATTCTATAATTTTTCATTTTTGTATTAAGCATGCACAGGATACAGAGAAAGGGGGGGGGATTTTTTTTTTTATGGGCTGTAACAGCCCGGACCGGCACATGTATAGGTGGGCTAGGGGCCGTGCCGGGCCAGGATATTTATGAAAAAGAACAGCTCGGCCCGGCCCGATTAAGAACTGGCCGACACAGCCTGCTTAATAAATGTTACGGGCTTTTGTGGGCTGTAACAGCCCGGCCCGAGCCCGGCCCGGTCACCACCTCTAAGAGCAGCTATACCAAATAATCAGTCAGCTTAGAATGTGAGATCAGATCCGATTTCCGTTGTTGAAAATGATTTCCGTTGTGGCAAAGAAGATAATGCTAGTAATACCGTAATACGGGAAGTAGAAAACTACATTTCCTATTAACGTTTCTTTATGGCTACTCCCCAATCTTCTAGTCAATGTTCGCGAGTCTAGTGTAATGCACGCCACGGCCCAACCTTGCTTCTTCATTAATTAAGCCAAGCATGAAAAATTTAATGCCAAGTGTCGGTAGCATTTGTTTCATGCTCTTCACCATAGACATCGCCTTACAATGATGGCATACCAATTCCAAGGTATATTATTTTACACGGGACATAAATGAGGGTAGGGTGATATATATGAATGACACAATTACCTTTACCACTGCTTCCATTAAATCTACAAGAGGGTAAAATAAACAGGCTCAACGGATAATTTAGTCTTTCATTCTAGAAAGTTTAGGCACATAAACAGCACAGGGCTAAATGTTCAACAGGAAAAAGAAAAAAGAAAAACGAACTAGCTGGAACGGAGGCACAAGTGCAAGTTGTTACTACAAAAACTACACCTAACTTAGAGACCTAAAAGGAGAATAAATTAAGTCACACAAATGTCAATAATCAGGTCTCGAATGGACATGGAGAAACAAAGAGCACTTCATTCCTTGGTTGTCTTGTTGATAAGGGATTTGTGAATGTGAGGAATCACACCACCACCAGCAATGGTTCCCTTGATGAGGGTATCTAGCTCCTCATCCCCTCGGATTGCCAACTGCAAGTGCCTGGGGGTTATCCTCTTGACCTTCAAATCCTTGCTGGCGTTTCCAGCCAACTCAAGCACTTCAGCAGTCAAGTATTCAAGGATTGCAGCAGAGTAAACAGCTGCTGTGGCTCCAACACGACCATGTGCAGTAGTCCTTGTCTTCAGTTGACGGTGAATTCTACCCACAGGAAACTGCAGTTACACACAGATAGATGCCTTTGTGAGCATAATGTTTTTTTATTATAAAGCAGTGAACATCAAATCCATGTATCCTACACGCATGAAATAATGCAACAAGTTTGTCATGAGATGCACATCACATTCATTGTCCAATCACATAGCAGATACTAAAGTATTGGTTATCTCTAAGATGCTTCACTAGCAGAGGTCATCAAATCATCTCAGCCATTCAGGCAATTACATGTTAGTACTGTACTACTGCTATTGTGTGTAGCATAGGCACTTGAGCTTTATTAAAACAGGCCCTGGATAAACATGAAAGAGTTGTTACTTATACATGCGATGGTATTTATTACTAGGCTTTAACTAGGAGTTGCACGATGTAGCTAGGGATTCTAAGTCATACAGCTTAGTGTAGCAACTTCACACAGAGTCACAGACCGCCATAAAGTAAATCAGATCTAAAAGCTAATAACGAAAAATGTGTCAAATCCAGACTTAACATTACCACGAAAGCATTTTACAGATTTTGAACAAGAAATACACATACATTGTTAAGAAGATTTATAACATTAACAAGTCAATGCACGTGAGAAACAACTTGAGAAAATCAGAATGACATTAGTACCTGAAGACCAGCACGAGCAGACCGTGAAACAGGCCTTTTCTTGTCTTTGTCCTTGTTGGCAGCAGCAGCTGCAGCCATTGTTTTCCCTGCCACGAGGCCTTTACCACCTTTTCCTGCCATTTTCCTTACTGCAACAAGTAACAAAACAATTGAATTAAAACTCTATTCAGACAAAGAAAACAAAACTATCAGAGCTAAAAACCTCATAGATCTGTAACCAGCATTCACTTAAAAACAAAACAAAAAAAGCTAAACAAATCAGCTGATTCAGCTACTCTATAGTCCATACTAGTTTTCTACCCAATTGTATCAACAAAGACCATCTCTCAAGTTGATAGTCTGAACAGTAAGCCCTATAGTTTTTGCAAAACAAGGTCTAAATGCCAGAAGGTAGTAGCAAAAACAACGATCAGAATACAAGTCATTATTTTAGTTTATAGAAAAGCTTTTCACAAGGTCAACTCAACTCAACCCAACATACAATATTCAGCTAAATTTCACCCTACAATGTCTCAGCGTTCTAATCTCATCTCAAAGCTCGTTGAGCTGCAGCAGCCATCGAATAAAAACAAGTTGTTCACAGACAGAGAAACGAAAATCCTAAATACGCCTCCCACAGAGCTCGTAAAGCAACAATAAACCAGATTCGAAAGCCAAAACCATATACACACACCTAATTACTCGCAGATCTGACAGTTTCCACCGAAAAACAAACACAAAACCAGATTCGAAACCCTAGAAACTTGAAACACAACGAATTCACCACACAAACAAGCTAGAACAGCCTTAATTCAACCGGATCCGCAAAAACGTGCAGTCGACATTACGAAAAACACAATTAAACAGCAGATGCGCAAAAACTAAAAGGAGAAAAAAGCGTACCTGGAAAGCGAAAGAGTCCGAGAGGACGAGAGAGAAAAGTATAAGGGTTTGGTGTCTGTGCGGGGTTAAGGCAACAGTTATGAAGGGGGTAGAGGGAATTTATTCAAGGTTTTGAATGTGGAGATGAATTTTTGGCGGTTGCTTTTGGGTGGGAAATTTTTTTCTCGACTGAAACCAAATTTTCGCCTCCTCTAGCTTGTTGTTCCTTCCTTCTCCTCCCGCTTTACCAAATATAAACCCTTTTTATCTCCACTCTTTTATGATAAGAGCGTCCCAACTTCTGTGAAAGTCTATTTTAACCCTATCTCTTCTTCTTATTTTGTACTTTCTCTAGGATTTTAATTTTAGTATGTGACCAATTTGTAATTTTCCCATTTTAGTAGTACCCACAACCGGTAAGTCTATGGGGTACACTGTACATGAAAGATTTAAAAAAATAAATATAAATATAAATATTATTATTATAAAAAATATATAATATTTAATTAAAAACCATATGTGTTTTCAATTAAAAATATAAGGAAAAAAACGCATAGTTAATTAAACAATATGAACGTTTTATACTTTTACTTAATAATATTTGTATTTTTCCGTAAGAATACTGTATGCTCTACTTTTAATTAAGTTGTATGTAAACGGTTTTCCAACAGACTTTGTGTCAATGTATTACACATCGATGCCAAAAAAAGTAATATTAATATGGGTTTATATATTAACTGGTGTCATGATACTAAACGTCCAATAAACTATATGTTGGAGCTTTCATTTCAGACTGAGAGTATATAAGTACTAGAGACAACAGTTATATGTACAGTACATATGTGTATATATATATATATATATATGTATATATATATATATATATATATATATATATATATATATATACATATATATATATATATATATATATATATATATACATATATATACATATGTATATATGTATATATATATACATGTGTGTGTGTGTGTGTGTGTGTTCGTTTATGTCTATAACAATATTGGCATCTAGCATGTTATTATTTATTGTTTGGTTGTTTGGACAGATAATAATTATATTCCCAATGATTCATGTTATCACCAAAATAGTGGGGGAGCTTGAGTGACTTAAGTTCTAAAATCGCCCTAGGCCAAGGTTACTGAGATGTGGAAATCAATGATGCGTTCGAGACAATAAAACAATGGCATACCACATCCAGCTAATTGACATCAGCAAACACATCGATATCAATGGGCTCGTTATATGTGGAAAACTTTGATATGGTCAAAATTAATTACCCAATGAGTATATAGGCAGACGTCGTAGTGTTGCTAAACTCTAGGGTTCGAATCTCGCAAGGAATTTTTTAAGCGAATTTAAGACGAGTTGTACTTTCGATTGCAAAATATAGACATACCATTCTTTGAGTTGCTTTATAGATCGGACAAAATTGATCGAAACACCTTAGAATAAACATATAAGTAGAATCAAGATTCACACACAAGCGACTAATGGTCCTCCATCTAAAAATAGGTATAACACACTGGAATCAAGGCAAAAACAAAATCAAAAATAGATTTGAAGGTTAAGAGCATCAAAACAATGTCTGCCAAAACGGGAATCAAAGCAACCAGTCCACACATGCTTTTGTGGTGAAAAAACCAGTCCAACCATTTTGATACGGCTCATATTTTAAGTGAGCTTTTAGATATCCAACGACGACTTTTCAAATTGGTTCAACGTTTTTTCCTTTGACAGGTTTACAGGATTTTGGTTGATATCTTTCAAATAAAACTCAATTTGAAAAATGAAGCCACGAGTTTTCCCATGCTCAAGGCATATCATATCGATCACAACAATGTGCAAAGTGTTTGTTACATTCATAGCCAGTTACACCAAAATTGAAATAAGATACTTGATAGCAAACTACTAAAACGCTATAGAAACTAGATAATCTCACTAACTAATCAAATTTATAGGTTAACTTTCTCTTTAAAGTACGCAATATAACCATTAGTATACTCTTTTTGCCCTCAACTTTATTTTCATATTTGTTTCGTTGCGTTGGTGGACTGTCCAATAAATCGTTAATTCGTCTCCCTTCCTCCGGTGTTACTTCACCATTTATTAATGTTTGCATTTTCGACTCTCTTTGATATTCTACTCCAGTCTTTCCACCTATAAATTAATTCATGGGAAAATACCCATAGTCATCTGATCTATTCAAACATTGCTCAACAGACAGTCTAGCCTTCATGAATCTCATAGCTAGATTCGCTAAATGCAACAATCAAAACCCATATTTGAGCATAATAAAAAAATATGTCAGCATGTTTAGACAGTAACCTCTCACGTCGTTACGCATACATTTTAGGCACATTGCAAAACATAGTAAAAACCTTCCAATTCTTTAATCGACTACAAATGCACATGATGTTGCAACCCAATCTTAAAGTACATTGCGTATGAGATTAACTATTAAAAAAAATTAAAATTATAAAATGCTGATTTTTACAAATACTTAAACCTAGGCGTACTTAAACAATTGTGAGTACATGACAATGGTCGAGTACATAAATAACATTTTTATAGGTATTTAGTCGGGTGAAATTCGTTAAATGTATATGTGTGTGACAATGCCCTTGTATTCTCTTGCTAAGGAGCCTCACTCGATGAAAACGGGAGCAATACAACCACTCCCCGCATGCTTTTGTGGCGAAAAAACCAGTCCAACCATTTTGATATGGCTCTTCTTTTAAGTGAACTTTTAGATCTCCAACGACGAATTTTCAAATTGGTTCAATGTTTTCTCCTTCGACAGGTTTATAGGATTTCGGTTGATATATTTTTAGTTCTCAAGAAGAATTAAATTGTTTTTTCAAATAAAACTCCACTTAAAAATGAAGTTACAAGTTTTCCAATGCTCTATGGCATATCATATCCGTCTCATAGCTCTGTGAATTTATCTGTAGAAAGGCTTTACGTTTTGCAACATCCCAAAATTCATTAAACTTTAATAAACTTAGAAGTAGAACCACGTAAGAGTACAAGTATCCTAGCAACTAAAACACAATATAGTAGTTATCTTTAGTGTATTTTAATATGAACCGGTCCTTAGTAGTATGGCATTGAAGCATAAAAAATATAATAGAGCTCAATATAAACATAAATATATTCACAAAAGTTACATGAATAAAAAAGTGTTGGAAGCTACGGTATTCGCACGAGGATATGTGATAGAAGAAGATGAAACAAGAGAGATAAATAATGAAACTTGTATATTAATAAATGATACGATATAACAGTAAAGAAATTTACGAAGTAAACTTCCATATCTTTCTCTACGCCATAGAATATCATATCTTCAAGCAACTCCATCATGGTGATGAACAACAAAAAATTGGCGAGTAGAGTCGATGGTTTGACCATCTCTCCTTAAGACAATATTTGTCCCGCTCATGGTGCTAACGGAATAACGACAAATGGTCTCCCAGTATAAAACTACTCTTGAGACGACTAAGGAGCACTCCAATAGTCGAATCTGGCGAACTTACTTTGAATATGATTAAGTGTAAAGAGAAAGTAAATGAGAAGATAAGTATCAAATGCCTTGTATGTTTTTCTTTTTGAGAAATGAATCTCCTTCTCTATTTATAATTCTCAATAGATTTCATTGAAAGTATGCAAACCCTTTATAAAGGCTTTAATAAATAATCACACGACTATTTATTAAGAGTTACACTTTTGAAAAGCAACCACTTCACCTAAGGTCTCAAAAATTCGCTGCTTACTGTAACACCATAAGTTTCCAATCTGCCCACAGGCCACAACCTTTCACCAAGAGTTGTGTTGGTCCAGCGGCGAAACTGCAAGTCTTCTATCCAAGAGGTCTCTTGTTCAAACCCCTTCGGCCCCATACCTAATTTTTAGGTCTCTTGTTCGAACCCCTTCGGCCCCATACTTAATTTTTGGACTTTTTGGACCTTTTTCCCTTTCGGAAACATCGTGAAATCATCACGGGTACACTAATTCAAATGGTTTATTTGTGTAATAATTTCTTATAACTTGAGTAATTATTACACTAAACACAAATGGATCAACACATTCCAATAATGCTAATTGCATATTTGGTTGCATATGCAAACCTCATTTGCTCTTTTTTTTTCTCATGAATTTTAGCATAATGGATCAAAGGCGGAGCCAGAAAATAATCTCGCCTAGTGCGCATATACGAATTTTTTTTAAAAAAACATTTATGGTAGGATACTTTTTAATATAATAAATAAAAAAATGTTTGAGGTATCAAAACTATAGATAATAGTTTACAAAAAAATTCATGAATTGTGTGCATTATCGAAAAGAAAAACAACAAATAATGTCAAAACAGGTAGGGCAATATGCAAGAAATTATAAAAAATAAGCTAATATATAACTAAAAAAAAATTATGGGTAGTGCAAGAGCACTACCCTGCCCTAACACAGCTCCGCCCCTGCAATGGATCCAATTGTGTTTGAAATACTTAATTCATGTATTGATCGACACATTATGTGTATTAATCACCTTTCACCACAAGGAATTTTAATGACTTAACGCCTTAGTGACATCCATTTCAACAAACATAAATATATGATCGTGGAAATCTTGTTTCCAACATGTTGGACCCAAATGACCAATACATCGAATCAATAGAAAGTTCATTCATTTCACTAAAATTCCCAACAAAAAGTTGGTCAAATTACGTTTAATAGAAGAAGTAAATACATAATTAACGTCAATCATACATCAATCTTGTTGTTTCAACATTATTATCATATGCACATACCAAATGGATGACACAAAGACCACAATGACATACCACATCCATGCATCAAATCGACATTAGAGTGGACAATGATATCCATCCAAGATAAAGTGACATAATTTGTGGATAGAAGTAAATCACGATAAAAGTGACATGATTTACTCCATGATTTATAACACTATTTGTGAATAAATAGTGTGGAAAAAATCAATCGTTTGTATCAATTTGGAGAAAATTCATTTAATTGGAGTTTGAAGATACTCATAATATAAGGGAATTTTTCATTTGTGATTAAAAAATATAACTACTTTGGGTATTACTATATGGATGGAAAAAAAGCGTAACTTCTGTTTATTTTTTAATAATAACAATAATAATAATAATAATAATAATAATAATAATAATAAAAGAAGATAAACAAAAATAAAAGATGAAAAGAAAATGAACAAATAGATTGGGGGACAAGTGTTCCCAATTAATTTATCCAAATTTTGAGGTCTTAGACCATGGTATGAGGTGGTTCATTGGAGACCCAAATTCTTAAACTATGAGTC
Organism: Plantago ovata; assembly: GCA_028274465.1. Classification (NCBI taxonomy): domain Eukaryota; kingdom Viridiplantae; phylum Streptophyta; class Magnoliopsida; order Lamiales; family Plantaginaceae; genus Plantago; species Plantago ovata. The sequence goes on along the minus strand of CM051457.1, from coordinate 8,726,956 downwards.
TCCAAAATTGAATTTCTAATTTTTTCAGACCCGTGTCATTGATACATGTGGTATAATGTGCCTACCTCTCACATGCACAGGGAGAGGGAGTGAGGCACTCGATGCTGGACTAGAACGCCAATAGTATCGAACAAAAATAAAAAATAATAAGATTTGAATTGAAATGAAATAAGTTTATTTATAGAAAATATTTGAACAAACTTTAAACAAAATTAAAACACTATTCTATCAAGATGAAAATAATATTGCTACTGTAATATTTTGTACTTCCTACAGAAGTTTATAGTTTCCCATTTGGTTTTGTTGACTTTTTTATGCCCAGTTTGATCTCAAATTAATTATAATTTATTGTTAAAAAAATAATTTAAAAAATTATAGGAAAGTATACATCTTATAGTTTTATAATTATTTTTTATGATAAATTATAACTTAATCTGAGGTCACAACGAACATAAAAAAAATACCTTATTACCCAAAATAGATTAGTTCTTTATGATTTTGCAACTTTCATTCCATATATAAATGGCACACATTTAAATGCAATTAACCAACCATATGAGTTTAAGATAATTAAACTGATTTTAAATTTCATTTAAAGCATTAAAAGTTAATACCAATAATACAATTTTCCTAGAAATTTGAAATTTAAGTAGACAAATGAGTTATCTGACGGCAAGCCAGTTTGCTTCTTGATTCATCCTTTTGTGCATGAGCCACATACCCCAGAGATGAATCCTTGGGCCTACCCAGTCCGGGTTGGTATAAATTGAACACATACAACAATGCAATAACCTAGTCCATGGATGGGGCATACTGTGGCCTCATGCACGACGACAGAGGTAAATGGATTTGGGGATTTTGTCTGGCTTTTGTAAGGCAGTCCCGTATTTCCAATAGATGAAACAAAGTTGTGAGCTCTTATTCAAGACCTAAAGTTAGATAGCTTTGGAAAGAAGAGTCCAGAGACTGGTAGTGGAAATAGACTCAGTCAGCGTTTGGAATATGTCAATGGGAATATTGATGTACCTGGCCACTTGAAAGACCAAATTGAACATTGCAAATAATTCAAGTTGTAAATCCAACCAACAAAAATAAACAGTAAATCAACATAATGAACGAAACAAAATGATCCAACCTATGTCCAGACCTATATCCTCGACCTATATCCCTGAATTAAACATCATTCCCAATTCCTCAACCTATATCCCTGAATTAAACAACATTCCTAAGCAGCTTGCCACTCTTCTTCTTCACACGTTTGCTCTTAAAATCAGGAGAAACCACCGCAAGGCGAGCCCGAGCCTTGGGAGCAATAGCTTGAGTACGAATCCCCCCCCTCCTGCTCAGCTTTTTCAGATTCCAGAGTCGGTGGAGTACTCCCGATCGTGTCGACAACTTTTATGAGATTATAAAGGCCGTAGCAATCTTTCTTTTGTAAGCATCCACAAGCACCGGTTCGTCATCATCGACCACTCTACAAACAAAAATAAAAATCATAATAATATAATCAACATTCTAATAAAATAAAATCCAAATAAAAAAATTGGAATTAAATGAGTTACCTGAGCCTCTCATCTCTGAAGAGATTGATTAACTCTGCTTTGTAGCTCTTGTTAGTGATGAGCGGAGATATCCCCACCTTACCGTCGAAGGATTAATAGAGGAAGAAATGGGTGCACCGATTTCCTCGTTAAGATGAGCTATGGTCTTGAAGCAAGAGGAGGATTTACGGATCAACAGCTTGCACTTTGAATTTCACTTCAATTATAAGATAGTAAACACTTTTTGTTATTTTTATTTATCATAACACAATGTTAATACCTTTTATTTAGTTCTATATTCAAATTATTATATTTTTTATTTATATAACTGAACGAAATTCGTGATATGTACGTTCCGAGTTTGAATCTGCTACACCAGGTGACCACGGGGCTAGGGGTGGGGATCAAATTTGTATATGTCTTATGAGTTTCAGCATGTTGGCCAACGGTGAACAAATTTGTTATCTATACCGCTTATAAGTTTGAACCTATTACACTAAGTGTAAATAAGTATGTGATCTATCTAATGGGTTCTAGACATGTATGTAAAAGAAAATAACAAATCATTAGTAAAATTAATTTTATAGTCATAAAATAATTCTGCTTATGATTATTATTATATTGTAATATTGTTGTTTGTCAAGTATAGTTCTTACATACTATATGTTCTAGCATACCTTTCAATTTCGACAGGTCAATAATGGTGACAAAGCAATCTATCCATGATATTATTTTTTGATAATATCGATATTACATGAGTCATAACATCGCCAACTAATTTATCATCATTCGATCGTAGATCAAACTATTACAATTTCACAAACATTACAACCTATACATGATATTGATAACTTTTGTTTTTGTCTATAATTAAATTACTATATTTTATATTTATATAATTGAAATTTAAGATGATCATCCGTGGAAACACTACAAGTATTTACTAGTTACTCAAAATAAATTAGTTTCTTTATGATTTTGCAACTTTTGTTCCATAGAGATGATGTAGGCAACAAATTAAGGATTAAGGCATTATTTTCTTTATTTTGACAATCCTAAAGAATTATAGTCTTCAATCATAATTGGAAAGTTGACACTGTTTTGAAAATTAAGAATTTGTTTGGGGAAAGGAATCTTTAAGCTAATTTTCTTTCCCCAAATTTCACAGACATCAAGAAATAATTAAAGAAAAAGGAAAAAAAGTAAAAACCGAGTGTCTCCCTCCTAAACACTTCTCCCAGTTTCAAGATCTAAAATCCAGAGCCATTGATTGATGCAGAAAAAGCATACTGTACTTACTTGTCTTCCAATTAACCACCACCTTATTATTCTTAACCTGCACGACGATTATTCTCTTCCAAAGTCCTGAAAACTTTTTATCTTCCACAATTTATTCTCAATTTAATGGCTTATTGGTCGGTGCGCCATTCTGACCTTATCGCCGCATAACATTTAGGGTGCTGTAATCGACTGGTGAAACGGATCAGGGATGCGGATTATCAGCCGGGTCACCGCTTTCTCCACTTTCCTTTTGATTTTGATTTCTGGATGCTTCTGCTCGATAGACAATTTTCGTCAAGCGTGAGCTGCTGCTCTTTTACTCGCTATTGTCTTTAATTATTGTGGATATTCTATGCTGTAGCTTAACTGCATTTGCTTTTCCCCACATTTGATTTTGACATGTGGCTGCTGATCTTGGTGATGCATTTTGGTTTTTAGCTGCAATTTTATTGTCTTTTTAGAGAGTGGAGGTATTGTGGCCTCTGAGTCACCATTCTCTTTATGACGGTATTTGCATGTTCGTCTGTAGTGGTGTATAATTTATGGTGAAAGATGGGGTTTTGGCTGTTTTGGGGATTGGAACTGAGTTTTCTGCTCAAAAAATAAATAAATAGTTTTGTGTGTTGTTTACATGATTTGCAGCTCAACCAGTAGGTAAGTTATTGTATTGTAAGCACTAAGTATGCAGGTTAGGTGTGTGAAATTAGCCAAATATGGGATTCTGGCTGTTTTGGTGTTAGGTAATGACTATATATCGATCAATTAACTGTTCATACATGCTTGCTTAACTTGTATTTTTCGCCTTCAGTAGGCAATTTACTGTTCTTTCAGAATATTTTAGCTGGGTGAGATTGCCCAGTGATGGTGTTTTGTCAGTTGTGTGTTAGGCAACGAGTATGCGGATGGATAATGTCCATTCAAGCTTAAAATTCTCTGTAGGTATTCAGTAGGCAATTTCTTGAACTATAAGAACATTCTTGACCGTGTTGGAGCCTAGGTAAATGAGAGTAGCCAAAGATGGGATTTTGGCTGTTTTGGTGACTATTTAGATCCAAGACTGTCTATAAATACATGTGTGCTTAACTTACACTGTAGGTATTCATTAGTCAATTTCGTTCACTTTTAAGAATATTTTTGGTGGGGGTATGTTGGCTAGTTCTATGAGATTAGCTGAAGAAGGGTTTTTGATTGTCTATAGATACATGAATGCTTAATTTATACTGTAAGTATTCATTAGGCAATTTATTTCACTAAGAATATTTTGGCAGGGTATGTAGGCTAGTTTTATGAGATTAGCTGAAAAAGGGTTTTTGCAGTTTGGTGTTAGGCAATGAGTTTCCAGATCAACGGCTATATCTCTGCGTATTTAACTTGTTTTTTTTTTCTGGTATTTAGCAGGCAATTTTATGAACTACTTCACTAGGTCAGTGAGATTTGGCTTTTCTATGTGTGTTTTTGAAGAATTTAAACAGCAGTGTTTGATACAGGGCAGTAAAATATTTATGGTTCTACCAACAATCAATTAGCAAATGAGTGATTTAATGTAGATGAAGTTCACTTTTGATGCTCTGAGTTGTTTTTGGATAGCTGGGGATTTGTGGATGATACTGTAAACTATCATGTATGTCAATTTTTGTCTTTTAGTTTGTTTGCTACTCCTAGTAATAAAGTTAGTCAATAACCGAAATGAATGAAGGAGGAGAAAGATGTAAGAAGGAACAAATTATCCTTTCTTGTCAATGCAGTGTTTTATTATTATTATTATTATTATTATTATTATTATTATTATTATTATTATTATTATTATTATTATTATTATTCTTCCTCTTTGGTTCTTATTTGAAATGCTTTTCCTACACTTTTTTATCCGTTAGCTCATTCTAATCTATTCATTGTGCATTTTCATGGTCCTGTGCTTACTAGGACGCAAGAAGGAAAATTTTTACGCTTCTGTTTTTACTGCAGGTTTCCGATAATAGAACCCGATCCTGGTCACACAAAACTCCGCCTTTCGAGGGAAGGACTGGAGGCTATAGAGAAAATCACCACCCCAATCGCAGCTGTTGCTGTAAGCTAAATAATAATTGTCATTAGCATTTTAACTTGCCGTTTGTTATTTAGATGTTCCATTCTGCAACCACCAATGCTTCTCAACTTCCTTGAATTCCGGAAAGATAGCTGAATCAGAATCAGTAATCCTTGCAGACATTTTGTTTTTAATCTTTCTTTTTGGCTGCAGTAATTGTTCTTAATACCATTTCTTTGCATGCAATGGAGCTTCTTTCATTTCATAAATCTTGTCAGTATCTATAGTGCTGTCTATTATCCCTGATTACCTCTCTCTCATGCACAAATTGCTCTTTGAACAGGTAATTGGTCCTTATCGTTCAGGGAAATCATTTTTACTCAATCAGCTTCTCTCACTTTCATGTTATGAAGGTGCAGTCCTGTGAACCTTTAATATTACACCTTTTCTAATTGTATGCCCTGCGTGAGGCTTGTTTGAGTTAACTGACTCTGAAAATAAACACTGGCAGGGTTTGGTGTTGGACATATGCGTGATACTAAAACCAAAGGTACTTTTCTCGTTTTATTTCTGATCGGTGCTATGACACGCTAACAGGATGATTCTTGAAATGTTTCTTGTTGGGGTCAATAGGCATATGGGTTTGGGGAACTCCAATTGAACTGGAGATTGATGGAGTTAAAACTTCAGTTTTCTATCTTGATACCGAGGGATTTGAAAGTGTTGGAAAGTCAAATGTGTATGATGACAGGTAATCACCCAAATAGTTAAAAATTTATTAAACATGCTATCACTGAGCACATATATTTATGAAACACATTTGGTTGGTTGATGATTCATTCGTCTTGCAGGATTTTTGCTCTGGCAACAGTGATGAGCTCTGTGCTTGTATATAACCTACCTGAGACGGTTTGTTACTTCCTTTGTAATTATCTTTCAACTTGTTATTCTCCTCATTAAAAAAAAAAAAAAAAATCTTTTGAAGTCATTAGGTATTTTGTTTTTAAGTGTTCTTCTAAACAGTTCTTGTGTTACATGGAATTATGTAGTATAGACTTAATAACGTTTAAAGTACGAGAGAATGCATCAGTGAAAATAGTTTCCACTATCCACAATCTACATCTTGAAGTGTGATAAACAGTCCATATGAATGGATGTTTTAGTGAAAATTTACCCGTGAAGTATGACGTGGTATCGTAAATTAACATATTTTTTTGAACGGACGGTAGTATCTTAATCAATGCCCATAATGCACTTAACATTTGACGATGACAAAAGTACTAGTGGTAAAACCTGCCTCCTGATATACATTTAATTGATTAATTCCGGTTGTCACACAGAAGGATCACACGGTTTAAGTTCAAGTTCAGAGAAAACCAGTTATGTTTAATTATCTGCTCAACAATGCACACCAGGTCACAAAACTCATTAATCAATGCATTTACTTTAAGTTCTTGCGTCTGGGCTTGACATGTACATTTGGTAGCTCAAATTGAACATTGAATGTCACTGTGGTGTCCAAACCATAGTCTTAATCTTCGTAGGTAATACGATTGTAGACCTATTATGGTGCTGCTGAGTGCAATACACGCAACCATTGCATGTTAAGTGTTTATCTTCAAAATAGAATATGACACACACGATTCATTTATTAATTTATTTTATGTTAGTTCCTATGCTGGTCTGTGGATTACTTTATTTTTGTGAATTGGATGCTGGTCTGTGGATTAGTTTGTTTTTGTGAATTGGACCTGCTGACTGCTCTTATGTTTTTGTGAAGATACGTGAAGCAGACATATCTAGACTATCATTTGCGGTTGAACTCGCGGAGGAATTTTATGGAAGGTCTGTAATCTTGTTCAACTTCATTTGGTGTCTCTTAAGTCTAAACTATTTCTCTGATGCTGATTTTATTTCATTTTTTTGTTGGTTGGGTGCATTCTTGGTGAACAGAGTGAAGGTAATTATATATTCCTCTTTTTTTGGTGATCTTAATTAAACAAGTCTCAGACATTTATGTTCAATGATTTGCTTTGCAGGGGCAAGATGTGGCTTTTGAGCCTGCTAAATTGTTGTGGCTAATCCAACGTGATTTTCTGCGTAAGTTTATTGACAATACTCTGTACATTTCAAGTCTTTGACTGTGTTAGCAATGAGAGTCAGTGGCATAAAATGACTATGTGTGAGAAGTTGCTACTTAATATCTTGAACTTGGTGCCACATTTTATGAATAAAATGTTATCCAGGAGTTAAGAAGCAATATTCATAAGTCGAATATTATCAGAAATCTAAGATTTGACATAGGGCAACAATTATCAGAAACTAGGTTTTCTCAGTACCTATGATTCTATTAGTCTTTGCTGATAATTTTTGGCTTTTTTTTTTCAGAAGGAAAGTCAGTGCAACAAATGGTTGATGAGGCTCTCAGACGAGTCCCTAATGCCGATGGTCAGTTTACTGTGTTTGATATTTTGTTTGAAGCTAGTTTAAATCTAATTATGAGACTAATTATGTTGGTTTTTTGTCTTCTCTGAACAGGAGACAAGAATATTGATCAGGTACTTTCAGTTTATAACTTCCTCAACGTTGATAATTTTGCATGCTAATGGAGTAATGGTGCATATGATTTTGGGTCTTGTTTTCAGGTGAATCAGATTCGAAATTCCTTGGCTATAATGGGTGATAACAGTACAGCCTTCAGCTTACCACAGGTTTTGTCTACCTTCTTCTTCTTCTTTTTTTTTTTTGCTCAGCCACTTTTTGTTCTTCCAAAATATTATGAATACCACAATGCAGTTTGCATGTAGTTTTTTAGACATGAATATGAAAAGTTGAGTACTATGTTGTATCTTAATATGATCAAAATAGATCTCTTTTTCTGAAGGTTTAACTGGTTTTTGTCTGTTATGTGATCATAGATTTTGCTATTTAATTTCAATAGGTTCCGTCTGCTTTTGATTTTATAATTGTACTGTGTTTCTTGTTGAATTTGCTATGGTGGTATAATGTGTTTAAGCATGACCGCACCCCAGTTCTCATTCACGTTAAATAGTTATTCACGTTCTCATTCTGCCACACCACCTGGCACTCATCAATTTATTTACTCTTTTATTTTATTTTATTTTATTTGTGTTGTGTGAGTGAGCTAATTTGGGCATGCAATCTTGCATGTAGATGGAGTATTATTTAGAGATCCTGCCCTCCCCACTTCTTTTTTATTTTATTTAAATATTTGGCATTCTGTGCAAGAATTGCCATAGTCCAGTTTTATCACTCTTTCCTGGAGCATCAAGCATGTGCTATTTGACTTTAAATTATCTTTAATATTATGTCTCCTTGGGCACATTCAGGTATAGAAGGGAGTCAAATTATCATTTTTCTTGTCTTCAACTGCCAATTGGAATCTTATTCCAACTTCGAATATATGATCCAATACCTTGAGTGTAACCGATATGCCACCAGCAGTTTCATCTATCTTCATGGAAAATACTGTTTGGACTTTGGAGTAACTTTGAAACACACACATTAAACTTTGAGCAGGAAATAAATTCAAAACACATGTATAATTTGAATCATACATAGTACAGTGATATTGCTGATAATGTGTATGGATCCATAAATTCTCAGAATAAGAATTAATCGTGCAATCTGACATATGGTGCAGCCCCATCTACAACGCACAAAGCTATGTGACCTGAAGGATGGTGACCTTGATCCTATCTATGTTAAGAGACGGGAGCAGTTGAAAAAAGTTGTTTCATCACTCATCCGCCCAAAGCTTGTACAGGGTAAAACCCTCAACGGAAAGGAATTTGTATCTTTCTTGGAGCAGGTATAGTCTAATGCTTCACATATATATTGCAAGAACTTTTAGTGGCATAATTGGCTAAATCCATACAATATCTTGTTTATGATGAGTGCATTTTCTTTAGCAAGGCCTGTTGACTAGACTCGTAGCACATGTAGAGCAGTAGTGGATGTGAAGGATTAGGGTGTTTGGCTTCTTTTATTTCTTTTCTACATTATATAGGTTAAAAATAAGGGTCGTAGTTAGTATACTTTACCTACTAAAATGCCGAAGTTTTGTGTTTTCATTTGATTGAATTATAATCTAACCACGTGTCCGTTTTCCTGGAACTAATGCCAAATGATTTATGGTACCGGAAGATACCGATTACTGCTCTTCGGATGGTTTTCACAAAAGGGTCGTATTATATAATGTTGAATTTAGCTGCATGCTGTTGTCTTGTTATATATCCTATTGGTAAATTGAAGAGCAGTTCATAAAACTTTTTGCCATTACCTGCAATTAAATTCATCTTTTAATGCTCACTACCAACATTTGAATTTAACTATATCACAATAACCAAGTGCCCTAACTAACGCAATATGATTTGCTGCTTCTGGATGATGCTTGACTCATACACTCTTCAGATGGTTTTCGCGAAAGTGTCATGTTATTTTAATGTTGCCTTTAGTTTGCATGCTGTTGACTTGGAATTATATGCAAATAGTGATTCGAAGAGTAGTTCATAAAAGTTTTTGCCATTACCTTTCCAATTAATTTGTGTTCATCATGTCATACTTTTGCATTCAGATTCTCGAGGCCTTGAATAAGGGAGAGATTCCTTCAACAGGCTCTCTTGTGGAGGTCTTTAATAAAGCAATTCTTGAGCGTTGCTTGAAACTGTACAATGTACATCTGGGTCACTTAGGCTTGCCTACATCTGAAGAATCTCTTGAACAAGCTCATCAAAGTTCGAAAGCCGCAGCAATGAAAGCTTTTGATGAGCAACATTTTGGTCGTCACCATGCTAAGAGATCAGCTGATATGCTGGTGGAGGAAATCGAAAAGGTATGACATTGATGATGTGAAAGTTGCAGGGGAAGAGGGGGAGTTTTGAGCGAATGAGTGTCCACCCTGTGCACTGTGTAACTTGCGCCAAATTCCGATGTGCTACTTTAATTTCAGAAATCCTTTTGTGCTTTCAGATCTCCACTTCCAAACCCCTCTTTAAAAGGTCGAAACATTTTGGTGCAAAATGACATTTTCAAATTTGTCAAGGGGTCTGTCTTATGCAGAGTTTCTAGGAGCACGAGGAGATATTATACATTACATAACAAGTGGATATTTTAATGCAAGTTGTATAAACTTACATGGAATTTGTCTTATCTTTTCAAAAGCTGACTTATTCATATGTCCATACAGATATATAAGAATTTTGTATTGGCAAATGAATACCAATCTTCGAAGCTCTGTGAGGCACTGTATACTACATGCGAAGATAAAATGGATCAACTTCAAGTACTCAGGCTCCCGTCAATGGCTAAATTTAATGCAGGATTCCTCCAATGCAACCAGAGTTTTGAAAAAGAATGTGTTGGACCTTCAAAAGTTAACTATGAGCTTCGTATGACCAAGGTATGTGAATTGGTTTTTATGCTTGTTCATTTATTGCTTATATTACTGTTTCTTTTCTCAACTCTTAGATTAGAATTCGATTTTAGTATATAGTATATACTGAGAGTATTATTAAGCAACCAAAGACAATTCTCACAATTTACCTTCTCTGGTATAAGAATTATTATATTATTTTTAAACTTTTTAGATTTTATCAATTTGGCAAGTAGATAAATGAGAGAACACCATAGTTTAGTCTCATTGGTTGAAAGCTCTCTCTCTCTCTCTCCCCCCGAATAACATGATTTGGATTCTTAGTGTGTGGTTTAGAGAATTTGTATTTACATTTTGCTAAAGTACTTACTCCCTTTATTAAAGGGTAAATATCATATGGTACCCCTCTTGGGACACTACTTTGCATATACAACCCTCTTAGCCCCAGAATTACATCCAGGTCCACGAGCCTATTTTTTTGTTGACCAATGAATAAATCACTATTCATTACTTGATAACCAAACACAGCCTTAACTCCTTTTCATTTCTTTTTTATTTTTCTATTTCGTTTTTTTTTTTCTTTTGTTCATCTTCTTCTTCATCTCCAGTCTTCTTCTCCAATATTCGGTACCAGAATAATTCTGGTACTCTGCAACAGCTCCGGCGTCGGAGCTATTTACAGTTGTGATTTGGGGCTGTTCAACAGCCCCAAATTGGAGCCGTTACAGCTCCGATCTGGGGCTGTAAGGCTCCAAATCGGAGCTGTAATAGCTCCGATTTGGGGTTGTTCAACAGCCCCAAATTGGAGTCGTTACAGCTCCGATCTGGGGCTGTAAAACAGATCGGAGGTATTTACGGCTCTGATTTGGGGCTATTTAAACAGCCCCAAATCGAAGGTATTTACGGCTCCGATCTGGAGCTGTAACAGCTCCAGATCGGAGATGTTACTGTTTTTTTCTTTCTTTTTTTTTTTTTTTGTTTTAATAATTTAGAAATTATCTATTACATTTAACACCTACAAATTCAAATTAATTTACATCAAGGTCCACACCTGCTTAAGTTGTTTGGTCAACCAAAAAATCCGATAATTGACCAAGGGCAAAATAGTACTTTCAATGAATTAGTTCGCGAAAAGTCAAGGTCGTGGATCTAGATGTAATTAATTTCATCTAGTAAGGGTAGTGGATGCAACCTTCAGAGGGGCCTAGATGTAATTAAAAACACTAAGAGGGGTATCATATGCAATTGACCCTTTATTAAATGGAGTTTTAGCCAATTTTAAGCTTTTCATTTTATTTGAAGTTTAAGGTTTTTAACCTATTTTGAGTCAAATTTTATAGGTTGGATTTTCAATGTATATAGTTTCTTCTCTCTCTCTCTCTCTCTCTCTCTCTTTTTAATCCTATCCGAAGAAGTCAAATTTTCTATTTTTATTTTTATAGGCTAATCATTGTGATTCTTAATTTATGTGCCATAACCTAAAACTATATTTAATTAAAAATGAAGTATGATTGTGAGGTGTTGGTGTTCATTGTTGTTTAAGGATAGATTATGAGGTTTATGTAGTTATGTTAGCTGAGTGGCATGTGGTACCCACAGTTTTTTTTCTTCTGGAATTAGAATTACATTTTATTAAAATATAATAACAGTAGTAGTTTACATTAGATATAGCATCATTTGCATCAAATAATTTGATATTAGTTCACAGTATTGCTCTTACATACGAATCAACGTTGCGAAATACTAGTAGTATTTTCTTTACCTTATAAATGTCAACCTTACACAGTTACACCAATATCTAACTTCCAAATTCGAATAAATAGTCTCCATGTTCGGTGTTTATTTGGTGTGGTCAAGTAGGAATTAATTAGTAAAACTATTTTGCTCTGGATTGGGTTTGTATTTGATTGCAGACTTGCATAGTAGGAACAAAGAGTATCACTGTTGTTTAAGTTTTTGATGTATTAATTGTTTTATAAGCAAGGATGTTTAATATAAAAGGGGGAGACTGGTGGACCGTATCCTACTCCGTTCTATCTAAACTTGTGAAAACATTTCATGTGACCAGCTTAATTTTACTTTGGTTTTGGATCATGCTTGTTCTAGGATTTTCCTAGCCCAACCATGATTAGATCCAAAGAATAGGTCTGGCCCCATAAATATTTTAATTTTTTTTGCTAAATTGAGTGGGAGGCATGAACATTGATGGCGTACCGCCTGTAATATTTTTGCTTTGTCATGCAACCGTCATTTCTTTTTCTTATTTTGTGGTTTCATATCACTATATCAGTACTTCGAGCATCGCAGGGCCCTTTCTTAGGAGATGACTCTCCTATGATTTTTTTTTTGCTGTTTGAGTATTTGAGCCTTGTGGATGGAGAAAACATTGTTGGGAGAGCCACCTCCTAAAAACAAGGCCGGTCGATGCTTGAAGACGGTACAATATAAGGCCAAAATTTAAGTAGTGGATTCTATGACAAAAGCAAAGTATTGCTTACATGTACCACCGTAAATGTTTTCGTCTCCCTCTCTTCCCACACAATTTCATTTGCAACAAAACAAGTTCATAGAAATCTAGTTTTTACTTTTAGACTGATTAATACCTAAACAAAAAATGTGATCCAGGTGAAATTACTTTCAACAAATACTTTACTGCACCTGATCCAAGTCCTGAAGAACTATTTCCAACATGACTGCATGTTTTGTGTTCAAACTTTTTATCTTGGTTTCTGCTACGAGTTTCCCAAGAGTTAGTGTTCAGTCATTTCTTTCTTAAAATTATTGAGAAGTACTTTTTTCTGTTAGTAACACATGGGCTCGATGCAGATGATGGGGAAGTCAAAATCTCTATTTATCAAGGAATACAACCACAGGCTATTTAATTGGTTGGTGGCGTTCTCTCTTGTCATGGTGGTAGTGGGTCGTTTTGTCATAAAGTTCATCTTGATAGAAATTGGAGCGTGGATTCTTTTCATATTCTTAGAGACATATACAAGAATGTTTTGGTCTGCGGAATCTCTTTATTACAACCCAGTGTGGCATGTCATTGTGACGACTTGGGAAACTGTTGTTTATAGCCCCGTGCTTGATTTGGACAGGTAAGCCAATATATTCTAATCCTCTTTTACTTGGCATTTACAACTAAAATTAAACTCATATTCTGCTCATCATGTTCTTTTCACTGAATGTATATTTCGTATGTTTCACTATTTGGTCTAGTTTTCTTCTACTAATAACTTAATTCCACATTGATAGAAAACAAATTGTGCTCAGATAGGTGACTGGTTACCCATTTGCAACTTTATTCCCCATCTCTTGGGAAACACTCCAAATGACATTACTTAACAAGTTACAATTTCGGGTGAATTGACTTGAAGATAAAGAAACAACTTTTTGATCTTTTGGTCGTAGGAAATATACTAAGGGTGATGATTGTTACACTGTCATGATTTGGAAAATGAAACAACAATATTTAAGCATGATATAATCAGAAAATGTTAACTAGCACTATGTCTGACAGAGTTCTAATTGTTGTAAAATTCTATGCTGATTAGAAGGTGTATTATGTAACAGATGGGCAATCCCTCTTGTTGTTGTGGCTGCAATACTGGTTCTTTATTGGCGGTGTTATGGAAGGAGGAAACATGGATCTCGTTGGATATTACCTCTCTATAATTCAAAAGACCAACGAAGATCAGAGTGAAAGGAACTTCACCATATTGTGCCTATCAAAGGTTGATGAGCTTGCATGCTTTGAATTTTACACACGAAGCACGCTCCCCTGGTTGTCAGTCATATGACATATAGATTAAATTGCTTATACATGAGAGGTCCAAGAGAGACTGTAAGTGTCAGTGTTGTAACAGTTATTACTTACTACAATGACTGTCAAATTCAGGCCAAAATCTGTTAAGTTATACGGTCTGGCTTATTGACTGCTCGGGTATGTAGACAGTAAAACTACATTTTCTAGAGGATGATGTTCCGAAGGAATGAACAAATAGATTACACATTCATTTTTCTGGTGTTGGTTTTACTTGAAATGTTGTAGAATTGGAGTACCTGAATGTTTCACTACCGGCTATCCACATGGTTATTCTCAAATTGCACCAAACTGGACATTTTTATGTTGAAGGGAGACTAGTGAATGTGGACTGTGTTTATCGAAGTTTAAGCCATAAACGTGCAGAATTCTATTGCTTGAATTTTGGATTAACGATGGGAGTATTCTTGAATGATTCAATTTCTTTCTGTAATATGTGAGATGACAAGTATAAATTGTTGGCAGTGTTATGGGAGGAGTACTGACTACGGACTATAACTCGCCTTGATTTGTCGGAAAAAAAAATTGTGTTTTCATTTTCAAGTGACATTTTCATATCTCTTGAGATTGATTAAATTCAGTTGCTTAATTGTTTTTAGTTCATGTTTGCTTCGGCTAAAAAGCTCGGAATTGAAGTTAATTAATCTTAAATGAAATCGGATCGAACTTAATGTGTTATTTTAAAGTCGGAACGAGCAAAACATTGCTACACTAAAAATAAATTCGATTCAAGTCACTACAAATCTTTTAGTTCATAGTAGTTCAATTTAATTCACATACGGAATATTTGTTTTTTTTTACATTACAAATAAATTCAGTTTTGTTTAAATTTATTAAATTCAAATTATTTATAAACGAATAAAACATGACCTATATTAAAGTAATATAATAAGTCGGTTGATTTACCAAATTGATTGACCTACCAATCAATTTTAATCCGTTGATCTTGCTTATCCAATTTCAATCTGGTGCGTACATGTGTCATTAGTTAATTAAAAGATGTAGGGTTCGAATCATGTTGGCGTGATTTTTCTCCATTATTTTATTATTATTTTTATTGAATGTGTTTGTTTGGTTCGAATCTTGTTGGCGTGATTTTTCTATATTATTTGTATCATTATTTTAGTTCAAGGTGTTGGGTTCGAATCTTATTGAGTAATTTTTTTCTTTTTTATTTATTCTCTTCTTAAATTTTTATTTTTAACATAAAGTTGTATGACGTATTATACTTAATTTTAAAAATAACCATGATATGTTCTTATAAAAAAAGACATACTTCCTCCGTCCAATAATAAATGTAACACTTGATTTTGTTGACTTTTTCGATGGTCATTTTGACCTTAAATTATTCTTAAATCATACGATAAAAATAACTAAAAACTTCATATTATGAAACTAGAATGTTTATATTAAGCACTTGGCAATATATTCAACTGATGAAGAATACCAATTAACATGCGAAATAGATGCATTGCAGATTTTGAAGTTGAATGTTTCCAAAGTCTAGAGATGTATCTGATGGTTTTTAACTCATCGGAAGAATACTTTTCGTATGTCTAATATAGTTCAATTCAAAATCTATTAATTGCATAACTACAAAAACTATATACATTTATAGCACACCATTTATATTAAGTTTAATTACTCAATTAGTTTTTTTATTTATTACGTTTGAAGTCATTATGTGAAAATTATATATTCACTCCATTTAAATCCAATATATTATTTAATAAAACAATAATGTTTTACAAGATTACGCTTCACACGTGTAGCGTGTGACGCGGTTCCTAGTACTCTGAAAATCATCATCATTGAGGGAGGTATAATCCCATTTACATAAATTTGGGATGAATTATTTTGTGAATATTTAAAATTCACTTTCCGATAGTAAGATTGTAAAGCTTTAAAATACTACTGTAACTGTAGTAACATTTTTTAGGCTATGTTCTTTGGAAAAACAATTTAATTTAAATAATTTCAGTTTAAATTTTTGGAGACGAAAATAATCAATACTCAATAGAATTACTGTTTCCAGAAAAAAAAAAAAAGAAAAGAAAGAAATTAGCGGTCTAATTAAAGGATCTGTTAGTCGGAAATCAGCAAAATTACAGAGTGCCGCAGCTTAAACCTTACTATAGTAGGAGTGTAGGACTGACATTTCATGACAAACAGAATCTAACTAACCAAAAAACCCCAATTCTCACCATTGCAAAACCCTAATTCAGCACCAATTTCAATCAATCCTAAACTCCTCCAAATGGACGGACATTCATCCCACCTGACAGCTCCGGTCCGTTCACGGAGCTCTCAATCCGCCTCGCCTTCCCATTCTGCCTCAGCCTCCGCCACCTCATCGATTCACAAGCGGAAGCTCGCGGCAGCTGATGATCACGCGCCGCCCTTCTTCTCCGACACGCGCGACGGTGCTCTGACGTCCAATGACGACCTCGAGAGCATCAGCGCCCACGGCGCCGACTCCGATTCCGACGAGGAGTCCGAGGAGGTCGTGGACGATGAGGAGGAAGAGTCTATGGTTAATTTCACTGCTTCTCGGCTGGAGAACACTGGTGGTGCAGCCGCTCGGAATACGAAGATCAAGGCGGAGAATACGGTGAAAATTGAACCGTCTGAGATGGCAAAAGATGGAAGTAATAGCAATGCAGCTGGTAATTCGGGGAATGTAGGTGCTTCGGGCCCCAATGGTTCGGTTTCGGGAATTGTGGTGAAGGAGGACACAAAGAGTATTTTTACAGATAATATACAGACCAGTGGGGCTTATAGTGCCAGGGAAGAAACTTTGAAGAGAGAGGTCAGAGCATTTCATTGTTGATATGAATTATTATTATTATTAAGTTTATTTGCAATCAAATGATAATGATTTTAACTGCTTGCTCATATTTCCATAATTAGAATTGGCACAAATTATTCAATCATATCTGTCACTTTAAGTTAATTTATTTTATAAACAGTTAACTTAAATTCAGTCTTAGTTGGTGTCAGTTTATGTGTTTCTAGGGTAGCTCACAACCTTCATCTCTTCCCACTGTTTGCATCTTTTCTGTAATCTACTATTATTTTGGTCATTCTATAGGAAGTTGATAGAGATAACTTTGCAGGAAGAAGCAGGAAGACTCAGAT
The DNA here is from genome assembly GCA_028274465.1 of Plantago ovata. Lineage (NCBI taxonomy): Eukaryota > Viridiplantae > Streptophyta > Magnoliopsida > Lamiales > Plantaginaceae > Plantago > Plantago ovata. Next base: position 8,709,752 of record CM051457.1, on the reverse strand, counting down.
TCGTGTGTGCTTCAAATGATGGCAAGGACCAACACATGGTTTGGTATATTTCCTATGGGCTTCTCTTTCTTCAAAATTTGTTACCAAAAAGCTGTTCTGGTTTTTGGATTAGTGAGATTCTTCCCGAAAAATCATTCAATTTGTTGGTTCTCTTTCCTTTAGGTTGATAGGATTGAAGAATATATTTGCCAGACAACTACCAAATATGCCTAGGGAATACATTGTCCGCCTTCTAATGGACAGGTATGCCTCCAGTTGAAACTTAACTTTAGATTATTTTCCAATTTCTGGGTAATACTTATTTCTTTTCCATGTTCATTTTCTCCCTCTATTTCTCAAGGAGCCACACCACAATATACTATATTGAACAGTATTCTATATGACCTCTAGCATTATTCTGCACCAAAATTTCCGGCATGATATTTTTTTCTGATAAGATGTCTACTAAAACATGTAGATATATGCAGATTGTATCACTTGCTCGTGCATTTTCCTTTATATATTTTCTTTGTTTTTTTTTGGGTGTTGGATGGACATGCCTTGAGAGTAGTAATTTTACAACCATGTATTGTGTCCTCAAAGCATTGTAATTAATTGCATCCTGTGCTGAAAATTTAGATCTTAATGTGATCCAAAAGTTAATGTTTGAAAAATCATGCTGGTAGGGATCTCTCTCACAATTAGTTTCATAATCTTCATTTAGCTTAATGTGTCCGCCTATTTTTTTTCAATTGGCCTTTTGTTCCTTGAATGAACTCTTTCATGTTTCTCTGGCTGTTGGTTTCAAAATCTGTGTATAACTTAGGTGTCTGTATAATTTTTAATAGCCATCTGGTCCTTGGTGTGTGATGCAGAAACCACAAATCGGTGATGGTTGTTCGACGAAATCTAGTTGTGGGGGGAATTACATATCGGCCCTACATCAGGTACTACGCTCATAAATTCGTAATTCATTTTTTAATTTACCCGTTCTACTTTTGGCCGTTTATTTTATTTTATTTTTTAATTTTAATATATATATATATATATATATTCTTAAAAGTTCTACGTTGACAGCATCTACTCAATTGATATGTGTGCTATGTATTTATACCCAACATTTTCTGTTATCAATACGTGAAAAGCGAGAAATGATATGTTTAAATATTAATAATATCGATCTCGCTTTCATGTAGCCAAAAATTTGGGGAGATAGCGTTTTGTGCGATCACAGCAGATGAACAAGTTAAGGGATATGGAACCCGGTTAATGAATCACTTGAAGCAGCATGCACGTGATGTAGACGGCCTAACTCATTTCCTCACTTATGCCGATAATAACGCTGTTGGTTACTTTGTAAAGCAGGTGATATTTCTATACATCCATATGTAGTGTTCATCATCAATGAGCAACTTATTCTATTCTGGTTGGTGGCCTTTCTTAAATTTTTCATTTTTATTTCATTTGTTCCCCACCCACCCACAAAAAAAAAAAGGGTCTATGCTGCATGGAGTAATTGATTAAAGAGCCAGAAACTCAAAAGGCTTCATCCTGTAGATTAAACAAGCCATGCTGTTATTGTAATAGTGTGCCGAAGGACTTCTAATTACTTGGGTAAACTTTATGAATTGGAAAACATGGTGATAGTATGAGGACCTCAATTAATCAATGCTTGTGCCAGACTTTGGATACATTTCAAGAGACTATAGGAGACATACATTAATTGAAGAATATGTTGCTTTGACATTACCATAGAATAATAATAAATGAATAGATAAGTGTAAATTGCTCTCTGAGAAGCTCTTTAGTTTGATCACAGCCAGGCAGGTCGGTATCATCATCTGTTGCAGAAGATAGGAAGTAAACCTTGTAATTTGCTAATTTAGGATAGGAATTTGTATTCTTGGAGAGGCTAATATTGCTATTCTGTTATTTGTCTCTAAATTCCATAAAACTTGCAGGGCTTTACAAAGGAAATTCACCTCGAGAAAGATCGGTGGCATGGGTATGTTCTGGTTGAGTTTTGTTATCTTGCTCTATAAAGTATACTATACCCCTGGATTATTCTGGTAGCTTATGTTGGTTAAGTAGTTGATAAGTTATCATGATTGTATTTGTTTGGTCTTGGGCCACATCATCTCCTCTCGCCTGTATTATGTTCATGTTTAGTGTTGTTGAGTGTTGACTAAAGTCAAGTGCTATATTTTCTTGCAGTTATATCAAAGATTATGATGGGGGGATCCTTATGGAATGTAAAATTGATCCAAAGCTTCCTTACACTGATTTGTCAACTATGATACGCCGTCAGAGATTGGTATAATTATCTTGTGATCTCTCAAGTTATAATATTGTTCAAGGCTATTAGGATCTGCGATATGTAACTATTGATGAGTTTTATGGTTGATTGAGATTGGCCAGTGAATAGCGCGTATTGAACCCTAACTTTTCGTTTTGTTTGATTGCTAGGCAATTGATGAAAAGATTAAAGAGCTCTCGAATTGTCACATTGTCTACCCAGGGATTGATTTTCAGAAGGTATTTGTAAACCTTAACGGCCTCTGCTGTTGTGTACACTATTCGACCCCCCCTTTACATATCAGATAGCTATCTTGCAGTCAGCCACTAGCGGTCTTCTTTAAAGGATCTATTGACTTCTTTATGTATGTATTTCTTTGGTACATCCACTTGGTCACCAAATCTATCTATGCACTCAGCTCCTATGGGTAGGATGCAGAGTAAGGGATATTATTTTCATTTTCAACTTCTGTTGTATCCTCAATTGATCTAACAAACTTTGAACTATAAACAGTTATGTTTGAAACTTCTGGTGAGCAAATTTGTGTACTTTCAGAGTTAACTGGTGTTCCTCAAAAGGTTGGTGATTTCTTGAAATTCTTAAGGTCTTCTACTAAACAACCAACCTTTTAGTTTCTTGTAATTGTTTTCAAAGTAATTGATTTTTTCTTTTTTTTTAAAATTCTTTTGTTGAATCTAAGATTCAAAATGTTCCTTTCTGTAATGATTTCTGGGTTTCGGTTTTACTACTGGTACTTAGGCATTGGTTGCAATGTCAAAACTGGGCATTGATTTTTTTTAATTTCAATGGTCTGGTTTACAGAAACAATTCGTAAAAAGGGAAATATGGTGAATTGTTGAATATTTTCAGTCGTTGGTTTCTCAGTTGTTGGTTTCTTTTTTTACCCCCTCTTCTCCCCTCTGTATTTTCTGATGCTACATAGGCACAAGTGTCCGTAAGTTCACAGTTCTCTGGTTTCTTACTGCTATCTTGGCTAGCTAGTTGAGCATTTCTGATAAATATTGTGGTTTTGATTTCTTCTCTTTTTTTCCAGAAGGAAGCTGGTGTTCCCAAAAAATCCATCAAGGTTGAGGATATACCTGGGCTGAGTGAGTTTTCCATCTGATTAATTAGCATTGCTTGTTGGATTTGGATATATTTCTTTTGTGATTTCCCTAATTGGGCTTTTCAATGACCTAACTAGGGGAGGCTGGATTGACCCCTGATCAGTATGGGTATTCTCGCTTCAAACCAGTGAATTTTTCGACAGATGCTACTTCATATCAGAAATCGCTGACGGCATTCATGCGCTCACTTGTGAAGGTGCGTCATCTAATATTCTTGTTCCGTAGACTTCTTCAATTGTTATACCTTTATACTAGTTTTCTTGTAATAAATTTTTGAGAGTTTAAAATTTGCTTTAGAAAATATCTATTTTTTCTACAATATTGGTTGAAATTTCCGAGTCATGAAAAACTTTTCTTCAGTGGCTTCTTTTTTTGTTTCTTTCTTCTTAGCCCCCTTCCGACGAATTTGTGTGGTTATATTTGGTCAATAGTTCATATGGTGTTGATCAAAAGTAGCAAAACGTAATTGTCTACTAATACAGTAACTGAAAATATGAACCTTCCTTGGATAGTTGGATTTTAAAATCTTTCAAACAAAGGTGAATATATTCTTGGCTCAATTTTCCATAAAAATAGGATGTTTTGATATGTGTTCAAGTGACAGTGGAACTTTAAATTTTATTTCATGTGGCAACCATCTTTGCAGGCAATGCATGATCACCCAGACTCCTGGCCATTCAAGGAGCCTGTTGATCCACGAGAGGTGCCTGATTACTATGACATAATCAAAGACCCAATGGGTATCATCTCTTATCTTTACTGATCTTATTCCTCCCTTTTATGTTGTTGATCCCTTAACCCCTGGGATTTGGAGGGTCTAGGTTCCAAATAATGAAAATGCGATGGCCATGCCTGTTAGTACTCATATTAGTTGCGGATGTAGGTCGCCTTAGTATTGCATATATGACACACTTCATAGTCCATACACTTCACATTGAAATTTGCATGCATTATAATTATAAATAATCTTAGATTTACACGCTCCCTGCACTCCATTTTGTTCTTAACGAATGTCTATCTCTGGCATCTAGTCTAATATGTACATATATAATTTTTGATGATTAATTATAGTATACTAGTATATGTTACAATCTAAAATGTTATTTATCAGTTATCACATAATCTTCTAATTTCTTAAGTCTCGTCCAATTGCCTTGGAATGAAGTGAAAAAGATCATTCCAGTTCATATCTGGATAATTTACCAACAAGATGATTTATCTGGGTAGGGTATTAGTTGTAATTGCTATTGTATCCATATCCTCATTGTCGTTAACAATAAGTATTTGTTTGTCAGATTTGAAAACAATGTCAAAGCGGGTAGAGTCAGAGCAATATTATGTGACTTTCGAGATGTTTACAGCTGACGTTAAAAGAATGTTTTCTAATGCACGAACCTACAATTCTCCGGAAACAATTTACTATAAATGTGCAACCAGGTACAATCTTCCGTGTTTGTAGTATTATCTGTTCATGATTTATTTACACGTTATATCTTTTCGGGGCGATGAATCTTGTTTCTGTTTTCTATGGATCTAAATCCACTTGACTTTGTAGATTGGAAGGACATTTCTCAAACAAAGTACAAGCTCAAGCAGGTCTCCAGTCGTGTATTAAGATCCCACCATCATAATCGAAATCCTGTTGCTTCAGACCATTCATGAGTTTGAATCACTTACCTTTTTTCCCTTTGTTCTGTACTCTAAATCATGTAATGTGTAGAAGTGTTGTAGTACTACAATGTAAAGTTATGCATTGTAAACGGGATGTACATATGTTAGAAAACGACGGGGAAAAGAAAAGGTGTAAATGTTGGAGATTAATTTAATTTCACAAAGAATATTACTCTCGAGTCCGCTCTCCTTGTAAAACATCATACATGTAAAATGTGATGGCTGATTGATTCTACTATTCCAATTAGTACCGAGTGAACTCTTTTTTTTTTTTTTTTCCACTTATTTAACGCTTCTTATTCACTTTTGTTAGATTTTTTGTTAATCGTGAATTAATCTTATTTTTCTTTAAAAAAATTATACTAAAATATATTACGTATAAGGCTCTGTTCTCTTCGTCTGAAAAAGTCTGAACTGAATTGAATTGAATTGAAATAAATCTGAACTGAACTTATTTGTAGTACAAAATAGTATTAAGCAAATTTGAACTGAAATTAAAATAATTAATTTTCAGACGAAAAGAACAGAGGCGGTGTACGTGCATTGTTTCTTCCCATTGTTGGTTGATCTTTGGCATCTGGAGATATGTGTTACGGGCTGATTTTTTTCTTCTTTTAACCGCCAACAAACTTGCGCTTTTCTTTTTTCCCTGCGATCGTGCTTTTTCCTCTCCGCCCGAGTTTCATTTAACTGCATTTAACTATTTAACTAAACCACCTTATAATATCAATTTTTTCAAATCTAGTAACATTTACTTCCCTACTCTGGTCCTATATCACTGCGCCATTTTATAAATCCAGTCTTTCTAAACCGAGTGAGTTAGACTTATTTACCCTATCTTATTAATAAAATGTGTTTTTTTTTTTCCATAAAAAGACACATTCTTATGTTTTTACTAAGACTCTGTTTAATTCAGTTGAATGAAACTTAATAGAAATTTAAACCGCAGTATAAAGTTTAACGGTTTAACCAAATAAAATTTAAATTTAAACGAAAATAACTTTGTAGATTTTTGTTTCTTTAACAGAACCTAAAAGTCATTTAAAAAAAAATTGTTTTCGCTAAAACCGTTGCCTAGGAGATTTGATCTCAATTTAATGTCCATATCTAGCTAGAATTGCTCTTTGATTCGTACCCCCTAACTCTGGGCTTCTTGCTAGTGATAATGACATACTAGACGAAGGAGGTGGTTAAGTTTTGAAACGGCCTTAACAAGTCGGAGGTTCGAGCATGAGTTTATTCTCCTATTGATTTTGGGTTAAGCTCTTGAGTTGAGTCTTTGTACTCCTTGTGCATTGCTTATGCACCGTTTGTATCTCTATACTATTCTATTATTATTAATAAATTTTGCTGATTCCAAAAAAAAGAGTTTCTACCTATGTTTTGAAATCGGGAACCGGAAGTCGAGCTGAACACCCCCCAAAAGAGGTCGGATCGGATTAGACCGGGATCAGACCGGAAAAGTGTTGAGCCGTTCATCTATTGGTTCACGGCCGAACCGGTCTAACCGGCAGGTCGAACCCGTTTTCTAAAACATATTTCTACTTTTTGGTTCAATGTTGAGGTACTGCTCACTATTAGACTCCTTGTTTAATTCACTTACCTAATCGATGCAGAACATGGAAGGAAGGGAAGTCACGCATTCACAAGAACACGAGTTTGGGTTCATAGATTGTTTAAGTCGGCGCGAGGGACCACTGTATATATAGCCCATCATATAAAACTGATTCATTGTTTCTCATCAACATATAAATACCCTCTCGTTCAAAATCTTCACCCGCTCAATTCTTTCCCAAAGCAAGGGTATAATCTACTCTCTACGGTCTTACTTGATCGTATCTTCTTCATCTGTGAATCAAATTGAATCCTTCATAAACCCTGATCGTCAATTACCTGAATTTTAGGGTTTTCCAGTTATACTTGATCGATTTTGGGATTATATATACCACCTTCTTGATTGATTTGCTCGGGTGAGTTTCAGGAATTGCACTAGTATTTTGATCATGGATGCTGCAGCAACTCCCCCTGTTCCGAGGATTCAGAACATCGTTTCGACCGTTAACTTGGGCTGCATGTTAGACCTTCAAAAGATTGCTTTGGCAGCACGCAATTCAGAATACAACCCCAGGAAGTTCGCCTCTGTCACTATGCGTATTACCGAACCCAGAACGACAGGAAGGATTTTTGCTTCGGGGAAGATTGTCTGTATTGGGGCTAAGAGCGAGTATGACTCTGAATTGGCGGCACACAAGTTCTTCAAGATCCTGGAGAAAATTGGTTTCGATGTAACGTTCAACGATTTCAAGATTCAGAACATTGTGGCATCATGTGACGTTGAGTTCCCTATTCGCCTGGAAGGTCTAGCGATTGCACACGAAGCCTGTTCTAGATATGAACCAGAAGTGTTCCCAGGGTTGACATATCGGATGAAAGATCCTAAGATTGTCCTGCGAATATTTGCGTCTGGGAAGGTTGTTCTCACCGGTTCCAAGTCCAGAGATGATACTTATGCTGCGTTCGTGAAGATATACCCGTTGCTCACCCAGTTTCAGTTTCATAAAGTTCAACAATGAAAGTGACTTCGTGAGCCTTATTTTGGGGATTGAAATAGTAATATTTTGTTGCTCTGGGCCCTTTGTTCCAGGTTTTAGATTTCTTCTTTATTTGTAAGCAGTACCAAGAATGTCTTACCTGAAAAGATTTTCATTTATTGTTCATGAAAAATCATGTTCAGTATTACTACTAGTATTTTATGAAAGCTGAAAAACATGAATTCAAAGGCAAGTTATTGCAGAACCTTAGTACAGAAAAATACATAAATGAACCGCTCTAGAGCACCATATTACTAAAACAATCACCTTAAAAAACCTATTACAAAAAAAGTCATTCTATTTCTTTTCCCCTAAAATCTAATCAATTTGGATCTCAATTGCTTGCTGGACTCCATTTTTCTCGCTAAAATGGATTCTGATGGTGTTTTTGACATCCATTAGTGTTAATTAATTACTAACTAATTATATTTAACTATTTTTTGCTAACTAATTAGTCTTTATACACATAAACTAATGAAACTAGCATTATTGTTGCTGAAACTAATGAAACTAACATCTCTATTGTTGTTGAATCTAACGAAACTAACATTTTTTATGTTCACTTGTGATGCTGAAACAAATGATATTAGCATTCGTGTTGCTGAAACTAGCATTTTTGTGGCTAAAACTAGCACTTATGATGCTTAAACTAATGATACTAGCATTTAGTTGTTGAAACTAGCATTTGTGTTGCTTAAACGAGATTTTTTTTGTTGCTGAAACTAACACTTATGATGTTGAAACTAACGAAAATAGCATTTTTTTTATTGTTGAAACTAATGAAATTAACATTTTATAATGTTGAAACTAGCATTATAAATAGTTAGTTTCAACTAGTTTCTGCTACTTTTAGCTAGTTTATGAAACTAGCTTTTATGTGTTGAAACTAATATGAAACTATATTTTCATAATTTCCATATTTTTTTAACTTATTTAGTTTAGTATAAATAATTTTTAGAGTTAATTTAATCATTTTATAAACTTAACAAATAGTTTTAAAGGTTAATTTCAAGAAAAATATAAAATTAACAGTTAGTTTCAATTTGTTTCGGTCATTTTTAGCTAATTTTAGCTAGTTTCAGAAACTAGTTTTCGGATGTCAAATTTGCTTTTAAATCCAGTTGAGCGAGATTTTGAGGTCCATTTCTGCAGGCGAATTTCAAAAAATCTCATTAAATATTCTGTAGCGAGTTTTTGAAATCCGGATCTACTGTAACGAACTTTTGTAAATGTTGTTTGAGAGTAGATTTTTATGCAATTATTTGTTGTTTTTGTCCTTATATGTATTTAACCCTAATTAGTATACTTAATTAAGAGTTTTATTTATTTATGGACATAGTATACTTAATTATGGTTTTTTTTTTTTTTTTTTTTTTTGGAACAGAGGGAGAGGGAGTAAAGCGTATGAGTATCAATCAAATTATAAAAAATTGAACACTTTGAATCGGTCATGATCCAACCAAAAAAGGTAAATGAGATTCGAGGTCGGAGATCCAAACTAGTTTAGGATGGTATTAAGGCTCGGTGGATCTGGTAGAGAAGAGGTACCGTCCGGTGGCGGTGGAGGATGAGGAAAGTATGCCGAGGAGTTTATCCGTTGGAAAAAGGAACAGGACGAGCATCGCGCAGAATTGACCAAAAAGAGGATGGCAAACGATAAGAAGTTTAAGGCAGTGACAAATGACGGGGAGTACATGAAGGAGCAGAAGGAGAAGGTCGATCCGGGGGAGGTCTATTTTTGTTTCGGATTTCACCCTCGTATCTGGAATCTCCAACATTACGGTAAGCCTCCCCTTTGATTTAATTTAGTTTAATTGATTAATTAATTTCTATTGTTGTAAGTAATACTTTTCCTTTCTATCGTAGCTTCTTTATTTATTTATATAATTAATAATAATAATAACAATAATAATATATTATTATTGTTATTATTATTATTTCGTTGTTTTTAATTTATTGAATCCCTTATTATTATTATTATTATTATTATTATTGATTTTGTTGTTGTATTCATTCCTAGTTACTTTGTGTGCTAGGCTGCTAGCAGTAATTAATTATATACTTTATGCATATATCATGTTTATTATAAATAGGTAAGTCATTTAATTAATATTGAAATCTCCTTATGGCCTTAATTCCTGCAGGGGATACATATGGCGACCCACCTAACACCCTTCAGGTATACAAAATCAAACTTACCTGCACCAGTAGTAATAATGTGCATCCACTCAAGGTGTATGGTTCGATGGTCTTTTTTTCCCCACATAACGGAGCCCAACCTATCTTCTTCATAAGCGACAGGGAAAATTCCCAAACCATCACCGAAAAGGTCCGTCCTTTGCTTACCTTGCTTTTTGTTTACTGTAATCTTAATTGTGTTATGCATATATATATATATAATAATTTAGAGTTGTCGTGCACCTGCACCCCTGCATGAATCATTTATGCTGTAGTTTATAGTATATATATATGTGTGTGCCCTGTAAGGCTCATCTGTTTTAATTGTATGTGTCTAGCTACCTCTTAATTCTTTGGTTCAATTCACTTTACTTAATTGTTACTCCTACTGGTTCGTTTGTCAAAGATTTATTTACCCTAGCTACCCTGCACTTCCTGTGTTCCAAGGGTTGGCAAAGAGTGATTTAAACATGCATGCATTCTTTCTTGTTTACCCGAACTCAATTTGTTCGCTATTGGCAAAATGGAATTAGCTGCTTATGGTAATTTAGAGCATTCCTTATGCAGGGGCTTCTTTGGGACTTAAGCCCCAAATAAGCCCAAAAACAGGTTTTTTTTTTTTGGTATACTAAATAGTAGACATTAGAAAAGGGATACTATACTAAATAGTAGCCCTCAATTAAGCCTCCATATTAATATTTTATTAATTTTGGTTTGTTTGATTGGTTAATGGAGTAATAATATGTTACATGAGGTCCACATAGAAGCCCCAATTAAGGCCCAAACCTTAAATCATTAGATGCTTCAATTCGAAAGAGACTTCTTTTGGGGTTTCTATGTTTATAGCATCATTTAAACCCCAAACCATAAGTAATGCTCTTAGTAACTATTTCCATTTTAATTAGCCATTGCCACATGGAGACTTCCTGGACCATAAGTTATAGTGTTATACTCTTTCCACTTGACAAATTAATAATTACATTTGGATGGGATATTTATGCTACTATATTTGCTATATTCAAGCCTATATTCTTGTATTAGGAATAAAGAAAGCACACGATCTCTACTTACTTACATATTGATCAAAAGCGCTTCTTAATTCATGCATGCAGGATCCATATTTACTACTCACAGGTCCTGTCTTTCCCCCTTTGTATAAGCTTCGTGGTACTCTGTGCTGCATACATGCCGAACTGATATTGAAGGGCAATACTCCATCTGACGACAAATATGTGGCCCTACGTCATGATGTGGGCGTTAACTATGACAACGTACGTCTCTGCCCGGATGATATATCCAAATCCAATTGCTGTAGGGTTGACGGGCACAGGCAAGCACTACTTGCTTGCTGGAGCTGACACATGGCATTGTCACCTACAGTGTTTGGGCTGATATCTCCGTGGAGTTTGTTTGTAGCAGCAACCCACAGGATCAGTCGCTCAAAGAGTACTATTTTACTGCCTATATCAGCGACAAGAAGCCGCCCATGGAGCAGATTGTGCTACTGGATTCCAGAGATGGGAAGAGGAACAATGTACTGAGGGGAACAAGTTTAAGCTCTCACGCCCAACTATCTGCGTTGGGATGGAGCTGAGTACTCTCATGGTACATAGAGCAAGATAAGATTAGTAAAGAGTTGATATTCCATCCATCCATGGTTGGAGAAGAAAAGAAAGAAGTTGATATCAGCTCGTTCATGATACAAGTCAAAGTCGAATGGTCGACCTACTGGAAGAGATGATTGTACCTGCCACTGAATTAATGTAATGTGCCTTATCTATCGTCCTTTAAAGTATGTTATGAAGTACTATATTTTTTCCAGGTTTTGGATTTAACCTGTTATCTTATACATGAGCAGTGCCAGGAATGTCTCACCAGAACAAAGTTTAATGTATTGTTCATGCAAAATCATGTACTTTCCATAAATAAATTAAAGTGATACTATCATTTATGAAAAGTTGAAAAATAAACATTAAAACGCAAGTAGCTGCAGAACCTCCATATACATTACGTAGTTGGTGGGGTTAAAACCGTTAAAAGTTTTTAGAGCATTCAACATTCTCCATAAAACTGACCATGACAAAGTTCATCATCACTTAATAACATCATACTTGCAACACAGTGCACAAAAGCTAGTGAAAGATGGATTAATAATAGGAATGATCAGCTGTTCAAAAAGTTCAACCCAAATAATTCCCTTAAGAGGTTTTCCAAAAACACAAGTTCAACCAAATCAGACATGTCTTCAGCAGAACTCTGCTACTATGATCACTAAAGTACCTGTGGAACACCCAATTCCCCATTCATTGTTGAGATTCTGCGACTTAGCGACTAGCTGCATCCTGGATATGGTACAGTAGCGAAACAGTACGATACAGTTCATCCCTGCAACTTGGTCCTAGTTCTTTGAAACCCTCAACCACCTTCTCTTGACATTCTATTGCTTGGGCAAATCTATTACAATATGAAACACAAAACCATTTCACGAAATTAAAAGACAGACATGGATTGGTGATAACAAAATAAGGACAAAACTTGTTATAACAAACGAGCAGATCACTTTGTAAAATTTACCTTCTTGCATGTAAACAAAGTTTAGAGATACTTTGGCTTGGTCGTAGAGAAAGCATGTCACGAGGGCCAAGTGACACATCCAGAATATCTTTTGCATTTTCAAGGTATATCAGAGCTTGTGATGGCTTGTTTAAGCTCAAAGCAACAGTTGCCAACTTATTGTAACCATTACCGACCATAGTGTGTTTAGGACCGAGACTCTGTTTCAGCCTCTCCACAGCCTCTTCCAAATAGAATCGCATGCTCCCCCATGCAAGATTTAACAATGAGCATGAAAAGTCTATCAGAATATCCTACAAGAAGCTTCTGAGGAAGACCAGGAAATGCCATTGCTCTCCTTACCAAGCTTATTGCAGTTTCATTATCATTCATTTTTTCATGAAGCAATGCCATATCTCCCAACGCAGTAGCCCTGCTAAAAGGTTCCATCTCCACCATTTCGAGTCTCTTTTTCGCAGTTTTCAATAAATCTCGTGCTTCTTGAAACTTCCCCTGGCAGCAATAAGCTGTAGCCATGGACATAAAGGTTCCAACCAGCAAACCTCCCCCTGCCTTATCACTTGAGACCACAGCCTTTAAAACAACAAGGGATTCATCATATCTACCCAACTCAATCAGTTCATTGGCTCTCTCGTATTCTGATTCGAGGAACTCATTAGTGGAAACCACACTATGAAAGAAACTGGAAGCCAACTGAAGCTGCTCAAGGGCTTTCTCAACTTGCCCCATGTCATTCTCAGATTTCCCTAATGCATTGTAAATTCTTCCAAGACACCTCCTAGTGGATGCAACCTTGGTAGAATCATTCCCTAAATGCTTCACATATATATCCAAGGCTTTCAGACAAAATGGCAGAGCTTCATGGGCATTGAGAGTTGCCAAATAGATTTCACAGACAGACATACAGGCCTTGGCAATGTCAAGGCTACCTTCTTCGAATCTCTTCTCGGTAACATCAAGAACACACTCTTCTGGCCTACCCATAGCTTTCTTAACCTCATACAGCAAAAACTGAATATTATGTATACTGTTAAAAAATTTATCATATTCATCAGAATCAGGGTCATAATTATCCTCAAGCTTTTTCTGATTCCTATTAGCCCATTCAAGGTATTTCAAGCTCTCATCATATTTTTTCAACTTAAAAGAGGAAGAACCAAACACAGACAAAACACATATAACTGGAGAAACCCAACCAGCGGAAGAAGGAAGAGTACTGCCACTATTTTCACATTTAAGAAAGATATCCAAAGCCCTTTTAGCAAGAGACAATACCTTCTCTGGGTCATTGCCTCCATAGTCGAGCCTTTGTGATACTTGCAGCAACCCTAATCCCAATTCCTTCTCTTCAAGCGAAGGTTCCATTGTTTCCAACAAATCGAGCATTTCCTGACCAGATTTAGCTGAAGTGAGCGCCTCCTGAAACTCGGCTATTTCCATGTGGATGATGATGGGTTCTTTCTTGGAGATTTATTGGTTTTCTTTCTTCTTCTCAGTTTTGCAATCTCTCAACATAAACCAGCAAGCAAGCAAGAGTAGCAGTCGTGTGTGTATGTTGCCCCCTTCCAAATCTCAACGTGTATTTATTGGATTTTAAGATTGTGAACGTACTTGGAATCTGCAACGTAAATTTCCCTATCTGGGTTGAAGGTCTGGCAGGTTGTAATGGTAATTTATCCCGTCATAAACAAGAGGTGGTGAACATCACATGCATTCAAACGCAAGTAATCACAGAAAAACAGTAAAACTGAACATCACACAGTTCATCATCACTTAAATAACATCCAAGTTAATTTCAGTGCGCAAAAAAGACTAGTGATCAGTTAAAAAAGTTCAACCAAATCACACACGTCTTTAGTTAACTCTGCTACTATGATCAATAAATGACCTGTGAAACACAAACATCCAAATTCCGCATTCATTGAGATTCTGTCACTTAGAGTGAGTAGCTGCTACCTTGATTTGAAGCAGTAGCAAAGTAGCGAGATCCAGTTCATCGCTGTAACTTGGTCCTAGTTCTAAGAAACCCTCAACCACCTTCTCTTGACATTCAAGGGCTCGGGCATGTCTATTAATATGAAACACAAAACCGTTTGACCAAGTTAAATTACAGACATGGTTATAACAAAATAATTAGACAAACATTGTTAAAACAAAGAGCAAATTGCTTTGTGAATTTTACCTTCCTGCGTGTGAGTAAACTGCAGAGATCATATGGCTTGTTCGTAGTGATAAAATGTGACCAGGGCCAAGCGATGCATCCAGTATATGTTTTGCATTTCTAAGGTACATCAGAGCTTGCAGTGGCTCGTCTAACATAAAAGCAACAACTCCCAGCTTATGATAACCATTACCGATTACCGTGTGTTTAGGACCGAGCCTCTGTTTCAGCCTCGTCCAAATATTGGATCGTTTTCTCCCCCATGCAAGATTCAACAATCAATTTGAAAAGTCTGTCAGAATCTTCTACGATAAATATCTGAGGTAGACCAGGCAATGCCAGAGCTCTCTTTAACAAGGCTATTGCAGTTTCATTGTCATTCATTTTTTCATGAAGCAGTGCCATATCTCCCAACGCAATTGCCATGCTAAAAGGTGGAATCTCTTTCATTTCAAGAGTCATTTTCACAGTTTCCATCAAATCTCGTGCTTCTTCAAACTTCTCCTGGAAGCAATAGGCAGTAGCCATGGATATCAAAGCCCCAGTTAGCAAAGCTCCCTCATCAGCCTTATCAGTTGAGAGTCTTGAGACCACTGCCTTTAAAATACCAATCGATTCCTCATATCTACCCAACTGATTCAGCTTATTTGCTTTCTCGAATTCGGATTCAAGGAATTCATTAGTGCAACCCACAGTCTTAAAGACAGTGGAAGCCAACTGAATGTGCTCAAGGGCTTTCTCAACTAGCTCCAAGTCATTCTCTGATTGCCCTAATGAAATGTAAATTCTTCCAAGAGACCTCCTAACCACTGCCACCTAAACCGAATCACTCCCTAAATGCTTCCGGTATATATCCAAGGATTTCAGAGCAAATGGCAGAGCTTGGTGGGCATCCATAGTCATAAAATAGGCACCGCTTATCAATGGCAAGACTACCTTGTTGGAATCTCTTCTGGGTAACCTCAAGAATTTCCTCAAATGAAGAACATGCTCTTCTAGCCTACCCATAGCTTCCTTAAACTTAGACAGTAAAAGCTGAATAGTGTGTATACAGTGCAAAAAATTATCATAGTCATCATCAGATTGAGGGTCATAACCACCATCATAATCCTCCTCAAGCATTTTCTGGTTCCTATCAGCCCACTCTAGGTACATCAAGTCCCATCATATTTTTTCAACTTAATACAGGAAGAACCCAAAACAGATAAAGCACATGTAACAAGAGAAACCCAACCAACGGGTGACGGAAGAGTAATGCCACTATTTTCACATTTAAGAAAGATATCCAAAGCCTTCTTAGCAGGAGAGAGTACCTTTTCTGGGTCAATGTCGAGCTGTTACGATACTTGCAGCAACCCTAATCCCAACTCCTTCTCTTCAAGCACAGGTTCTATTCTCAAACAAATCGAACATTTCCTTGCCGGATTTAGCTCAAGTGAGCGTCTTCAGAATCTCGTAGTCGCATTTTCCCATTGTGGATTCACTGGATTGGAGAGAGAGATTTTTCTTGCTGGAGTTTTGTTTTGGTTTCTTTCTTCTGGGTTAATTAAGAAAATAAACTAGAAAGATTGGCTGTCAAAAAAAACAAAAAAGTATGATTAATTTTTAACTTTTCCTAATTTCTTTGTTTCAGATAAACACCGACGATTATTATAACCGAGGCGCGGCCCTTTTTGAAACCTCCTACTAACTCATTCATTTTTGTTGTTGACATTTTTAGGTTCCATCAGAATTAGTTTCACATTATACCCAACAAATAATTAGCAAAGTGATATATTCAGAGCTAAAATTATTAATGTCAGAGCAATTTATCTTTTAAAAAAACTAATTATTCTTCAATTTACATTTTAAAATCACTAATCATTCCTAAAATTGTACAAGTTGCTCTGGCATTAGTAATTTTAGCTCTGGCTATATCACTAGCCTTAACAAAGTTGTATATGTACTAAAAATATAATAAACATAATTTCATAGTGTAATTTTATTAATTAGATATTCGATATTATTCGGAAATAATATGAGGTTAAATCGAATCTGAAATAAGTCCATAAAATTACTTGTTTTTTACTACATTGCAACATAAAATTTTCATATCAAGAGAATCGGAGTCTAGAAGAATAAAAAACTAACAAAAAAGAATAAGCTCGAGAAGTTTTATTTAAATTTAAATTTAATTTAAACAATACTCTAATAAATCTCAAGTTATTCATTGTGGTTGTTGGTGGCCATGGTCTTGTTCGGTTCAATCCTTTTATTAGTTAGTCTCTATTGTGTATGTTTTGTAACAGGTTTGTGGCAAGTCATAACGTTTTGTTAGTCTGTATTGTGTATGTTTTGTAACAGGTTTGTGGCAAGTCATAACGTTTTGTTATTGTATTTCCCGATGTGTCTTTTGGAATAGACTTGTGGCCGCCTAGAACATTTTCTTCTTTCATGCCATTTAACCGTGCCAAATATATTGCCACTCAGGCACACTTGCTTCTGTAAGTTGCATCAATTGAATTCTTTCATCTCTTTCGTTCTTCACATACTGTTTCTCAAGCGTGCCACGTTTCCATCCAATTTCATACACTCCGTTCTTCATCTCTTTCATGTTTCAAATGCATCACTTTTAAATTTAAATGGAAGGTTATAAGATGGTCAGCGGAATGGATGGAGTTGGGTTGGTGAATGGAAAAGTGCAGGGTTCGATCCCCAACGGAGTTGTGATATTTGCCGTTTAAAAAAAAAAAAATTAAATGGAGGGAGTAGAAAAGTGATCTACATTTAAAAAACAATTATTAGTTTTTTTTTTATTTTCAATATCAATAAAATTTTCATATCAAGAGAGTCTCATGTTCAGATTTCATAGATTTTTATACTAAAAATTAAAAAAAAAAAAATTCTAACCGAATATGTTGGAAAGAGGGTGAAGGCCGGTGTTTCATGTTTTAATTTTACGTTTATCTCTGCTCGTGTAAATGAGTAAATCCACTATGATATGATATACTACTACTACTTGTATAGTTAACCGAATATGAATAAATCCTCTAACATATTTTCCTCCAATGTCTGCTATTGTAAACTTGTATAGTTAATTAGCTGTGGGACATTTAATGTGTCACCGTGTTTAAACTCTGAATTGCATTTTTCCCTGGTTTAATAAGCTGTGGATGATTGTGAAATATATTTGCTCAAATTGTTTGACCTAGCTAGACCCGGCAACCTGGCATGAAAATAATTTGTGTGAGCATTCACTGCATAGGACTTGATTCCTCCCATTTGAAATCTTTTACCCATTGGCCATTACTAATGTTGACACATTCAAATCAATCATCTTCTCTCATAAGCTTGAAGCTTCTTATAACATTGGGGATTCTAGCTGCCAGATACCAAAAGGAAATGTTATCCGCCAAAAATGAGTTGATGAGACACTTAACTTCATACGCAATACCCCGAATTTGGATGGTGCATTCTTCCAGTTGTTTATAAATCCACATATGGGCTGTAGCCACATGTTTACTGCCTAAAAAAAAAAAAAAAAAAAACCGTTGGGAACCAGCAACCGCTATCTTCATCTAGGAGAAAATTGGTTTCGACATAGCATTCAACGATTTCAAGATTCAGAACATTGTGACATCATGTGTCTTTGAGTTTCCTGTTCGCCTGGAAGGTCTAGCGTATGCACACGGAGTGTATTGCATATATGAACCAGAAGTGTGTTCCCAGGGTTGACATACCTGATGAAAGATCCTAAGATTGTCCTGCGAATATTTGCATCTGGGAATCTTGTTCTCACAGGTTCCAAGTCCAGAGATGATACTTATGCTGTGTTCCAGAAGATCTACCCCCTACTCACCGAGTTTCGGTTTTAGAGAGTTTAACAATGCATCCAAGTTATAGTTGGCCTTAATTTGTCGTGTGATTGAAATATCTTGTGCTCTGGAACCTTTGTTCCAGGTTTTACATTTAACATTATTATCATTAATTAGATTTGACTTGTTATCTGATACATGAGCAGTGCCAGAATGTCTCACCATGCAAAATCATGTACTTTCCATGAACAAAGTGATACTGACATTTATGATAGTTGACAAATAAACATGTAACTGCAGAACCGTAAAAGTTTTTAGAGCAGTCAACATTCTCCATAAAACTGATCATGACACAGTTCATCATCAATTAATAACATCATACTTGCAACACAGTGCACAAAAGCTAGTGAAAGATGGATTAATAGGCATGATCAGTTAAATAAATTCAATCGAAATTATCTCAGAGGGTTACCAAAAACAGAAGTTCAACCAAATCAGACATGTCTTCAGCAAACTCTGCTACTATGATCAATAAATTACCTGTGAAACACCCAATTCCCCATTCATTGTTGAGATTCTGTCACTTAGTGAGTAGCTGCTCTCTTGATTTGAAGCAGTAGCAAAGTAGCGAGATCCAGATCATCCCTGTAACTTGGTCCTAGTTCTTTGAAACCCTCAACCACCTTCTCTTGACATTCAAGGGCTCGGCCATGTCTATTAATATGAAACACAAAATAGTTTGACAAACTTAAAGGACAGCTATGATTAATTATAACAAAATAACACAAACATTGTAATAACAAGGAGCAAATTGCTTTGTAAAATTTACCTTCCTGCTTCCGAATAAAGTGCAGAGATCACGTGGCTTATTCGTCGTAGTGATAAAAAGTCATGAGGGCCAAGCGACGCATCCAGTATATGTTTTGCATTTCTAAGGTACATCAAAGCTTGCCTTTTCTTGTGTAACTTTAAAGCAACAACTCCCAGCTTATGATAACCATTACCGATTACCGTGTGTTTAGGACCGAGCCTCTGTTTCAGCATCTCCACAGCCTCGTCCAAATATTGGATCGCTTTCTCCCCCATGCAAGATTCAACAATCAATTTGAAAAGTCTGTCAGAATCTTCTACGATAAATATCTGAGGTAGACCAGGCAATGCCAGAGCTCTCTTCAACAATGTTATTGCAGTTTCATTATCATTCATTTTTTCATGAAGCAGTGCCATATCTCCCAGCACAATAGCCATGCTATAAGGTTCAACCTCTTCCATTTCCATAGTCTTATTCGCAGTTCCCATGAAATCTCGTGCTTCTTCAAACTTGTCCTGGAAACAATAAGCTCTAGCCATGGATATCAAAGCCCCAGCTAGCAAAGCTCCCCCTGCCTTATCACTTGAGACCACGGGCTTTAAAACACCAATAGATTCCTGATATCTACCCAACTGATTCAGCTTATTAGCTCTCTCGAATTCCGATTCAAGGAATGCATCAGTTAAACCCACAGTCTTAAAGGCAGTGGAAGCCAACTGAATGTGCTCAAGGGCTTTCTCAACTAGCTCCATGTCATTCTCTGATTGCCCTAATGAATTGTAAATTCTTCCAAGAGACCTCCTAACCATTGCCACCTCGAAGGAATCACTCCCTAAATGCTTGGTGAATATATCCAAGGCTTTCAGATCAAATGGCAGAGCTTCATGGGCATTCATAGTCATATAATAAGCTGAATAGTGTGTATACAGTGCAAGAATTCATCATTAGATTCATTATCCTTCTCCAGCCTTTTCAGCCCATTCAGGTATTTCAAAGTCTCATCATATTTTTCCAAGTTAAAAGAGGCAGAACCCAGCACAGATAAAACACAAGTAACAACAGAAACCCAACCAATGGGTGACGGGAGAGTAATGCCTCTACGTTCAAGATCAAGAAAGATATCTAAAGCCCTCTTAGCAAGAGAGATTACCTTTTCCGGGTCGTGGCCTTCAATGTCGAGCTGTTGGGATACTTGCAGCAACCCTAATCCCAACTCCTTCTCTTCAAGCACAGGTTCCATTGTTTCAAACAAATCGAGAGAGATTTTCTTGCTGGAGTTTTGGTTTCTTCCTTCTGGGTTACGAAAATAAAAGACTAGAAAGAGTGAACTAGTAAAGTCAAGTGTGTGAATGCCGGTCGAGTTGTGCAGATCGATTATCAAGCTTGGCTGTGATGTGAAAGAAGAAGCAGAGAGAATTGGGAAGAAAACTAATGTAACCTATTCCTTTTCAACCACACTCAACCGGAGTTGGATAAGCCCTAATGGCAATTGTTCCTCTCAATCTCTCAATTACATCACCATAATGTCACTATATTTTAATGCATAACTGTGAGCAGTCCGGCGAAATTGTTATGGTATTTTAAATTTTAAATTCCAACAATTTTTTTAATCAATATATTATTATATTATGTCCATCGATTCGATTGTTTGATTGGATTATTTGTCGTGCTTGCTTGCTAAATTAATCCTATTTAAATTCATATCCGTTAGGAATTGGTCGGGTCACAACAAAAGTATACAAACATATGTGATTTAAAATTGATTAGTTCTTCTTTATATTATAGCTAAAACTTTCATATGAAGAGAACCATAGTCTAAAAAAATAAGTGTAGTTATTTTTAGACTAGAAATAAGAAAATTCTAACCAAAAAATTAGGCTCGTATAGTAAATGTTTGTTCAAAATTGGTAAAATGAGGCGTAAAATTCATTTTCGGTATTCTATAATGGTAGGGTGATAGTTTGGGTACTCTAAAATGGTATCGTACAATTTTCTACAAATACACCCAGGGCGGAACCAGGGGGGCCTCCGCCCCCCCCCCAAAAAAAAAATTTTAGAAGGAATATACGATTTTTCAAAAATTTTAAAGGGATTTTTTACGATTTTTCAACTTTTCGCCCCCCCCCCCCCCCCCCCCCCCCCGGAACTTTCAGAAAATGATGTTCGCCCCCCCTAACAATAATTCCTGGTTCCGCCCCTGAATACACCCCGTCCAATTTAGGTACTGCAATCATTTTTCCAGTGATTAGCCTACGTGCAGTCGGAATGCGGTGAGGTGTCAAATCTAAATTTTGACTATTTCAACTTTTTCTATCCGGTCTAATCGAAAGGACCAAGCTCGGTTACCTCGAAAGTACGAAGCTCGGTTACCCGGAGAAGGAAAGAGGGAAGAAAACACATTATGACTCAAATCTAAAATATATAAATATTTTTTAAAATTAAATAATATATTTTTTGTGTAATGTCTCCAAAACAGCTGGAGATGTTTTTATAGATCCAAAAGGAATGGTTTAGGATACAGCTGCATGCGTACGACTACGTGAATCACCGTGACCCTAATGGGGTGACCAGAACCGTAGGAAAAAAAAAGTTGGCTGAAGCATGACCACGATATTCAAATTGCGTGTCTAGTTCGACATTAGAAGACCTTCCTGAAGAACACGTATATAAATCTTTTCTATCTCAATTACATAATTATTCTGAAGACCCACCGGATCTAATTTAATAAAATAAAAAAAAAGGAAAAGTGAAAGGATACATATCCCTGAATCCATGAAGACACATTTTCGATACGTTGTCCATTTTGAAAGATATGTGCTTTCATAGGACATGATATGTAAAATCAAGCTCATTTAAGCTCTATCACTCAAAGCCAAACAGGTCCATTAATTTGTTCATTTTCAAGCAGTATACTCCCTCTATTCCCTCAAGAGCTTTTCCCAAGGACTACATATCACTGTTGCTCTCTAGATTTAACGATAGTTTTTCATTCCAAGTTGCTAGGTTTCCAGACACAAAATTGAATGGATTATGCTTGTCATAGAAGAGCAGATTTTAAGCTTTTGGTAAATGTTTCCAGTTCTTTTAAGCATTCTGCAGAAGATTTTGTTTCCCCAAGTATTTTTACCATGGCACTACCAACAATGACACCATCTGCTCCCCATGTAGCCACCTAAAATAACAGGAGATGACTAAATAACTTGCATTTCCACAATATATATACTATGTTAATAGCCAGTACAATCTGACAAACCTGTTTTACATGCTCGGGTTTTGATATGCCAAAACCTACAGCCACGGGCTTTCTCGTAGCCTGAAAAGAAAAGAAGAAAAAAATTTCAGGCATGTGGAGATCATGAGTATTAACTTGTTAGTAGGAGTTAGGAAAAGAATAAGAACTATATGATTAGGCAATATGAGTTTCAGAAACAAAATAAAAAAAACAACTAAATAAGGTTGGGCTGTTTGGAGGTACAGGTACTTGACATATTTACCTCTTTTATCTCCAGTAGAAGATTTTGGACCTTATCGCTAACAGATGCTCGTGCTCCTGTGACTCCAACTGAACTTACCTGTTAAAGATTCAAGGAACAGAATGATCAACTTTAAGTTGTGTGAGCAATATAAGATGTGCTTTTTTAAGATAAAAAGTATTTCTTTTTCTTTCAAACTGAGCTTCATCAAATCCCCCATTACTAGTTAAGTGCTTGAACACAGTAGGAAATGTATAACTAAGGGCATTGAAACGTAATAAAGAGTTTTAGATCGGCGAAAGATCAGCACCAGCAAATTTTACTTCTATATAAAAAAATTTGATAGAAATCTTACAAGGTAGACAAATCCTTCAGAAGCTTCTACAATGGCTTTCATTCGTGCAGTTGGAGTAGTGGGTGTAGTGAGCAGCACCTGAAAGTGCATGACGATGGAACAAGAATGAGACAAAACAAGTTATATAAACAACTAAAGCCATGAGTGGACACATGTAAAAGCTGACAGAATGCAAAATAACCACCATGTACAACAAAAATCAGGGCAAGTAGGCCACTAAAAATTTACCATACCAGAATTACTTGGTAGTAAGTACTACGAAAATAAACCAAATCTTATAACGTTATTCCATTTCCTGTATAAGGAACAGTTAAAAAAGGCCATTGCAAAAACATCAATCTAGCCAACGAAAAAATAAAGAAGAAAAAACAAAAGGATTTTTTGTCTGATGATCATGACTTTGTGACATCATGTTTTCTGATAAAAATGAACAGCTGGGTACAGGTCATTCAAAGCTAGCTAATATATGCTTGCCAGAGTTCAAACAAGAAAGAAATTGTTGATAGAAAGCCAACCAGTTCAATATTTTTATCGGTGGCTTCCTTTCTCAGTATCTCAGTCTCCTCAAGAGGGACGTCCGGAACAACAAGTCCTGAAAACATGACATCCTTTCTGAGATTAAATAATATCATAATTCTGGAATACAAATCAAAAGGTATAGGCAAGAAAGAAATAGTTGATAGGATTAAATAACATACAATACTACTGATAAAAAAGGTAACTACTTGCATGGTTAAACATTGGCTGATTCCTTAATCGACGCAATCATCAAGTTCACTTATTTTCAGAAATATTGGGTGGTGCTGCATGTAGATAACAGTTCAAACTAGGCATTTACCAAACTAACAATGTATCAAATTCACAAGTTAAAATTACCATGTATTCCTGTGTCTTTCAGAGTGGTCATGAATTTCTCCACCCCACGTTTGAGTATTGGGTTATAATATGAGAACAGTGCAATGGGACAAGATAACTGAGGTACCACCTGTTGAGGGACAACTTTTCAGATTTCATAGCTCTATTATTTATACTTATACATTATGTTTTTAGCAGCAAAGAATCTTATCAAGATCTATATTTTCCCAAAACACACACACACACACACACACTGCAAGTCTATAAATATACAGCCCTTTTACATAATCAAACATCAGGTAAAAGTAAACTTTGTATTTGTGAACATCCTGACAAAGGATGTAAAGAAAGATTTCGATTTTATTACAAGTTATCATCACTTGAGGTACCATATGTTTATGTAATTATGTTAGGAAGAAGTAACAGGACTTACTTCCTTCAACATAGCAATTATTTTGTCGAAGTTGGTTCCCCTGGCTAAAGAGCGTGTGGCTGCAGCCTGTGGAAACAAGAAAAATATATTGGCAACAGTTGCACATAATAAAACTGCTATTTTATTCTTCTATATTTTGTGTGTTTGTGTTTTGTTAACCAAGAATATTTGCATTGTGTAGAGACAAATGAACAAAACCTGAATAACGGGGCCATCAGCCAAAGGATCTGAATAAGGAATTCCCAGTTCAATAATGTCCGAGCCACATGAGTCAAGTAGCTTCAGTGCTTCTTTGGTGGTCGAAAGGTCAGGATCACCCGCTGTAATATAAGGAATGAGAGCCACCTTTCACACGAAAAGCACGGCAAAAAGTATAAATTTCTACTATTGGAGAGTGTTCATAACACAAATGACAGTTGTAAGAAAAAAAAGATAAAAAGAGAACAGAGATATGACACTAATGGAAGGAGACTTCCCAGCACCAGCAATCAGAAGAAGAAAAAGAAAACGATTCACACTAAAATTGACAATAAGTGAAAGAACTTAAAGCATGGCGATGAAAGACTTTTCATTCTCAACTAGAAGCTACATTGAAACTCCAAGTGAAGGAACAAGCTACATTGAAACTCCAAGTGAAGGAACAACTCATCCTAAATATCATTGTATATTTCTTCACTAAATGACCCGGTGGTTGTGCATAGTAACACAAGTTAAACGTACAGGACTTGCATTCTGTCAATAGACTCATTACCACCACACACACACAGGATTGTCGACTCTTGCAATTTATCCTTAATAATAATTGGTCCCTGGCATCATATCAACTCAATCGCTACCAATCAAAAGTGATTCATCCAACTGAATGTTGCACCTAAGGTAAGTATCTTAGAGGTGCTTACAACGCAAACATGATAACTGATATCAGGATATGCAACCCTCTAACAACGATACATTACAGATAACTTGTTTCATGTGAAGGCAACGCAAGTGACTATTTTCGTCTAAATCCAGAGGCACGTTTTACCCCATGTTAACAAAATTAGCAACTAAACTGCCACTTACTTAATTCACTGAGTCGAAATATACATACATACATTTTCCTTTTAGCCAATCTAAGACCACAAATCCACAATATCCCATCATGCTTAAAGATACCAAATACCAATCATTAGACACATTTACTTTTGCAGTTACTTAGCAATTTTGGTAACTGGTTAAACTGAAGGATCAGTAGCAAAGTGATATTACTGATCCAGCAAAGTACAAAACAAACAAGTCTTCAAAGCAACAACAATCAGAATTAATTAATCCCAATTCCACTAAAACAGAATTCAATTTGATTGTAATGTAAACAACTCACCACTAAAACATAACTGCTTCTTGTATAAAGTGAATATACTTGTCAAGAATATGAAGATAAATACAGTATACATCCTATTAATTTCAATCTGAGGCACGAATTAAAACAGAGATGAACAAGAAATAGATAAAAACAATAAATAAATAAATAAAAATAGAATTGCTTACTTTTCCTTGTTGTTTCAATCGGGAGAAGGTTTCGGAAAGCCCAACCGTAGGTGTAGTTGATAAAGAAGTCATTAGAGGATGATTATAGTGTTTGAGTGATCTGGTGACACCGTTCGAGGGAATGTAACGTTGGGTTGGATTATAGCAGTTCTTGGGAGCTTTGTTTAGCTCGAATGTGTAACTTTTCTTTTAGTTTGGCCACCAAAATTGGCAAGAATTATTCTAGTTTGGCCCCTCAACTCATGTATTATTATAATTAGAGATGAATCAAATCGATTTGAATTTGAAGTTTAATTCGAAATATTTTGGTACCCGATACAATCAACAAAATAAATTTAATTTCAATTGTACCATTCAAATGATCAAATTTCAACCAATTCGAATTAAATTTAATCTGAACTTATCCAATTCAAATTTACATAACTTGAATTTGAAAGATATATATAACTAATTTCATTCATCATAAAAATAACTCATCTATTATTAAAGAATTACAATACAGATTTTGAAATTGTAATTTATAGTATTTGATTTGAAATTTATAATGCAAACAACACTTGAATTCGATCGAAATTCAAAATCCGTACGCATTCGAATATGACCCGAAATAAAACCAATGACATAAACAATTCGATCCATATCCGATCCGAACAACTTAAAAGAGTTTATTCTTTTCTTTTCTTTTTTTAATAATTTTTTTAGTAAATATTTTATTTCACACATTAACCTTGTTTTTAAAAATACAATTAAATTTTTGTTTCATTCCAAATTGGCAAATTGCACAAAAAAAATTAAACGTAAAACCAAAAGTTGAGTTTTTCATTAGGGGTATAAACGTAATTTAATGTATCTGTGTCCTTAAACCTGAAATAAATCCCCAACCAAAGTTGAGTCTTTCATCCCATCCCCAATCATCTAAACCGGTCGATTCTATCAGACAGAAGGAAGCCATCACAGAGACCTTCTCTTTAGGTCGTCCCGATTTGAATTTGTATATTCCGTGTAAACGACGGCGATCTGCTTCACCTTTGCAACGGCGGCGGCTCCTCTTCTCCACATCCTTTCCCAATAGGTAACATCAATTCGAAACCTCCCAAACTGTTTCTATATATCGTAATTAAAACTAGTAGTATGACTTAATGAATGGTAGGCATGCTATGTGTTCGATCAATTGTCCCAGAGATACTTTACTTTTTGTTGCTTTCTATTTGAGCCAAGATTCTAGCTTTCATCAAGTCATAGCATGCCTACCATTCATGTACAAGATAAAAACACTACCTTGTTTATATCTGCAAAAGTTTTGGTGTAACACTAACATGAAAATATTGAAAATGAGTATGGTGATTTTTACTACCTAGCTAGCAATTTCTGTTGCTATCTGTTTCTCTCATGCTGTAATGTAATCTGCTTCTTCAGCAAATTTAAACATCTTTCATGTCTTTTACAGATTGGCTTTGTGGTGTGGTCTCTAGCAAGGTGTCAAGGGAACTGTATTCATAGGTTTTGGGAATCGAATGATATGTTGGGACTATCCTATGGCGAGGTTTTTCTCATATTAGGAGCTACTGCTGCTCTTATTGGTATGACCTTTTCACTTTGTTATTAGTATGTAATTGCCATTTCTGTTGGGTGGTGGTTCCTGCTTTTTGTATTATTTCTTTTTCTTCTTCTCTTCTGGGATTGGGCGTATGTAAATGCACTTTACAAAGTCTTGCTTATTTAATGCTTCACCTTAAAAAGAGTATGAACAGTAAATAGTGCTTTTCTAAATGTTAGGGCCCAAGGACCTTCCAATTATAGCTAGAACAGCAGGAAGATTATCTGGCCGTGCAATTGGATATGTTCAGTTGGCACGTGGCCAATTTGAAAGCGTCATGCAGCAGTCCCAAGCTCGCCAGGTTGGTGTTTACCTGCACACAACAAGGTTTATGTCTTACTTCACATGCATGTTCGAGAAACTGAAAGTCCTAGCACTTTGTTTTACTAGTTGCAGATGAAATTACATTGTACTTTAGGAGTTTGACGCTATTCTATTTGTTAACAGTTGGTCCTTCTAGTAAAGGGTGAATAATTTGGGGCGAACTAACCATTTCCTAGGTAACATAGGAACATGGTTCAAATTCTCTAACTGTAAATAGTGTCTTTGAGAACAAAAGGTGCATATGTGTCGTGTGTCTTATTAGATGACATTCTCTGTTCAAACTGAAGGGCATATTGCCTAATCTCCACTTTAATCAAGAGCCCCTTGGCTATATACTAGTAAACCACACCACTTTAGCATTTTGTAGTACTATTTGACTGAAGTATAAAGTAATTGAGAGAAAAGATGAAGTAGGTATAGCTCCATAAGAAGAAACAAGAAAATAGTGGAAAACTTAATAATAAGAAAAAGAAATCATATAGCAGAGCCCCATATAGAAAATCATAGAGTTTCAAGAACATATAGACTTTCTTATATGAATAAAGTGCACAATAGCTCACACCTTGAACTTATGGTAGTGGGAAAAAAAAAAAAAAAAAAAAACGGAAAACAATAAAACAAAGGAGATGAGGAGTTCTGTTGTATACTTGTATGCATGATGCTGACTTGGTATGTGTCTTGTTGTATGCAGGATGAACTTACTCCGCTATTTATTTTATATTAAGTGTTTTTACTATAAAAATTTATTATTTTTGGTGTGTGACTCATGTCTATGTGCATGCAACTTGTGTCTGCTTTCATCCCGAGTAAACATAATGATTTTTCTTCCTGCAAGCTGATTTTGAATTGGAAAATTTGGACATTTATCTTACAGGTTCATAAAGAACTGCAAGATACAATGGCTCAGTTAGAAGCCATACGGCATGAAATCCGATCAGTTTCTTTCATGAATCCTGGTCCCTTGACAACAAGGCTAGTGGACAATGTTACTAGCCAGAGTCCTGCCCCTAAAGGTAAGGTACTATGCTTTTATCAAGTCCTTTATGGTAATTGGAATGCCTATTCTTTTCTCATGACTTCTTTATTTACCTCACCGGAGTACAGCTGCAGTGGAGTTGGAATCTCCAAAATGTTCTCAAGAGAGCAAAGAAGAAATTGAGAGCACAAATACTACTATGGTCAAGGTTGCTTTGCAACTACACGCTTATCTAAGATTCCTGAGCTTTCACTTTCCTAACTAGCAAACCTTTTTCTCCTTAAGGATCAAAGTTCAAGCGAAATGCTTTCTGACATGCATAGTCAAGCAACTGCATATTCAAGATTGGCAGAATCTACACCCTCAATCACAAATTCAATGGACGAAGTTCTCAAAGAGCTAACTGACGAGTCTGGTCGGTTCATTGTTCTTCCTATATCAGCTGAAAGTGCTAAATTATTGCCCAGTCGGCAAGGTAATTAATTATCTCTGAAGTTTTGAAGTTTACAGTATATAGTTGTGTACTTCTTTCCCTTCTCTCTCTCTTTTTTTTTTTTTTTTTTTTTTTTTTTTTTTTTTTTTGCTACAAAGAACTTACTGTCAGTTTGGTGCCAGGTGACTTGAGGGGATCGGATATATTGTTGGAGGCAGTCATTGAGGCAGATGTGGCACAGAATGCAAAAGGATTCTTTTGCAGTCTCGGACCGAGAAGAAAAATGACTGAAAACGGCAGAGCATTGTCTGGAGGAGTGAAGGGCTCGACATCAACGACATGGATAATTGTCAAGCTAATGGACAAATTTTTTTTGAAGTAACTTTTGTTAGCAATGTTGCAGTTACGGCTTGCATTTTTATACTCAAACATGCTTGTTGCATTATGGTCGTGCTGGATTCTTAGCAGACTAGCAGTCAAACATGACAATTTTATTTTATTTTTTTCCTTTTTTCATATGGTAGTGTTAGCCATGGAAGTTGATTAAAGTAAAGGAAGATTTTTGTTACATGGTTATGTTGGCCGTGCAAGTTGATTGAAGCAATGCAAAAGGTCTGTTATTTGTAAAGGAACATCTCAGTAGGATAGCTTCATAAAGTTTTTGAGGTTTTAGCTTCTTTTGGAGATATCCAAGAAAGCGAAATTTGTAGTTTATGATGTAACTTAGCTAGGCATCTGATAGTTCAATTTGTCGATAAGTTGCTCATATTTCCTTGTTTCTTATCTACCTGATCAGTAGATGGTAAACCAATGGCCAAGTAATTAATTATAAGCCAAGTCAATGTGACATCAATAAAACCTAATAACAATGTCCATGTTGTTTTCTGGAGAAAACTTCTAATGACTTGTCAAAATCTGAAGTCATTTTATATTCTCTCAGTCACAGACTGGCTCCATTTTGTATGAATATTTCTCTGGACTTTGGAGCTGTGAGATGTCATAAGGTAGAATCACTGGTTTATATCCTTTGTACTTTCCACTTCTGAGGAAGTAAATTGAGCTAATTAACCCAGTAAATTCTTTGTTCACAATCATGAAAAACTTGAAAAAAACAGCTGCAATTCTGTTACTTGTAGTTTATGTCATAGTAGGAATCAAACTGATACACTGCTTGGAAAAAAATGCCTCTTTATGCATTGAAATTGAAAGACAAGCTCTGTTAAACTTCAAGCAGTCTTTAGATGATCCTTCTAACCTTCTATCTTCTTGGAATGCAACAAATGACTGCTGCAGGTGGGAGCGCGTCGTCTGTGACACCTCGACTGGTCATGTTCATGAGCTCCAGCTCCAAAGCCCTGATTGGAGTTCAAGATTGGGATGCGAAATAAGTCATTCTATCCTCAACCTCACACGTCTGAGATTTCTGGACTTAAGCCAAAACAATTTTGAAGGCACTCAGATTCCAAGCTTCATCGGGTCTTTGGTAAGTCTAGAGTACCTAAATTTGTCTTCTGCTGAATTTCAAGGAATTGTTCCTTCTAGAATTGGGAACCTTCCAATTTGCGCAGTTTAGGATTAAGCGAGGCATTAGAAGTTGATAATCTGAGCTGGTTGTCAGGCCTTTCCCGTTTGGAGTACTTGGACTTGAATTATGTTAACCTTAGCAAAGTGCCTGACTTGTTTGAAATTGTGAACTCAATGCCTTTGTTGATAGAATTGCACCTGTCTCATTGTAGTCTTGATTCTCTCGATACTCTTACTCATCCTAACTTTTCACATCTCGTGGTTCTTGATCTTTCTAGCAACGATATGACATCTCTTGTGCGTGATTGGATCTTTTCACTTAGGAATGTAGTATCTCTTGAACTGCAAAGGAATAATTTTGTTGGGCAAATTCCAGTTTCTGCCACTAGCAATATGACCATGCTTAGATATCTTGATCTCTCCCAAAATCATTTCAATTCCAGTATACCTGATTGGCTGTACAATTTGTAACAACCTTGAGTTTCTGTCCTTGAGCATAAATTCATTTTCTGGAAGCATTTCGAACTCAATTGTGAATCTCAGCTCTTTGAGAAGCCTAGATCTGTCAAGTAACAAGTTCTCTGGGAAAATTCCTTGGCAAGTAGGAACACTATGCAACTTGCAAAATGTTGAACTATCATTTTAACAAATTTGAAGGTGATCAGTTGTCGGAAATCTTTGGTGTTAGCATGTCTAAATGCTTTATAGGTTCTCTGGCAACATTAGGCCTGCGTGCTAATCGCCTTACTGGTCAGCTAACAGAGCAACTCGGAGAATTTCAGAATATTCAGACCCTTGATCTGGGCAACGATACATTTACAGGTGCAATTCCTCTTAATCTAGGGAACTTGTCGTCGTTGGAGATACTGAGACTGGATAACAATAAGCTGACCGGAAACTTTCCTGTGAGTTTTGGTCAGCTTTCCAATTTGGAAGTGCTTGTGAGGGAAAATAACATGCTGGAAGGTGTTGTGTCAGAGGATCATTTTTCCAACCTGACAAAACTGGATATTCTGTTTGCTTCTGGAAATCCATTGACATTGAGAGTTCCTCAAGATTGGAGTCCACCATTCTAGCTCAGTACCATCTTTCTCAACTAATGGAAATTATGGAATGTGGGTGCTCATATTCCGACTTGGTTCAAATCACAGTGTAGCATTTCAGGTATCGATTTATCTCAAACAGGCATTACTGGTGGAATTCCTGACTGGTTTTGGAACTTATCCAGCATAAGTTCTATGAATCTCTCTCACAACCAATTGCAAGGTGAACTTCCTGAAAGTTCTGGTCCAAATTGGGTGTACTTGAGTTCCAACAGGTTTACTGGTACATTGCCCCGAATATCTTACGGTGTCAGTGAGCTAGAACTATCCAACAATTCCTTGTCTGGTGGCCTTCCTGAGATGTTATGCAGCTCTTCCAGTAAAACTTATTCATGAACCATTCTTCACCTTGGAAGAAATCGTTTATCAGGAGAAATTCCTGATTGCTGGATGAATTGGCCTTTGTTAGTGGTAATAAATCTTGGAAACAATAATCTGTCAGGAAGGATTCGGTTGTCTTTGGGGCTTTTGGTAAACCTGTTGTCGCTGAATTTGTACGACAACTCTGTCCGGACATATACCTTCTCTACAGAACTGACAAGTCTGATAAAGTCGAACCTTTCCATAAATGAAATACAAGGTGGTTTTCCAGCATGGTTAGGAACAAGTCTTTGGAACTTGAGGATTCTCATCCTACGCTCAAACATGCTTGGTGGTGAAATTGGTAATGAAATCTGTGAACTCGGCTTCCTTCATGTGTTAGACCTGGCAGACAATATGTTTTCCGGGTTTGTACCTAAATGCCTCAGAAACTTGACAACAATGACTTCAGAAATCAAGCTGGCGAATTACAGTGCTCAAACTTACTATTATTTCTTGGGTGTGTTTACGGAGAGTGCGTATGTGGCTACAAAAGGGAATGAGCTACAATACATACGACACCATTCTCTCACTGTTCAGCAGTATTGATCTTTCGAATAATCAGTTATCTGGACAGATTCCCAATGAAATAACGGTTCTTGCTGGATTGAGGTCACTAAATTTATCTGGGAATCATTTTAGTGGACATATACCAGATAAGATCGGTGATATGGGACTACTGGAATCTCTAGATCTCTCGAGGAATCAACTGTCTGGTGAAATTCCACGCAGTATATCGACTTTAACCTTTCTGAATTATTTGAACTTGTCTCACAATATCAAGGAGAATTCCCCTACGCACGCAACTCCAAGGCTTTGACATGTCGAGCTTTACTGGCAATGAGCTGTGTGGCCCTCCACTCGATAACAGTTGTACACACAAAAATGATAGTCCAGGAACCGATCAACATGATGCAGGTTCTGAAACTGAACTTGATTATTGGCTTCTCGTGTGCGTTGATTTAGGATTTGTTGTGGGATTTTGGGGATCATGTGGGACTCTGATCTTGAAGAAGTCATGGAGACTGTATGTGGAGGAAACTTTGCGCATGATCTTCTTATCTTAGCATATGTAATTGTTCTTAGAATTGTCAATTGTGTTTTCTACTGAGTCTGTGTATTAGAGCTATTTCACCGAGTATTTTCGTTCCTTGCTAACTGGTTTTGCTAGAATTGTGTATGCAATATGCTGCTCCAGATTGTGGTATCTTTGGTAAGAAAGTACTAATATGTCCATGGCAGATTGGCAATCACTTAGAAACATGTTTGAGCTGCCGTTGAGAAAAATGAAAAACTTTCATTCCTTTCTAAAAAAATAGAAGCCTCAACTACTACTTCTTTCTAAAATGCTATAAAGGGCTAAAATCATTATTGGAAGATGAAGATTGAAGACAGGGAGGTAAACAATTGCACAGTTACAATCAAAACCACAATAATGAAAAGCAATTATACTCTCTAGTTCATCATGATATGACTTGGATAGATCAAAGAGTGAAGTTTAAGTTGCTCTAGTTCATCATGATATGACTTGGATAGATCAAAGAGTGAAGTTTAAGTTTCTCTCAATATTTTTTTTTTTTAGCTCTAAACTGGACTGAAATCTCGAGGGTGTTCATTAAACAACTCTAGATGAATAGCCTTTAGATTTTCAACTTTAGATCATTCTTTAGAGGAGTCTCATATTTGTTTCCTAAAACGCTATCCCTATATCAACTTGTTACTCGTATACTAATTTTAGGGATGTTGTGGTTTTATTGCCAACTTCAAGGTTCCTATTTACAACGTAAAAGCATAAAAGTTGAAGGTGGGGCCTCTCGGTCTCCTAATCCAAACATCTACAAGCTACTATTTCTCTATTAATTAAACATAAAAAATTATAAAATATATTTATATTAATATTACAATTCATATTATCATCATTTATTTAAAAATTACGTCGTCGTTGCATTGTAAAAAAGAAAAACAAAACACCCCATGGCGTGGCATCGAGGCAAAAAATACCCCGACGTCGTGGCATCGATCTTCAATGCGTGGTCTTATAATCCAAGGGATGTTATTGACAATTTGAAGAGAACGTTGTCTAATGAGGAAATGAATCAAATGGTGTCATGGTATAGACGGTATGAGTGAATAGTTTTTTGTATTTTATTTTATTTTGTTGGAAACGCCAAAGTTTATTTTGTAAGAATACAATTACAAAAAGTTGTGCATAAAGATTGCACACCTAAAGGAACTAAACCACCAAAATCGAATAATATAAATCGTAGAACTTGGGATAGTTTGATGGCAAGGGAAAAATAGAGATAATGTATGCAAAAAGAGTAAGGATTATCTATTACCGACCTTTTTTGCTTTTGTTTTTTGTTATCAATCAGGTTACAATAGTACATATAATATAATAAGGGTAACATAGTAACACTACAGTTACAAATTACAATAGTACAGAAGGTAAGAAATAGTAACAAACTACTAACAACAGAAGGTAATAAACTAACATTACAAAATGTAAGTAAGAAAGGTCACTACAAAACCAAAGTAGGAAACATATATAGTAACAACCAAAGTAGGAAACATATATAGTAACAAATGGATATGTATGTTATAGATAATATATTGCCAATGATATTACTTAAAAACTCGTTATTATTGCAATATATTACACACCTCTTTTCTTATTTTATTATTTTTTAAAGTCATACCCGAGACAAACTATAGTAATACATGTTGAGTATACAATCACCATGTCAAAAACTCCAGGCATTGAAGCATGAGCTTTTGGAGAAATTAAATTAATTATTTTTATAAGCATCAAGCACATGAATATGACAGGAGGGAAAAGTTAAATCTCCACTAGAGATTAAGTGTTTACCATATATACAAAATTAAGTGATATTTTTTCCATAATGATTTATTTTGTGAAAAAAATCAATTCGCTTCCCCCGAATTCATGAGTTGTCACATGAGGAAACCGATGAAAGCTCCCAAAGCCAGGAAAGTCCATATAATGTTAGGTGATAGGAAATCATATTATGATGTTGTCGTCGTGTTAATTAATAGCTAGACTCGATACTATATTTTTGCCTCTACATGGAGATGCATGGACTGTGAATGTAAAATCCGAACTACAATATCTCTCTAACCCTAAAATGTAAATAATCAAACAACTTATGTAATTCTACTATAAGGGGGATAAAAACGTAATTGATTAATCTATGATGGGGTTCGAATGTAATTCACTCTTAAAAATTCATGAATATTACTTTGCGTATTAACTATATATTTCGTTCAGATGTAATTTGGTCTTAAAAATTACTTTACATGTTAACTATATATTTAAATTTAAGTATATAAACATTTCCTATATGTTTTCATTTTTATTTTTTTAAATTCTGCCATTTTTATGTATTCGTTTCGTTTATTTTTTTCGCTTTCGTGCTTCTTAGATTAGTACTTATGTCCAACCCAAAATAACCCGAGTGGTTGCCACACGGTTATATTGTTCATTTTGTTTTACATTAAAATTAAATTGAAAAAAAATATCAAATTAGAAAGGTTCTGTTCATTTTACCTTATATTTAATTTCATTATGTGTAGTTATTTATATTTGTTTAATTGAATTTATATTTTAAATAAATCCAATGCAGATGTTTTCGGTTCAATTTAATTTAAATTAATTAAATTTAATTCAATTAAAAGTCTTTTTCAAATGAATCAACGAACCCGAGCAATAATATACAATAGAACCTGCATAAATTAATTCTAGATAAAATAATAACCTGGATTAAATAATATTTTTCTCCGGTCCTGACTTGGGACCAACGTGCTAAATTGATAACCTGGCTAATATTATAAGATAATAACTTTTCTTAAACTCAAATTGTAACGCCCCAAAACCAAAATAGGGTACGTTTTCGGCCGTGTATCGTGAGATGGGCTCACGCCAACACGAAGCCTATCCTTTGAATCCTCTATAACAATAAAATTAACTCGAATGTACATCAGAGCGTCTAAAATCCCATTACAATAAACAATGAATCACAAATTAATAACCTCAAAAATATAAACCATCCGAGTACAAAAAATAACTACTCAAACTTCAATATCCAAATCCTTGTAGTACAAACTTTAACCTTATAATCTTTAAATCTCCATAACTCTAGCCCGGTTTATGCCAACGAAAAACCTCCACAATGCCACATTGACTTTTACACTGAAACTGAGGGAGTAAGGGGGTGAGCTGGGAGCCTAGTAAGAAAGATATCTCGACACTTTTACCGGATCAAGCACATGTTGCAAAATACTTATATCACACACATACAAAATCTTTAGCATGGTATAAATTACGAAACACTTAGCTTGAATCAGACATACACACTATGGCCACACATACAATGGTGGCACATCGTGTCGGCTTTCACACATAACACTACACAAAACAGAACACTGGGAGTACTCCAAAGCACGACAATCCTCTCGAAAGGGTCACACACTTCACATGCATACCGATGAACGGAAACATACACTTAACCATGCTTTCACAAATTAATTATTTTCACACACAACGAAAATACAGTTTGGGAATTCACATACTTAATCCTCAGATAATTAATATATCAAGTCTCATACATTGATATAATATCCACAGTTTCATAATTTCAACAATTTGTAAAATATCATAATATTTAATCATTTGTAAAACAGAAGCAAAAGTGTCAATAATCCCCCTTAGCTCGCATTCACAATAATTCGTAATTAGATCCAGCGTAATTAACCACCCAAGGTAAAATTCGATTCCCGCGCTCGAGTATCGTCCATGTCAATAAAATATAAGGTTGATCAACTTCGCCGAATTAACACCAACGACATGATAATGAAAACTCCACTTCCTCAATGTCCACCATCGGCAACCAATAAACAACAATAAATATAATATTAAAATCCACTGTATCATTAAATCCCACCAACAAAGAAAGCAAAGACCATGCTACGTACTGTATCATACCTTAATCATCATTGTCCTTAAGCTCCAATTAATTGTACCCCATATATCTTCAAAGTATATCATACGACACCCTTATCGTTTCTCGACATGTTCTACAATATTCTCTCCTTCCATTAGCAGCCGCCATTAGGTTAACATCACCAATCAGTTGTGCTATTAAGGTCTTAGATACTTAAATACGGAACTCATCATGCCGTCCTAATTCTCATCCACCTCTAACTTATACTCATTGGGCCGGTAGTGGTCTGTACATTATCAAGCGAGCCCAAATTAAAATATCCATAAGTCATCACCACTTATTGATCCATCTATGTCCACCTCGAATTATCAGTCTATAAAATAACCACTTATAAAATTTAACCCGTCAACTTAAGTCCATATAATTTCAGCTCCAAAATATAAAAATATTTTTAGTCCAAAAGGTTTCGGGTTATTACACAAATAGGTCCCATCGAATACATAAATTAATAATTTACTAATTTTATTAATATATATATATATATATATATATATATATATATATATATATATATATATATATATATATATATATATATATATATATATATATATATATATATATATATACACACACACTTCATTTTCTCTGGGATAGTTTAAAAGGTCCTCAACATCCATTATATTACGATAATT
Source organism: Plantago ovata (assembly GCA_028274465.1). Classification (NCBI taxonomy): domain Eukaryota; kingdom Viridiplantae; phylum Streptophyta; class Magnoliopsida; order Lamiales; family Plantaginaceae; genus Plantago; species Plantago ovata. The sequence goes on along the minus strand of CM051457.1, from coordinate 8,671,954 downwards.
CAACTCTTTAATTGAGATTTGGAGCTCTTGAACATCTTCATCATTCACTGGAGGAATTTATGAATTTTCAGTATCCGTGTTCCGATACTTGCAATGCTGAAAACAATTAGCAATTGCATTCTTTTCAACATCGGTTGTCCAAGCTAAAATTGCAAGATTAATTGCTTGCAATCTTCTATGGATTGGAATATTATTGTAATATTTTCTCCGTATATCACATAACAACCAATTATTAAAAAAAAACGCTACATATTTTTAAATAATATATGATTCACTTATTTTCTGAACGATCGAAATAAAGTTCACATGTTTACGGATAAGCTATTATATAAATTAATAAAATATTAATTTATATATAAATTAATATCTGGATAAGATAATAATTGTTTACCTTCCCAAAGTTAGAGTCGTCGTGCGAGTAGCAGTCTAGCAGATAGTCAGCTAAAGTACTTCATTACAAAGGCCTGTTTAACACAAAGAAACCCATAAATTTGAGTTGGGCCGGACCAAATTGTGGTCTTGTGTAGACCACGCGTCCAATAGCGAATCGACTATGCACCCACCCACCCACCCACCCATGATGGTGAGAAATTAGAACCTGAGAGACTCCCAATTTGTATCTCTTTTTCCCAAATCCTCCATCGTTTCAGCTCCCATTGACACAGAGAGCTCACAAATCGGACTGAAAATGCTTGCCCGTCTCGCTTCTCAACGCCTCCTCGAGATCCGTCAGGCGTTCCGTGGATTCCCACAGGTCTGTTCTCTTAATTTCTCTTGTATATTTCACGCAGCCTGCTTCTCCCTTTCCCGATCGATCGTTTTGGTTTCATATTGGATTAGTGTTTCTGTTACAGGCATCGCGATCCTTCTCGACTGCGTTGAACTATGTAAGTTGAAAATATTTTTTTATTTTTTATTTTAATTTTTGGGAGTTCGATTTTGAGTTGTTGAAATGCAGCATATTGATGGTCCCGAGAATAGTCCAGACCTACCATGGGAATTCACCGAAGCTAACAAGGCGAAGGTTAGTGATAATCCTTGCTTGATTTGTCCTGAAGCTCTATGGCTGTTTTCTAGTTCTGTATTGAGTGACTATAGCTTAGAATAGATGCTTAGATACTTGGAGTTTTCTTCTGGAGAATTGCATTATGGGGAATTAAATAGTTTAATTGGATTTTGTTAGCTCCTCTGGTGTGCCCTTGATCAATTGCTTTCGTAAATTTGGATCTGATTGTACATTCTTAGGAATGAAATTAGCTGAAATTGTATCCTTATTTTGTTTAGTTAGCACTGAGATAGAAAGCTGTTTAATTTCCTTAGATTAAAGTGATTGATTTAGGTGATGACCTTATTGTTCATGGGATAGACTATAGAGCACGCTCATTTTTTTTACTGCGCCTGATGCTTGGCACGCTTGGTATTTGATATTGGTTTTCTCTTTTTATTCATTTCTTTATCCAATTCTGAGTATGTGTGGTAGTTAAATGCATCAGATACTTGGTATGCTTGGTTTTAGATTTTTTTTTTTTTTTTTTTTTTTTTTTTTTTTTTTTATCTCCCAGTTTTGAATATGTGAGCCAGATAATTGATTCACATATTCAGTGTGTATTAATGAAGCTACAAAGTTCGAAACCGAAAAACAAACAGCAATGATTGTAAAGTTTACTTTTCACTACTGCACATAGGCTAACTGTCATCTGGAAGGATTGGTGGACTGGTTCCCAGATGTACTCCATGAAATTGTATCGTAATTCTTCCTTCCAGCATGTTCCTGCGCACTGCTTTTGTATATTTGTTGTAAAATCATGTAGAGCTGAGCAGGGAGTAAGCACTAAAATAAACTTCTATTTTACCAATGTAGAGCTGAGCAGGGAGTAAGCACTAGTATAAACTTCTATTTTACCAATGTGAAGCTGAAACACACGGATATCAAGTAGCTACAATTCTTCTATAGCAGCTTGTAAAGAGTCTTTGTGCCAATTCTATTTTAGTTGTTCTGAAATTCTGAATAAGAATGATTGCTAACGTTCTATTTTCCACAGGCTATGGAGATATTGTCTCACTATCCATCAAATTATAAGCAATCCGCAGTCATTCCTTTACTAGATCTTGCACAACAGCAAAATGGAGGCTGGCTTCCAGTTTCAGCAATGAATCACGTAAGTTGACATCTTCATATCCATGTGTTCGTATTGTGTTGCAAGTCTTCGCCTACCCATTTGAATCTAATTGAAATAGTACTCTTGGGATTTCCTTGTAAAATGTAAAATGTTAAATGTTGCATGAAATGCATTTGTCTTGTATAATATCATATACATGCCTATGCCTGGGTATTGTAGTTTCGAGATTCTGAATTACAAAGAAGATATTTATTAGCTTTAAACTTGCTTGATAATTATGAACTGACAGTTTTAGGCGAGTGAACACTAATGTATATAATTGCAGTAATTCCCAAATTATTTCCTTGTAAAGGTTCTGGAAAATTGATCAAGAGAACTGTAGCTTAAAAAATTGGTCATTGTTAAGAATGCTAGCAACTTATTCCTGTAGTTGCTTGGGCGTTTTTCACAACACGAGCAACTTGTTTGTATTTGACCTTTTAAAGTTCTTTGGTTTCTACCACTATTACTATTCTGCTGTACTATTTCTCCTTCAAGCACCTCACTTTTTTAACTAAGAAATCTAGAAACTTTTATGATCAGGCTGCTTGAATTGTTTTTTGTTTTGTCTGTATAAGTTTATCCTTCGCAATATGTAGAACATCCTTGCTACAATATAATATCCTTGTAATTCACTGTTGAGCACGAAAATGCATGTTATCTATATAACATAAAACAAATTCTGCTATGAAAAGTGTGTGATTTTCAATTCAGAAACCGCATTAGTTTCAATAATGATGGAGGCTCATGTAAAACAATTCTGGAGACTCCTCTTTATTGGCATGCACCAAGGCATTTATTTGTTGCAATATTGAAAGTTAGTGTCGCTAAAGCTCTTATTTTGAACTAAAAAGGAACTGATTGATCCACCCCGTTTCTCTTTATCTTTTTGCTGCCCCCCTCTTGATGCTTGTATACAATCTTTTCGTGCCTGATTAATGCGGTTGTATTAATGAGAGTGATTCACATACTATTCCTTCTATGATAAAAGGTCGCTAAGGTCATTGAAGTTGCTCCAATTCGTGTGTATGAGGTTGCAACCTTCTATTCAATGTTCAACCGCACAAAGGTGAGTCCTTTGCTTCAATTCAGTGATGCATTATGATTTGATTGTGTATGTTTTATCTGTCTCATTGGAAAGAATGCTAATGTTTATTTAAGGTTGGCAAATATCACCTTTTGGTCTGTGGCACTACACCTTGCATGGTTCGTGGTTCCAGAGAAATTGAAGACGCATTACTGAAACATCTGGGAGTGAAACGCAATGGTAAAGTCCTGCTTGACTCATCTAACAACTCTACTCTCTTTCATTCCGTACTTATGTTTGGAATCATCTTTCATTTTTTTTTTTTTTTTTGCAGAAGTAACCAAGGATGGCCTGTTTTCTGTTGGAGAAATGGAATGCATGGTGAGTTTCCTGCCCAGAAAAACCTGTCTGATCATGGACCCTGGGATAGTGATTAGATTCATTGCGTAAAAAGTTTATTTGTTCCCTGAGTGACAGGTGTTCAACTTAGAATGTCTTTTACTGCACGGGCTTTTAACTTCTGTGCGAAGATTAGTATTTACTAATGATTTTATCTGAGTTTCTCCTTTATTTTACCTATTCTACCAATTGTTAATATCAGTATATAAATAAAATCTAAGAACTTTCAAAAAATCTGAACAAGTTAAAAGTTTGAAATGCTAGACAATTGGATACTACTATGACTTAATGGTGTACCTTTAGTTCATGGTCGTACTTGGTAGACACTAATTTTTGTCACTTTGGATCACATATCTTCGTGAATAGCTGATTTGGGCTTTCAGGTACACCTTGAGTGCTTTTTATAATATAACTAAGATCTCAAAAGACCTGAAAAGGCAGAAATTCGTCATTGTAAACTCGTCTAGTATGCCTGCATTGAATAGCTTTGTATTTCTTCATTCTTCTTACATATTATATCAGGATGAAAAATAATTCTACTAAATGTGGCCAGTCGTCTCGCTAGTGATACAATACCTTTGAAAGGAACATGAAAATAGATTTATTGTGTTTTTCTTGTTATATGATGTGAGGCCATATTTGGTCCTGACAGGGATGCTGTGTAAATGCCCCAATGATCACGGTTGCTGACTATTCTAACGGTTCTGAAGGGTATACCTACAATTATTATGTGAGTACTAGCTTCATGCATCTCTTATCAAGTTAATACTAAACCATGAGATGATTCTCGATTTACATCACTCTCTTCTGCTTGTTTCAGGAAGATGTGTCTCCAAAGGTAGTTGTCGACATTGTTGAGGCATTGAAAAGGGGAGAGAAGCCACCAGTAAGACAACTAACCCTCACATGATGTTTGTTATCCAAGCTTTTGCTGCTTGTTTACTGATTTGATCTTTAATCTGCAGCGTGGCACCCAAAATCCAAAACGCATAAACTCCGGACCTGAAGGTGGGAACACATCATTATTAGGCGAGCCAAAGCCTCCTCCATGCCGGGATCTTGACGCCTGCTGAAAAAGTTGATCTTTTCACTTTCCTTTATTTATTCCTAATAAATGATGAAAAATATGAAACTGTGCTTTAGAAGTTCGCATGATGCAATTGTGCAATTTAGTCGCAGTTTCCATGTTTATGTGGCTCATCCCTCCATCAATACAGGGGATGGATATTGCACCGAGTATTTAAGCTCGGAGTCACGAAAGCCTCATTTGTACTTCTGGATTCTTTGTATTAAATCACCAATTTGTGTTTCTGGTGCTGTATGTCAAACTGGTAGATTGAATATACTGATACTTGTTTTTGTTCTGTATCTTAATTGAGGTTGTGAGAGTAGAGACTCTTCAAGGCTTTTTGAAACTGCCTCTTTTTGGCACACACCCAAAGCTTCTAAGACTCTAATTACCTACTCTCACATGCCCCAGAACCAGAAGCCTCAGCTCGTTTATAGAGACAAGGAAATTTTACTTTCAAATGCCAACATACTATATAATTTAAATTAATGAAATTGAAAAAAAAAAAAAAGAAGCTCATTTTCGTTTAACTTATGATAACTTCTTAGCCTTGGTTCTTTTTGTCTAAAAATATTAAGTTGAGATGCATCAAGTATTAAGTTCAATGCATTAAGTATTAAGTTCAGTTAGTAGTATTTTGTCCTAGAAATACCCTTAATCCTATTAACTATCAAAAAATTTGTTCACATAATACCTTTCACGGTGATGACAAATCCACATCAGATTTGAACGACATATTAAAGCACAATGCCGTCAATGCGGTGGTAATACGATTGAATTCTTATTGAGATCTTGGGGGGATCTATATGCTTGTTTTTTGTTTTTTTTTCTTCGTATTCGTAATAAGCATGTTCACTGAATGCCCAACGGTTGAAATGTTATTTAGATAAAATGCTCTTGATGAAGTCAAACCACTTTATTTCTTCTGATTTGTAAAAGACGGTGCCAAATATTCAGTTGTTGTTGAGCTGCGTGGATCAGGTGCGTTGGTACTTGTGTGTCTATAACAGATTCTATTTACATAGGAGTTGTGGGATGTTTCTTCACGCTGTTAAGGTTGTTGATTCAATGACTGGGGAGAATTTGGAGCTCAAGTTACAGGCTTTTCGTGAATTGGGTTTATCAGGGACTGTTTGGTTTGTCCTTGGAGAATTTGGAGCGCAGCAAGTATTTGGTACCGTGAACAAGTCCTACTTCTTGCTACCGTTAAGTACACGATATCAGTCATCCGAATCCGATAGCACTAGCGTACAGTGAGATACAAGCCTGAGGCTGAGTAGTAATTAAGAGCCTGATTAATGAATGAGTGGGCTTGACTTCTCTCCCTTTGCATTCCAACAGACGTGATATTTGTAAGTGGTTACAAACTTCTCTCTTTCATTCTTTAAGATCAACATGAAGCGAAAATGACATTACAAAAAATTCTTGATGAAACAGAGGAAAGGAAACACAAAATACGCAACAAAAGATAAAATGAACTAACGAATCCGAGCCAGCGTCCTCCACATAGTCACAGAACCAGTCACACTGGTGAATTACAATCTCGACTAAATTTTTCTTGGATCCGAGTCGATGGACATTTCTGACAATGGATCACAACAGTCCTGCATTCAGTCACCACCACATGATATATCTTCTGAAAGGCGGTGTACATCTCATCTTTGGTCTCAGCTCCAACAATAACAATCTTTCCAGATGGATATACCATAAATATGAACTTGTTATCAGCGTTCATATGATCATCTTCGAGTCTGCCTCGGTTGTGGCACCAGTACAGATCATCTTTCCACTAGCAAGAATGAGGGCAGTGACTTTAGGTTCTCGAATACTCAAAGTTACCATTGCAAAACGCTTATCACGGTTATTTGGCAGGAAGACGGAAGAAGGTAGCTTCAACGTTCCATATATAAGATCAATAAATTCGTCGAAATCACAATTGGGCTTATTCTGTCCTCAGGTGCTTGGAGGAGGCTATGCATTCCAGGTCCAATTTTCAGTCTAAATTTATTGAGGACACCAGTTTTGAATGGTCGGGATCGGAATACCATCAACATTCTGGGCCTCTACAGAAGCAGAAGCAGAAGCAGCATCAGCCATTATTAGATCATCGGCTAAGCTGATTCTCTCTACCTGATCAAGAAAGAACATGCCTATTTGATAAATAAAGGATTAACCAATAACAACAACAACAACCCAAATATCAATCGATCATATAATTAAAGAAACAAACAATTAATACACTACAAAATGAATCAATTTACAAACCTTTTTCATCAATTTCCTAGAACAACTCATTTTACAAAACTGGGCTCTGGATTTTATCAACTGATGACAATTGACAAGGCTCCATCGATATATGTTATGTATATATACGGGAGGAATATTAGCCCTAACTAATCCCCCCATCAGGGCTGGCTATAGGGGTGTGCGGGCGCCCGACAGCACATGGCCTTCGATTTTTTAACCCCTAATTTTTGGCCCATTAGTCTAATAATATAAATACAATATGTTACAAATTATGAAAAACATGATTTTATATTAAATATTATGAAAAATCAATCTAAACAATTATTCACACCGTCCCGACGAATACTATACCTCTACTTTTTGCACTGTTTATGTTTATAATGATAATAATGCATTATTATATAGATTGTTTGAGGATTGTGCTATTTTATTTTTAATTAAATGTGTTGTACGTAGGAGCAGATAGTCCAGTCCAATTGCCAAGGAGAGATATATTTTCTTACTCATTGCATGTATGCATACGTGGCCATGCACTTCATTTTCTGAAAGGATACGATCGGAAAAAATGCCACAACTCCCAAATTTGTGGACTAGTCCGCGAAAATCAACCCCATGAGGGTCCAAAAACTCAACGTGGTATTTATATTCTTCCTGCACAAGAACGGGGTTTTGAATCCATTGAGCACATTTCCGATGTCACCCAAGCGCTTTAAATTGGTTTTAAAGACTTGTGATGACTACAATGAAGTGAAATTTAGGACTTCGAAAACCCGTACGGAGGAAACAATGGGAGCTGTTGAAGGTTACCGTTGTTAACGAAATTTAAGTGTCTACAAATGGGCCAAATTAGTCAAACCTCAAATCTCCAAACTCTAACTTAGGAAACAATGTGCCTTCCCACATACTCATAAATCTCTAGTTCATGTTTAATCAATTTTTTATCTGAAAATTTTATTTTTGTAGTATAGAAACAACTAATCAAATGAAGAAGTCTGTTATGTGAGAAGAGGATATAATTTTATTTTATTTTCTTTTTCAAGTTATGAAAAGACAAAAAAACACCCTGATTGACTACTCCAAAAAGGATTTGGTGTTTCTCTAAAGCAGCGAAGCAGCAACAAACAAACCCATTTCTTTTGCAACCCACAGTCTCCACAATAGGTGATCGATCCACAATGGGAATATCAATATCCGACAGCGAGAGGCTCCTTGCAGCTAAATCCAGCAAGGAAATTCTCGATTTCTTGGAAGAAATGGAACCTTTCATTGAAGAGAAGGTGTTGGGATTAGGGTTGATGCAACTGCTTGACTCTGAAGGTGGCGGGCGACCCAGAAAAGGTATTGTCTCTTGGTAAAAGGGCTTTAGATATCTTTCTTAAATGTGAACGTACTGGCATTACTCTTCCGCCACTCGTTGGTTGGGCTTCTGTTGTTACTCGTCTCTTATCTGTGTTGGGTGCTGCTTCTTATAACTTGAAAAAATATGATGAGAGCTTGAAATATTTAGAATCAGAAAAACCTTGACAAGGATTATGTTGGTTATGACCCTAAATCTGATGATGACTATGATAAATTTTTTAACAATATACTTATATACATACTGTTCAGCTTTTACTATTAAAGTTAAGAAAGCTATGGCATGGGTAGGCTACAAGAGTGTGTTCTTCATTCTAGGAACATTCTTGAGGTTACAGAGAAGAGAGTGGAACAAGGCAGTCTTGTCATTGGCAGGGCGTCTATGGATGTTGCGAAGCCTATGAATGTCCATGAAGCTCTGCCATTTGCTAAGAAAGCCTTGGATATATATATATATACATATATGTATATATATATATATATATATATATATATATATATATATATATATATATATAGATATATATATATATATATATATACATATATGTATATATATATATATATATATCTACATATATATATATGTATATATATATATATATATATCTACATATATATATATATATATATACATATATGTATATATATATATATATATCTACATATATATATATATATACCTCAAGCGTTTCGGGAATGATTCGGTTGAGGTGGCAAAGGTTAGGACGTGTCTTGGAAGAATTTACGATGCATTAGGGCAATCGGAGAATGACATGGACCTAATACAGGAAAGCATTGTGGAGAGTGAGTTGGCTTCTAGTTTCTTTCAGAGTATTGGTTGCACTCACGATTTCTTTGTATTAGAATTCGAGAGAGCAAATAAGCTGATTCTGTTGGGTAGATATGAGGAATCAATTGCTGTTTTAAAGGCTGTGATCTCAAGTGATAAGCCAGAGGGGGCTTTGATATCCATGGCTATAGTTTATTGCGTCCATGAGAAGTTTGAAGAAGCACGGGATTTCATGGAAACTGCGAAAAAGACTCTCGAAACGGAAGAGATTGAACCTTCTTACATGGCTAGTGCGTTGGGAGATATATCAGTGCTTCATGGACAAATGAATGATAGCGAAACTGCAATAACCTTGTTCATGAGAGCTCTGGTATTTCCTGGTCTTCCTCAGAAGCTTCTTGTAAGATATTCTAAAAGACTTTTCACGTTGATTGATAAATCTGGCATGGGGGAGCAAGCAATTCAATATTTGGACGAGGCTCTGGAGAGGCTGAAACATAGGCTCAGGTAATCGGTGAAGGTTATAGTACGCTCGGAGCTGTTGCTTTAAAGTAGACAAGCCACTGCAAGCTCTGATATACTTTAGAGATGCAAAACATATACTGGATGCGTCGCTTGGCCCTGGTGACATTTTATCACTACGAACAAGCCAGGCGATCTCTGTACTTTTATTCACAGGCAGGAAGGTAAAATCTACAAAGCAATTTGCTCCTTGTTTTAACATTAATGTTTGTCTAATTATTTCGTTATAACCATGTCTGTCCAATAACTTGGTCAAACGGTTTTGCTTTTCATATCAATAGACATGCCCGAGCGATGGAATATCAAGAGAAGGTAGTTGAAGGTTTCAAGGAACTAGGATCAAGTTACAAGGATGAACTGTATGGTGCTGTTTTGCTACTGTACCAAATCGAAGGAGCAGCTAATCACTAAGTCGCTGAATCTCAAGAATGAATGCGGAATTTGGATATTTGTGTTTCACAGGTAATTTAGTGATAATAGTAGCTTAGTTTGCTGAAGACATGTCTGATTTGGTTGAACTTCTGTTTTTGGAAAACCTCTGAGGGAATTATTTGGGTTGAACTTTCCTATTATTCCATTAATATTGTATTGATCCATCTTTCACTAGTCTTTTGCGCACTGAAATTAACGTGGATGTTATTAAGCGATGATGAACTGTGACATGGTCAGTTTTATGGAGAATGTTGAATGCTCCAAAAACTTTTACTGTTTTACCCCCACCAACTACGTAGTTGTAATGTATAGTAGGTTCTGCAGTTACTTGCGTTTGAATGCATGTTTTTCTACTTTCATAAAATGGCAGTATCATTTTGTGTACAGAAAGTGCATGATTTTGTATGAACAATAGATTAAACTTTTTTTCTGGTGAGACATTCCTGGTACTGCTGCTCATCACCTCATGTATTAGATAACAGGGCAAATCTAATTTAAAGGACAATATCGAATCTAAAACCTGAAACAAAGAGGTTCCAGAGAACAAGATATATATGTCAATCACTCTGACAAATTAAGGCCAACTATAAGTTGGATTCATTGTTGAACTCTCTGAAGTCCAAACTCGGTGAGCAGCGCGTAGATCATTTGGAATATTGCAGCATAATTATCATGATGATGTTTCGTCATCATATATGTTGCTGAATATGAAGCAACATATATATATCAGCTGAATATCAATTACCCTCTCATTCAGCTGCGCCTCCCAATACCCAAAGTAGCATGTATCTACCACTACTTACATAGATCTCATGAAATCAACACAACTCATAATCAATAGTAGTAATCTTCTTCATCAGTAAATCTATTATATTCAAATCGTCAATTACCTGAACTCTAGGGTTTTCTTGGGGTTATTTACCTTCTCCATTTCCTTTTTAATAACATTGGAAACCTGCCAACTGCTATCTTCGAGTGCGCAAATTCTTCAAGATCCTGGATAAAATTGGTTTCGACGTAGCATTCAACGATTTCAAGATTCAGAACACTGTGGCATCATTTGACGTTGAGTTTCCTATTCGCCTGGAAGGTCTCGCGTATGCTCATGAAGCGTATTCCAGATATATGAACCAGAAGTGTTGTTCCCAGGGTTGATAACCGGATGAAAGAACCTAAGATTGTCCTACAGATATTTGCATCTGTGAAAGTTGTTCTTACTGGTTCCAAGTTCTCTGGATATTGACTCTTCGGTCTATTATTCAGATTGGGACTTTTATTTTCCGTTTGATGTAGTGGAGCTCTTTCAGATAGATTCCTTTAGCTCTTACCAGCTTAGTTTTTAGGCTAGAGAAGCTGGAAGCTATTTTTGCAAATGACAACACTGTTGTTGTTGTTGTTATTAGTATGTTGAAGAGCATGAAGGTTATGCATATTGGGAAGTGCTAATGGTTAAAGTAACTTGTTAGATAGTTGAAACAGAGAAGCCTATGTACATCATCATGTTATATTTGTGATCCAGTAAAAGGAATGTTAAACATGAAGCGAAAATGAGATTACAAAAAAATACTTGAAGAAACAAGGGAAAGGAAACACCAATACGCAACAAAAGTTAAAATCAACTAACGAATCCAGACAGCGTCCTCCATGTGTTAAAAGAACCAATCACTCTGCTGTGAATGACAACCTCGAGAATTGATCACAACAATCTTCGTCTGATTCTGTCTTGCATTCGACGATGGACATTTTAGACAATTGATCACAACAATCCATTGCGGAAACTTTCCTGCATTTGGTCACCATGGGGTATATCTTCTGAAACGCTGTATACACCTCATTTTTGCTCTTAGCTCCAGAGATAACAATTTTTCCAGATGTATATACCATAAAATTAAACTTCTGGTTAGCGTTCTTCTTCATATGATAAATCGCCACCTCTGGTTTATGACGGGATAAATTACCATTAGAACCTGTCAGGCCTTCCACCCAGATAGGAAAATTTACGTTGCAGATTCCAAGTACGTTCACAATCTTAAAATCCTTAAACTTAGCGGTTGGGAAATCGAGTTTCTGGATAATTCTGACACACTTTAGTGCTGCTAACTTCGACTGTGCCTCGGTTGTGGCACCAGTGCAGATAATCACTCCATTAGCAATAATCAGGGCAGTGAGTTTAGGTTGTCCAATACTCATAGTTACAAAGGAAAAACGCGTAGTATGGTTTCTGGTGGTCACAAGACGAATGAAGCTAGCTTCAATGTTCCCTATAAGATTAGCAACTTGTTCGATGTTGTAATTGCGCTTGTATTCAGCGTTGCCAACTCGAGAGGAGGCTATGGCTTCCAGGTCCAATTTGCAGCCTAAATTTACTGCCGACACGATGTTTTTAATGGTCGGGATCGGAATACCATCATTCTTGAAATCTGCAGAAGAAGAAGAAGAAGCCATTATCTCTGCCGCCTGATCAATGAAAGCTATAGATTATTCTAAGTCCTTGAACAACAACTCAATTTAAAAAACTAAGGATGTCAAATTCATCAATTGACAAGGACAACCATCGACGACGAATAGAGAAGAATAGGGTTAATAGAGTTTGCGTTCCATGGGTTTGTTTTTTATAGCCATATAGGGGAGATTTGTCCTAATCCGATTTTCTTAATCCTAGTATAATTTTAATTAGGATTTGTCCTAATCCCATATCAAAACCATTAAACATACTGTATTTATTTTCTTTATCATACTTTAAACCGTTGACATACATTATATTTTACCTAACATTTAAATTTAAATGCATCAGTTTTTATTTGAATCTAAAAAATTTGTTACGGTAAAAGTTATGTTAATCGTAAAATCAGACTATGGACTATGCAAAATACATACTACAGTAATATATATATAATTGAATAGTGATAGTTCCTCTACTTTACCATTTTGAACCGTTGTAAGCTGCTTCTGAGTTGATTTATATACACCACTATTATCTGCTCAAAAATTAACGTAAAATTAAATTATTAATTATATATGTTAACTTAATTTTCCGACGGAATGGGTCAATAAATTATGTATATTTATTTATGAGGCATTCAAGTCAACTTGTACCAGAAGCTCGTCCAGTTCAACGTCATTTTTGTTTTTAAATGAAAAAGTAAGAAGTAAAAAATAAAACAGTTGTTTGTAAAATGATTAACTGACACGTGGACGGTAGAGATTTAGAAGGGGGCAACATACAATGCTTGCTGGTTTATGTTGAGAGGTTGCAAAACTGAGAAGAAGAAAGAAAACCAATAAATCTCCAAGAAAGAACCCATCATCATCCACATGGAAATAGCCTAGTTTCAGGAGGCGCTCACTTCAGCTAAATCCGGTCAGGCTCGATCGATTTGTTGGAAACAATGGAACCTGTGCTTGAAGAGAAGGAGTTGGGATTAGGGTTGATGCAAGTATCACAAAGGCTTGACTATGGAGGCCACGACCCAGAGAAGGTATTGTCTCTTGCTAAAAGGGCTTTGGATATCTTTCTTAAATGTGAAAACAGTGACATTACTCTCCCTTCATCCGTTAGTTGGGTTTCTCCTTATATGTGTTTTGTCTGTGTTGGGTTCTTCCTCTTTTAAGTTGAAAAATTATGATGAGAGCTTGAAATACCTTGAATGGGCTAATAGGAATCAGAAAAAGCTTGAGGATAATTATGACCCTGATTCTGATGAATATGATAAATTTTTTAACAGTATATATAATATTCAGTTTTTGCTGTATGAGGTTAAGAAAGCTATGGGTAGGCCAGAAGATTGTGTTCTTCATGTGCAAAAGATTCTTGAGGTTACGGAGAAGAGATTCGAAGAAGCTAGTCTTGACATTGCCAAGGCCTCTATGTCTGTCTGTGAAATCTATTTGGAAACTCTTAATGCCCATGAAGCTCTGCCATTTTGTCTGAAAGCCTTGGATATATATGTGAAGCATTTAGGGAATGATTCTACGAAGGTGGCATCGACTAGGAGGTGTCTTGGAAGAATTTACAATATGTTAGGGCAATCGGAGAATGAAATGGGGCAAGTTGAGAAAGCCCTTGACCAGCTTCAGTTGGCTTCAAGTTTCTTTCGTAGTGTGGGTTGCACTAATGAGTTCCTCGGATCAGAATACGAGAGAGAAAATGATCTGATTGAGTTGGGTAGATGTGATTAATCCCTTGGTGTTTTAAAGGCTGTGGTCTCAAGTGATAAGGCAGGGGGAGATTTGCTGGCTGGGGCCTTGATGTCCATGGCTGCAGCTTATTGCTGCCAGGGGAAGTTTCAAGAAGCACGAGATGTATTGAAAACTGCAAAAAAGAGACTTGCAATGGAGGAGATGGAACCTTTTAGAATGGCTACTGCGTTGGGAGATATGGCATTGCTTCATGAAAAAATGTATGATAATGCAACTACAATAAGCTTGGTAAGGAGAGCAATGGCATTTCCTGGTCTTCCTCAGAAGCTTCTTGTAGGATATTCTGATAGACTTTTCATGCTCATTGTTAAATCTGGCATGGGGGAGCATGCCATTCAATATTTGGAAGAGGCTGTGGAGAGGCTGAAACAGTGTCTCGCTCCTAAACACACTATGGTCGGTAATGGTTACAATAAGTTGGCAACTGTTGCTTTGAGCTTAAACAAGCCATCACAAGCTCTGATATACCTTGAAAATGCAAAAGAGATTCTGGATGTGTCACTTGGCCCTCGTGACTTGTTTTCTCTACGAACAAGCCAAAGTATCTCTAAACTTTATTTACATGCAAGAAGGTAAAATTTACAAAGTGATCTGCTCGCTTGTTATAACAAGTTTGGTCCTTATTTTGTTATCACCAATCCATGTCTGTCTTTTAATTTCGTAAAATGGTTTTGTGTTTCAAATTGTAATAGGTTTGCCCAAGCAATAGAATGTCAAGAGAAGGTGGTTGAGGGTTTCAAAGAACTAGGACCAAGTTACAAGGATGAACTGTATCGTGCTGTTTCGCTATTGTACCATATCCAGGAAACAGCTAGTTGCTAAGTCACAGAATCTCAACAATGAATGGGGAATTGGGTGTTTCACAGGTAATTTAGCCACCGTAGTAGCAAACTTTGCTGAAGACTTATGTCTGTATTGAACTTCTGTTTTTGTAAACCCTCTGAGGTAATTTGGGTTGAACTTATTAACTGTTCATTCCTATCGAGCGATGGTGAACTGTGTCATCTGTCATGGACTCATGGTCATGGCTGCGTTTGAACTTATGTTTTTCAAGCTTTGATAAATGGTAGTATCATTTTGAATGCAATTATATATTTAGCATGAACAATACATGGAAATCTTTTCTGATAAGACATTCTTGGTACTGCCCATGTACCAAAATAAGGGGCGAAATTGAGCACCTGGAACAAAGATTCCAGAGCACAAAATATTTCGATCACTAGAGTCATTAAGGCTCGCAAAGTCTTTGTCTAAATTGGAAGGAGTAAGGGGGGTTGGATGATCAAAACCTACATTTCATGGTGTTTTGGAGAGCTTCGACGCTTTTGATGTTGGTTGCCTCTATTGTTCGGTGGCTATTCTTAGAACTTTGGTTGAGAATGTTGGTTTTTTGGTTTTTGGTAGTAGTGTTGTAACTTGTCCGTTTGGTTTATAGTTTGGCCTCTTGTAAGGTGTCATAACACCCCTGGTGGTTTGGGGCGATTAGACCCTTCATTGTAAACTTTTCGAGCATTTATTATACTCTCCTTATTGAATGAATTTTTAGCCATTTCAAAAAAATAAATAAATAAAGGCTCATAAAGTCAATTTCATTGTTGAACGCTCTGAAACTGAAACTAGGTGAGCAGCGGCAGCCGGCAGCGGGTAGATCTTTGGGAACCCAACATTAGTATCATCTCGGGACTTGGAACCGATGAGAATGACTTCCCCAGACGCATATATTCACAGGACAACCTTAGGATCGTCTGGTTCGTATCTGGTACAGGCTCTGTGTGCATAAGCTAGACATTCCAGGCGAATAGGGAACTCAACTTCACACGATGTTAAAAATAATGTTCTGAATCTTGAAATCGTTGAATGTTATGTTGAAACCAATTTTCTCCAGGATCTTGAAGAACTTGTGTGCGGCCAAATCAGAGTAATGTTGATCCAGAGATGCAGAACCATCAGTGTTGATTGCTAGAAAGTCCACTGGGGAGGTTTCCAGCCAAATGATGTAGTTTTCTTAGGAGTAAGGTGTTGCTTGCATAACAAGCTATTTTCATCAAGAATTTTCTGAAATCTAACTTCAAGAACACTGACTGAAATTTTTTCATTTCTAAACAACACCTTATCCCTAGTTTTCCATATCATCCGAGCCAAAATAATGAAACCTACCACCTGTTCTTCGACCCGAAGCACATAAAAATGTCTAAGAGTCTCAAACATTGGACAGTGCAATGATCAAAATATGAACACGAAGTTGGTATAAAGAGTTACTAGTAACTATATAAAATTGGATCTTGCTAAAAACAAATAATATATAAATTTAATACACACTCAAACTACAAACTAAAAGTCTAAAACTCCACTACATTTACTCTTGACACTGAGATTACTTGTGGCTTCACTTCTTATGTGTAATTCTTATGGGAAGTAAGAAACCTGTTGAACAAAACTTTCCGTGTTCAAGTATAAAATTTTGCTGGTTTTAACGTTGTATTTGCAAAGGCAGTGGTCTCAAGTGATATGGCTGAGGGAATATCGCTGGCTGCACCTTTAATATCCATGGTGACGGCTTATGGCTACCAGGAGAATTTTGAAGAAGCACGAACTTTAATGGAAAGAGCAAAACAGATTCTTGAAACGGTAGAGATTGAACCATTTGAGATGGCTATTATGTTGGGAGATATGGCATTAGTGCATGTAAAAATGAATGATACTGAAATTGCAATATCCTTGTTAAGGAGATCGCTGGCATTGCCTCGTCTACCTCAGAATCTCATTGTACAATTTTCTTTTTCAAGTTGATTGATGAATCTAGCATGGGGGAGCATGCAATCCAATATTTGGAAGAGGCTTTGGAGAGGCTGAAACAGAGTCTAGGTCCTACACACTTGGTGATCGGTTATGGTTATAATAAGCTGGGAATTGTTGCTTTAAAGTTCAAAAAGCTACTGCAAGCTCTGAATTACCATGATAGTGCAAAAGGTATACTGGATGCATGTGTCCCTTGGCCCTCATGACCTTTTATCATTACAAACAAGCCAGATGATCTCTGTACTTCTTTCAAGTGCAAGAAGGTAAAGTTTACAATGTGATTTGCCCCTTGTTAGTTATAAGTGTGTTTGTCCTTATTTCGTTATAAACACCCTTAATTTTGTGAAATTGTTTTGTGTTTCATATTAATATTAATAGACATGCTGAAGCGATAGAATGCCAAGAGAAGGTGGTTGAGGGTTTCAAAGGACTAGGACCAAGTTGAAAGGATGAACTGGATCACGCAATTATGCTACTGAACAAATTTAAGGAAGAAGCTAGTGGTGAAGTCGCAGAATCTTCTGAAGAGTCCTTCTACCAGTCCCAAGATTAATTGGGTGTTTCACAGGTAATTTAGTTACCACAGTACTACTGTAGTAGCAAAGTTTACTGAAGACATGTCTGATCTTGTTGAACTTGTGTTTTTGGGAACTATCTGAGGTAATTTGGGTTTAACATTGTTCCCATATCAATTCTTCTTTCACTAATCAGTAGTCTTGTACTTAAGCACTCAAACTAAGGTGATGTGATATGGAAGTGGTGCAATTACTTGCGTTTGAATTCATGTTTTTCAGCTTTCATAAATGGTAGTATCATTTTGCTTATAGAGTGAACATGATTTAGCATGACTGCATGAACAATACATGGAAATGTAAGACATTCTTGGTACTGCTTATGATATCAAAATAAAGATGGAATCTAAAACCTGATATGAAAATAAAGATAGAAATCTTAAGTGATGATTCACTGTGTGATAGCCAGTTTTATGGAGCATGTTGATGAACGCTCCAAAAACTTTTTAAGGTTTTACCCCCACCAACTACGTAATGCATATGGAGTTTTTGCAGTCACTTGCGTTTGAATGCATGTTTTTCAACTTTCATAAACTGGCAGTAGCACTTTGTTCATAGAAGTACATGATTTTGCATGAACAATACATTAAACTTTGTTCTGGTGAAACATTCCTGGTACTGCTCTTGCATCAGATACCAGAGACATTCCTGGTACTGCTCGTGTACAGATAAAGGTCAAATCCAATTTAATGATAATGTTAAATCTAAAACCTGTAACAACTAACAAGGGATGTTCCAGAGCACAAAATATATCAATAACTAGACAAATTAAGGCCAACGTGTATTTAGATCCTCTGGAACGCAGCATAAGTATCATCTCTGGACTTGGAAGTTGGAACCGGTGAGAACAAGTTTCCCAGATGCAAATACTCGCAGGACAATCTTAGGATCTTTCATCCGGTATGTCAACCCTGGGAACACTTCTGGTTCATTTCTTTAACACACTCCGTGTGCAAATAACTGTTCTAGACCTTCCAGGTGAATAGGGAACTCAACGTCACATGATGCCACAATGTTCTGAATCTTGAAATCATTGCATGTTATGTCAAAACACAAAATCAACATCACCATGTTGAATTTGTGATCTGGTTAAAGGAGTGTTAAATATGAAACGAAAATGACATTAAAAAAAATTCATGATGAAGCAGGGGAAAGGAAACACCAATACACAACAAAAGTTAAAATCAACAGACGAATCCAAGCCAGCGTCTTCCATGTGGTTAAAGAACCAATCACACTGCAGAGAATGACAAACTCGACAATTGATCACAAAAATCCTCGTCTGATTCTGCCTTGCATTCAACAATGGACATTTTCGACAATTGATCACAACAATCCATTCCCGAAAATTTCCTGCATACAGTCACCATAGGGTATATCTTCTGAAACGCGGTATAAATCTCCTCTTTGCTCTTAGCTCCCCCAATAACAATCTTTCCAGATGGATATATCATAAACTTAAACTTCTTATTAGCAGCCTTCTTCATATGATAAATCGCCACTTCACGGATCTCCTCTGGTTTATGACGGGATAAATCACCATTAGAATCTGCGAGACCTTCAACCCAGATGCGGAAATTAACATTGCAGATTCCAAGTACATTCACAATCCTAAAATCCTTAAACTTAGCAGCTGGGAAACCGAGTTTCTGGATGATCCTGACATACTTTCGTGCAGCTAACTTGGACTCTACCTCGCTAGTAGCACCAGTGAAGATCACCTTTCCATTAGCAAAAATCAGGGCAGTGGTTTTAGGTTCCCGAATACTCATAGTTACAAAGGCGAAAGGCTTAGTACGGTTTCTGGTGGTCACAAGACGAATGAATCTAGCTTCAACGATCCCTATAAGATTGGCAACTTGGTCGATGTTGCAATTGCGCTTGTATTCAGCGTTGCCAACTCGAGAGGAGGCTATGGCTTCCAGGTCCAATTTGGAGTCTAAATGCACTGTGGACACGACGTTTTGAATGGTTGGGATCGGAATACCATCATCAACATTCTCGGCATCTGCAGAGGAAGCTGCAGCCATTGAGATCCGCAAACCTGAATCACTTCCTGAACAAGAAGCCTCGAACCGATCAAATGAGTTAACGAAAGAAAGAAGCAAACAAACAGAAAACAGAATACAATGAATCAAAGTACTTGAACAACTCAATTTACAAACCTGGACTGTGAAAATTGATCAATTGAGAAGGAGAATGATTGATCGAGGAGAAATCGGAGATTAGGGTTTGTGAAGTTTCATTTAACTTTCCTTTTTTCCCAAATCCTAGTGAAGTAAATTAATAAAATATAGGCTATGTTTTAAAAAACGGAGCCGGATGTTGAGCCGGACACCCCCAAAAAGGTTTAACCGGGGTTGACCTGTTGAGCCGTTTTGTGAGCCGGTTGAACCGTTGTATCATTATAATATTAATATATATATATATAATAATATATTAATATTAATATATTTATACTATGTTATTATTCATATTTCCATCCAAAATCACACTAAACAAGATTAAATGATCACCAATCAAGTAAAATGACTTGGAGAAGATCTATATTCAATCAAGATATAAATGAAAAAATGTTCTTTTTTTTTTTGCAATTTTAACAAAAAAAAACGGCTCAACCTCCGGCCCAACCGCTTTTCAGTTCAACGGTTTTGCCGTTTTTTCCGGTTTTAGAGCCTTCGATTTTTTAGCGCTTAAATAGTGGTTTCGGACCGTTAGACTCCGATTTCCACGGTCCGACCGACCGGCTCAACCCGGTTTTTAACAACACTTAGCCTGACAGACATAGCCAACGGCTCACCCCTTAAACTTAGCCTGACAGACTGTCAGATGGTCTATGCAATTGAACAGTTGAAGCCTACTAAAATTGTGCTGCTTTTTGCCGTTTCGTACTGGGGACTTCAAGCGAAAAAATAAAATACCCTTTGGCTAAAACAGAGTCAGGTATTGTCCTGACTGGTAACCAACCCTAATTTTAAATGTTGCCCTACTATAATTTCATACTAATGTATTTCCTTCCGAAACTTTAAAAAATCTCAGTTGGCTGAACTTTATTTTTATGTGTTGTCTCAATCAATTCTTTACGTATTCAATTTTTGGACGTCCCAATCAATTCTTTACGTTTTCATTTTTGGAAAGTACTGCACATCACATATATATTATTTTAAATTTGGACCCCAATTTTATACTTCTTTATGTCCACTCATATTCCACGATCTTTTAATTTACTACCCCACATTTACGTACAATATTAATATAACACTACCAAAGACATTCATTTAAAGTCGTATAAAAAACAAGCCTAGTTAAATCATCAGGACGGATGGAGAAATTTTTAAAATTAGTTTTTTTTTTAATAATTATTAATTTCAGCTCAAATCAAGTATCGAAAAAATTAAAAAAAATCAAATGAAACTTTTTAAGGTTTTCGAAGGAAATAATATTTTTAAATTTTCAATATTTTTTTTATACATTATTTATTTGAAGTTAAACTGAATATTAAAAAAAAGAAAAAGATAAAACGAGGTAATTAATACCGTTAAGGCGTTAATCAAAGCCTAGGCTGAGCTTTCTCCACTATCTCCCGTCTTCCCTGTGCACAAAAATTATCTCCATCATCTCCCAAAGGCCAAAACCCTACAATCTCGACCAACATTTCCCGCCAGAGCAACACAACACCTCGACCTTTTTTCCAGCCACCACCATGGCTTTGAAACAATCAATAGTAGCACTGAAGCACACTCCTCTCTTCCACCAAAACCCTCGCCCAATTTCCCATTTCCAGTTCCTTTCTCTCAACCCTAATGGAGCACCCAGGAGATTCAATTCTACTGCAGCTGTACGCTGTTCCTTCAATTACGGTGGCAATAATTCCGGCGCCGGCGATGACGGTCTGTACGAGTACGAGCGGTATGCATCTGTGCCCTCGAATTCCCCGAGGTACCCGAAGCCAGCTGAGATTCAGTGGAAGAAGGAGCTCTGTAACTCGGTGCAGCTGATTGGTGTAGTTGGTACTCCTGTTCAGATTAAGCAGTTTCCTTCCGGGAAGGTTTTGGCCTCGTGTCGCCTTGCTGTCAGGAAATCCCAAACGGATACCACTTGGTACTTACTTTTGCTCTACTTATTTATTTATTTATAACCTCACTGTGATACATGATATGTCAATTATCCTGGTTAAATGTTCTAAATGATTGGCAATTTAACATAGTAGCACTAGAATTTTACTGCTGGAAATTGGATGTGTAAGCTTATGTAATTTGCTTATTGTAAGTGTGTGCAACTAGCAGTTAGTATTCAACTTCATGTTGATTTGCTACACTTTTGCCCACACCTGGTTTATGTTCTCTAACTGTCATACATGCAACCAATGCATAACCATGTTGTATTTCTGATGTATTTAGTATTGAGAGAATCATGGATTATAAGCAACTGGTAAACAAGGAACAGTTTGCATATGCACATCTTAATTCTTACCTCTCGTAGGCTAAAATTGACTTTTGTAGCATGGAGTTGTTATTCCATTTGGTTTTTGATACATTTAGATTTCGTGTGGAGTATAGCAGGTTATGTATGATATTTGTATTATCAGAGTACTACTATATGCCTTGTTGGAGCTTCAGTCTTCAGTGAATTTGTTTGACATGCTGTGGTATTGTGTTTCTACTACCTAGGCCATGTCTATTGGACCTTTCGGCTGTTATGCATCCACATAACTTGCTAAATCAGTAATGAAAGCACTTACATGCACTTTTCAGTGATGTGGATGGTTATCAACCACATGGTCTGTGTATACATAGTCTAGGTAACCATTCTCGTTTATTGACATGGCCTAGTGATGAATTTCTGCAACATGATTGTAATAGTTGCCATTTTCATTCCTGTCATTTGTTTTAGTTGGAAATTGGTTTATCAAGAAAGACTAACCAGTGTTAAGTCACAATGTTTGAGTCGGGAAGAGAGAAGGTTGACTTGCGATTTGCAATCTAATTTCACAGAAGTTTCTGGATATGTCCAATCCCCTTATGTCCATTTATTAACATCTCATTACCATTTGGTTTCAGTCTATATATCTAATTTTACACCTGCATTATTGAGGTTCTACCATTCTAGGTCAATGGTGGTTTTTTTTATGGCTTTTTAAGGTTAGCCTCATCATCTTATCATTTCCGTTTGTACTTGTAACAGCCCTCGAATATCATATCAAGAGAATTAGGAGGTGTTGGGTAGTTAGTTCCCCAATCATAAACTTCAGCTCAGCCCTAGTGAACACTCCCCAAGTTTTAATGGTCCTTCAACTTGGTCTATGTGATACCTACCCTCTCTCTGCTACACCATACAACTGGTGTGTATGTATGCATTTAATATTACTATCGATTTGTAAGCAATTAGCTAGCATGTAGCTGAGGAACAAATATCACATGCATACCTGTCTTAGGCGAGAGATTGGTTAGATTTATATCTTGATATGCTGATTTTATTTTATTTTATTTTTAAAGCATACATGTCTTGTAGCCTAGACAGTTTGTGCATGATAGGTCAATTGTCCTAGGGATGTATTCATGAAGTTGTGTCGGACATAGGCTATTACGTGTAACATTAATCCAAGGATAAAAAATGACCTGGGATGCAGCCTGGGTGAGTTGGAAAGTAGATCTGCCATGGTGTTTACAGGTTAAGATCGTTTGGTTGTCAAGATAGCCTGTGCTCCTTGGAAATGCATCTAATTTAATAGCTTCAGCTTTCTGTGAATTCTCGTAGGCATGTCACAATATTCAATTGGACCAGTCAATAACTTCTAATTTATGTTGCTATTTGTGTTTTATGAGGTGTAATCATCTTATTAGTGGCCATGTAACTATGGTTATCGGTGGGCGTTCACACTACAGAATTTATGCTCAGGATAGAAGCGGGTGCTGATGTTAGAGAGGATTGTAATTTCATCATCTCTTTTGGATTAAATGCATGCAAAGAATCTGATGAAGTTTAACTAGCTGCTTGCTCCTTCAAAACTATTTTTTATTTAATTTTTTATTCGTGTGGTTGCACTTCTTATACATGCCGCTCGCATGCACTACATTGCAAGTATACAGTGATACACAAGGACTACTTGCCCTTTTACTGTATATTATAATCAAATTTAGAAAATATAAACATATTATCTTGTATATCTCCAGGATCAATCTGACTTTCTGGGATGAATTGGCAAATATTGCTTTTGAGCATGTACAGAAAGGTCAACAGATTTTCATCTCTGGCCGTTTAGTCTCAGATGTAGTTGAAGGTGATGACGGGAAGCAGCAGACTTACTACAAGGTTTTTTGCACGATGAATAATGTTTACTATTTCTTGATTTTGATTGTGCCGTATAAGAGACTAAATATGTTCTCTTTGGTAGGTGGTTGCCCAGGACCTAAATTTCATCGAAAAGACTTCCTCCTCATCCATTCCACTGTACAGTGGGGACTCCAATTCCATGACCCCAAGTAAGATTTTCTACCTTAGTACTGTTTGGCTTAGTACTTTTCTTGGTTGAGCATCTGTTTGATCTTGAGGTTTGACTGTAATTGGGTTTTGTTGTAGGTAGAAAACAAAACAATAATGCTGCAAATTCTACTACTTCTCCAGAAGAACTCTGGCAAGCATTCTTTGCCAATCCTCTGGAGTGGTGGGATAATAGGAAGAACAAGGTACTCTGTCTATGCATGGATTAAAGTTTCGTTAAGGAGTTTGTTAAGAACGAAAAATGTTATTACACTTTTTTATTTTTGAAGTGTCTTAGCATATCTCAAAAGCAATATGCTACATTTACCAAAATCTACGTTACCGAGTTAATGAATGACTTATATTTTGTTTTAATAACTTCTTGACCTATTGTAAAAGATTATGATTTGATCCATTTCTGTTTAATTTCATCTCGTCGCCACATCTTGAACTTTTGTTGCTCTATTATGCAGAGGACCCCGAACTATCCCGACTTCAAGCACAAAGATACTGGTGAGGCATTGTGGATAGAAGGAAGGCAAAATCCACCATGGGTGAAATCTCAACTATCCGTACTTGATGCTAAGATGGAAGCACATCGTGAGCCAAATTCTGGCGGCATGCACCCAGGTTTCATGTCTGCTGATAGTCTCGGGCTCTTTTAGCTGTGTGCCTGTGTCATTCTCTCTGTGCCCAAAACTAACATGTACTGTAGTAATTTCGGTTTGTGTATATACTAATTTAGATCGCGTTACTCACTCGCCTTTGAACTGCTGTAGCTCCCCCATCTCTACGTATGACATTGCTTTTTCTTATGGCCTTTACTCGTGTTGATGCATCTTTAAGCATCTTCTGAGAAAAAGTAATGAGACAATGCTTTTTCTTTTTTGCTGTTAATTATTGACTTTATCGTTATATTCTTATATTCATCATCATCATACTTGCATTTTTTTAGTAACCTCAATTTAATGGTGGTCTTCAGATAGGTAGACAGCAATATTGACCGGGAAATTTAAAATTGCGGTGAATTTATTAACAGTTTGATTCCCCTAAAATAATTTAATTTGCAATGTACTTATATGCTGAAGAGACAAGTTTGAGTTATTCGTGGCTGTCATTATTTCTGGTTATACATTTTAGCAGAAATCTTTGATTTGACTTGATTTTCAATCATGTGAATCATGATCTGGAATTTATTGAACTCGGATAGAATTGAGTAATTGACACCCCCCCCCCCCCCCCAAAAAAACAGGGGATTAATAATTAAAAACTTGGAGCCAAAGAAATTGTGGATTAACTTTTTCTTCTCTCCATCAGAGAATTTGAAATAAAAATCAATAAAAAGGTGTGTTATGGTGGGTGAATTTATTCTCATTGTTTGGCTTTAAGAAAAAAATACAGTTATTGTCCTAAAGTTAAAAGGCAAAGTGCATTACTAAAATAAGAAAGTAATTGAAATTGTTAATCTTCTTTCTGAATGAATATATACCAATCTTGGGTATAAATAAGAAAGTAATTCAACTTGATTGTATACAGTGAAACCATAATAATAGAATAAATAATCAAACGAATTTATACGAAATTCTTGATTTGTTGTTCCTGGTGTAATTTGTTGCAAGTATCAAACTTAAGGATATATCCACCATTTTTGTTGTGTTTGATTAAAGTCACTGTATCGATCTACTTTGATATATCCACCATTTTTGTATATTTCTCATGATTATGCTATGTGGGATTAGTCGCACGCTGCGGATGCAGTAGAAACCAAGAAAAATGAAAAAAAAATTACAGATGTAGAAGACATGGAACTGATATTAGAACACATGAAGAAATTTATAACATCAGCAAAGTTGTGTAAGTACACTTTATACATAAGATGTTTCAGGAGAAAAAAAGCACTTGTGTGCCAAATCAAGAAGCAGTCTCTCTTTGCAGGGCTGCCAAACAAAACCTATCAGATCCTACCTCAGTGTGTTTCTCGTGTGTGAAATTCTAGAAAGCTAAAACCCTTTGATGAATCATGAAAACAACTCAAAATACATGATGATGTATAGTATGTATATATATTTATATATGTATAGCACATGAAAATTAATTAATAATTAATCTATAGGCATCCCAACCCTTTAGCTTCAGATCCTTTCATGATCCTGAGCCTCTTGCAAGAGGTGATGAACATGTCCCATGGCACATCTCCAACCAACATCCAGTCACCATCCTTGTCTTCATAAGTTGGAGCGTATTCGGTTCCGGTGTAGCTCTCGAATCGCCCAATGGTGCACTTGAACATGTTCTCCAATGCCTTGAGCAGATCATAGTAGTTCTTGTAGAACTTGAGATCAATTTTCCTCAAGTAAGGTGCTCCATCCATGCTCACTTTCACAAACAATCCGGTTCCTTCGGATTCGGGCTTGTTCTGTTGCTTCAGGACGTTTTTACGGTATGACCTAACCGGTGGCCAGCCAACTACTTGTGCCCTGAGATCATAAAGAAGATATCATTAGATCAAAGTAAGAGAATTTTTCGATGTAGAAAACTGCAAATGCAGCAATATACGATAACATGTAAACTCGAACTTACTTAGGAGATGGAGCATCAGATTCTTCTTGTGTGCAAGAGCTTTCCATTTCAGATGAAGATCTCTTGTTGTTAATGTTCTTGACACTAGACGAAGATTGTTGTGAATCGTCACGTTCATCGGTTAATCCGGGTAAACCCAATGTGAGCTCAGTTGCCTTGAGGTTAAGAGCATCGTTCTCAAATCTTGCTTCCATTGTCTTTGATTTGTTGAAAATATGATATGTGTAATAAGGTTTAGTTTGCTTTGTACTGAGATGAGATAGAAGATGAATGTGTTTGAGATGAATGAATGAAATAGTGAGAGAGTTGGAACAAGTTTTATAGGCGAGGCATTGTCTGGGTGACTTGGTCTCCGTGTGCAAGATACTCTGACAGGTCCACGCTTGAGTGTAGTACACGCGCTGGTTATGGTCCATCGTGGTTGGCGTGTGGGTGTAACGCGAATGGGTGACCGTGAGGTTGAAAGGGAAAGTGTTTGGACATGAAATTCATGATACAGATACGTGTGTCGGGTGAAAAAGGAGCAGGTGTTGGTTCGTTAGCATGCAAAGTGGGGACAGGGGCTAGACAACATCAACAGCGGATATTACAGCCTGTGGTTTAGGGAGCAACGGCTAGGATCAGTTTGGAGTCGTAGATGGCGTATTAATTCGGTCAAGGTCGGCTCAGTTGATAGCAGCCAGGGCTCAAGCCAGCATTTTATGTTGAGTTGGTGGAGAAGTCTGAACTTATACTCGTATATATTACTATTATTTAATAAAGTTAGGGTTCTAGATGAAAAATTGGAATATTTTGAAAAGTTCAAGCAGAGCACCTAAAGTGTACGTGTTTCAAGTACAAGTGTATGTGTCATTACAGGCATAATTATGCGATAATGTGGAACTTCGGACAGCTGCACAAAACATATGCGGGCACACCACCAAGGCACCAAAGTTCATTTCACAACAAACACCCAACGAAGGACCTAATAAATGTAAATAGATGTAAATGAAAAAATTTCACCCTTCTAAAAATTTAAATTTATAATAAGGTGTAATCATTTATATTAATTTTTCAATATCTTTTCTCCAAATCCATACGTATTTCAGCAAGCCTTACTCTAACCGGCTTGTACATAGACCAATATTTTTCAACACGCGTGCGTCCGTATACCTTTAGTGTCATTGATGCAATCATGCTTCGGTTGGATCATATCTAGATGTGATCAAAGCAGGTTCAAGTGCTTGAAGCGCATATTTATGAACATAGATATGATTACCTCGAAAATATATTTCGTTCATTGTTCAACTATATTGTTTACTTCTTGTAGGTTGTCTACGGAAACGGAATATAGTTCTTTTGGGGTTATAGTTGATAGTTATTTCGGAATTCTATTTCTACTTCAGGACTAGACATGATAATTTCTTCTCATCCAGTTCCAAAATGGAATTTCAATTGATTTAAATAGTTATTCTAAAATTAAAAATAATTTGTAAACATTAAAAAACAAATGATAGTTGGAGGTTTAGCTTTTTTTTTATATAATAATAATGATAGTGTTGTGGATTGAAAATGTAAATAAAATGTGTTGGGATATATTATTCAAGAGGGAAATGATGCATAAGGTGAAAAAGTAACATGCATATCGTAAATGGTTCATGAACAATTGTTGTTGCATGTTACATGGCGATTAAAGATATGCTAGAAACGCGTGATTTATTGTCTTTAAAGTTTAAATAGGACTATATATTCTGCAAGATGTTACTACGTACTACAGTACTATTTAATTTCCTGATAGATTGCCTTACAAGTTACATCTACCATGCATGTACATGTCTGGAAAATACATGGAAAATAAACTCAAGTCTTTTGATGTGATTTAATTAATTGCACATTGCGTTTCACATTTGGATCGTGCGTGTTCCCCGGAATTTTGAAATTTCAGTAAATAGTATTCACGCTTCGAAACTTCGTTTTAATTTGTACCAATTTATATGGTCGGTTCATTGAAGTAATTTTCTACTCATGTTGCGCTTCAGTACAATGTAATTGATTCGAAATGAAACAAACATATCTGAAAGGCGAAAGTTAATATGGAACATTATTCCCTATGTTCCATAATGAACTTACTAATGAACTAATATGGAACATAATAAATTTTATTTATTTATACTTTCAAGTGAACTAAAAAAAATAACGAACTTACTAAATAGTTATTTTTTCTTTAATTAATTTCGTGAGGCATTATATTAGTAATTAAAGATATAAATAAATGATAAACTATGAGAGAGATCGTATAAAATAATAATAATCTTAAATTTGAATTGTTGACACAAATTATACAACAAAATTGCCTCTTATTCCCCTTATTTTCCAAAAATCCAAACCCAAACTGTTTATGTTTATGTTTGGGCCAAACATAAACACCAATTTCAACATTAACTTTTAACAAACATGGTTACAATTCTTCATTCAAAATCCAACAATAGAAAGATACAAGTCCAAAGCCTAACACAGTGTAAATAATTGGTGGGTGTGGGTAAAATTTCCTTTCATGGGTTATGATTTAGGGAGATTTGTAATAGAACGAAAAAATAAAAAGTTGAGAAGAGTTAAATGGAAAAAAGGGAGTATTTCATATACCTAGCTCCTACATCATGGTACTGTACGTAGTACTGTACATGCTATATGTGTTTGGGTTCTACTTCTACATGTACACCACCCGTACTGATGCACTAATTAGCATCAAGTAGTACTGTATGCAGTAGCAAAGAGTAAGCAAGACGGCAAGACCTTACTATTAATGTAGTCTCATAAATCTTGGTTACTACTAATACATCGAAAATGAATTGATGTGAACTTTTTGACGGGGAAAATATGAGTAGAAAATTACATATATATGGTCCACATACAAAGTTACTTGGAAACATATGTATTGATGATACATATTTCCCGTGCACGAGTGTTTGGATGGAATGGAACAAACGTAATAACTGGCCACTCGAACTGAGATGATGATGATGACCGGATAACATCAATGCGCTTGCTTATTTCACATGTCTTTGTACACGACTGGTCTCTTACAATAATGGCCCTGTCTCAGGCAGGAATATATATATCTAAGTAATTATTAAGATTCCTTTGCCTCAACAACATCTAAATCAAATTTTTAAACAAAAGAAAAAAAACAAATAACCCAATCACGTCATATCCCAAGCATTACACTCTGACCATCAACGATTGTGTTGCAAGAACTCCATTAATTATGTAGTATTTTTTTCATAGAGAGATTTGAGAATAATAAGATTCCTTTTTTTCTTAATAATTATTTTGCACTACCTATTGTCTAACTCTAATCGTATATAAAATTAATAATAATATGGTTGGTAAATTAGTAATCATTATCCAAACATATAAAAATACTTCGTAGTAGTAGAATTTAGTAGTAGCCAACAGAAATCTAAAAGAAGTGTTTACTAGCTAATGATCACCTTCAACGAGAAATAGTAGTTATTCTTCTAGTGCATGTTCAAATTATTTATTTCAATTAAACTTTACATTATAATCAAACTAATGAATTGATGATAGGTAGGATCTCGCCCGGTCCGTCAACGCACTAAGCCCATATCGTATCTTAGCGTAGTAGTTAGGGTTAGGGTGTCAGTTAATTACTAATAAGGTAAGATCGGGAATATTCCCAGGATATCCTAGTATATCTTTATCAGGTAGTATCTTTAGTGTTTATCTTTTCCTTTGATTGTCTATGTCTAGCTATTATAATTAAATAGCCACCGTTGTACACCGTTTTCATTAATTATGAATATACAGAGTTAGAGTCATATCTCTTGCAAAGGTACCTGATAGGTCAATTCAACATTTGAATGGAGCTACCAAGGTCGCTTGGCGCCGACCAGATCGGCCATATCTGAAGGCCTTCAGCAATGGAGCTGTCTAAGTCGTTAGGTACCGCACGGATCGGTATACTCATCATGAATCATTAGATAATCACATCATCGACTGAAGTTAGTCATGAATAGAGTTCAGTGCGAAGTTACACATTTGATGAGATGGAATATTATAGTTGAATTAGTATTATAGGTGAATAAGAGTTACAGTGTAGTGTAGTGGAATGGGGCTGAAACGGAAAAGTAAAGGCGCATCGGAATTTCCACATGTTTGAATTGAACTCAGCCTAAATTACACTTGTTATTCTTTTTAAACTTACTAACACAAATATTTGTAGAAAAAAATAATTAAGATTTGTGTATTTATCTTTCTCTTCACTCTAAACATCTACTATAAATCTTTACGGACCTTATTAAAAGACGGTCCCTCAATCTCTCAAAGCCAACCTCATATATTTTCCTACACGCATAACTACCGGTGAATTTATTTTATCATTATTATTTTTTCTTTGCAGCAAAAAATACTTTTATTAATAACCGAGCATAAGAAATGCTCGAAACAAATATAAGGAAATTACGGAGCATAGTCCGCATTCAGATGCACATACGGGGTGCAATTATACAAGACACCAACCAAAGTTCCCAACCTATAAGCTTACACTTCAAAATAACCCCCTGACTATTAATACCGCAGCCATGGTTCATAACACCAATACATCACCCATACTACAAAACTATACAACAACTAGAGCCAAACTCAACCTGCCTTTACCATAATACTGACCATGTCAACCACCGAACAATAAGGTACCACTGCAACAAGCCTTGGGTGAATTTAAAGTGATTATACTCCTGCAGTCCTGCTTCTAAAAAGTGAAAGGGCAAATATGTAAATTATGCTTGCTCAGTTGCACTTATAAAGTGAAAGAGTTATAAAATTGTATAGTGTGGTATTGCCTTGTGATTAGACAATAGTATTATCTACGCGAGCCCATGTTTATTTGTGTATTGGTTCACACAAACATTTCTTATGTTCATTATTTCATTAATAAAATTTTAACCGATTCAAAAAGGAAAAAAAAAAAAAAAGAGATGAGCTTTGATCAATGCTTGTATTGTAATTATACATGGATATTTATTCCGAGAGATAGGTATATGTCTATTTGCAAAGTTAGGTTATGTTCACTTCGTTTATACATAATTAAACTGAATAGTAATATTTAATTAAAATAAGTAGAAATGAATGAAACTATGTTGAAAATAATGACCTTTTTAAGAAATTAAAAAATAAGATAGCCTTACTCATGTTTTGATAAATAAATTTCGGTTTTTACCAATAATTTTATTATTATCTTGGAAATGAAAACTCCATGGGCGGTAAAAAGGGGGAGCTCGTTGAATTAGGAAAAGCGGGAAAAGAACAGAGCCATGTGTATGTGGGTGCCACATGTCGTGGGATTGGGCATAGCCATGTGGGCTTTTAATAATCTGGGCCAATGAATATGTGAACGTCGCAACGAATGGTGAAGACATGTGAGATGGCATGTGGTCAAGTATAGCCCAAAGCCAACTCAAATATTCACGTCAATGATTATCGATCACTTCTTTATTAGTTAGTGTTTCTTTCAATTGATTAGAAGTTGTTAAGTACTAGTAGTTTTTTTTTTTTTAAAACAAAGATTAAGAATATATCAACATATTTTCTTTAACTAGGGGATTGTCTGGTTGACTTGATAGTTTTAGTTTTGCTAAGTCGAGTTCCAATTGAACCAACTTGTTCGAGTACAATTAATTGGGGGCCGGGAAACTTGAAGCAGTAATGCTTCATCATTAATCACAAACCTAGCATTATTAGGATTTAGGAATATAAGATATGTAGAGTTTTCTCCATACATCTTTCATTCTTGGCACAAGAATTTGATTGATGATTTGTTATTCAATCTCTGTTCATTGTTCTTTTATGGTACCGTAAACGTGTTGGATTTAGATAAATTAGGCTCAATTTGAACTAAATTAAAAAAAATTAAACTGAACTGAACTGAATTAATTTAAAATTGAATTAAATTGAAAATTAATTTTTTTAACTTGAATTAAACACATACAATACAGTTTCAAGTTAGCCATATCTAACAACACCTCATCGATATCATTCGAAGAGGTAAAGTTTAACAAAAAAGACCTGAGCATACACTTCAGCTACAAACAACGAGTCTCGCCCGTACATGCGCATAAACGTTGCAAGAACGGAGAATACGAATAAGCTTATACGACTCGAAATATTGAAACTGCGCTCTAGCATCATCGAGAACCGACACGCCAATAGCTGAGAAATCATCATCAACACTGTTAATACCTTGAACCAAAGAAAGGCAATATGATTCGAAGATAACCTTTCTCCAACCTTGTTGAAAATAAAAATTCACCGCACAACACTGTTCGATTGAAGTATACTAGTTTATATCATTTTTTTTTATACATAATTGTCAGTGTGGACTGTGGAATATCATGAAATTTAAAGTTATGTTTAGGAATTAGGGATTAGCATCCACCGTCTAATCCAGTACAGAGAACATATTGGGCCTGGCTATCACATAAGTCCAGCCCACAACAATAAACCGATTAATTAGAATCTACGTAGTCAAAACCAGAATTCTTCACGTCACTCTGTTTCCTGCTATACGGCTATACCTAGAGTAGTTTGAAATTATATTTCGTCTACATCTATTTTTAACTATACGATTCCTAATCGAATCAAACAAAGGTATCCTATATTTTGAAAGAGGGTAAAAATAATTTTTAATTGCTTACAAATATCTCGAAACCCTAAGGTAAACATGATTTCTCAGAGAAACAGCCCTGTTGCAGCTGTGGCCATGGAGGATGATGATATGAATAGTTCATCACCATTGAACATTCATAATGAAGAACGAAGAAGTTATCCAGATGCAGCACACCGTTCTCTACTTAGATCCACATGCCAGAACTACTAAACGTGGCGGCAGAGGACTTTCGGTTGACTTCCAGAATTACGCTACGAAAAGTATCAAGAGGTACAAAGACATGAACCTTACCTTACATGAATTAAGACTCTGGATGTATATCCGGAAAGATAGTGATCATGAGGCAACTACAACTCTACAAGTTGAGATTCTGAAAATCGAACCGGACTACAAACAAAAACGAACTACCACAAAACTCGGACTTATTATATTGTGTAATAAAAGCTACATAGATTTTATAACATTAATTAGTGAAACAATAAAATAAAGTAAATCAATCATTTCCTTAATATGTGTGAAAACACATAAAACTACTTATAATTAAAAATGGAGGGAGTAGTATTTTTTAGCTAACCGGAGTCTTACGGACATGATTAAAGGTCTGGGTGGATTAACTTCGACAAAACCATTTAGTGGCTTGGTGGTGATTTTAGGCTGATATTACCAATTGTACCTAAGGGTAGCATACATGAAATTTTGAATGCGTCTCTTGGCGTATCTAAGACAACATGGCGAGCATGCAAAGTTTTGAAGGTGACGACAAACACGCACCTGCAGATTAATGGTTAGTTCTAAATCACTATTTTTCTCTATTGTAATTGGAAATAGTATTGTGAAATTTTAATTTTCATTTAATTTAATCAGTTCTCTTACTTTTGTCATTACTATGTAGTGTGGAGGATTACCTTCATATATGTATAGAAAATATAAGGGAATTTTGATGAGTGGTTGTTGCGTGTTGAAGATGGTCAAGTTGGAGGATCAAACGACGGAGAAGTTGATAACGAATTTCCCAATGGCATACATACTTATCCGTGATGCTCCTAACCCGATAGATGCAATAATTAAAAGCACATATCCTTGGAATCTCAATCATGTTGGTGATGGATTGTGTTTCCAAGACTAAACTTGGAGCAATAATAATGGATGCAGAGATGATTTCTGGTATGACATTGGGGAAAAGGATCTACATACTGTGTGTGATTTTGTAACCTTCTCATATATCCTACGGAATTTCCAATTAGAATACCATCGCAGACAGTTCCCTATTGCAAGCAATTAGCTATGATCAAAACTAGAATTCTTCACACCGTCCTTCTCTCCGTTTCTGCTATACCTGGAGTAGTATGACAATTCCATATCTACTACCTACTACAACTAGAGTCCTAAATCGAATCAAACAAGGTAAAATACATTATTAATTTGCTTATATATATATATTAATTAAATCAGGCAGAAATTAAAAAACATGACATCTCACAGAAACTGCCCTGTTGCAGCAGTGGCCATGGCGGATGATGATTCTGATAATTCATCACCATCGATAATGAAGAACGAAGAAGTTATCCAGCACATACAATCTTTTCTCACCAGGAAAGAGGCTGTCCGTACCGCCATGTTATCCAAACAATGGTACTCTGCTTGGTCTACTAACGCCGTTCTCTACTTAGATCCACACAATTTCCTTCGAACCCGAACTACTAAACGTGGTGACAGCGCCAGAGGCGGAGCTGGAGGACTTTCCCTTGAATTCCAGAATTTTGCTACGAAAAGTATCAACAGGTACAAAGACATGAACCTCATCTTACATGAGTTAAGACTTTGGATGAATATCCGGAAAGATAGTCATATACATGATCATGAGGCAACTACAAAGTTCTATGATAAATTGATTTTAGATGCCCTAGGTTTGGGTGTTACCATTATTGATCTCAATGTTAAGGGCAGCTCTGTGGATCGTTATTATACTTTACCCCCTCAAGTATTCAATTCGGCCACTTTGAAAGAGTTATCTCTGGATGGATGTAGAATTAATCTCGATGCAGCTCAAGGGACCGTAATCCGTTCAGGTATTGTTTCGTTAAAGTTAGTCCAGGTTGAGGTGGAAGATGATACCATGATGAATATTCTCTCGGGATGTCCTCTCATCAAGGATTTGACCTTGTATGAGTGCAGGGGTTTGGAGAAAGTTAACTTTAGTGTTGCACGTTGTAATCTAAAGAACTTGAGTGCTCGCCATTGTGCGACAAAGAAGAACCATTACAGAATGTTGATGGCTGAATTCGGAACTGAGGACGATCTGTATCCTAACTTGATCTCTTTGGAATTGGATAAAGTAAGAGTTGATAATTTGTTTTACAAGAATTTTTCTTGTATATTTCCATTCCTCGAAAAGTTTAAACTCAGAGATTGTGAAGGACCTAAAGAAATTCAAATTTCAAGCGAGTCAGTTAAGTGTTTGAGCTTGATTCGGATGAAGAAGTTGAAAGATGTCATAATTCATGTTCCAAGAATCAGCAACTTTCACTTTACATCAGCTCATATCCCTTCACTGCTGTTCCATCCTCCTGATCCAGATCACAAGTGGAAGTCTTATATTGAACTGATAACAGATTCAGGTTCACGCAGAGACACAGACATCCTTGCTTCATCTCTGAGACGTTTTCTGTCAGAAATGAGCTCATCAGAGATTTCTCTTTTCATCGACTTACCTGATGGCAGAATTTATAATAATGAGGAGGAACGAAGTATCATCAATTTACACAAAGTAGAGAACTTGTCTGTAAAGTTTTCTGTTGTCATCGACCCGAGGGATGCTGATTGTTGTATAAAGAAATTGTGTGGTTTGTTTTACTGCTGCGTCCCCAAGTTCATAACTCCAGCGTTTACTACTTGCCGTAAATCAACCGAGCAAGGTAAAGAGGTGGTGTACAAGACATTGAAGAAGCAAGTGAATAGGAACAAGTGTCACGAGATTGTCCATGGCGTGAAGTGCATCCATGGCCTTAGAGAAGTACAAGTCGAAATTTATGATCAAACTCTCAAGGCGTGGCAGCCGCATCCCAATCCTGACAATGCTTGGACACCTGAGTGTGAAGGAGACAAGAAGGTTCGCTTCAGCTTGAAATGGAACTAGAGAAGAAGTACAGTTGCATTAGCATACTACTGTATTAGTTAAGTCGCATAGCTTTAAGAAAGTCGTAGGGTTTGTGTCTTGTTAATTAGCGTTGGTTCATCTTTTCGAAGAATTTTTTTTTTTAATTCCAGTAATATTATAGAAACGCATATCTTGCTTCGACAATTTTTTTTAATTTTCTTGATCTGTCCGAATACTCTCTACTCTTCTCTCTTACTTGGTAGTTCTCTACAAAACAAGTTCTTTGCACAAGTATCATCTATCTACAAGTAAGATAGTACTCTACTTTCTTATTTTATTTATTTTATCGCCGTGATTGTTGTAATGCAGCAATGTTTAATTGAGATTAAAATGATTGAGAATGCTACTCAAGACACATTCAGAAAAACTATAGAGTGATACGGAACTTCAACCGGTTAGCAGTCGGGACATTACAATTTTGTATTGCAATTTGCATCAAGGTCAAACACTTGTAATATTGAATCCAACAAGGCCAGTTCGTAACCCTATGCAATGTACATTGTACATTCTGTTGCAAAATATGGTACGTTAACTGAATGTGTAATATTTAAACATGATGAGGCGAACCAGAAATTGTGAATTGGTTAACTGAATGTGTTTACATTTAGATGTGTGAAAAGGACATGCAGTTTCTTCTTTTAAGAAAAAGGAAACAGCAAGTTGTTTGATTTCGAAGCAACAGATAGAAAATTATATTCAGAAATTTAAAAAAGTGATCAAGATCAATTAATTAAACAAGAGGCTTCATCAATTATATGCTCGAGATCCACATGCCCCTGGTAAAACTAGTGCCCCTATTACGTGATTCATTTCTTTTTACTCCATTGCTCCCGGTGATTAGTGAAGTTTGATCTCTCCCGTGGATGTAGGTAGCTTTATGCATGCTTCCGGACTACGTAAATCCTTGTGTTGATTTCGTTGTTGTTTAATGTCTGATTGTTCGTTAAATTGCTCAATTAAATCGAAGTAGTTTAGTTGAAGGTCGAAGATGTGTCGAATCTCAAGCAGTTTGTGGTCAATTGAACTTATTTCGTTGATTGTAACCACACCAAATTTAACAAACAATTTTATTGAAATTTTCAACTTCAACTAGCTATCGGTAACTAATCAACCACAAGATAAGTTATCGGAAAATCAATAACACAAATATACAACAAAACCCAGCACATATGCATGCATGTATGGGAAAGAAAGCAAAGCAGAAATGGGCAGATGATCATGGATGAAATAAAGATGGGAGTGAGCACTGAACAAAATATCCAGCAAGCAATCAGAGCAGAGTGGGCTAATGTCACCATGTCCAATTGTCAATACCCATTCCAGCAAGATAGGCCACACACCTGACTTATTAGTCCACGTGTCACCATATAATTGACTAACAGCTAAAGTCACAACTCATAAATTAGCAAGACACCATTTTTTGCCCAAACACAAGCATACCACACTTTTTTCTTGTTTCATATTTTCCATCCAAAGATTCTAAAATCTTAAACTCTTCCTTCTCTCTCTCTCAACAAATCCCAATACAACTATTCTTCATATATCTTACCTATCCATCTCATTATTTCAACTCATTACTACATCTTTCAAGAACTAGCTAAGAAATTTAACTATCAAGAAGAAGTTGGCGAAAATGGTGGATCTTGAAGCAAAGTGCAATAAGATGGAGTTTGAGGAAACTGAGCTGAGGCTAGGTCTGAACTATGGGAAGAGAGGGTATGATGAAATGGTGGATTTGAAGCTCAATCTTTCATCATCAACAAACATGGTGAAAAGTGATGATCATGAAGATCATCATGAGGCTGCCAAGAACTTGGAAAAGGCCAAGAATTCTGTTGATTCTGCCAAGCCTCCTCCTCCTAAGTAAGTTGTTCATCTCAACTTAATTTTTTTTCCTAATATTTTATAATAAAAAAATCATGGATGAAATATTATTAGTTTCGTGGCATCTTGAAAAAACCTAGAATTCGTTAAAATTGTCGGAATATTATAGATCTACAGACACACATATATATAATCCATGATGTCGTTTTATTTGCACAAATTAAAGTTCCTAAGCTTAAAAATTCAAAAGATAAAATTTGATACGGCTCTATAAATTATGACAACAAAAAACGAGATAAATAAGATTTTTGATTACACGGAGGTGAAGAAGAAAAAAGAATAGGGTTTTTTAATTATACTACTCTACTATAGTGGATGAGTACTGCTAGAATTATTAATGTGGTCCACTTGTTTATTTGTGTAGTTGTTTAACTAAAAATAACGAGGTCAGCAAATTGATGATTATGTAGGGCACAAGTGGTAGGGTGGCCTCCCGTGAGATCTTTCCGGAAGAATATTACTATGACGGCGGTTCCGAAAACTAGCGGTGGCAGTACGGAGGAGAGTGGTGGTGGCGCCGCCTTTGTGAAGGTTAGCATGGATGGTGCACCGTACCTCAGGAAAGTTGACTTGAGCATGTACAAAACGTACAGTGAGCTGTCTCATGCATTGACCAAAATGTTTAGCTCCTTCACTGCAAGTAAGTTACTCCAAAAGTCCATATAACCACTCGAAGTAATAACTACGCACATCCCTTTTAAAAAAGAAATTGAAAAGTTGAAATTTCGTATCTACAATTAGTTTTTAACTTGTTTATAATAAGGATACCCGTTGTTGAGTATGTCGCAATAATTTTTCATCTTCTTAAGGGTAAGATTTTTTTATTTTTTATTTTTTTTCAACGACAAATTTTATTGGAACGAAATGAGGAACATGGTACAAAAGAAAACATAGTACCCCGAGTAGTTAAGAACCAAACTCTACAAAATACAACAATCTTTTTTTTTTTACAAAGTTGGTATATTTTAATCTTGCTCCAGAGTTTTGTATTTATTTTCTTCATTTGTATAACCTTTCTCTTTTATTTACATACAATGCATTACACACAACATGATTGAGTAATATAGTATATTAACCAATATATATTATGCACCAAAAGTACGTAAAATTTAATCACAATAAAACTATTTAT
Source organism: Plantago ovata (assembly GCA_028274465.1). Taxonomy (NCBI): domain Eukaryota; kingdom Viridiplantae; phylum Streptophyta; class Magnoliopsida; order Lamiales; family Plantaginaceae; genus Plantago; species Plantago ovata. Next base: position 8,632,482 of record CM051457.1, on the reverse strand, counting down.
ATATCCAATTAATATTTTGAATTATGGAAGCTCATATGTTCGGATGTTCCCAATTGACCCGATTAATCATCATATGTGGTGGTGTATTATATTATGATATATGATGTGGTGTATATTAATTAGGTATAACATCGTCATGTGCAGCAGCAAACCTCCAGTGTGGATTAGAAGGGAAGGAGAACAGCCAAGTTGATCATGTCCCAACTTATCAAGACAAGGACGGTGACTGGATGCTTGTTGGCGATGTTCCTTGGGAGTAAGTCTTTCTCTTTTCTCTTAATTTTACTCCACATACCGCCTATCACCCGCCCGGTTTAGCTTAGCCCCCATTCTAACACATAACTTCTACTCCCTCCTATTTAATATAAATGTCGTTTTGGCTATTTCTCAATCTTTCATTTAGTTGTCGTTTGTCCTGACACCCAATTTCTTTATTAGTCTTTTCCTTGGGCACATTAAAGTGAGTTGAGTTTATTTACTCCCATTGGCCAACAATATAACAATGTAATGATAACAATGTTCTTTTTAATATTAAATAGATGTAATGATGGGCACAATCAATTTTCTTAATATTGGTGATAAGTGTAAAACGTCATTTATATTAAATAGGAGGGAGTAAATTACTACGGTGGATTATTTTAGTCTTCTTTTACGAACCGTGTAATCGTTTTAAGGTTGTGTAATGAATTTCCATCATTTTCTTTCACACACAAAAATAAATAAATAAATAAATTAGATTTATTATTATTATGTTAATATGTAAAAACTAAGAATTACTGCATCTTGTTTCTTCTTTCTTTTTTCTTACATTAATTGGTACTTATTTGTTTACATATTGATTGGTGTAGAATGTTTGTGGAATCATGCAAGCGCCTGCGCATAATGAAAGGAGCCGAAGCAAAAGGACTTGGTTAGTACTCATATCTATCTATTCTTCTTCTTCCCTTTGTTACTCTTTCAATCTTTTAATCTGCTCATTAATTAATTTTCATGGTGATGTTGCATTGAATAATATGACACGTAAAAAAATTCGTTACCAATTTAAAAATGTTAGTTACAAGAGGGCAGTAGACAGTAGTCATCCATTTTAGGGTCCGACAGGATAACTCATAACAGTATCAAACGTCAATCATGTTTAATTAGGTTTGTAGGCACGATACCTTTATTATTCTGTCGAGAATTGGATCGGATCGAATCGATGATCATGCATTTACTTATTGATTGATGATTGATTGATCATATGTCGTGTGCAGTGACGTGACGTTAACCTCTCTTCTCTTTCTAGTTTCTATAAACCACAAAACACACTAACCTGGTCCAGCCTAACTCTGTCTCACCAAGTCCAACCCATTACGCCCTTTCAATTATCAGGCCAAATAAATAGCATTATGATCCCTGAAATTTAGTGGTTTGTGCTATGTCTCCCATAACCTTACTAATCCTAGTAAAAAGTTTAGGGGAAGTGTGCACCTATAAAATTTAGGAGGCATATATTACAACCCTGCAATATTTAGGTACATTTCGCACAAAGGTTAAACGAATTGGCATACCTTTACAAGTTACAAATAAAATAGATGCTATGTTCGGTTATTATGAAACAAAACCATTCCATTTCATTTCACTGGCAAAATTGGGGATACACTGCTATCGTGAATACACTTGGATGCTTTTGGTTTGTATTGCTTGAAATTCCATTTAAGGTACTGTAATGGTAACAAAATGGATATCAGACAAGCAACTAGAAAAAAAAAAAACGTAAAAAAAAACAATTTAATTTCAGATTTTATATCCCACGCATGACGAGCCAACCTAATTAGGCCATGTTGGTACAGTTTTTCACGTTAGAGTTGGAAATAGTTTGATGAAAAATGGAGTGATCTTTGATTGTGTGCCGAATGCAGCGCCTAGGGCAATGGAGAAATGCAAGACCAGGAGCTGAAGGGATTAATGAGCCACTACTTGTCCTGCTGCTACATATTGCCACGAGCCAGAAAGATGAACCGAGCAGGATGCTGGATTGTGTTTCCTCTTATCTTATTTTTGTCTACTATATGTTGTTATTGCTACTTGTATAATCTAAATTAAAGTCAAGACTTTTAAACTAGTAGCAACTGTCACAAGTACTCTTGTGTGTCAAGTCTGTTTATGAATTGATCTTGATAATGTAAGTGAAAATGTTGAACTGTTTAGCCTAATACTATATGAGGCAATCAATACTACTTTTTTCCCACAATTATGTAGCATCTGTATCCAGGTTATTCAAGTGATGTAACCCACTGGATTCTATAGGGACAAGGAGAAAAACAGTACACGTACAGATCAAATAAACTTAGTACATAAGTTAAATACATGCCAGGGAAGTGGAAATGCAAGTAAACAAGTACTTTTGCCATGGACTGATTTGTCCAAGGCTCTTACATTTTATGTCAAGATTACTACTCGTTGGCGCTTCATAGGCCTTTCTGAGATCTTCTCACGGTCACAAGTCTGCAAAAGGTACACCAGAATTGAGAAAATTGAACGAGCGAAAGCTGCTTACAGTGCTGCAGTTTATGTGCATTATTTCCTAAAACTACAACAGTTCTAAGTGGTAATGGAAAAATAAATAAAAACATTGCAAGCCATTTAATCAACTGCAGCAAGAAAATTATAGTGTGGAGTAGAAGTTTACCTGAGGACTGTACATATATGGAGCTTGAACCCTCTTGGAACTGTCAGGCATGCGTTTAGTTGGAGAAATGTTTTCAACATCTGAAAAGTCCTGGGAGACCTGCATAATAAACATGAACGGACTTAGCTACAAAACATAAGTGAAGTACTTTTCAGTGCAAGAATGTAGTAGTAAATTTGTTCAAAATTTAGATGATGGCCACAGAACAAATACAGTCCAACATTTCTGAAAATCTTTTTTAGCATGATCGATGGCCTGTTTGAACTACCTGACTCTCAATGGTTTTGAGTACCACTTCTTTGCAATCTGATGCATGCACACTTTCTAAATTGGGACAGCGAATAAGCAGTCTCTCTGGCAACAAAAGCAAACGAACATTGTAAACTTTTAATTCAAGAGAACGCACTTCACAACTTTTCAAAAGTGAGGCTCTAAAGACTTTTTATGATAAAAAAGAGAGAATATACCTGGATGCAGATTTGTACAACAGTTGAGGTTCAGGTCATTAAGATGTGGACAATTCAAGTATAATGCCTGAAGGTGAATATCAAATATTCAGGATCAATACATATGTAATGTGTAACTAAGATAACTAAGATATATAAATCAAATGAAAGCAAAGCAAATCTTACATCCAAGCCACAACAACCCCATAGGCTTAATTTCTTCAACTGGTTGTGCTTGATAATTAGCTTCTGGTACATAAGATGCAACTTGCTACTGGGTGTCTTCTGCAGTTCACAGTCTTCATCAGTAGTTAGTTCCGCATTTGGATCACATATTGTCATTCCACAATCTAGAAGCTGCAAACGAGGCAGCTGGGCAGTAGCAAACTGAATGCCATCTGTGGACATGCAATGCATAAAATGAGGCCAATGGAACAAATGAACTGTATAAATTGGACTTAGTTCTGCAGTGCAGGATAAGTAAATTACTTGAACTGATGTTGGGACACAGAGCAATAAGAAGTTTTGTTAATGTCTCAGGATATTGATTGCATATCATTCCAATGCCACTGTCACTGATGTTGGACCTATAATATGGCAATGGAAACAATTGAAATAGTTATCAGCTCAGCTGAAGATGATCTGCATTAATGTCTGTAATTCACCATTTTAGGCATATTTTGAGGGGCCATGGACAAGAAATGTACCCGCTCAGATCAAGTAACTCCAGCTTAGGGAAGCTTAAAGTAATCGCTGCAACTGATGCATCAGTTATCTTCGACCCAAGTAGTAGTGAAAGCATTCGCAATCCCCTGAATGCAAGCAGAAATGAATGTTAGCAAATGGAAGCAGCCAAAGAGAACTCCAAACCCAATTATCAAATAAGAAGTACAAAACCAACCTCAGTTTGGAAGCTGTCAGAGCTAACACAGTAGCATGTGAAAGCCGGGCAGAAGCAATATGGATATTTTGAAGCTTAAGGCAACTTCTTCTCAGAGAATCCACAGCAGCAGTAAGATCAGTACTATCATTTTCTTCACGAGAAAAAATTAAAGAAATCTCCTTCAAGTTGGGGCAATTCAGTGCCTATTCAAACCACAAAAGATAACGCATACTTAAATCAGATAAAGAGTACAATTGCATGTTCATGTTCACGTTCACATCACAAGGCTAAATATTCTGAAAATGTAAAGAGCAATTACCATCTTTGATAGAGAATAAAGGTCTGAAAGCCAAAGAGTGGACAAACTGGTTGAAGATAATAGAAGTGCTCCAAGGTTAAAGCACCGTTCCATCTTGAGACTGGTCAAGGATCTCTTCTCGGCAATAAAATGAGTTAACTCATCCCTAAAAGAACCAAAAGATGGAATTCTTTTAACCTTCCATGAAAACTAAAATCCATGCTTGATTTCTTTGAGACCGGGTTGCACATGACAAAATCATGGGAAACATGTATCTCACTTGTAAACAAAATTAATGACGATACTACAGATTGCACTACAAAGTGAGGTTAAGATTCTGAAATTTGACACCAAAGACAATGACACGGGTAAAGAAAAAAAAACTCACATATTTTAGAGTAATAATTTCATCACCAAAGTTGTGTTCTGTTCTTGTTTGTCATTATGATTCTAGCAAGAGCAATCAGGATAGAGAATCACCGCAACACAAGAAATTGCAAGAATTTGCTCAAGTTAAAAACTAGACACAATAATGCTCCAGAATCTGCCTAGCAACAGAAATCAGTACCTTATAGAACAGGATCAGCTAAACACTAAGCAGATGTTGAATGTTCCCCAAGTTCAGCATGTCAGACTATAAAGCTATACGTCTTAGTAGCATTCACTATAGCAAAGCACGGCTTCATTTAGTTCAAGTAAATTGAAATTTTCCAAATTCAAGCAAAGACCAATCAGTATATATAGTAGAGCACTGACTAATGTAGTCCAGGATCAGCTCCAAATCACTAGTTTATAGTTGAGGATCAGCTCCAAATCACTACTTCATAGTTGAGGATGAGCTAAACACTAAGCAGGTGTGAAAGTTCTAACTTGAGCTAGTCAAACTCTATGCATTTTAGTAGCTTTCACCATATCAAAGCACAACTTCATTTAGTTCAGATGAATTGACATTTTCTGATTCCAATAGCAATCAGTATATATATATATATATATAGTAGATAAATGATTAATGTAGCAAAATATAAGAAGTAAAATTGTACCCGGTAATCCAGTTCGTGCAGGAGTGAGACATAGATATCTCAAGCATCCGTAAGTTACGGCATGAGAAGGCAATGCACGCTAGCAACGTTGAATCAACATCACTACAATGCCAAAAGCAGAAGCACAAAGTACAATCAGATCAAAAACCAGTCCTTACTATAAACTGTCAGTTCCAATACATTAGATCAATAGTATCTTATTAAATTGGATGATTAATTGAGTTTATTGTTAAACCCTAACCTTTCCATTTTAAGCACCAAATTGACAAGTCCAGGACATTTCTGTAACACTGATCCAACTGATCCGACCCGCACATTCTTCGGAACCGTAACACGGAGCTCCACAACCGACGGCCAAATCTTCGCAGCCGCCTCCCTCCACTCCTTGCACACTCTCGCCGCCGCCAACAGATCAGCCGGCGGCAATCTCCTAAAAACCTCTACCAATCCGGTGGCCCGATCCAAATCGACACTTACATCATCATCAAACGATAAGACTCGCCGACGCTTTGGAGGCGCCACTGGACGGGAAACCGAGAGAGGCGATGAAACAATCTCGGACGTGACGGATTCGTTGTCCGTGAGTGGAGTTCGATTGAACTCACATTTATGGCCCTTCTTGAGCAAGCCGCAGAGGCCGCAGACATAGCTTCCCCGTGAGGGGCGGCGGGCGGCGGAGGGGATGGGTGTGGCGGGATGGCCGCGCATTTGTGAGGGTTTTGGTGAGTGGAAGGATGGAGAGAAGAAGGAGTGAGGAGTATACTGTATTTAGGGTGGGGGAAGTTAGAGAAAGAGATAAAGGAGGAGGGAAGAAAGGAAAATGGCGCCTCCAAACTTTTTCGAAAACTTTTTGGTGGGTGGCGGGGAGCGTAGCGAGAGCGTCTACATTTTTCACTTTTGTTTCTTTTCAAAATTTCAAATCAACACTTGTCACCTGCCCGTGCCAAAAAGGCCCAACACCGTCCTCTGCAACAATTTTTTTTTCTTTTTTTATAATTTTCGTGGGTATTTATTATTTAACTATTTAACCTAAAGACTGCAATAGTTTCAACTTAAAATAAATTGTTTAATTTAGGATAAGTTGATAAAATTGATTTGGTTTATTAGAAAATTTGATCGGAACTGTTTTTGTTTTTTTTATTTTTAATTTTTTTTATTTAATCTTTGGGGTTATTTTGAAACAAAATTTTAATTGGGGTTCTTTTAGAATAAATATTAGTTCATTTTAAAATTAATAAAATGTTTGTGGTTAATTTGAAATACATTAAAGATAATTTTGTAGTATAAAATAATTTAGAGGCAAATGTGTAAATAATGCAAACTGAAGTTGTTTGTTTCAGGCTAAAAATTGAAATTTCGGCATGGATAAATTTGTAACTCCCAGCCCTTAATTCGAAAAAAGTCAAGTTCGTGGGGCTATTTGTAATTGTTTTTGTCTAACATTGGGCTACATGTAATAGTTCAACTAAGCGGGTAAGATCTGTTATTAACCAAATTAGCGATGGGTAGATGCAAATTGCCCTTTTTTAAAAAATTTAACCATAACAACTGACCCATTTGTATCACCTGTAGTACGTCTTAGACTCATCTTTCTCATTGAGTCAAGCATGACTTCATGAGTTTTAATAGAGTGTCAAATTGATAAAGTGCGAGAGAAACTTTTCATTTAATTTAATATATGAAAAAGGTTGAGATTGGGAAAAGGAAAAAATAAAGTGCGAGAGAAACTTTTTATTTAATTTAATATATGAAAAAGGTTGAGATTGAGAAAAGGAAAAAATAAAATGGTGAAGTTGAGATTGGGACCGATGAGTTGAGATTGGGATGAAGATACTATCTAACATTGCTAAATATTGAATGTATCTCCGACTTGCTTTTGGATTTTGGTGAGATTTTCTTCCACCTTGAATATTAATGTTATTAATTTACCATGTACTTTAAAGATAATTTATAATTATAACTTTTAATTTATCGTGATGAAGTTGGGTTTTGTGAGGTTTCTTTAGAAAACAATAGATCAAACCCCCAACCTATTATACAAGTGAGACAATACCCCACAATTTAGTAAATTTAAGAGTTAACCCCCAAACCTTTTTTAACTGCCACAACATACCCCCTCAGGAACTTCTCCCGTTAAACTTAACGGAGAAAATAAACGAAGGATATTTATAAAACACAACAACAAAGTAAAAAAGGTTCCCAATTCCAATTATACTCTCATATAATCTCATCTATAGCAACGGCTCTTGCCTCCTTCCATGGTCTATGAATACATCCTAATGTTTCTGGAGTACTCAGTGCACCAAATTATGGTAATTCATAAACCTTAATTCTTCATAAATCTCATTTGTTTATGTTAATTATTTGTTTATTGGGCACTAATAATTAATGAACAGATTTTTAGACTGTCAAGTATTCAGTTCATAGTTTTCTATTTTTCTTTAGTGGATGTAATGATCTAGCAACATTGATTAGCAGAGGGTGTTCATGCATTGTTCAGGAAATAAAATCTATCACCGCGCTTAGTAGTTTTCAGGTTTTACATGTTCTTAGACCTTGTAATAGACTAGCACATTTAATCGCGCATGATTCGATCGGTTTGTGACTTTGAAGGCGCTGGTGATATACCTTTTGTTAATCAAGATTCCCTGGATGCTTGATTGTTTATTGCAAGTCTTTGTTCTAAAAAAGAAAAAGTTGTTTTGTGGATCAGTAACGAGCATTAATCAATTAATCAAGTTCATAATCAGATTTCTTTTGCATCAGCAAAATCATGCAACTTGAATAATTCTGATTTTATTCTCATTTGTTTTGTGCATCACTTCTTGCAACGGCAGATATATTTGAGCAGATTATTCATCCATTCATCTACTTCCGTTAAAGTTTCATTTTCTTCCATTAAAATTAACAGCAATTATTATTTTGGGGCATGTTGCAACAATTTAAATAGGTGCGGGGGTATGTCACCAAATTTCATAGATTGGGGGTATTGTCTCACTTGTGTCATAGATTGGGGGGGTTTATCAATTTTTTCCCTTTATTTATTTTCATTTTGTGCTGGTAAAAAAAGTGTGGGAAGAAACGTGAGTGGGTGATTTAACCGTGAATTATGAAGTTAATTGTAAATAGAAAAAACATTGACACGTGTCAAGTTCCTATTGCTGGCCTAGAGGCTGGCATAGAGTGTGATATAGAAAATCCGGCTTGGTTAGATATATACCTATTGGAATAGCTGTCCTACCAAATGCAGAGAGATACAATTACTATTAGAAAAATATACATAAAATTAAATTGTTACATCAAATTAAGTTATGGAGAGAAGAATATTGATAACCAATAGAGAATTTCATAACCATCCGTTTTGTAAATCTATATGTGGGGAATTATAAACACAACACGAATTACATAATTACATAACGTGACAAAATCAGTTTCATATTCTCTTCATGAATTAAACTAGACAAATTTAAATAAAACTGAACATAATTAAATGATTAAATGAAGTGGAACTTAATTGTAGTATTGAACTTATTTATAATTTATTTATATTATAAAAGTTAACTAAGTAATCAAAACTAAAACTAAATTGAATGGAATGAATTTGAAATTTTAATTGAAGTGAAATTAATACAGTAAAAGGTAACAGAGGCTAAGACTGACAAGTGACAACCTACATACATGGCTACATGTGATATCTACTGTATATAGAAATGGTCGCACATAATGGTATCCCAAATCCAGCAGTACAGATCATTTATTGTGAAGATATGGTTCGCGAAGTTATGATAAGTTATACTTTCTCCATTTTTTAGTATCTTTTTTCTAAGTGGTAAAAACTATCAAATTTAAAAAATAATATTAAAGAATTGATTTGTATGAATATTTAATGGTAAATGAGTGATAAAACATGAGAGAGATTGTTAAAGTGGTTATAAAGAAGGAGAGATAAATAATAAAAAATTGATAAGTGGGTTGGAAAACTTGCCATATTTGGGTTAGTAAGTTTGTAAAGAAACGCTCAAAATAAAAACCTAGGAAGTTATTAATGAAATGGAGTAAGTATCTTCTCTCCTAGTCTTTAAATATATAATACTACATATATACAGTATATTATAATCCAATTTGGTGGGATACATTACATTACCCGTACATGGGATAAATTAAGTAATTTCCGTCCATTTCATTTCTATACATTTTTCTTTCTTTTTCGACTCACATTCAGTTTTCTACATATCATAAATTGACAACTACTTCTCATTTATTAGTATCATTTATACTTTTTCAATCATCAATCCCAATTTTTAAAATGTTTTCAATAAGGTTGATATATGTGTATTTGAAATTATAAGGTGGTAAAATGAGTATGATAGGTAAAAAAAAACAATGTTATGATTTTGTAAATCTATATCACATGAAATAATAAGACAATAGTACTACCAAACATATCATATTCATATAAACTGATTAAGTCCATCGGTGTACATAAAGAACAAAAAGTACCAAACATATCATATTCATACTTCAACTGATTAAGTCCATGTACGTAAAGAACAAAAAGTTAACAAATTAAAAATCCTCGGAACCGTGAGTGAGTACAAGTATGCACAATTACCACAAAGAAGCGTAGCTGAGTTGGTAAACAACTTTACCTCCAATTAATAGGTTGGAGATTCTAGTCATCAGAGAGTAAATAAAGAACCATTAATCATCGCTTTGACGGTTAAAAAAAACAACTATGCACAATTACAATTAGTAGCAAAAACACGAAAAGCAAGAAAGGAGATAAACGTGTATATCATTTATCTCAATCTTTGACGGGTAAATAATAGTGCGCCACTATAGACTGAGACCTCCCCACATTTACTTGTCTGATATCACTCTGAAATCTGAATGAAGCCCCCCCTCAAACTTGGAAACCAGAAACACTTTAGAGTTTACGGTGGTAGTACTATATATATAGAAGAATGTTCAAACTTGTACATCGAGATATGATTTTTCACATCGTTAGGAGAAATGGAGTTTTTAAAACATAATCAATTTTTTGTTTGAAAAAAATAATATAAATATATTTCACACTTCTTTATTAATTTGAGATTTTGAGAGAATTGAAATTATATTATAATATCATATCTAACTTCCACAAAAAAGTTGGAACCGGTCACAAGTGCGGGGAGTATTAGAGAATTAATATACTGGTAAATAAATGACTAGTTACTCGCTCTATTCTATTTTAATCTTTTTAAGGTTTTTTTTAAAACAATTAATTGCAAACTACTACCTACTACTAAAGTACACCATACTAAAGAAAATAAAATATGTATTTTTCTAATATAAATTTATTATATACTATTACTAATTACTAATTATGTGTAATTTAGATGTAATTTATGATTAAAAATTTTACATTCATTTTCACCATTTCAATTGGAACAATATACTACTGTATTAGTTTTACTTCGTACTTTTTATGTTTAAAATCGACTTTCATGTCTAAAATCAACTGTTACATAACTGTATCTTTGTATGTGATTTGAAATATCTCCGAGGAAGAATAGACTTTCTTGGTCAAATTAAAGAAAGTTTACTCAGAATAAAACCAGTAGTTAATCAAGTAATCATGTTCACATGTAACTAAAATAATTGTACACACCAACCTAATTAGTTTACAAGAAGTAAAGTCCCTCACACAGTCACACTATAAATATAATTAAGTACATTTATGCACAAACATGTTCCTCGAATTCAATTCCGCAACCATCATCTCAGCACACAGCTACCACGACAACAATGGCATTCTCTCTCTCAAAAACACCTCTAACCTTCACCACCAATCCACTCCTCAACGACCACGCCAAGTTTACCTCAACCCCAACTTTCCTTCCCGCCGCCCCAGGACGACGTGGACACAACCCCATCACCATAACACGACCAGTCAACCCGGCCCGAGCAGCCGTCTCAGGATCAAATGAAGCTCTATCATCCGTGATCCAGAAAGAGAGCGAGAGGAAATTAGCCGATTGCTGGCGGGAAATAATGGGGAGAGATGATTGGGCCGGGCTGCTGGACCCGATGGACCCCTTGCTCAGGAACGAGCTGATCAGGTACGGCGAGATGGCCCAGGCCTGTTACGATGCGTTCGACTATGATCCGTATTCCAAGTACAGTGGGAGCTGTAGGTTCAAGGCGAGCGAGTTCTTTGACGAGCTCGACATGGCTCAGGCAGGGTACAAGATCACACGGTACCTATACGCCACGTCCAATGTTAACTTGCCCAACTTTTTCACCAAGACTAGGTATCCCAAGCTTTGGAGCAAGTACGCGAATTGGATTGGGTATGTAACTTTCGAAACCATTTTATTTTGTGCGTACGTTACAGTTTATTAGTTGTTAGGAGAGTATGTACGTCGTCTATACGTGACACCAACATACAGTAAAACTGAAAAAGGAGATTTGAACTTTGAATATATACTTTGATAATTCTAAAACTCATTGTACGTGCTGTCTTAATCAAATGTTTGTCATCTTTAACAGGTTCATTGCAGTTTCCGACGATGAGATGACAAAGAAACTAGGTCGTCGCGATATATGCATATCCTGGAGAGGCACAGTCACTCGCCTAGAATGGGTGCACGACCTCATGATCTTCCTGAGGCCTATTTCGAGTGACAAGGTCCCAAGCCCCGACCCTACTGTTCGGGTTGAATCAGGCTTCCTCGATCTCTACACTGACAAGGACGAAAATTGCAAGTTCTGCAAGTACTCTGTCAGGGAACAAGTCCTGGCAGAGGTGAACCGGTTGGTCAACCATGCCTACCCCAAAGAACAATTGAGCATTACAATAACCGGGCACAGTTTAGGTGGCGCGCTAGCATTGTTGAGCGCGTATGACATTGTTGAGACGGGGATAAACGTGCGTACAAACGGCATGCCAATGCCTGTGTCCGCGATCACATTCGCTGCGCCTAGGGTTGGGAATGCGAGATTCAAGGCAAGGCTTGAGTTCTTAGGGCTAAAAGTGCTGAGAGTGGTGAACGTTCATGATATTGTCCCTCAAGGGCCAGGGTGGTTCACCAATGAGAGACATCCTGCGTTAATGAAGATGTCCGAGAATTTACCTTGGAGTTATTCACATGTAGGAGTGGAGCTTGCTTTGGACCATACGCACTCCACATTCTTGAGACCTGATGGGGATAAGAATTGTGCCCATAACCTGGAAGCTTACCTCCACTTGCTTGACGGGTTAGTAATTTTTTTTTTAAAACGGCTAAAAATATATTAATATGGTGCTGGTGCATAAGAAATGCTCGAGTAAATTACACGGAAAATACTTAATTTCCACATTTTTACATATCAAAATGAAGTCATTATCTTTTAGAGTCTTAGACCCATGATAATATTTTAATGATACGACATTATTACATTTAAAAGATTCAACAATAATCAAATTGTTTGAGAAGGATTTTCTACCTACCCGCCCATTATTAGCTTGGCATAGTAACTATATATGCATCAAATTCACAAGAAATGTAAACTGGTATTGGTATATGTTCTTTTTCAAGTATATAATGAAAGCATCTATTATTCGATTTAGTAGTAAAAAAAGCACATCTTTAAGTCATTGTATATTATTAGTAACCGAGTCGCTGCAGTTGTAATCAATCTTTTCTTTGTTGCACTTGTGGTCAGCCTGGTATAAAAAATCGCAACTAGTCGGGTAAGATGAGTTCATTAGTCCCTGTCAATACGTGTTTTAGGGTATTGAAACACGTTATATATTTGATGTATCTGGCAGGGTATTTTTTTAATAAGGAGACCATAATCACTCTTTTATTTTACTTGCACTTGACCAGTATGAAATGTGTAATTTGATTAACAAGGCACGAGGAGTGATTTCTAGTTTCTACTAGATTTCTCCAACTTCTTATTTTACACCATAAAAAATTCTGTGTAACACATGCATATTAAGATAAGAATAATAATAATAATAATATCAGACGTAACCTAACCATGGAGAAATTAGGTGGTATCTAATCAAGCTTTTGGATAAGCACGTAGCACATTATTAGAGTGGGACAAACTAAGGGCGTGCCAGATTGTTTTTCAGACTTTCAACATCATTAGTGATTCATTAGATTAACATGAGTCCACTTATGAATGTCTAGTGCGTCAAGTAATTGGAATTAAAACCAAGTTCTGGTTGTATGTGGTGATGTGCAGGTACCATGGTAGAGGAGAGAGATTTGTGTTGGCAAATGGGAGAGATTATGCATTGGTGAACAAAGCATGTGATTTCTTGAAAGATGAATACCAAGTTCCACCCAATTGGAGGCAAGATCATAACAAACGGATGGTTAAAAATAAAGAGAAGCGGTGGGTACAAGCAGACCGCGATATACTCGATGATCACCCTTGTGAAATGGATCATCATGTCAACCTACTTCAAGACCGCCTTTGATTGATCGACTACTTACGATACTATAGTATACAATCATATAGTGCAGCATATTATAATCATTCATATAGCATCCATTCTATGTAATTATACGCGCATGTATATTTCTATTTTGGGGGGGGGGGGGGGGGGGGGGAATTATACTAGCAAGTACTCAGTATACATGTCAGTATGTGTATGCACGTGTTTAATGTTATCACCACCAAAAGATGTATAATGTGAAACTTGTTTATTGTCTTCATTTTCTTACTATTTTCTTTCGGTATTGACGAGACAACAATAGGTGAGCAAGTGATATCATACAGATTATTATGTAAATAAAATACTCCATCTGGAATAAATTTTGGTTTCTGCAGTGTATTTGTTTGTAGCAGAGTAATAACAATGATAAAATAACACATTTGAAACATTAAAATGAATCACATCTTTTTCACCTAAATAACACCCGACTTACAGTGACTTTATGGCATATATCTACGGAACTCCAAAAGGGTCCAGGGTCACAGACGGTCGTTTACTCCTCTTCATTACTATCCCATCATGCAAGCTTAATTATGTTAGGAAGCCCTTTCACTGCTTTATAACTGAGACACTGGTTCCTCAAGTCTATATCCTATGAGATTAAGTTGAACTTCAGAAATGCGAAATTGGAAACAGAGAAGTTGTCTGCATACAGATCAACAAAGTATTAGCCATTAATTTACCAGTAATTCTCATGAACAACATGTTTTTCCTAAAACCACTCACATTTTGTATAAAATGGGTGAGTGTATCAAACACTGGGAAGTGGCAATGCTATATATACAGCTCCAAAAAACTGACATCAGTTATCATGCCTATCAAACACTATGATTCACAATAATTAGATAGGGGCCAAGTCCTTGAGTTGACTATACGCACATGTAATTAGAATAAATGAATGAAACAATTAGTATGAAAGAAATAGAGATACAAAAGTTTCTAGAAGACTGTTATTACAGTGATGGCATATCTTACCTAAATGCCGCAGGCTTCCAGTGTTCCAGATCAGCAATTTGATTGCATCAAGCCTAAGTATCAAAGACTGGCAGCAGCTTTGGACTCAGAATCAGGCTTACCCTGAAAGGATGATTTAGAAGATTCAAGGTATGCACATTGGCACATTTAGAGCAATCATGCATCAATTAAACAAGGTGAGTATCATACAAGACAACTCTCATCCTACAATGAGCAGAGGTATAAATGAATCAGTACATACTGAACACGAATAGCATGTTTGCCAAAGGTTGGGAGAACTAAGGGACCTAATTTTTATATCAAAATAACCGCTGAGCATATTGAGTTGATCCATCTCCTTTCTCTTCCTTGTATTTAGTTTTTATTCTTCATTTTTTTACAGTCTTTTCCCTTTTGAGTACACCTTTGCTTCTTAACTTAATAGTGACACTAATTTTCGCTTCCCAGATCCAACACAAACTGCAGTCGAAGCCCGTGACCACTATAAACTAAAGTCTTCACTAATTAGCTGCATACACTTCTCAAGCGAAAATGGTAGTTCTCTCGATGCAACCGTATGGAATCCAATCTATGATCAAAGAGGGCCACCGCCACTTGTCGGGACTCGAGGAAGCGGTGTTGAAGAAAATCGACGCCTGCAAGCAGCTTTCCACCATTACTTGAACCTCGCTTGGTCCTAATGGTATGAATAAGATGGTTATCAACCATTTGGATAAACTCTGTCAGAAATGATGCTGCAACAATCGTAAATGAGCTTGAGGTTCAACATACTGCAGCTAAACTTCTGGCTTTGGCTGGGAAAGCACAGCAAGAAGGAATCGGTGATGGAGCTAATTTAACTGTTTCTTTTGCTGGGGAACTTCTACAAAGTGCCGAAGAGCTCATTAGGATGGAGCTACATCCAAGTGAAATTATCAGTGGTAGAGATATTGGAGGAATAGGTAGAGGAAGTTTTGAAAACATGGACGTGAGACACAAAGATGCAGTTATTTTACGAATGAGATCCGCCGTAGCAAGCAAACAATTTGGTCAAGAAGATAAATTGTGTTCTCTCATTGCGGAGGCTTGTAAAAACAAGTTTGCCCCAAAAACCCGGCTAACTTCAATGTGGATAATATACGAGTTGCGAAGCTCTTAGGTGGTGGTCTGCATGATTCAACTGTGGTTGAAGGTATAGTTTTGAAAAATGATGCTGTTGGGACTATAAAGAGAATCAAAAAGGCAAAGGTTGCTGTATTTGCTGGTGTCGATACCGCTACAGAAACTAAAGGGACAATTCTGATATTCATAATGCTGAACAGCTTGAGAATTACTCGAAGACTGAAGAAGCTAGAGTTGAGAAATCAATCAACGCAGTTGCAGATTCAGGTGGTTGTTAGTGAAGGAACTGTTGGCAAAATGGCATTGCACTTTTGTGAACACTACAAGCTCATGGTTAGTGTTGCTGTTTAACGGGCTCGGCTCGCGCTCGTTAACAATTGAGCCGAGCCTGCTCGTTAACATAACCAGCCCAAAATCAAGCTCGAGCTACATTATTTAGGCTCGACCTCGGCTCGAATACCTTATCGAGCAAGCCGAGACCTCGTTAAGGCTCGGCTCGCGTAACAGCACTACACATGGTGATGAAAATCAGTTCAATGTTTGAACCGCAATGATTTTGTCGCACCACTGGTGCTATCTCCCAGCAGATAGTTGCCATCATCAGTGGAATTCTTTAAAACAGCCATAACTTTTTTTTTTTTTTTTTAACAACGCAAGCCATCAATCAACACGAAAATCACAACCCCCCAGACTGATCTCATTCATTAATCACTCTATTTGCCAAGTGAGACATCTTTCTTTCTTTCTTTTTTTTTTTTAAATCTAAAGTTGGGCTAATTAAACTTGCATTTCTTCCTTAGTCAATAGCAAGTCTTTGGTGATTATGGAACTATAAGTAACAAGCATAATTGGAAGAGAGATGTTTAGAAGTCCATGGTGGAGTTTTAGGAACTCGTCAAGTTCTAGACTGTCTATAAGATTATACTTTAATAAAGTAAAGCCAAGTTGTCCACGCACCTCAGATGGAGTATTCCGGATCTTCCGCGTGGGTGTCCTCATGGTGACAAACTCCTCTGCTGCAGTAGGGTGGATACCTACTGTGGCATCCAAGTCTGCCTTAGTCAGGCCAGCTTTTACTGCCACTGCAAATCCCTACAAATCACACTCAGATGTAACAATCTGACATCGAGAATAGACAGGCAACACAAAGTGATAGTTGCACAAGAGGAAACCTGAGCAATTTCTGGTGAATCTTCTCCACACATATGCAGGCCTAAAAGTTTGTTTGTCTTTGCAGATACAATAAGTTTCATAAATGCCCGAACAGGAAGGCCTGAGACGGTAGCCTTTAGAGGTCTAAAGTTTGATGTATAAACATCAACATCCCCATATTCCTTTACTGCCTGCAAACTCAGCTCATCAGGCACTGCAATCTCCTGATAATCTTAACACTAATTAAATTCATGCTCACCTGCTCTTCAGTAAGACCAACTTGGCCAATAGGTGGCTGCGAAAATACAGCAGCTGGTACAGCACTGCATATGACAAGAGATGTATCATCAGGAAAACAGATTCGACAAAAAGAATATAGAGTACAACTTAGAACTGGAAGGAAGTGTCATTGTTATAAACTGATTTAAAAACACAGCAGTATGCATCTTTATGTATTCTAAGATGCCATAATTTCAGAATGATAGAATGAATACATGTGATCTGGTGATGTAGGCTCATTTGCAAAAAGAGTTTTCGCCAATGCTCCTCCTTCCATCAGGGCAACAGGGGTCAAATTAATTCTATCTGTAACATCTCCGACTGCCCAAATTGATGGAACAGAAGTCTGAGAGTATTTGTCGACCTATAGTTTTGGGTATACATGAAATACTATTATTATGCATTCGGATATACTGACCAGGTAAAAAGGGATGATAATGAACACAGATGAAAATACCTCTATAGCTCCATTTTTTGACATTGTCACCCCAACAGTTTCTAAGCCTAAATTCTGTCACAGAAAATAAAAGATAAGAAAAGAAGAACAAGAACAACGACGACAACCACCACCACCACCAACAACAACAACCACAAAAATTTGTATACATCTCATCCAAATCATTGATTTCTGAAAATATCCTATTCAAATAAAGCAATTAAGATACTTGAAGTCTTGAACCAATAGGCAAACTCCAACTGACATGACATTCAACAACTTGAATTTAATAATTCTCTATTGAAACTTGCACAGCGTCATATATCCTCTAAACAATGGAAACCCCAAAAACGTTATATAAAAAAAACAGGAAGGAATAGCAAACCTAAAAGAAAAGGAATGTAAGCAGAAGCTGACAACATGGAGGTAATTTTCACCTTTGTATTCGGTCGGCGTCCTGTTGCATACATGACATGAGAGAATCCATCAAGTGTTCCCTTGTTGGTTTTTACAGATAGTGAGCCATCTGAAGACTTGATAATTGCCTGAGGCGTCTCTTCTGGATGAAATTTAATTCCCCTTAATGACATCTGTTCTCCAAGAAAGTCTCTGACCTGCATATTCAAATTTGTTCTGTTAACAACTTAAATATCTGGAAAAGAACAATCTATGTAAATTGGATAAAGTTCTCATAGTAATGACCTCTTCATCAAAGCCTCTCAACACCTGTTTCTGCCTTAAGAATACATGAACGTCGCTTCCCAATCCATTGAATATGCCAGCAAACTCAACTGCAATATAACCACCCCCAACAATAGCAATTTTCGTAGGTTTTGAAGGTAAGTCAAGAGCAGCATCAGAATCAATCACATGTTCACTCCCAGGGATATCGGGAACGAAAGGACGCCCTCCAACCGAAATAAGAATGTTTTTTGCTGAGTAGAGCTTTCCATTCACATCGACTGTGTGCGGATCTACTATCTAAACAGAGGTCACATGTAATCCGTTAGTAACTTCATTAAGTGCTGATCTATGGCTTTGAAACACAAACTGTTACGTAAATGATTTTGCTACATATACTCACAAACCTTTCCACGGCCTTCAATCAGCTCGACATTAGCATTTTTCAGAATGTTCTTGTAAATTCCAGTAAGACGCTGCAACTCAGCATTCTTATTAGCAATCAAGGTGTTCCAATCATGTTTAGGCTCTGCTTCATAACTCCACCCAAACCCAACACTCTCTTCAAATTCATGAGCGAACTTGGATGCATATACAAGTAGCTTTTTCGGCACACAACCACGCAGAACACACCTACATTGGATTCACTAGAAGTTATAAGACACAGAGAGAATTTTTCCAAGTAGACTGCAATAAGCTGGTTCCAATTTAGTTTTCCTCAAAGA
Organism: Plantago ovata; assembly: GCA_028274465.1. Classification (NCBI taxonomy): domain Eukaryota; kingdom Viridiplantae; phylum Streptophyta; class Magnoliopsida; order Lamiales; family Plantaginaceae; genus Plantago; species Plantago ovata. The sequence continues at coordinate 8,613,322 of CM051457.1, read as the reverse complement.
AGATTGTACTCTTAGACCAAATTCAATCCATTAAACTATAAGAAAAGCAGAAAACCAGGTCCACTCCAGTGATATTCAAACTACAGATGTGATTTTATTATACACCTAGGCATCATAACTCACTGATACTCCACGCAATTGACTACCTAGTGATCAATACACTACAATAATTACCAATTCTATCAACATTGCAGCAAAGAACAAAAACAAAAAATCGAATAGCATTTAAAAAGCTGGACAAAATTCAGCTCATTAAACTAAATCAAAGCAGAAAACCAGGTTCACTCCTACGAGATATTCAGATGATAAATATGATCCTAACATTACACCTAATCATCAAAACTACCGATGCTCCACACAATCGGCAAGCTAATCGTTCCAGATACACTACAGCAATTAAACATTCAATCAAAATTTTCAGCAACTTGAATAACAAAACGTAATAATGGTATATATAAAAGTGTCCATAAATCAATTAAAAATCATTTACTCACGTGCCACCAACGCCACCAGTGGAATCGGAGGAAATGGTGGCGAATGGCAATTCACAGACGGCAACCTTAGCCCCAAAATTGGAAGCGAAACGAGAGGCCCTAACGCCTCCGCTTCCAGCTCCGATGGTGAATAGGTCGTAGTCGTAGTGACGGGAGGGCTCACTGCCGTTACCGGAGTCGGCGCGGATCACCGTGGTGGTGCGAGGGCTAGACGGAGGAGGAGTGGTCGACATGGTGAGGAAGAAGTTTCTGGAGGATAGGGATTTGGTGTAGCGAGAGAGGGAGAGGAATGGGAGTTTGTAGGTGCGTAGGGATTGGAAGGCTGGACAAGTAAGGGACGAGCTAAGCCGTGGCGAGCTCAGAGATGTTGCTGCCATTTTTTTAGCTCTCTCTGTGTTTCAGTTTTACTCGAACTATCTGTTAAAGCATGAAATACGGCAAATGGAACGAATGGAATAATAATAAGGTTTGTAAAAGAAAATAAAAATTAAATACGAATATCCATACGATACGATGATGTTTTCACTTTTCACCCTGATTTAATTTTCTTCTTTCATTCTTTTCATTTTAAATCCGGCGCCGTGTCCTCCTTCCTGTCTGTGTGCACGACTTTTTTCTGGGCTAATACGCTTTTCTTCCAAATTCTCCATAAACGTTGACGTGATTAAACAAATATTATTTGTGACTTAGAAACTGGATTTGTACCATGTGGCTACTAACTTGAATTATTTAACTGTGTGTTATTTTGGCTATATCAAGATCTAGAAAAAAAAAAAAACAAATGTCATGACGTCGCAAATCCTGATTAATTACACTACTTAACCGAACAGTGAAAGTAATACTTCAATGTTATGAAGTATGCACACTGTTCTTAAAAAATAAAGATAAGTTGAAGACATAAGAATATCATGACGTCGCAATATCACTTCAAACAAGTTGATATATTAGTTAAGATCTCTATTGTTTCTGGGCAACTGTACTGACTGATACTTACTCCATTCCTTATCAAACTTCCCATTTCATTTCGTTGACTTTTTCGAGACTTTGTTTGACTCCAAATTAATCCTAAATCACACCGGAAAAAAATATTTTGAACTTATATTATAAAAGTGGAAATCTTATATTTTCATAATATAACTTCAAATATTTTTTTTCCAATACAATTTATGATTAATTCGGAGTCAAACGGAGGCAAAAAAAAATCAACAAAAACAAATGGGAAGTTTGATAAGGAATGGAGGAAGTAGAACAAGTTGATATATGGTTTGCACGAGTCCGCTTCGAAATTCTAGAATATCCCGTGAAACATAAGTCAGCAACGGATTCCTGATGGTCTGAAAGTAGCCCATCATCCTTGTAAGCTGTCATACCCACCATGATATGGGACCTAAACCATCAGCATCAATGGATCCCTGCAAGCAGTAAACAGAAAGATGTTACATTACAGAAAGGAGAAGCAGAGATCAGTAGTACAGAACTATTTACTGGTGGCGGCAGAACAATACATTCCAGCCACAGAAATAAAAAGATACAAGATATGAAGAGAAAGAAACCTGAAGGCAACCTGGAGAGATTTATCCTAGAACTAGAAGCGTGTAGTTTGCTACTGTTATCATCTAAAACCTCAAATATGAGAGTCGGAGCAACTGTACATAATGATATTGAAATAATTTTTTAAGCGACTCACACAACCTTAGTTGCTTCTGCAATAAGACAATCCAAATTGGAAACTAGATCTTCATGACAAACTTGGATGCTGGAGAAAAAATTAGGACAACTAATGTTTACTAAAGCGTTAGTGACCTTAATCCGCGATATCAACAATCACCATATCTTGTTATAGTCATATGTTACAAGAGGCAATTCAAATACTGTATTACAAGAGGGCAATATGAGAACGGAAATGACCTCAAGGCCCTCAGCGCAGCTCAAAAAAACTAGTATTTTATCAGCAAAATACCTTGTTTCCATCAAATAGTCCGAAATAACAATTCTTATGTAAAGCTGTTTTTAGGAATGTATTTTAATTGTCATCATCTACACAGTTTCAGCTGAATAAACGAGGAAAAAAAATCATGAATAAAAATGAAAGGTTCCAATGACCTGAAGTGAAGATATTTGAGATGGGTCACTTGTTTGTCAAGGAACGAAAAAACTTAGAAACTTCATAGTGTGGAATTATACAAGCTGGCCAAAGGTCATATTTAAAGGAACACTGATCAAGCAAAAAATGTGGTAAAATAACAGGACAATTTGCTTTAGAAAGCACATAACTAGAGTTCGGTGCAAAGCAAACAATTAGACTTACAGTGATCACCATTGGTGCAAATGGCTTCACGTCTTTTGGCTCTGCATCTTTTTTGTCCTCATCTGTTCCTTGATCTAAAGGTATAGGCGGATAGTTTACACTGTGAACTCGGAACCTTATCTGCAGTCAGAGTTAATGTTTACAGATAGGTTTGGGTAATTGTTAGAAATCAACATTAAGTTACTAAAGTAGAAGAGCCAACCTCATCAGCACCATCTATTGGATAATTTTCCCCCTCATACTCCCAGATCCAACTGATTCTATCCCTGAGAGAAGAATCAGGTATAAAATCTTTAGCACCGCATGGCCATAAACAGTAAATCTCATTTCAATCATAAGTTTCAGGACAAGTTTAATGATAGAAAAAGATGCTTACTTATGTCCAGGAACAGGTTCCGAGTGATTTGGGCAGGCCAACAAAGGAACAGGCACATATATGTCATCAAAAAATCCAAGTGACACTGCCAAAAAAATCCCAAATCATAACATCACATTACATGTTACGGGTCTTTGTAAACGTGCGCCTAGTGTTTTCTGAAAAATCTATGAAGAAATAGTTCTGTATCGGCTAAGATAAATGAGCGAATATATAATTGTTTTTTTTTTTTTAAGAAGAAGAAGAAGAAGTCCAATCTGCATTCTGCAGTAACATAAGAATCTTAAGGAGCTGATTGAACATATTTAAAGGGAACTGTGATCTCCAACATGCATTCTGCTGCTACTTTTTCAGAATTGATGCAAAATGAAGTTATCTAATACTAGAGATATGAATCTATAAAGTAAACATGAAGAATCATAAGATTTCCAACTTCAGCTTCGGAAACCATCCAGCCAACATACATGTCTAACTTATAAATAGTGCATTATACTAAATGTTACGGTTCTGCAGAGAATGTCAACAAGATATTATACGTCTATAGTCTAACTTGCAAGAGGCCTTATAATAGCAGCATAGTATTGTGAGAAAGAAACATAAGCAAGCTCACATAGAAGCAACAACCAACTTTACCAGTCTTCAGCTTCAACAATACACATCAATCACAAAAACACAACCAGTACAGAATACAATCACCAAACAACTTGTAAGTAAACACAAGAACTATAATTACTTGTAGGCCATACAGCGTAAACCGTCTTTAGTGGAATCCTTCAGTCTAGCAGAAATCACTTCCCCTACAAAAGGCCTAAACATCACCAGCCTAAATTTCACCTGCACAATACCACAATTCCATCCCTATAATTAGTTTTAGAAAAAGGAGAAATAACATGAAATTTATTCTCTTCTCAATATTTTATTCTCAATCAACGTATAAACAGAGCCATAAATGACAAGGAGAGGGTAGAACAGGGTTACCGTATAGGTAGAAGCGCCGTCTCCAGCAAAGACAAAGCCGCCGTCAATTGACCGAATGTCATAAACGCTTACGCACAGACCGAGTTTGTCTATAACTTTGTCTAAGAAGAGAGATTCCAGCACTTCTTTAATGGCTTCGTTCTGAGGTTTGCTCAGGAGATGAGGTGGCAACCTCAGCGTGTGCTCTATCTCACTCAGGAAAAACATTGTTCTTATCAGATTCTTTTATGCACGAATGTCGGAAGTTTGGTGAGGGGGCAGGGGATACTAGGGTTAGCAGGTCGTCTCCGGTAACAAATGGGGAAGAGAAAACGGCAGGGCGCACGGCGGCGCTAGGGAATTTAGGGGAGGTTTTTTATTTTAGGTACTGCCGGGGATAATTGAAATTCAAGTGCTCAATAGTCAAAATTAGACAATTGAAATTCAAGGATTCAAAAGTCAAAATTGGACAAGAGAAGGGTACATAGTATGTTTTTGGTCCCTTAACATTAATATTAATAACATAATAGTCCCGTTAATAATAATAATAACTTTTTAGACTACAAATTTAACTTTTGAAGAACTAGGTCACTATAACAATATTGGGTTTTTGGAGAACCAAACAAGCTTTATTTAAAAAATATATATATTTAGAACTTTTGTTTTTTTTACCTGAGGTCGGTGCTCAAATTAGTTGCTCCGATCGGAGCAGATCTGGTGGAGCAAAGATGGAGCTTAAGCCATTGATGGCAGAGCTCAATTCCGTCCTGTTAGCTCCACCATTTATTATTATTATTATTATTATTATTATTATTATTATTATTTATTTTTATTTTATTTTATAAAAGTTGAAAGTTTAATTAAATAAACCAAAAATAACGAATGTTTACACAAAATTAGTTGGCAGCCGAGAAACATGCTCCCACTCCCTTAGCAATAGCAAAACTAATTCTAGAAAAAATATAATGAACAGCACACGCCCCAGCATCCTAAGCCAAAGCAAACCCCGAATTCTAACAAGCAAAGCAACAACATTAGTATCCAACTCCCCGAGTGTCGAGAAAAAAAAAAGAAGGAATCCATATCCTTTAGCGCACACAAGTCCCGATACTTCGCACACTTGCACTTGGCAGCCTCAGCCACCGCCTGTCCAGGCACAAAGGCCATCATCCCAGACCGTGTCAAGGGGGGAGACCTGGTCAGATCAACACAAACATCCCACCCCCTATTCCAAGCATAAAGGAGTAAGTCTGCATGACCAAGGGACCTGTCACTCCCGTCACTCAAACCAATATTCACTTCCTTACCAGTCGAAATACCAGATCGGAAACAGACATCCAAGAGAGTGTCACGAACCAGGTTATGTCTGTGTTTGATATCCACCATCCCAGCACACAACACCGCATGATCGCCAAACAAATCCCCATCAAAAACCCGAGAGCAAGTAGAGCAGGGCTTCGACACCGAAAACAAAGCAACACCACGCCAATAGCCCAGTACACACATGTAAGTCCTCTCGTTCATAGTTTGCCCCAAACCAGAAGTAGGGACCACACGCAACCAATCAGAAGAATGGGCACCTTGCTGAGACTTCCAAAGAGCTACCTGGCGAGGAGTTAAATAAAAGACAGATTCTGCCGAAGCAGCAACCTTCGTGAAATATATATCTGCCAGTCTCTTCATAAGTCTGGGGGCAGCGATCTCACTGGGGTTACTTAAAAAGTCAGAACCTGTGGTCTCAACAAACAAAGACAGTGCACCATCAAAAGCAGATCCAAGAGAAGAGATACCAGAAAGACACAAGGGCTTAACCTGCAAACCAACAAACTGAAGGCGAGAAGCAAAGAAGGCAAAATGGCGAACATCCATAGCAGTATAAACACCAAGCCCTCCAAAAGAAAAGGGCAAAGTAGCAAGCCGCAACTGCCAATCACCAAAACCGGACCCCGACACCGTAACAATACGCTCCAATGAGGATCTAAGAGCCTAATCAAAAAAAAATTGGGCCGACTGAAAGAAACCTGGAGGGCAAGTGCGCAGGGCAAAATAGAGCTTTGAAATGCCCGTACAAGCACGAAGCAGCAACAATTCACAATACGTATCATTAAGCTTTGCGACAGAGTCAATGGTCTTATTCACCCTTTTCACCACAAGATCACAACTGAAATCAGGATACACACTGACCGAGCCACCAAGAACTTTGACACCACAGAGTGGCCTAGAGATAGAAGGAGGAAAAACACCAGGAATTCTACTCCTCGGATCTTCCACAAGCCAAAAAATTTGAGTTTTGTGAACATTGAGGTGAAGTCAAGAACGCGGGTCGTCCTCCAAGATCAGCTCTAAGACCTTCCCCACAACTAAGGTATCTCCGATAATGGTGTCATCATCTAAATACCAAGCCTGCTAGGATAGGTCAAAAGAATCTCTGATCTTACAAACCAACGGGTGTAAAACCAAAGCAAAAAGAAGAGGACCCAAAGGATCGCCCTGCTGGACCCCCCACCAGACCATAGAATGTGTTCCCCATAGTACAACCTGGTCGGACTGGAATAACAGAATTCAACCCTAGGACTGAGCAGACCCGGACCGAACCCGGAGTCCAGTCCGGACCCGGACCGGTAAACCCAGACCGGACCCGGACCGTCCCATACGGTCCGGACCCCGGGTCATAGGATTTACCCATGTCCGGGTCCGGGCCAAACCCGGAAACCGGATGACCCGGTCATAGGATTATGTTTGTTATAAAAAATACAGTATACAAAAAATGAAGAAGAAGAATGAGAAGAGGAATGATGACTGGGGTAGTAATTGGCGTATTTAGATTGAGAGGATATTGATTGATAATCACAACCTGCACGGAGAAACAAACAGAATTCTGTAAACAATCCTAATTATTTACATTATACCGGTAAACAAATTGGAAATCAATCTTCCGGTCCCTTTTTTTTCATCTCCATTACCGCTCACCTACATTACAACTCTTTGGTTCGAATCTTCTTGCCTACTGGAGTTTTGATATTGTCCGAGAAATATAGTTCGTATAGTAGTAGAGTCTTTTTTGTAAATACTTAACGGAGTAAATACTTACGGTGTTAGTAAAATCGGGTAAACTGCCACTTTTAAGTTTTAACAAAAGGTTTGGTGGTAGCATGACATTTAAAAAGATATCCGGGTAATGTGCAACTTTTAAAAAAGGTTTGGGGGCAACATACTTTTTTTTCAACAAAATAAATAAATATATATATATATATATATATATATATATATATATATATATATATATATATATATATATATATATATATATTTGTTTTAACACTTATATTTTTTTTCCTTCTTCAACAGTGCAACAGTGGAATAATGGACACCAACGACGACTATCATGTTACAATCGAATAACATACAACAAAACTGGATATGATGCAATTGATTGGTATAACTTTCTATACTATATTTTTTTATAAGTATATGGATGCATTCTAGTAGGCACATGATGTTTATAATTAAGCCATCGTTCACTCCGATCTAGAAGTATTTGAATCTGTTGTCGGTCAGAGACCAGGGGACAGAGTTCGGTAGTTTTGACCACTCAAGCCTTTTAAAATTTAAAGGATATAGAAGAAGAATGAAATTGATATGGAAGAAGCAATCGAGATGGAAAGTTAAACTTGAGGTGATCAGTCTTGACTATGCCATATCCTTAACTTTTTTTTGGGTAAGTAATCCGGTGATATAGTTCTTTTGAGAACATACATTACTAAAGGGCTCTATTGTGTAATAACATCTTTAGATAATTTAAAATACTCTTAAATTAATGTGTCCTCCCACAACAATAAATATACACCGGCAATTAAGTCATAAAGTCATAAGATCATTATATTGTCAAACAAAAAAATATATATTTATTTTAACACTTATATTTTTTTTCCTTCTTCAAAAGTGGAATAATGGACACCAACGACGACTGTCATGTTACGATCGAATAACATACAACAAAACTGGATATGATGCAATTGATTGGTATAAGATGCATTCTAGTAGGCACATGATGTTTATAATTAAGCCACCGCTCACTCCGATCTAAAAGTATTTGAATGTGTTGTCGGCCAGAGACCAGGACAGACAAAGCTCGGTATTTTTGACCACTCAAGCCTTTTTAAAATTTAAAGGATATAAAAGAAGAATGAAACTGATATGGAATAAGCAATCGAGATAAAAAGGTAAACTTGTGGTGATCAGTTCGAATGAAGTTTAAACCAAATTTATCTTGACTATGCCATATTGATCATCACCAACATCCTTAACTTTTTTGGGTTTTTCGGTTTTATCTTTCCAACCCTAGCCCCTATGGACATTTTCCATAGAGTGGTATAGATTCTGAAACGGTAGGAACATCATCATCAGGAAGTAATCCGGTGATCGAGTGTTTTTTTTTTGTAATGACGAAGTGATGTGCATGAAAGATTTAAGTTTGATAAATTTAATTTTAGCAACATCACAACTGCTGATATAAAAAATATTGTAGTTAGTTCATGTTCTCTTTTAAACAATTGATTGTATATTTTAATTTGTTTTTTTAATTTTTTTTACGAGGTGTTGTGTACCATGAGCTTAAATCATCTGTTCTTTTACTAGGTTGTCAACCTCAATTCATTGAGGATAGCGTTTTAGAACCACTAACTTGTTTCAAACGAGGTTATCACCATCGATATCAATTTATATATGTATTTAGCTTATTATTTCATCTATTTTCATAGAAGGTTGTCATCCTCGGACTACATGACAAACGTACCATCATGCTATTATTGAAGTTGTATTTAATTTAGTCGATTATATTTTATTAAGTCTGCCTACCAGCATAATAGTAATTACTTCCCGTATCTAGTGATTAGTGAAGTACTTAGTTCACTAGTATAGTTGTTATAATCTGAACTTTGGTTAGTTAATCTTGAATTGAGATTCAACTACGTTCTTTAAGAGAATTTACTGACTCATAGTCCTTTCTTTAGGTGTCTCACTTAAAAAAAAAATGAAGTTACAAGCTTAATGTAGTTACAATAATGACATAATTAATGTTGTCTCAAGATTTTATAAAAATCCCTTTGAAATTCGAAGTACATAGGTGTTTCACCAAGCTAATTTTATTTTTTAACAAGGCACTATCTGCATATTCAAGATGAAAAAAACTGTTTATTACAAAAAAGAATATTTCTTCATGCATGAATCGAGACATGACCTTGAAGCTTAGGAAATACAGATTCCAACATTACGATAAAATTGAAAAAATGGAGTGGTGGTGGTGGTCGAAAAGGAGAGAGAACACAAAGGATGAGGATTCATTTCTTCCTCTCTCTTATTATGTTAATGAAATATGAGAGTGTGTGGGGTGGAATAAATTGTATGATCTCTCATCTCTAATGGTTTATTAAGTGCATTTGAACTTTGTGTCATGGGATTCATGGAGTTACCTCGACCCGACTCGGCTCAGTAACACCCTTAGCCGTGAAAGACTAAGCTCTATCTAGAATTGGACATGCATTTCAATCCACTGACATAGTTTGACTTAAGCTATAGGTGGATCGAGTGTTCGATTGTCTAAAATGTACTGTTCGTGAAGCTAGAATAGTACGAGTGTGTTGAGTTAGGTTGGGCTTACATGGATCGTCTTCTTGAGCTTATTGGGCATAAATCATATTGAATTCTCCGTGAGGGTAAAATAAGAAAATTTATCATGATTAATTTGTATTTTTAAAACTCACCCAATCACAATCCTTCAAAATTTGTCATGCATCACAATCCTTCTTCCCATCAACGTTTTTTATAACTATGCATTTTGAGATTTGTTAATGTACTTCACGTCCTCTTTCCACCGTGATGACTCACAGTGTACAACTTCTTATGTACACGAGAATATCTCCTCACAACTAGTGTAGTTAGCCATGTTTTTGTGTTGTTTGTTGTTTGGTCTAATTTGAGTGTTATCCACCATTAAACACTTAATACTTGAAGCCCATGCTTAGGTGACTTTGCGATATAAATTAATTTGAAAAAACTACATCTACCAGTTTTTCTCGGTGAATTTATTGTTGAACCATGTTGGTTAGAGAGAGGCATCGATAAATAAGTGAATATGTAAAAAAAAAAAAAGAGTAGTTCAAAGAGATATTTTATAGATAACGACAAGGAAAAAAAGAAGAAGAAAGAGTTAATGGGCATGTCTCATCATTCACACACTTCACGCTCTTTTGTATGCATTTACAACAAACTGGTCGATTTCACATGTCATAAATCATCACCGTTGAATCTATGAAAAAACACAAATGGCGTACGTAATCGTGGATTGAGAGAAGCGATTCCTTACAAATTTGTAATAAATACTAAACGCTATTATCTCCACTACAACTATGCTATATTCGCCTAAAAAAGCATTTAATTCAGTTCGAATTTGCTTAGTAATTTTTTATATTATAAATAAGTTCAATTATGTTCAAATGAAGAGAACTTAACCTATCTAATAAGTTAATGCGAAATCAAATTATCTTTTTCTTTTTTCATCACTCTAAAATTGGAATATTTACTCTTTAGTGTTTTGTGTTCTAACATTATCAACATTCCGTAATATTACCAAAATATTATATTAGTAATTTTTTGTGTTAATTAACTTTGTTGTTTATATATAAAGAAAAAACAAAAAAGAAAGGAAAAAAAGGAATGGTAAAATCACACATTCATGCTATTTGTAACTTGTGACAAGAAAGCTTATTTCTCCTCTCTCAGTCAGTCTCCCTCCTTTCTCTCGATTTCAACACCCAAACCCACCGTCACTCACAGATCACTCTCAACTTGAAACGCTTCAGTATCAATACAAGCTTCTATCTCACGCCAATCACCCATACATTTCCATTTGCCCCAAATCGACCACCCATTGTCAATTCGTCACTCAAATTTCAAGGTAATCCAAAACAGCCACGAAATACTCTAGCATCTGTTGCAAACTCGTTTGTTTTTTTGTATTTGGTTTCTATTTGGAGAAGAATTGTGCGTTTTTGGTTTCATTTTTTGTTGCTTGATTGCGTAGAGAATTGGACGTAAGCTTAGTGTGCAATTGATCGATCGCATGGGGGTGTGTTGGTTTCATAGCATGCACCACCCGAGATTACGTTTTTTCGTTGATGGATTTGGCTGTTTGCATTTCAGGTTTTATAACGATGGCGTCTGAAGAGGTAGAAGTGAAGCGAGATGTCCTGTTGCCATGCATGTCGTGTCTTATCTGTGAGAAGCGCTTGCGCGAGGCCACAACTATAATTGAGTGCCTCCATTCCTGTAAGTCTCGTTCTAATTGGCTTTCTAATTGCTGCCTGGATGTTGATCTATCAATGTTCAGTTTGTTTCTGGGTGTTTAATTTGATTGTTGTTAGTCGCGATGTTGTTTTGTTCTAATTGTATTTATTTTGACTTGTTTGGTTTCTGTTGATGAGTTGCTGACGTGTCTGATATGTCTTTGATTTGTTAGCAACTTGTATTCATCACCTAACTGGTATACCATTCATTCAAGTTGGTATAGGCCTATAGGGTGTCTTTTGTCTTGTTGTTAAGGCTTAATTAAGGACATGGCTTGTGTTGGTTTCGAGAGGCTTAATATGACTGGACCAATTCTAGTGCTGGGAGGGTGAAAACTTCATTTCTGTATTGGTGAGCTTTTGAATGAAAACGTCGACTTCATGCTAGTATTGTGTAATGTCTTTAATGCCTCAGTCAATTGCCAGAGTTCAAATAATCATGCTTGCTTCGAGATCTAAAGCTTTGCCAATGTGTGATGTGATTTAACTGACACATTTCACTGGCTTCTGAAAGAAATGTGTAGCCTGTTTTTTCTTCCTGAACTAAAGCCATAGCCATTCTCTTATGAAGGTCATTGACTATTATATCATTCAGCTACCATGAGCCAAACTTACACTTTTATATTGAGCTTTTGACAACAGGTGACAGGATACGTCTAGTCTATAAACAATATGAGAGAAAAAAACTCAGTAATTAGATTTGTTAGATAACTAGAAAGAGCTCAAAGTGAGAAACTTTGAAATCGACGATGTAGCTGCAGAAAAGCAGAAACATAGAAAACAATTTGCCCAAAGTTAATTTTCACCACTCTAATGGAACGTTGTTCGCAACACACTTCTTCAGCTCATGATTGCTGTTTTTTTATTCTTGAAATATACTGGTTTTCCAAGTTCTTTAAACTTTTCTCTCTACCCAAAACTGAATCCTCATCAAGTGGAATTTTTGTGGTTATAATTAGTTTGAATCATTGATGTTTGAGGCTGAAAGTTCAATTTGATTGTTAATTGTGATTGTTTTTTTGTTTGTTCCTGATGGCATGTTGACTTGTTTGGTTCTGTTTCAGTTGCTGGCGTGGATGCTTTGCCTTTTGATTTGTTAATTGCTTCTTTTAACCATCTATCTTATTTACCATGATTCAAGGTGGTTTAGGGTGTGTTGTTCTTGTTGTCCTTCCAATAATAAGGACATAGCTGTGTTGTTCTTTTGAGTGGTTTAATATGACTGGATCACTGTAGTTTTGGTCTTTTGGAGTGTGAAAACTTCATCTCTGTATTGATGAATTTTTGAATGAAAACATAATCGTCATGCTAGTATCATCTTCAATGATGCATCGTTGCTTGTCTTGCAATATCAGACCAGCTGACATTTGACGTGTTTATAGCCAGGACTACGTTCTGCATTAGATGCTTGTGTTCAAGATTTACATTAACATAATGGCACTTCTTATCATCACTGAGAACGTTAGAGTGAGCTATGGAACAAATTTGACTGTTTAACATGATGTGCTTTTCATGTAATAGTTTGCAGGAAATGCATATATGGGAAACTTGAAGATGAGGGGATGAAAGAATGTCCAGAATGCAGTGTTTGTCTAGGTGGCGCTCCATTGGATAAGTTGAGGTAAAATCTCCATTGTCTAACTTAATCTAGTTGGGACCTTACAAATATATTTCATGGATGGTGAGATAGCTGTGCCATGGACACACTTCCCAGTGCATGTAAAATCACAATGCAGATAAGTTAACTACAGATAGTTAATGCTCGAATTATCATTTGCCTAGAATCACACTAAGATGTTAACTATAGATGCCAAGTTAACTACATGATACATGTATGCTTATAATCTCAATCAGATGTTAACTATAGATGCTACATTAATTGTAGAGCCATTTGATTAGTTGCTCCACAATGAGTACTACATGTGCAGCTTTACTATTAATCTCTTGTTGCTATTTTATCTGTTCTGGCTTTAAAGATGTTACGTAAAGTTGTTAAATATGATACTGGGTTTGGAAGTTGACAAAACTATTGAGCTTATTAATGAGCTTCTGCTGATGCAATTGGAGTGCCTTCAACAGGCTTGTGTCTGCTCTGGGAAATATTGGATGGTTAAACTATTTTGCATGGATTATAGATAGCAAAATGTAATTCAGTTTAGATTTTCTTTAGAGCTGCCCACGTCTGGCTCGGGGCGCTCTTCTTCAGTGGATGGGAAAGGGCTCAATGGCTCTCCCTGTGTAAGTCTGTCAGAAAGAAAAGATGGCAATTAACTCCACAAGACTAGGAAAAGCTCTAGAAAGAACTGCTCGAATTTTTTTTATATAAAGATAGGATCGATTTGGTTCCTAGGTACCTCAAGGGCGGATGCAATATGAGAACTAATATTAAACTCTTTTTCCTTTTTTGCTTTTTGTTGTAAAATGTTGAGCTGATGTGTTTATTGTCAGGCCCGATCATAACTTGCAAACACTACTTGCCAAAACATTCCCTCATAAGAAGAGTAGTGTTGAGGTGAATGCTGTTGAAGTGGCCACCCCTGCTGCTTCCTTATCTCCCAAGAGAAAAGAAAAATCCCGTTCTCTTTCATCACTAGCGATTTCACCTGCAGTTCAAACAACAACTGAAGTGAAGGGAAGAAGAACTAAACCAGCTATAACGAAAAACCAAAGGGGCACTAGATTTACCCAAAAAAGATCTATGAATAACGATGATGAGTTTATAGAATACCACCGCGGAAGCTCAACCTCCCCTGAGACAGTAAACAAATATACTCGAAGAATGAGGCAGGTATTGCTTTATGGAATATAGTTCCCAGACCTCCCATGTACGATCATGGAGTTGAAATTTTAAAAGTTTTTACTGGAAATCTTGAGAAGTTTCTATTTCCTGAAATGAATATATATAAACTTGTTAACTATTTCACAACATTCGGAGTTTATGATTAATCTCCAAACATCTTTCTTTTGCCAAGTATTCCAAATGTGTGTGGCAAATGAAACTTTAATGCCTGCATGCAAGTACTATATGTAATGCCTTTTCACGCTGTCGTTGCAGAAGCCAGTTGCTGGACCATCTGTTGATGCTAGTCCTGAGATGGAAAGAGGGAATGACTTTGAGAATTCTAAGCGACAAGACGATGCTCTGAAACCCTCAAATTCAGCTGCTACTGGATTATCTGCTCACCATACTTCTAATAAGGTAAGAGGAAACAATTTCCAGACTTCTAAGTGGCAAGCAGAAGTCTGATGTTTTGAAACCCTTAAATTGTCAGGCAGGGGAAGCAAATAAGAACAGGCCTTTTAGAAATGGTACTCAAGAACCATTTGCTAAACCCGGAGCTCTAAATTCCCAAGATAATGAGAAGAGTGCCAGTGACGATGCCCCTCCAGAGACTGCTTGCCCTAAAAAAGTGCGGAGGACTCGTAGAAAGTCAAAGAACTTTGGTGATATTAAGAATCCGTCACCTCAGCACGTGGTTAATCCTTCCAGCTCCAACTCTGACCGGATAAGTTATCCAATTTGGTTCTCGTTGGAGGTCTCCAATAAAGAGTAAGAACCTTACATGAATCACAAGCACTTTTTTTTTTTAAAAAAAAGAATAATTTAGGGTGTGTATGACCTTAGCTCCTCTCTTTCTCTAACATTATGTTATACACATCCAGGGAAGTAGATAGTCCACAATTGCCTCAGATTATGCCAAATTACATAAGAATAAAGTAAGTTTCCGCAATATCATTTCTTTAGAAGACTTGGCTGATTTGATATTATGCATGACACCATTTTCACTGCTGCATACAAATGAATGATCTCCTGATGCCTTATTGGTAGCATGGGGCTTAGTTATTAACTGTCTGTGCTGTGCATGAAGCTGTATCAATTTTATTCATTATGAAAATAACTCTTGACGAACTTTGCCTACATTATTGTTAGGTACTAATCCACTTATCCCTTACTTAGTATAGTATCAAACAGCTTTGCCATAACTAGATGTGTGTACGAATAGAACAAGCAAAAGTTTCTAGTTATTAATTCTCCAATCAATGTAATTAGAACATAGGATATAGAATTTATATTGAAATTTAGCTTCATCTTTGAATAGATTCATATTTGGATTTTAAGAAGTGATCCTTGTTATTGTCTAGGTGTTAAAATTTACAAAACATATGAAAGCATCATCTCTATAATTTTAAAGCCATAATACTCGTACTTCTTAAAAATTCAGGTTTAACATTACTCGAGAACAATAAAGTAATTGACATCACAATTGTACTAGGTAATTAGTAGTTGATCTATGTGTGAGATAACATAGATCATTTGGCATATTGTGTTATTTTTAGTAGGATAAGTTTCTTGCTTGTCTCAAACTCCTTTGGTTGTTGATCTGTGTGAAACAGTTGTATAACTCAGAATTATTTGCATGAGCAAGTCTCTAGTCGGCAGTTTATTCTTCCCTTTGTGAAATCACCAATTTAATCGTACTAGACTATCATGATACAGGGCGATTGAGATTTTCGTCTCTTAGTGGGCCTTGTCACTGAACTCTTATCTACTGCCTTATTTAGTTTTGCATAATATTCGATGGAGCAATAGAAGTGTAAATTACTATAAAATAACTTCACTGCTGATATGCATCACGATCTTTACAGGGATGTGCGCATGCCAGTTTCTTGTATTCAGAAGTATCTGAAGTCAAAGTTAGATCTTAAAAGTGAAAACGAGGTAATCTCTCATACCTACCCATGGTTCAAAAAACCTATTTCTATTGCAGATTCCACCACCTTTAGCAGCATTTACATGTATATTAATTATTTAGATTCCACCACCTTTAGCAGCATTTACATTGTACTTCTTTCCTTTTACCTGATAAAAGCTTAATTTTATGGCACTTTTATGCTATGCAGGTTGAGATTAGATGTGCGGGACAAACAGTGGATCCCATGCAGCCATTGGATAACCTTCTTGAGTTCTGGCTTCAAACGCTGACAACCGAGAGAGTATCAGTCACAATTGGGTCATCAGCAAAGGACTTTGTGATGCCACTGCACTATGCTCCGCGAGTTCAGTGAGTCTTGAAGACAAGACATCATATTCTGGCCCAAAATCTCACCCTTTCTTTGTCACGTATGGGCCAATGTTCTGGATGCTAAATGTTGAACTTGGGAAATTCAGGTGAGGAGCAGCGTGTATATCTCTACCTACCAGTTGCATTAGGGGATGATCTGATCAGCTCTTCTGCTTTCTGTTTCGCATCATCTAGTCTTTTGAAGCACCTGTGTCTTTTAAATTGTATAGTTGTAAAACTATACTCCGTATATGTTATGTACCAGCTTAGTACTGGAAATTCTATGTAATTGTTTTTGTTTTTTTATAGACCCTAGTAATACTTTGTTACTGTATATATATGTGATGCATAACGGAAGTGATGGATGTTGGTTCTGTCTTAGGTTTACTTTAACATTTGGAAATGTTATTTTTTGCCTTTAAGCTTCAGCTAGACAGCTACGTCTGTAAAATGAATCGAACTGGTCATGATCTAATGCGATCTGTTGTGAGTGGAGTTGTCAAGAATATGATCCAAACAAGATTTGTATCCAGACCAGATTCGATTTATATACATATCCACTTCGTGTTCAGCTAAAAAACAAGCTGATTCCCAAATGTAGAGGGAAAACGAAGATTGAGGTCCGAGTGTCCGACCAAGGGATTCTAGACACTTGTCAGACACAGGTCTGGTAGATTTGGAGGCTATAAACTGTTGTTAATTATTCAGAAGTCTGTAGAAGCTGCATGTTGTTCAACTTGGCCACAATATAACTTCCAGGAGCATTGCAGGCAAATTTTTGACACTTAAAAATAACCTGCTCCATGCTAAAATGCAACAGCAATGTAAGTTCTAAGCCAGTTCTGGTCAAACGGAGGTGAAAACTGAAAAGTATGGCTTCAAACGGAAGTAATATGTCTCAAAATACTCAAGTAGTATTAACTTTTTTTTAATAATCGAACCATTACAATTTCACAAATAGCATTACAAAGCTAGTAATAAACTATAAATAATCTCGTGCGAGAATTAAACCTATGACCTCTAGTGTCATGACACCTCAGTCTAACCAATTGAGCTAGACCTCAAGTAGTATTAACTTGAGTAGAAGTAGACCAAGAGAATTGGACCAAATCAATTTTCAAATCCACGTGTGGACCATTTCTTCGTCAAATACTACTAACACTATTAATTGATTGACGTTAAAATTAAGCTAGCTAGCTGGTAGAATCAAGTCCAAAATTATTAATTCGTTTATCTGATTAAGACTTAGAACATAGCCTATATGCTTGTTCCTGGCAATTGCAGTGAATCTTCATTACTCTCCTTTTGGAGCATTTATTAATTGTTGAGAACTTTCTGCTAGATAACAATTGACAGTTTGTGGCCTCATGGCACAACACATAGAAGGGTTTCATTAACCAGATCGATCACATCATATACAGTATAGAAGCTAAATTTCAAAATATATTTTCATGATGTCCAAGTCAAGAAAGAGCAAGTTTTGACTTGAAAGAACCCAACTGCAATAATTTGATGTGAGTTTACGTGCATATTGAGACCACTGCATAGCTTGTTTGAAAAATAAACAAACGTATGAGCTAAGATATTGCATGCTACCAGAAATGTTTCAATCATATAATGATTACTGGTCTTTTGCATGATCTGCATAAACACTTTGAGACATGATATATACCTTCTTCCTCCAATTTTAGATAACCAAAATGGCAAGCCAACCCAACTCATCACCATATGCTTCCCAACACACCGATCATTCGGTGCTCCTAAACAATGGCAGTGCCGGTCCCCGTCCATCTGGAAAATTCCGGCAAAGATGGAAGGCAGCTAACATTGTCATACAAGCTTCGCTAACATTAGCGAAACGAAAGTTTTCAAAGGAGAGAAAACTGGAACACCAATATTCCAGTATTGAGCTACCCGGCCTGACTTTTGAAACAGTTCCTGTCACAGACCAAACAATGTTCATCACAGAAATGGTGAAAGACAAGAAACTAGTGGCGCTTCATAGCCTCGGTGGTGTTGAAGGTGTAGCCAAGCTTCTCAACACCAACATAGAGAATGGAATTCGAGGAGATGAAGAAGACTTGAGAGAAAGGCGTACGAAATCCGACTCCAGTACTTATCAGAAGCTGGGACATATTGGGAAAGAGTTGATCCCTTTTGTGGTGAACTCTTTGAAGGACATCATATTTTCCCTCCTCCTGGTGTGTGCCATTATTTCTACGGTCCTTGATATCGTGGAGTACGGTGTGCAGGAGTGGTATGACGATGGTAGAATTGTCCTTGGGATGTTGGTGATGATCATTGTCTCTGTAGACGTCAAGTTCTTGAAACAAATGCAGTTGGACAGGATGCTAAGGATCAACAATGAACAGGTGATCAACGTAGTGAGGGACGGAAGGAGGCAGAAGGTCACTGTTTCTGATACAGTTGTTGGAGACGTAATCTTCTTGTCAGTTGGAGATCAGGTTCCTGCTGATGGGCTATTTATTGGTGGGGACTCGTTGCAAGTAGATGAATCAAACATGATGGAAGAGAGTGGTCGTAACATTGTTGGCATAAACTCTGCACACAATCCATTCTTGTTATCTGGCTCAAAAGTGGTCAGTGGGAAAGGAACTATGCTAGTAACATCCAAGGGAACGGATACTGCTTGGTCTGGGATTGTGAGCTCGATTATAACTAATCCTGAAACTCAAACTCCACTGCTCGCGCGACTTGAAGAGTTAACTTCTTTCATGAGGAAAGTGGGCGTTCCTTTGGCTCTAATCGTCCTTGTTATCTCGCTGACCCACTACTTCTTGGGAGAAGATGAAGATGGAATTCGTATGGCTAACTCTCTGATGGAAATAATTTCTACAGCACTGGTCAGTGTGCTTGTGGTTGTTCCTGGAGACCTAGCTCTAGCTTTTGTACTTACACTTGTGCATTCAGTGAAACACATGAAGACTGCTCGGGTGATCGTGCGAAATATTTCAGCTTGTGAAACAATGGGTTCAACAACAGTAATCTGCACAGATAAGACTGGCACATTGACCTTGAATCAGATGAAGGTGACCGAGTTCTGGGTAGGTGATGGAGAAAATGAAGAAACAGCACAAGATTTTTCTCAAATTTACGCTGATGAAGATCTTCTTGAGTTGCTCCTCCAAGGAGTTGCATTCAATACTACAGATATGATTGATACGTCTTACTCCGAATCTTTCATCGAGTATTGTGGTGGTTCGACTGAAAAGGCGATTCTCTTGTGGGCTGTCCAAAATTTGGGCATGGGTATAAAACAGGTGAAGCAAGATTACAATGTTCTACATGTCGAAAGCTTCAATTCACAAAAGAAACGAAGCGGTGTCTTGATAAGGGGGAAGACTGACAGCTGCAGTCATTTGCACTGGAAGGGAGATGCAGAGACGGTGCTAGCAATGTGTACGAGTTATTATGAACCTACAGGGGAATTGAAGACTATGAGTGGAGCAAAAAGGTCCCGGTTTGTCAACATCATTGATGGAATGGCATCAAGCAGCCTTCATTGTGTTGCTTTTGCATACAAGAAACTGGATCACAGCACATTCTTATCAAATGATGATGGAAAAGATGATACTACAAGGGATATAAGTGAGAAAGACCTAACACTACTTGCGATCATTGGCATGAAGGATCCATGCCGGCCTGGTTCAAGAGAAGCTATTAGGTCATGCAAATTTGCGGGGGTTGGCATCAAAATGATCACTGATGACAGTTTGTTTACGGCTAAGGCAATAGCCACCGATTGTGGGATACTGGAGATTAATCAAGAAGTTGCGGTTGTGGAGGTAATAGAAGGAACCGACTTCCACAACTACACTCCAGAAGAACGACTAGACAAAGTCAATAACATTCGTGTGATGGCCAGAGCATCCCCTGAAGACATTAATGGTAAGATGCCTAAAGCAGAAAGGCCATATTGTGGCAGTAACGGGAGATAAATTCGATGATGCACCTGCACTAGAAGAAGCTGATTTAGGACTTTCAATGGGTAATCAGGGAACACAGGTCGCCAAAGCAAGCTCGGATGCTGAAATATTGGACGACGCTTTCTCCTCTATAGTGTCTGGCCTGCTCTGGGGGCGATGTCTTTACAGCAACATGGAGAAGTATATTCAGTTCCAGCTGATCGTTAACATAGTTGTCAGTCTCATCACCATAATTGGAGCACTTTCAAACCACGACCTGCCTGTGACGACGTTTCAGTATTTGTGGTTGGACTTCATTATGGAAAGGTTAGGCGCAATGGCTCTGGCAACGGAGAGGCCCGAGGAAGAGCTTATGCATAAAGCTCCTGCGGATCAAACCAGACCTCTCATCACAAATATTATGTGGAGAAACATTTTGGCACAGGCAGTCTACCAAACAGCTGTCCTCTTAACCTTACAATTCTACGGCATGTCACTTTTCACCGTGGAGGAAGGAGTACGGGATACGCTCATTTTCAATACATTTGTGCTTTTGCAAGTATTCAGTCTGTTGAACTCCAGGAAGCTTGAGGGGATGAACGTCTTCGAAGGGATTCACAAGAACAGGATGTTTCTTGTCATGGTTGTTACTGTAATTCTCATTCAGGTTCCGATGGTCGAGTTTTTTGGAACCCTAGCTGATACTGTTCAACTAAGTTTGGCTCAATGGGGAATTTCTATTGCCATAGCAGCTATGACATTGCCTGTTGGTTGGATCGTGAAGTTCGTTCCAGTACTGAAGAAACCATTTCGATTGTATTTACCTTGCATTCGAGCCCCACCGGATGACTTGATCCTTGTTGCAGAGGTGTTTCAAATCGCTAATGAAGGAGATATTTGGTTTCTGCTGGAGAGGCTTTGAAAACCCATGCAGAAGCTTCGCAAATCTAGAACGAAGATGATAGTCGACTAGAGCTCTGTACTGATACAGCTACAGAAAACCAGTAGATTTGATAATACAGTAGTGTAGTTGCTTGTGTCTGCTTTCCTTTAATTCTGTTGTAGGCTTGTAGCTGTTCTATTTCAAAAATCCCTAGAAATTTGAATTGTACAACGTTTACTGCATAACGTATAACAGAAAGAAGTGCTAAAGTTGAGAAAAACATTTCTTAAATTGAAGTTGCACTTTGAAGCTTTACCTGACTTCTTGAATCAAGTCCTGAAATAGTGAAATTAGACAAAATCAGAAATTGTGGTACCTGATAGTAAACACTGGTCAATTAGACTCAATCAACAGAGTGGAAACGGTCTCCAAATCTAGAATCAAACCATGGTCAACCAAACTTGACTCGTTGACCACAATTTAAGTTTCAGAATCCGGGTTTCATCCATAAAAACTTCAAAATTCAAAATGTATATCTACTCTAGGGAAGTCTTAAAAATTGGTGATATTAAGAAAGTTCCCCTGTTCCAGTGTACAAACAGGTGAGGACAATTTGTGAACCAGTATTAGCACATGAAAATAAATCATTAGTAATTAGTAAGCGTGTCGACCCACATGGTAGGAGCATTATAGCATGATCATACGGCCTATACTACATAACAAGGGTCATCCAACAACAGGGGATCACCTGTCGAACTTGCTTATTGTGGTAGCTCAACTAAACTACCAAGTTCACAAATTACCACTAGTAGCTCAACTAACCAAATATCATCTCAACTCTCAAGTTACCAATTCTAAGAATACAATTCTCCAAAATGGTCCATAAAGGCAGGCAGACAGCTAGCTATCCATATCAATTTGCTCAAGATGCATCCACAAGAAATGAACATATTCTTGTAATAATTCATATACAAAAAGCTAGAATCGTCATCCGAACATATGGATCTTGCTCAATGCAGAATTTCACCAACGACAATAGCGAAATCTAACCTTCAGTATAAACTAGAAGTTGTTTCTGAGGATACTAACCTAAATATAATTACCGCAACAAGACAACCAGTGCATAGGAGAAAAGTGAAACTCATCAAACGCAGCAAGATAAAATCTCTGAATTCTGTTAAAATAAAAGTCGGCGAAAATGATGTTTTGATTGTTACATGCAGGAATTCTCAAACCTTGCTTCCGTTCGGTTGTTTTACCAATGTCTAGAACTAGGACTCAAAAACAACTAATTTTGCCCCCATATGTACCTCCCAAGCTAACTTTACAAAATAGATTTTACAACATTGGGTCTTGGCACGATCCTTGGCTTAGCTTTCCTCAAAGATTGTTCATGCGTTGGCTGACTGTGAAGGTAGTTTCGGGTGGTTGTGTTCTCCTTCATAGGTGACAATGAGCATTGTAGGTTCTTCCAAGCATCTCTCCACATGCTTTCTTGCAGGACATCCTCTCATGCTACTACATTTGTAGTACCCCCTATACGATTTGCCAAACAAAATCACCAAAAACCATTATTACAATTGCATTGACTATTGAGCTATGCTAGATTACATATTCAACTGCAAAAACACTGCAGTAAACAGCCAAGGCATTTATAGAAATAAAATGATTTTTTAAAGAGAAAAACTGAGATCAGCATGGACCTATTGGGAAAAAACTCTGGAAACACCCAAAAACTGTGGACCTATTAGTGATACTATCCGTGAAGTTTTGGCCTTATGTATAACAAAATAATTACAAACGTATGTGAACCAATTTTTCTTCACCCTCTTTGGGAGACTTCAAAAAGTTTCAAACTTCAGGGGAATTGTTACCTAGCACAAGTAACCCATTTGTAAATCACCATATAAGTATTGCCTCAAGTCTTACTTCTATATCAGGACTATATCATAAATAGGCCCGGAGATTAACCAAATGTCTAAGTAACACACACAGAGGGAGAAGAAAAAACAAACAGCAGCTTAACGAGCATACAAATAGACAATAGTTATCAAATCAATTACACAGCTGGTTTAAATTGTAAGTGCTATGAAATCATATTTCTTGCAACAACACAAATTTATTTTCTTTTTCGAGGAACACAATAATTTCCCTTACACTTCAATGTGATGGGAAAGGGAGAGCAATAACTCATGCCTTAATCCTTGTAAAACAATACGTACATGAAATGAACTACATGAGAACCTAAACATATTGACATAATTGACAAAGCTATGAACAGACATTAAATTGGACAAGAACAAATTTAACAATTTCAGTTTTATCTCCAAATAGAAACCAGTTGGTACTAGGTTGTCTGTACCTGGGGTGAGGAGAGCCTTTTATCGGCTTCTGACCATACTTCCTCCAAGAGTACTCATCTGGTGGTATATCAGCTAACTTGTTACTTATAGCAGGCACTTTGATGGATCTTTTTACCCTGTGTTTCCTGCATATAACATTCAAAGTTCAAACCCACGAAATCGAAACAGAAAGAGCATTGACTAATGAGTAGGAAATAACATATCAAGCCATGGACAAAAAACACAATGATTAAGCAAGAAGAACTACCTCTTCTTCGAGCAATGGCATCTACTGCTGCTTCCTCCACATTTCACACTTCCGTCATCTCCCCTAGAGCACTTCCTCTTATGCTGATATGAGCTCTGATCCGCAGAATGAGTCCCACCCATTAGATTAAATGAACTTCCACCTAAATTAGCAACACTCCCATCTATACTCAGCGATGAGATGAATGACCTAGCGGACGACATGGAGGGAGTGCAAACAGAGCTGTCAAAATTGAGGCTAACACCACTATTACTACGACGGTACATCACTTCAGCTTGCTGCTTCAACCTTTGCTGCTGGAGAAAATGATAGTTCGGAGGCAAAGGCACTTGTTGGGCAAGACGGAGTTGGTTTTGTCCATTCGAGCTAAGTTCCAGACAAGGCTTCCCCAATGTAAGTGCACTCTTGACATTGTATCCAGTTTCCTGAACCGGGAGGAGCTGAAGGGGTTTGAACAGGCTATCACCACCAGCTGTCAAGATTGGGCTTTCGAGAAACAGATTCGGAGGGAATGGAGCTTGGAGTGCCTTGGCTTTCCTAACTCTAGCATGACCAGTAGTCGAAGAATTAAGAATAGAAACAACTTTCTTGAACCTATCCACAGCTTCCCCTGTTTGTCTCACAAAATTCCGGTGCCTGTTCTCATCTCTAGGCTGAGACAAGAGACTAATAACTCTATGGCAACTCTCAACAGCTAAACTATTTGCCTTCTCAACCTCCTCCATACCTAAAAAAACTCCAACAAACCCAAGAAAAAAAAACAAACTTAAGCTAAAATAGAAAATTCCCCAAAACCCAAAGATAGCAAGCTCATCATCAAATCTACTCCAACGGATCTTTAACAGTCAATAAGAGGCAAAAATCTAAAAACCCACAAACAAAAAATCCTAATTCTAACATATAGAACACAACAACAACAACAACATATTCAAGCATCAAGCAACACATAAATTCAATCTTTAAACGAACAAGAAACTGAAATCAAATCCAATTGCAAGAAGTAAATTACCAACCTCCATAAACAGGGAGAGAGAAATTCTTGAAGAGGCAAGAAAGTGGAGTTTAAAAAGTGAAGCAACGGGACTTTACTTTAATTGGACTTTGGGTAGAAATGAAATGGTGATAAACCCTAGATTCTTTTATGTGAAAATTGTTTTAAAAAAAAGGAAAAGATGGATTTGAGGGAGACTGAGGAGTGAAATAGAAGACTTTAGTGAGCTTTCCTTCTTTTTCCTTTCTTTCTTTTTACAGAGGGGAATTGATGATAACATAATCAAAGGGACCAGGAAGATATTGCAAAAGGCGCAATCTTCTTGAAAATATTTGTTTGTAATATTAAAGGCATTATTATTAGTAATTCAATATTACCATTTATATATAAAAAGATTTTACTTATTATTGCACCCTCATTTGATTACATACAGAAAGTTGTTGGAGTAAAGACAAAAGAAATTAAGTAAGTGGTTTTTGGGTGCATTTATGAGAAACCTGAGTACCAGTTGGAAACTGAAGCACCTAAACTGCTGTCTGCGTCAGCAATTTCTTCCTGGTCTCACCAGTTACCACCCAGACTATTTTATTTTATTCGATTCTATTCATAACATGTTTAGAATTAATGGAGTTATTGAATTTCAAGTTTTTATATGTATTTTATTGGTTTATGATCGTAATTACTACCCGCTCTATTCCATTTTAATTTTTTTTAGGAGATTTTTTGTTTTTTAACATTAACCACAAAATATGAAAAATCTCATCTTTCCACTCCTTTGAAGTACTATATATATTTTTTTTAAATATTGTAATTTGATTTCAATTATTATAATTTTCATTGTCAAGTTTTTTATTTTTATTTCAAAATATTGTATCTTTTGATTTGTTTCATTGAAAATTTTAAAATGGTTTATCGGATATGGTCTAAGTGAGTGTATCAAGAACTTGGAGTGAGGGATATAAATTTTAATCAATTATGTTTTTAAATTATGACTTTTATAATAATTTCACCAAGTTAAAATCATGTCTTAAATTCTTTTACTAACTTAGTTCATGGAACATCTAATTCCTCCATCCAATATTAAAGTTTACACAAAACCAAAGTACATTTATCCAATTACGTTATGAAAATAATTTTACTTGACAATGTATAAAACCAAACTAAAGGAGTGAAAAATAAAATAACAAGAGAGAGAGGCTATGGGTTTTTTCTATGCATAACGAAAGAATAAAATAAAAGAAGTAGAATGAATCATGAGCCGTGGTTTTGTCCAGCTCCACGTGTTGATGATCTAAAGGTTAGAACAGGCTATTAGAACAGGCCCTCCGCTGCCACCAGTCACCACCCAGACTATTTTATTTTATTTGATTCTACTCCCCAAACAAATTGTTGCGAAGGACCAAACTTTTTAAAAAGATACTATATCATCACATGTTATATTATTATATGATGATTCAGCACGTCGTATCCAATAGGGGTGAACATTGTGGGGTGTTTTAACCCCCTAAAATTTAAAAAAATAATAAAAAACTTATAGGTATTATTATTGATTTTTTAGAATTTAGATCCCCAAATCTCCGAACTAAGCTCCCAAACTCCAAATTCTGAATTCGACCCTGGCCATATCTACCTTGCAACTTCGACTTTCTCCTCCTAATCAACACAACTACATTAGCGACGATGTTTGCGTAGGAAAAATGTGAAAATGTTTAGGTGGCATAAATTTATAATTTGTTTATAAGTGTTCAGTAGAGGTATTTCCGTTTTGTCAATTGCCCTGCATTATTATTACTATTTACTAGGTAAATATATTCTTGTAAATCTGTTTTTTTCTTTCAATAAAATAACTTTTTATTCCAAGTATGTCATGAAGATCCAACATTCTTTACAAAGAAGCAACACTTATTGTTGTTGTCTTCAAAATGACTAGGATAGGAATTACTACATAGTTGATGTAGTTTGATGTGTATTTCAACTCTACTTGATGTTATTTGGAATCTGAATGCCCGTCTCTGGACCAATTACTGTAGATCAGTAGTACATTCGTGTTAGATCCTTTTATTCATCTCCATCCAAATGGTATATATACATCATTTCAGTGATGAGAGCTTTCAGTATTCTCTTCCTGACTGTTTAGGAGCTTTCCCCTTAAACTTCTCCCTAACCTATTGCAAATCACTTTAGCAATTAGATACGAGTGGAAGACAGTTATACGAATGTAGCAAGGAAATCCACATCCTTTTGATAATATAGCAGTTCAGTAGAAATTTCAATTTCACATTGACAAAACATACATAAAATATAAAAAATATTAGAAAATTGAGACATTATATCTTTTGTAGCTAGTCTTCCTTTCCATGCTAGCCACATTATTAACTTTGCTTTTAGAGCAACACTATGTTGTTTAGAATGATTTCTCTGCCATCAACCTAACTGATAACAGGCATGAGAATGCATTAAAATTTCTTAATTAATGCACAATTTATTTTCTCTCGGTTGAAATACCCAGTTTGGCAGCTCCTGGTGTATCACCAATCTCAATTTCATAATTTTGTTGAAAAAAAAAATGAAGATGTGATAGGAACTTCATCTCTATAACGTTATGCCCTTTAATGTAGAAGACATGAATCAATTTCACCCAAAGTGCGTCAGATTTAGTACTAACTACCCATAGCATATTCAACACACACACTTTATTCGAAGATTCAAGTTGAACCAGCCCCAAACCACCTTCTAATTTGGTTCTACACACATCATCCCAAGCCATTGGGGATTTCCTTTCCTCCAAACCCCCGACCAAAGAAATTGCCTGAATAGAGCATTAACCAGCTTGTTTCATAACTTTCTTTGGAAAATAAGATAGCTTCACTCCAGTAATTCTGAATGAAATATATATAAGACACTTTGAACCAATTGCAATCTTCCCTCACCGCTTAGCAATATTAGAAGTCCAATGTCTTTTTTCCCTATAATTTTCTCAATAAGAGGTTGATATTGCAGGATGTACATGGATATCAACCTTGAACAGCCGGTGATGTCTAAATTTATCATGTTCGTTCAAAGATTTCAGCATTCTTCGCAAATATTTTATACGTACATTAAACAACAACAACGTACATTAAACAAAAAGATAAGGAGAAATATGGTGCTTGTTCTCAAATCAATTGATTTGTCAATTCAAGTCGTCATTGAAATGACGGTGGCGACTAGCTTGCGAAAAAGTTGGAAGAAGAAGATGACATAATTCCTTCGTTATATAAAATCTTGGCAGAGCTAAATTTAGGGATCGAATCCTACCATGCGTATCTAACTTGTATTAAAGTATTCCATCGTTATAACTCCTAAAAAAGCTAGATATTAAAATGAATTCGGAGTTGGGGAGTGTTAGATGAATTGAGTTTATGAGTGGATTACTTGTACACATCTTCATTAAATTTTAACTTCTAGTGGAGTTGGAAATTACTTATTTTACAAAAAAAGATCAACATAGAGTCATGTAAATTAATTATTAATTTCATATCCCATGTATTTTTCATAATACATCTACCTCAGCCTCACTCCAAAAGAACCAGAATCCCTCCTCCCATATGAGGAAATCAACCGCCCGTTACATGATATAGTGATTATGGTGTCCTTGCCATTATGGGCATCGGCTGAACATTACTTAACAGCATAATTTTATTAAACACCAGCTAATAAGTACGTTAAGCATCACGATTTGAATATTTAAAAAATCATACTCTCTCTTTCCTCTAAAACGTCATGTTTACTATTGCTAAAACAATTTTAAAATATTAATTAAAAATAAAAAAAGTTGGGATTTTTTTTATAAATGATGAGTTTCTGTGCATAATGACTTAAACTTCAAGTTTATAACTCTCACAAACTTTTTCCGTACTTTTTCTCTATTTTAACTATTTTTTGAAAATTCTAGTAATAGTAAATGAGAAGGTTTAAAAGAAACGGAGGGAGTACTAAATTACTAATGTCCATGCCGGTTCCAGTTCCGGTCTGATCCTAGACCGGTGACAGACTTATTATTATGTACTTATGAAAACATATAAGCTATAGAATGTCTAGACTAGATACCAGCGAACTGGAAAATGGGATACTGGAGAGTCTCCACCTATCTCACTTGTATCTTTTCTAAATTTTGATAAAGTCTAAGGCCTGAAAACCCTTCATTACCAAAATAAAAATAAAAATAAAAATAAAAAATAAAATTGTGAAGCCAAAAAGACATTGGCCATAGAGAGCGCAATTGGTGACCCTAAATCGTGATAACCAGGGTGTTTGAATAAAATTAGGGAGGGAAAGTAACAATAGTATTCTGGTAATAGGTGATTGTAATTGATTAAGTTGCGTTATAGATGTTAGGGGTAACCACCCCAATACCTTCTAATAGAAATGGTGTACCCTATTTGTGGACTACACCTCCTTTATAGCTTAACATTTACTCATCTGTTCATTTAAATTTTTTTAGTTTGATTTCTTGATTTTTTCTTTAGCCCATTTGACTTTTAATAAATTATAAATTAAAGCATAAAATAAAATGTGAAATGATATTATGAAAGTCTAGTCACTTTATTTTCATAATATAATTTTATTAATTTTTTTTATGAGTTAATTTAAAATTTACCAAATGTCAAACTAGAATAAAAGAAATCAACAAAATAAATAAATAAATAAATGTAAAGGATTAAAAACTGTTTTGTTTTGTTTTGTTGTATACACAATCACACACATCATTAGTCTCTCGTTTCTTCTGTGACGCTATTTCGATGGTGGTTTCAAAAGGAGCATTTTCTTTTTTCGTGAAATGGAATACCGATGTCATATCTTGATTTCAATGACCTGCTGCAAGATTGGTGTATCAGAGTCTCAGAGAGACTTTGAGGTAATCCAAATGAGCAGCCTTGTTATTTCTTTTAATATGTACTGTAGTTGTATTCATTTGCTTAATTAATTATGTGTTTCCTCTATATCAGTCGACCAGTTGCATTCTTATCTTTCATAAGCTTAGTAATGCCCCATAAGCTTTTATCATCAATCTATGACTTCAGCTATTCCAGAATTAATTAAGTGCTAATTAAGCTTACTATAGCAGAAAGATGAAATTCATAGCTTGATAATATTATGAGTTTCTCGGGCGGTTAAAGAAAGGCTAGAGGTATATATATGTACTTCTAGATTGTTAGAAATGGGAGTGAGGAAGATTGTGTTTGTTCAAATATTTTATATGATGCAAAATTCTCCAAAAATTACGTAAGGATCGAGTTTGATGACCGAGGGATGAGTGGTAGAACTTCTGGAAGGTGGTAAGAGGGAGAGATGGTGATCACGAACTAGCTAGCTCTTTTAACATCTATCTATTCAGCGTTACAGGAGCAAATGTTCCTCTTGCAAAGCTAAAGTAAATGTTATACTAGCAAATAAATGTAACATAACATACATTTGGAGGCGGTGTAGACCATTTATGTGCACTTTGTTTTGCTCAATCATATTAGTACAACCACAGGTGGGTCATGGGTGTGGGGGCTTGGAATTATATAAGTAAAATGTGATGCATATTAATTTATTTCACGTCTCCATGCTTGTTTAATGTCCTTGTCCTCATTTAAAGATTTATCCCTAGCGATTATGGACTTTGTTATCAGATTCCTTATTTAATTGTTCTTTAACAGCTAGGAGGATCAAAAGAAAATCCTTAAGAGCAGCCTCTTAAGGATTTTGTCTGCTGGTGATTTTGCTTCTGCTCCTTGTGTTTTTGTGACTGGAAATAGGAGTTCTAAGGTTTTAGGTTTTGTGAAGAGATCTGAATGGGAGAAATTGGGTGATAAGGAGACTAGGATTTCGGAGTATATGACGAAATCGGCTGTTACTCTGCCTGCTAGTTATAGCTTTGAGGATGTTGCTGGTTACTTGGCTAAAAATGAGTTGGAGCTTGTACCTTTGGTTAGAGAGGGAGGTGAGGAGATTGTGAATTTGGTGAGCAAGGATGACGTGGAGAGGATTAGGGAGTTTCCCAAGTTAGGGATGCCTTCGCTGGGGTCGGATGGGAAGTTTTTGGTTGGGGAGTCTATTGGGACGAGGGAGTCCGATAAGGAGAGGTTGGAGCATTTGGTGAAGTCGGGGGCGAATGTGGTTGTTATTGATAGTTCTCAAGGGAATTCGAGTTACCAGATTGATATGATCAAGTATGCCAAGAATATGTACCCGGATTTGGATTTGATTGGTGGGAATGTGGTGACCACATACCAAGCGCAGAACTTGATTCAGGCTGGTGTTGATGGTTTGAGAGTTGGGATGGGATCAGGTGCCATTTGCACAACTCAAGAAGTGTGCGCTGTGGGCCGTGGACAGGCAACAGCGGTTTATAAGGTTGCATCTCTTGCATCGCGGAGTGATGTGCCTGTGATTGCTGATGGTGGTATCTCAAATTCTGGGCATTTATAGGGTCAAATCGGGATAGGGTGCCATGAAACTCGCCATTCAGCGCTCAGTCCATTATGTAATATATAGTGCATGGATGCACATTTCCCCAACCAAGGTTTCATGGATAAATTTTAATTTACTCATATGGTCCAAGTCATTTGGATCTCAGCAACTTCCGTTGACAATGTTTATTGATCATTCACACACATAATGCATAGGAATGCTTCATCAACAACTTCACTGTAAAAATTTGCTGATGAAATTTTCTTATGTCTTATGTGTGCATTTATAATGGATTGATCTTATCTTTCAAGATAGTTGAGATCCAAAAGACTCGTACCCATGTTGAAAAGAAATATCAGCAATTTTTTTAATGATAACAGGGTTTCTGCTTTGCATGTTGTTTAGAAGGATATATATGTGCATCCCTACACTATCTGTCATGGAGGATCATGCATGGAATGACAATATTCTGCCAGGGAATCATCTGTCAATGTTCCACATTGCTAATATGTCCTTGCATGAATTTAAGAGGAAGTGCCATTGCTTTCAGAGGCCTGTACGTACCACACAAACAGAACATCATGCTGGCATATAAAGTGCTGCATGTTTTAATCACGTTTGCCAAGGGCTCTCCAGTTGCTACAATTGAATTGTGGTCAGCACTCTGGCAAGCATATTGGGACGTCTGCATGAGTTGTATGTTGATAAAATAAAAGAGTTGAAACCGGGTTAGCACCCGTTTTTGGTAGTAGTGTCGTACTGTCATGAGTCATGACAAACTCTATGGAGATTACTATGATCTGTAAAGGAGCCACCTGAACCAACTTCTGCATCAACTGGGAAAATGTAAGGATGTACTATATAATTAAGTTTGTTTTGCATCGTTATGTGATGGGGGGAAGGGGGCTTGGAATTATAGTCAAATGTGATGCATATGACGTATTTCACGTCTCCATGCTTGTTTAATGTCCTTGTCATCATCAAATGATTTATCCCCATCTATTATGGACTTCATTATTATTTTACTTATTTAATTGTTTATTATTGATAATAGGCGAGGAGGATCAAAAGAAAATCCTTAGAGCAGCATTGAAATCCTTACAGTGAAGAGGTTCTGAAGGATAAAACCTCGGTCTGCTTTCACCATTCAAGACTTCAAGTATTTATACATTTCCCAACTTTTGATGCGATGTCAATCAATCTTGTGCATGTTGTGTCCTGTCTCCTCAGTGCTTCTCTTTTCAGTTGGTCCCTTTCATTTTCCACAGGGCATTGAGCCATTGACGAGTCAGAGGCATATGCTGTATTATGAAAAAAAAGGTCTTTCAAGTTGTTGAGGCACCTCACTTGACTAGGAGAGTACTGCAGCGGTGAAGCATCTCGCAGGATAGAATCTTGACATTGCAGATTTTTGTCCATCTAGTTCTGGCTTCGGTTCCCTGTGTTCACTATAGTGCTAAACTTCTAATTGTTTTTATATGTAATACAAAACTTAATATATTGCTGTAGATTCTATTGTTTCACAACTTAAGGCGTGGAAAAGATGATGTTCGTTACCTGTTTATGCTCCCTTCCATATTTTTGCTCATTTAAGTCCCATAAATTTATGTTTACACCGTCACACATTACTTATATTTGAGTGTTTTAGGCATGTCTCCTTAATTTGCATATACTTCCGTTGTTTTGATACCTGCTTTGGGAATCGGGATAGGATGCCATGAAACTCACCATTCAGCACTCAGTCCATTATGTAATTTAGTGCATGGATGTACACTTCCCTAACCAAGTTTTCATGGATAAATTTATTTACTCATATGGTCCAAAGTCATTTGGATCTCAGCAACTTCCGGGTGATAATGTTAATTGATCATTCACACTCATAATGCATACTATATAGGAATGCTTCGTCAGCAACTTCACTGTAAAAAGTTGCTGAAGTTGTATTATGTCATATGTGTATTTATAATGGACTCGTACCCATGTTAATAAGAAATATCAGCAAATTTTCAAATGATAACAGGGCTTTTGCTTTGCATGTTGTTTAGAACTCAGTTAAAGATGTACGCATCCCTACACTATCTGTCATGATGGATCATGCATGGTATGACAATATTCTGTCAGGGAACCATCTGTCAATGTTCCAGATTGCTAATATGTCCTTGCATGAATTTTAGAGAAGGTGCCATTGGTTTCCGTGGCCTGTATTAGACAAACAGAACATCTGTATGAGTTGTTTGCGTATAAACTAAAAGGATTGAAGCCGGGTTAGCACCCGTTTTTGGTAGTAGTGTCATACTGTCACGAGTCATGACAAACTCTATGGAGATTACTATGATCTGTAAAGGAGCCACCTGAACCAACTTCTGCATCAACTGGGAAAATGTAAGGATGTACGTATATAATTAAGTTTGTTTTGCATCGTTATGTGCATCCATTCCCTTGGAGATGTCTGAGGCCTGAATAGTTTAATAGGGTTTATCCGATCGATTACAACTCCGACCTTTCCCAAGGGAAAATAAAACCTATGTGAAGCAATAAGCATCCTCATTATGTGGTTAGATCAGTCTATCAGATAGGTTTTGAGGTAGTTGCAAATAGCATACTTGTTATTCTTGTAATGTGGAAATGACACCTGTAGTGAAGGCTTAGCGAAAAATACGTGTGTACTAAATTTTAGGTTAGTTCTCGACTTCAATCGTGTTCTTTCACTAGATATATATCTACGATACCCCATGCCTCTTAGTTTTTATTCCTTGGAAGAATTTATAGAAGAGCATATGTATCATTTCCCAACTTATGATGTGAATAAACCTTTTATTCTGTCATGCATGTCGTATCAATGCTTCTCATTTCAGTTGTTCACTTTCATTTCAAGATCATTGAGTTAGAGGCATGCGCTGTATTACAGAAAAAGGACCTTTGAAGTTTTTGAGAAACGATTTG
Organism: Plantago ovata; assembly: GCA_028274465.1. Lineage (NCBI taxonomy): Eukaryota > Viridiplantae > Streptophyta > Magnoliopsida > Lamiales > Plantaginaceae > Plantago > Plantago ovata. The sequence continues at coordinate 8,578,990 of CM051457.1, read as the reverse complement.
ATGACAAGAAGGAATATCGCATATTCTAACAAGTGAAATGTTAGTTCCTGATTTTGACTTTAAGCACTTGTTATTCCACTGCATTAATTTGTGTGCATCCAGTTCTGATCTATATGTTCTTACCACATGGCATCCTGTAGGTGCACCGTTGCTCCCGTGGCTCACCGAGACACACTTGACGTGCCAAGGCCCTCGAGGGCACCAAGACACGTGCAGTGAGCTGCAATTACAAGTTAATTAGTTAGTAGTTACGTTTTCACTCTTGAAAAACTCTCAACAGCCAAGGTTCAACGTTTCTCTAGTTTTCCACCTGGATTATGCATCTAGAATATTCAATTGGCGAATGGAGATCCTGGAATGTATTATTTATTTCGCTTTTGTATTTGCATCTGTACTGGGTTACCTAAGACAATGACATTGGCCGGGTAACATATGTCTCAATGTTTACAGGTGCACAGATACATAATTTTAGACTTTTAGTTATGATCGATTTGTGTTGTTACTACTTTTATTTTGTTGATTGATTCGTCGATTATGATTTATGCATATGAGTAGTTAATTTTATATATGGTAGGGAGATGGTAGACAACATTGTTGTATGTTTATATTTATCGATTAAAGTCACCAAAGACTATGCATATCCAAACTGTGATGAAATTTCAGAGTTTCAGAATTTCAGAGAAGAAGAAGGAATCCAACTCCAAATTTGGATAACAAGTCCTCTTGAGCTTTTGCCAATAAAAAAACGTCTATGAGTTGATGCGCATTTGAATGCTTGCATTGCTATGTTTGTTTATTTGAGTTTTTTAAAATATTTTTTATGCTATGGTCTCTCTTAGGAGACAGACTATTTTTATGAGTTTTGTTGAAGCTTCAAACAATGAGGACTTTGCAAACTCCAGGTCATAAATGAAAATTGTCATGGTACGAAGTTGAATTCACCAGCAAACTTAGCCTGCTCTAAACCAAGAGTGAGATAGTAGTATTGTTTCCAGAAAACAGAAAATTATCAAGAAAACTGCAGATTAGATTCCTAAAAGTTAATTCTCTAGATAGTAATTATGTTATATGTCCAGCCAATGGACTAAAAAGAAAAAGAAAAAAAAAACAGAAAGCTATGAGCGCCTGAACTTGGCGATAAATGACAAAATCTTGTCTTGTGGCTTAGATGAATCTTCTGAGTGTGGAAAAGGCAGAAGGATGTTGGTGAAGTCTGTAAAGGCTAAAGAGTCCATCTACACCAATCTTGTTCAACCAGTAATCGTACTTGTTGTATGCAACCTGACTGAAGTTGAAATATAAGAGAGCTGGTTCTTGTTCTGGTATGTGTTAAGAAAACCTTGGGTATGTCAGTTAGATTTAATACATGGATGAGAGAAGTAGGGGTAAAAGATCGAATGTAATGCATGATGTAGGTGGCACCAAGGACTCACAAGGCATCTCGAAGTCAGAGGTTGTCGAATTAGGCATCTCGAACTCAGGTTTTACCAAAATTGTTGATACTTTACAATAACCACGACAAGTATATTCGAGAATAATCACGAATGTTAGTATGCACACCAGTACGAGGGAGAGCGCAGACTTGTGCACCACTAACGAATGTGCCGTGGCGTTAAGGAGATCCACCTAGTTAGAACAAATGATATTTCAGGACAAATGTTTTTGTATACTTTGAGTTGATGTAAAATTACCATAAGTGCGGTAGTGAAATTTTTACTACCAGTTGAATTGGTGCAACTGAGGTACTAGTTGTTATATTAGTATTTCACTTGAAACCACTTTTGAATTTACTCAGTTCCATACTCATGTGACTCTCTTCAATGATGTAATTTATTGGCTAATGTATTGTGGTTTCTTCTTCTTTAGTAAATAAGTGTGTAATTTTTACCTTTTGAGGTCAATTATGAAATGGACACTCATCGCATTAGCTAAAAGATAGACTCACTGGGATTGACTTGCAATGACTAGGTTCTCAACTTGTGTGATCTTTATATTAATGGACAAAATGAGATCATGTAGTATAGGATGCTTTTCAGTTTTGATGGACACTGGATAATAATAGTAATAAAGAACAAGATGCCGGAAGAGTAAGGGAAATTATTACATGTATAAGCATCAAATTAGAGTTTTAACCTATGTGCCAGTGTACGTGAACAAGTATACCGGAAACATATGTGTAGATGCCGGATCATCTAGTTAGACTTTGTTGCTTAGGGGAAAAAGTATCCGAATTTCGAAACAGATCGTGTATATGAGAATTTGACTTAGAAGCTAGGTGAGATAGAGTTAAGGTCTATAACACTATGTTTTCAAAGAGTAAATACATTCACTTGTTCATTGCAAGTTTGTAAAAATTACTCACATTCAATCCTGAAGTGTTGATAGAATTGATACTAGTTAAGTTTTGTTGGATTGAAGATAAAGCATAGACTTAACTCTCAAGTGTTAATTTTCTGTTGACTATGCTCCATGTTCTTGTACAGTATCCTCATGTACATTTGAAGAGTGATGATTGTATAGTATATATAGTTCACTAGTTCTAAACTGTCAAAAAAAAAAAAAAAAAAAAAAAAAAGATTGCAAATCTGGTATGCAACAAAAAGTTTTGGTGTCGAAGATTTTACAGCCCTTAGTTATTGTATACATGCCTCAGTCATTAATTGTGTAACTAATGACATGTTTGCATTTCAGTGCTATAGCTCTAACTTAGAACTTTACACAACTGGGTCACTTTGCAGGGTTATGATGAGAATTATAAACGTCTATGACCAGCTTATTTTCTTACTATGATGTCAATGTTTCATAAACATTTATGGGAAATTTGAGTTCATGACATGGGGGAGGGATAGGCACTCAAGGTGCAAGTTACTATGGTCAAAGTGGTGTGAGATGGAGTTAATTTACTTTGTATTCTCTCAAAAAATGATTTTACTTTTCGTGTTTACTGAATTTAATGATATAGTAAGATGAAAAATCCATTTTTCAGTAGTTTGGAATGTTGAGGAAAGATGAAAGATGTCAATACCAAAGTTCTATAACATTGTTACATGCTATGACATGTTCATGTGTGTACAAATCTTATAGTGTACACAAAAAGTACATTTTCCAATTTTTTGGAAACCGAACATGAAATTCGAAACATGAATAGCTATGTCAATCCGTAACAATGTTATGGATTAAGAAAAAATTCATGCCAAATCGATTATGTGAAGTGGAACTCATAGTGGTTCACAACTACTCATAAGAACAAAGCCTTATGAAGTCATGTGTTCATCCTCGACGCTCTTCGAAGCAACATTTACCCGAGCAAATGTCATCCGATTCCAAAGATTCTTGATTCTACAGACTCCCCTGTTAGTTTAGCATCACACACAAGAAAAAAATCTGCATTACAATAAAAGCATTTCGAGAAAATGCTCCAGAACCACCACACACTCCATAAAACTCGTTGTCCCGACCACTTCACACTCCGAAGGCGATATCTCCGAATCGACAAACCTCCACGACCCGAATGAACACTCACCAGAAAGCTAATGAAATTTCCTACAAGTTAAAAAAAAGAATGACTTGAATTGGTTAATAATATATTGAGTTATTAGCAGTTGAATCAAGGATGAAAACACACCCCTTGGTTTGTAATCCAGCCAACATTGGTTTGGCATCCAAGCTGTCCTACTCATCCACGAAAAGTGAACCGTTGATGAAATCTGATCTGACGGGTGTAATTTAAAAAATTGAGGTAGCCTCGATCCGCGTCAATTGTGTATGGACCAATAAGATTGTATCTTTCCAGAATTGAGCTCCCAAACACTTGCTATTTAATCCGATAATTTCTCTGCATTTTGTTTCACATCAGCCCTCAATCTTGAATCCAATTTCATCAGCTCACTCTTTAGCTATTGATCTACTGGAATTCAATTCCCAAACCCTAACCCTAGCTTCCGATACAAACTCCGCCATGTCCACCACTGAAGACCCTGAGCCTTCCGTCCCTGTCGAGAACGCTGCCCCTGAGGCTGCGCCTGTTGTGGAGAACCCCCAGCCGGCGGTCGAGGAGGAGGCGAACGCCGAGGAAGCTCCTGCTGATGAGCCCCAGGCTGAAGCTCCAAAAGAACCTAAGACCAAGACGAAGAAGGTTCCTGCTCCCAGGAAGCCGAGAGCTGCTCCTTCTCACCCACCCTACTTTGAGGTATTATTATCGATCCAATTTTGTATCTGAAATGTTGATTTGGTTATGTTAAACTGACATTTTTGTTTTGAAATGTGGTATTTAGATGGTGAAAGAGGCGATTGAGACTCTCAAGGAGAAGAACGGATCTAGCCAATATGCTTTGCAGAAGTTCATTGAGGATAAGCATAACAACTTGCCGGGGAATTTCAGGAAGATTCTGCTCGTTCAGTTGAAGAAGCTTGTCGCTGCAGACAAGCTTCACAAAGTTAAGGCCTCTTACAAGCTGCCGCCCAAGTCGGGTGCCAAGCCCAAGCCCGCTGCTGCTGCTAAGTCTCCTAAAAAGCCCGCGGCCAAACCCAAGTCCAAGTCCAAGCCCGCTGCTGCTGCCAGTAAGAAGAAGCCCGCTCCTGCCGCTGCTGCTAGTAAGAAGAAACCTGCCCCTGCTGCTTCCAAATCTAAGGCTAAGCCCAAGCCCAAAGCCGAGACTTCCAAGCCCAAGCCCGCTGCCAAAACCAAGGCTGTTGCTGCTGAAAAGCCCAAGGGGAAGGCAGCTGCTGCTAAGACTAGAGCAGCTGCAAAGCCGGCGAAGAAGCCGGCGGCGGCGGCTCCGGCTAAGAAGGCTGCGCCGGCGAAGAAAGCTGCTCCGGCTAAGAAGCCAGCTGCTGCTTCCCCAACCAAGCCGAAAGCCGCGCCGAAGAGGAAGGCCCCCACTGAGAGGAAGGCTCCCCCGGCCAAGGCTTCTAGAACCTCAACAAGGAACACTCCAGGGAAGAAGGCGGCGGAGGCTCCGGCGAAGAAAGCTACTCCGGTGAAGAAGGCAACGCCGACGAAGAAAGCGGCGCCGGCGAAGAAGGCTACTCCGGCGAAGGGAAAGGCGGCGGCGGCGAAGAAGACCTCGCCGGTGAAGAGAACTTCTACAAGGAGAGGTGGGAGGAAGTGAAGATGATCTCTGCAGGGGTAGTTTTGGAAATTGAGGTTTTTGTTTGTAGGGACATGATTGTACATTTATTATGGAACTTTGGTGGTTGTAGTCTTAAGCTTAGTAGTGCACAGCCCGGATGAATGTTTATGAATCTTGATAGAGAGAGAGAGAGCTTTTGCGACATTGTAGTACCACTTATGCCCTTCGTCTACCATTCTTTTTCTGTTTCTCCGTGTTGTTGGTGTTAAATTTAGCTCTTCTTCAATCTGTTTGATCAAATATATACCATTACACATTAGCTTGATTATGTCATCTGTTTGCGTTTGTACACAACTCCAATGGCGATTAGGGTTCTCAATTTTGGGTCTGTAGAAAAGAGGCGGTGAAACCCTAAGGATCAAAGGGCAATCAATTAATTTCAGTCTCCATACAATGGTTTCTGAAGCCAATTCATTATACATACCATCAACTAGATTTGTAAGTTTTTTTCCTCTTTTGCTTTGCAGTACTTGCCTCGTTGATTGTTCTTCATTACTTAATTTGTTTACAATGCATTGAATGCGTATGGCTCCATTTTCATTTATCTTCTCTGCAATGCTTCAAATGTCATAACTCCTGCTATGTTTCTGCAATTACAAAATTTGTAGTAGATCTTAAGTTCCCGGACATGGCCTCTCCATTATTTATTGCGTTGAGTACATTTGGTGAATATGTTAATCCTTCATTCCTTGGGCGCACAGTTGGGAAGTTTGTTTACGGAAGCTATAAGTAAGCGTACTGTCTTCTTCATCACATCCACCTACAATATGGTTGCATATTAGAACGCCACTCTTTAATTACCTTAGCAGAATGTGTTCTGAATTTTAAAACCTCTGGATTTCTATCACTTCTCATCCTCAACCCGTTTCCATCTTGAACTCAAGCTAACTTAGCTCTGCAATTGCGAAACTCTGGCATGGCATGTACTATATCTATTTAGTTATTCACTGATGGCACATGATTTCTTTATTACTCCACTTGGTTATTTAATTGACTAGCTAAACTGAAGAATTGCATCATTAGCCACTTCGAAGCATTCATTTCTCGTTTCTTTCTTTCTTTTATGTCCACATACTGAGGTCTTGAACGTTACTGGGAAAGGACACATTTTATTTGAACTGTAGTTTGGCTAATAGGCAACTTAGCTCTGTGTTTGATCCTGGTGAAAGGCCCAATTCAGGTTCTTGTGAAACTGGGAATTATTCATATTTTCCGAATGATAGATAGGTAGGTACATTTCGTACTAGTGTAGCTATGACGGCTACTACCTCACCTGGCATCTCAAAGAATGTTTCAGGCTTGAGTACGGATTGTTTTTTTTTCTTGGCCAGTTCTTTTATCTCTTTCATAGAACCTCGATGGTCGATGGAGAATTTGCTTGGAAAAATATTTTGAGCAGAATTTCACTCGGGGTTTTCTTTCGCACTCTGCTAGCACAGGGAACCTTTTTGTCCTCAATAACCACTAAGATTTGTGTGCTTGCGAAACCACAGAGAGTTTTAGCAACTTAACAATTATCAACCTATAAGAGTGATCTTATGAACTTTCTTTGATTTAAAGATGCATTATTCTCAGATGGAGTGATGGACTTCAGTCACTTGTTTAGCTAATCTTATAGGATAGTTTCTTCCAGCCAATATAATCTTTTTCACTCTGCTAAAGCAATAGTATTACTTATCTTTGATTTTAGCAATCATTGTTCTGTCAGGGAAGAAGCAAAAGAGTGAGAAAAGCAATTTACTTCTTATCAAAGCAAAAGCTACAAAGTAGCCTACAATGGCACCAACGGCCAGTCTATTTGAAATAATTGGAAAAGCAGTGAAACAAACGGCGAAAACCAGATCCTCTGGATGGTGGTACACTCCTCACATGGCCGCTGCTTCTTGTGCCATTGCTGAACGCATCCCACTTGTCGATCTTCTAGTTGAAGTGAGAGATGCGAGGGTAATTTTGCAAACTCATTGTGATCACTACGTGTTTGTTGAAATGCCTCATCAACATTTTTATCCTCTCTTTTAATCTTGTATCATGTCCTTATATATGGGTTATGATATAGGATAGCAAAAGTTATGGAAGTATACTCGCAGTAATTATTTGGATGTTTGGAAACTAGATGATAAAAAGGTGATGCTATAAGGGATGTGGAATTAACTAATTGCTTGTGTGTTGCGTCTATGGAACCCCTTCAGATTCCCTTTTCGTCTGCATATGAACAACTGGGAAGAGTCCCCACTCCCACAAAGCACATCATAGCGCTGAACAAGATAGATCTTGCGAGCCGCTCTCACACGAAGGTAATCTTATTTTCCTTTCCCCTAAATTCTGATGGCATATTCTACCCTCTTGTTCAGGGGGTCCTTTTGATTGATTTCATATTATGGAGTGATTTTTTTCTCCTTATAAGAGCTCAGAGGATGTATATAATGTTTACCGAAGTCTTCTCGTTACAATCTGTTTTATGCAATATGCATCCTATGTGCAAAAGTTGTGTTGGTGTTCAAAGAAAAAGAGAAAACCCACAGAGTCAGCTGCATTTAGTTATTGACATAACCGTTTATTTATGACATCTTATGTCTTAGTAGAGAGTGCCTCACTGTCGTTCAATTTTATTCTTTCCCAGGAATGGATGAAGTTTTTCAAGGAACAACAGTGCATGTGTTTTGGAGTCAATTCACATAATAGAGACAATGTCAAGGAGGCAAGTGAACAATCCTTCTTCAGAATCTCTCCCATGTCTTAGAATACACTGTTAGTGAAGCCAGGCACTTTCAGGCTTTCAGCTGTTAAAAGGTTATGTCAATGTGCTTGAGCGTTTGTATGTATCTAATTCTTAATCGCTCTGCTCCTCTCCAAATCCCATTTGCGTTTCAGTGCGAAACATAGGGAATTGGACACGGTGTTAAGAATTAAGTTTCCCTGCTAATGAAACTGATCAAATCTTGAACAAGTCTAATTATGTCATAAACTTCATATTTTCCTTGATGAAGCTTTCTTCTAAAGGCAATAGTTTTGCTAATGTCAAAATCAGTAATCATTCTCTGTTGCATCAATTAAACAACTTGCAGTTACTGACCTTTCTTCAAGCTAGTGTCCGGGAGTTGAACAGAACAGATACAATGACAATTATGTTAGTTGGCATCCCTAATGTGGGAAAATCTGCACTGGCAAACTCATTGCATCAGGCTGGAAGGATTTCTGCAGCAGGTATCTAATTTAGTATTGTAATTTTGCCATATAAACCAGTTGATACTTCCTATCTTGGTATATAAAATTCTTCTGACTAGAATAAATGTTCATCAATTTGAAGAGAAAGGTAAGCTAAAGCATGCTATCGTGAGTTCACAGCCTGGGGAGACGAAGAGTATAAGCAGCTTAAAGGTGTGGAAACATATACTATCACATATTCATTGCTAATTTTACGCTTCTGCTAATATTCTGGTGCATCTCCACCATTTAGTTCTTTGATACGCTCTTTTTGGATTTTGAAATGCTATATTTTCCATGTTTCGGTTTCTAAATTTCTGGAATGTTGCTTATTTGGCATGAACCTGAGCACCTGTTGAATATAGCTGTCTCTTGCTTGTGAATTGTGATGTCAATATTTTTTATTTTTGTTTCACTACTGAGAAGCAGAAGTTCTATGCATGTCATTAGGCTATTTTCATTATAAGGCAAGCTTAAATAGACAACTTGAACACTATTCCCTTAACTTTCTTAGAGCTTGAAGCTAGTTACCAACGTAGCGACTTTCTTATCTGCAGATAGCTAGCCATCCCAATATCTACATTTTGGACACTCCGGGTATTTTGCCTCCTGAGCTGATAGATGATAGTGTTTGCTCAAAGCTTGCTTTAACAGGTATGAATAATTTTTGATACATGAGATCAACAGACAGAGAAGATGATGTAAGAATTATGGAACACGATGACATATTGCTTTAAGCAAGCAAGTGCATCAAATGTAAACGGTCAGACAAGTATGTTTTCTGACATTATTCTTTACTTACAGGGGCATTAAACGATAGTGTGGTTGGAGAAATTTCGCTTGCACAGTATTGTCTATCCATCCTTTGTTCGAGTCAAGAGTACCAGAAATGGGGGAAATTGTTGGAGGTTGAAACTGAAGGAGCAGTCGTTAACAGTCTGAATTTGGATAATAGACGGAAGAGACAATATCCAACGGATCACACTCAGGTCTGCTAACTTCGCCTCAACAGATATAAATAATCAATCTGAAATCCAAGAATTATAGACATTTACTTTAAATTTGCATCTATTTTGTAGGATTTCATCGTTAACAATGTCCGAAGCAATCTTTTCAGAAAATTTTCCTCCTGTAGTCGCAGTATAGAGAATCAAGAGGATCTAGCACAGTTCTCTGAAGAAGTACTGAATGACCTGCTGAAGGTGTTCCAACTTCCTCTGGTATCAGAAGATGCTAATTATTGTAGAGCAGCTACTAAGTTACTGAATCTGTATCGCACAGGAAGGCTTGGTCATTACACTTTAGACACTGTTCCAAGTTCTAGCCAAGGCACTTACCCTGTGATACATTGACTGGCTTCCTTTGAAGATTAGATCTTTTACTTGCCATGGTTGTGTATTTCTATTAGCATACCAGAAAACAAGCCTATATTTGAGATCTTCCATTATTATCATTCATATGTTTAAATACACAGAATGAGAACAGCAGACGATATACGTACACTCAGGAGTCGGTAGTTAATTTTCTTGTATGACAACTAGACCATACATCATAAAATAACTTAAACTCATGATATGGCTGTCTCCTTTTTGAATCCAAGAAATTCAATTCTTGGGATTGAATGAACACGCTGGAAAACAGTTACAGAACAGAGCAAGGGCTACAATCCTCGAAGATGATAACATACTAAAAATATCGCTCAAGGTTCAGATGATCAAACTAACAATGCTCTCAGACACAAATATATTTCCATGAATAAAACACCATCATAAAATAGTTATCTCAGAAAAGGCAAATGCAAACAATCAGCGTTCCCTTCATGCCGTAAAATCTAGCTTACAGTATTCCAAAATTGTCAAACTACGAAGAAAATATATAAGCAGTTGAACCACTTACAACATGACCAGCTAAAGGCAGCTCAAGCTATTGCTTTCTAATTCAAACTCAGTACAGTCTCTAGAATGCTTTCTTTTCATACGAGACCAATCCATGAATTCCACCTTCTACTTGAGCTGCTCCAGTTCTCACCTCTAGCCTGAGAACTCCTGATCTCAACAAGTCATGTGCGGACTGAAGGGACAAGGCACCAAGATCCTGAAAACCTTGTTTGACGGCCTGCATTGCGTAGGGCACAAACTTCAAGACCGAACCCTTGTCCGCTACTGCACCAACAACACCTTGAGCAATCTTCAACTTAGCTTTATCACCAAGGTACCGAGCATCACTGCCTTTCGTCATTGCTTCTAGAGAGCCCATACCTCGATACTTTTTCACTCGGAGACCACCCTGATATTCATAAAGACCATGAGCTTCTGTGCTTCCAGCTAAAAAGCTTCCCATCATGACAGTTGAAGCTCCTAGGGTCAAAGCTTTCACAATATGCCCGGAATTTGAGATACCACCATCAGCAATCACAGGCACATCACTCCGCGATGCAAGAGATGCAACCTTATAAACCGCTGTTGCCTGTCCACGGCCCACAGCGCACACTTCTTGAGTTGTGCAAATGGCACCTGATCCCATCCCAACTCTCAAACCATCAACACCAGCCTGAATCAAGTTCTGCGCTTGGTATGTGGTCACCACATTCCCACCAATCAAATCCAAATCCGGGTACATATTCTTGGCATACTTGATCATATCAATCTGGTAACTCGAATTCCCTTGAGAACTATCAATAACAACCACATTCGCCCCAGCCTTCACCAAATGCTCCAACCTCTCCTTATCAGACTCCCTCGTCCCAATAGACGCCCCAACCAAAAACTTCCCATCCGACCCTAGCGAAGGCATCCCTAACTTGGGAAACTCCGTAATCCTCTCCACATCATCCTTGCTCACCAAATTCACAATCTTCTCACCTCCCTCGCTAACCAAAGGTACAAGCTCCAACTCATTTTTCGCCAAGTAACCAGCAACATCCTCAAAGCTATAGCTAGCAGGCAGAGTAACAGCCGATTTCGTCATATACTCCGAAATCCTAGTCTCCTGGTCACCTAACTTCTCCCATTCAGATCTCTTCACAAAACCTAAAACCTTAGAACTCCTATTTCCAGACTCAGTCACAAAAACACAAGGAGCAGAAGCAAAATCACCAGCAGATAAAATCGAATCAGATGAAGACTTGAAAATTAGGTCATGATTGAACGGTATCTTATGCGATTTTGCGAGGTTAACTAGGGCTGCCTGTTCAGGTGCGGCGTTGTTGGAATGGATGATGCCAATTGCACCGAGAGATGCCATGGCGGCGGCCATGGAGGACTCGGTAACGGTGTCCATAGGAGAGGAGACGCAGGGCGTAGCTAGAGCAATGCGGCGGGTGAGCTTGGTGGAGAGAGTAACAGCGTCAGTGGGGAAGTCGATGTAGTGAGGGAGGAATATGACATCGTCATAGGTGTACGAGTAGCCCTGGTTGAAGAGCCTTGTCGCCGGGAATCCGTCTTCGATTGGTGCAGCTCCGTCCATCGCCGCAGCAGTGAGTAGGGTTTTAGGTCCTGGATTAACTGAAAGAACTTGGAAGTGTGAAGTGCGTTTGTGAGCTTCTGTTCCGTCTGGACTCTTTTGAGTACTCCCCTCTACAGTTGCCCGAGTTTTTGTTGGCGATTTTCGATTTTTTCACATACAAATAATCTTAAACAAATGAGATTTTACGTACATAGTTAAATCCTGTATGATGTTACCTTGTTTTCAAAAACTTTGTTTTCCATAATTTGACTAATTTTTTGTTCTATTTTAAGACATCATGTTGGTCGTGTGTAGTCAGTTTGCAAAAGTTTTTTTTTTTCTTTCAATTTTTATTGGTATTTGTTGTTTTATGATTAATTCAGCCGAGAACACTGTTATACTATTTTTCAGGCTCATTCTTCCAGACCCTCAGCGGTGTTTTTTACATCCACAGACTCAAACCCGAGATCTTACTTAACTGAACTCAAGTCAATTACCATTTGAGCCAACAATCGTTAATTAGTTTGCAAAGTTTCATTGACACGAGCATTTGTTCAAAATTAAAATGTATGGTAGTAGAATGTTTGTGCTATCAGGTGACTATATCAATTTTATTGGTAATACTTAATATCCAATGTTATTATTAACATCTTATTTATTGTTTTCACAATGCAGTAATATGATATATATCTTACATTAAAATAATAAAACTAAAATATATGGTACATCAACCGTACCAACGAACACCCTTATTGATTTTGTGTGAATTAATGTACAATACCATTTATTATTTTCAAAATGGATTGATGTTACAAAGATTTTACTAAAAAAATCAACTAGCTAGGAATTTTAGAGCATGAAAGGAATGAATTAAAAAAAGAAAAGAAAAAAAAATCGACCGAATTCAACAAGGATTTTGCCGAGAGAAGGAAAGTCGACCAGGATTAGGACTCTTTGATGTACTATATATATAGCATCAAAAGCCATGTCTATAATAAATTTCTTTTCTTGATTAGCCATGGCGACCAACGTAGCCAATCTAATGGCTGCTTCTGCAGATTTCAAGAACGATGATGTTCCGATCCCGACCATTAAGAACATCGTGTCGATAGTAAATTTAGGCTGCAGATTAGACCTGGAAGCCATAGCCTCCTCTCGAGTTGGCAAGGAACTGAAGGCAGAATACAAGCCCAATTGCGAACTCGACGAACTTGTTCATCTTATAGGGAACATTGAAGCTAGATTCTTTCGTCATGCTGCCGAATATACAGAATACAACCGTACTCAGCGTTTCACCTTTGTAACTATGAGCATGCAGAAACCTAAAACGACTGCCCTGATTTTCTCTTACGGAAAGATGGTCTGCACAGGTGCCACAACCGAGTTAGAGTCGAACTTAGCAGCGCGAAAGTATGTCAGGATCATCCAGAAACTCGGTTTCCCTGCTAAGTTTAGGAATTTTGAGATTGAGAACGTAGTTGGAATCTGTGACTTAAACTTTCCTATTCGAGTTCAAGGTCTTGCTTCTTCTTATGGTGACTTGTCCCGTTTTAAGCCAGACGAAGTCCGTGATGTGGCGGTTTATATTATGAAGAGCAAGTCCAAGAATACGTGTACGTTTATCGTAAATCCATCTGGAAAGATTGTTCTCACTGGAGCTAAGGGCAGAGATGAGATTTACACCGCGTTTCAGAAGATATACCCCATGGTGACTGAATGCAGGGAAGTCTCAGCAATGGATTGTTGTGATCAATTGTCGAATATGTCCCTTGTCGAATGTAGGAAACCGGATAATGCAGAGGATTTTTGTGATCAATTGTCCGGTTTGTCCATCAACGGCAGGGTGAATGGTCTGAGTTAGTCTGCAGGACACTGGCTGTGTAATCCGTTGTTGATTTTGCTTTCGTTGTGTTGCTTTTGTATTTCGATTACCGGAGCAAGAACAATATGTAAATTTCTTTTGGAAAACACCTGTTGTTTGTTTACTGACACACCTGGTAATTGGCTTTAACTAACATTTAGTTTCATATCAAAACCAAAACATGCAAGTAATCACTCAAAGTTGTATGCAACAAGAAGAACCATGTAAGTTTATCTACACACACAATTTCAAGTACAAATTCGAAAATCTCCAAACATTTTAAGAGCAATACACATCGTCTATCTTGTACCAAGAATGAGCCTCGAATAATACCGTACCTCTCATAAAGAATCACAAAATCTCTCTCAGGTAGGATGATGATATCTTCACCAGCATCCAGTCTGTACAACAGAGAGTTGTTCACGCCTCCCCCTTTTCCAGTTTTTTGTGTAATTTCCATGCACCATTGCTCTTCTAACTGTAATTTCCATCTAACTAACTGTGTGGATAAGGAAAGATGCAAAATTCCCTTACTTCCAAGCCAAGATAAAAACCCAGATTGACCTACCAATGCTATCTATCCCTTGCCTTGCTGATGGTAGAAACTTCAAGCAAAAATGATACACAAGCTACCTTACGTATGTATATCTATCGACACGATCCAACCTGTTTTCTCTGTATGGATTCAAGCTCTGGTAGTACCTCATGTGCGACCTTCTGCAAAGAGGGGCTCTTAAGCGAACTGTTGCTCCTGGCAGTAGTTGTAAGTAGTGTTATTTCACTGACATCCAAATGTTCCTTTAGCAACTCCTCCCAGTATTTATCATCTTCGTTGAGATCTGAACCATTCATTAGCTCCATTACACGCCTCATAGTTGCAACGTTTCTACCAGCACCACAACCCATAGCAGTTGCTGCTCCCACAGCATTGGCAAATGTTAATGTATGGACCAAAGGCAGTCTCTGTATATAACCAAATGCAATAGCTGCCACAAAACTATCTCCACAGCCAACAGTATCGACCACATCCACCTGTTCAAGTGGCAAGAATAAACGGTAAGATAAGTCATATCTTGCACCTTGTAGAAGTAGGTGACTGGTTGGGGATGAAGACATGTATAATTAGAATAAATGATATGGTGCTCAAAGCTAATAATACCTTGAACGACGGAGCACAGCTTATACTTGAAGAGGTGATCAAAATTGAACCCTTACGACCCATCTTAATAATCACCCATTTCGTGCGAATCCCTTTACGGAGCAAGTCTTGTCCAGCTACAATGGGGTTCTTTATTCCAGTCAATGACTCAGCCTGGTAGGTTATAATCATCAGTTGCAGTCTTAAAAAGAAAAAAGAATCTCAAGAACAAACACACATGAATTTAGGAACAGAGATCATTGCAACAAGGAGAAAACCACAGTGGAGTTAAATCTCAAGAAGTTGCCAAGAAGCACAAAAAAGGAACTCATTTGATAACTCTACATATTACAAAGCACATCATCTATCAAACTACAACCAATTCTTCTTTCCTTTCTTTCTTTTCTTTCTATTTTCTTTGATATATCTGGGGCAACAATTCAAATGGAGAAAAAAGCATCGGAACATTACAAGAAACTGATGTACTTGTAAGCGTGAATCTTTTAAAAGTTAAAAGTGACTCCATTCGAGTGGCAGACTTGATGAAATTATTGGCTATTAGCAGCAGTTGCATGTAGCATTATGACATTACTAACAGAGTATGTGGGCAAGTATTAACAAATACTACGTATAACTTAGTTCAGCAAATAATGGTAAAGCAAGTGAAGTTATGAATAGATCATGATACACACCTCTTCAGAAGTTAACAGAAGAACATCACTCATTCGCATGTACTTTTCCAGAGCTCTTTGCTCTTCCAAAGTCCCATTTAACAGAGACTTCCCTCGTGGTCCAGGGTCAAAAAAGACTGCCGTCCCAACTTCAATGGCATAATCCAACGCAGAAACAAGCAACCCAGGGGGAAGTTCGTCAAATCCATAACCATTGCAGAAAATGATCTTCGACTTTCTTATAGCCAGCTGTGCTTCAGTGGACAATTTGCTCATCCAACTAAAGGCAGGCCCTCCACTAAAATCTGCTTGGCTGAAAAAAATAAAATAAAAACAATATTGCAATAAGAGTTATTACATCAATCAAGAGAAACAGATAAAAATTAAAAACAAAATGTAATACCTGCAAAATCCATGCTTATGCAGAGGGTCCACCAACACCCAACATAGAAGAGTTTCATAAGCTTTGGACAGACCATCGACTACAGCTTTTGGTCATTTATTTTAACAGTATTTATTCCTTCATCATGAAGTACATCTAAGAGGAAACTTCCGTACATCTCATCTCCAACATGACCAATAGAAGCCACCTGAAGTCCTATTCTGGCTGCAGCTATTGCCATATTGCAGTTGCCACCAGCTTCCCAATACGTCTATTAATACAAGTATTGAGTTGAACAATCATATATTCTGAATGTAATGTGCATTCTAACAAGTAAGAACCGAATGCACAAAAGAAGCTGTACATGATATTCTCAACCTAAATTAAGCACACAGTATGTAGCCTGCCTGAAATCATATTTTACAGCCATCGACACATATGAACATGTAATATAAAAGGTGAAATTTGAAACCAAAGAAAATATTTTATCCCACCGAAGACACCACCACCATTAAGTCGAAATAGTGCCCTGTTAGCCTGTTAGCACATTTAGAAGTACAAAAATCCAACATCAATAATTATCGATCATCTCGTCACTCACTCACACAATGATACTAGTAGTAGGGGAATATTGTTAAAAAAACAGATGAATACGTGAACACTCTGAGATGTAGCAGACTACTAAAGCAAAACATTGATCTATATAACGACATCCCCTAAAAGGAAACCCCTGTTTATAATCAGCATGTTATCGGCCAATCTAGAATACCATTTGACATCAGGATCCCCCTCAGATTTTGCTCTTCCCCATACTAAACTACATGCTACATGTAAACCAAGAAAATGCAAGTAAGGCAGTCCAGCAATTAAATCAAAGTTGGAAAACTCATACTCCTACAACAATAATAGTAACCGAATCAAGATTTCATTTCGTCAGTGATAAATGTTACTACTAAATGTGAGAATAACTTGATGAACACTAATTATTACTAATAACATACTCTTTCTCATTATTAACTTCATCCAAACATATCGGCAACAAAGAAATGGATAAGTTACATTAAAAGACAGAAAGAAAATAAGTACCTTATCAGGAGGAGACCTGGAAAGCTCATCCATGTAAGCTTTTCGCTCATCCAAGTTCTTGGGGGCAATTTGGGAACACTGAGCACAATATCGATACAGAGATTCCCAAGCGTGGCTACGTCGATTTCCTTGACAGCAAGGGGTTTGGACCTGAAGTCGGGGGCATTTGCAGCAAGCGAATTAGGAGGGGTGTGTTTGGGAAAGGGCATTTCGATTCCCCGACAATTGAAAACAACGGGTATAGTAGTACTAGTACGATAGAAGGAATATCGTGTGGATGCATAAGGAGGACATATTCTAGGGTTCTTGCTGGTGTAGGAGGAGGAAGGAGGAAGAGTGGTGGTGAAAAGGGAATGGTTGTTGGAATGGAGAGATATGGCTAGCGGGTTATGCATTCAGATAATATTGGATGGAGAGAAAGAGAATCAATCTCCTCTCTCTCTCTCTCTCTTTCAGAAATGCGAAAATGGTGTTGATTGATGGAAGAGTGGAATCAGGAAGGAAGAAGATGTGGGAAATTGAAAATCCAAGTGTTTGAAATCAATTTTCAGAGATGGATTTTATTTATATACTACTGTATGTCGTTTTACGGTTAAGAAACAAGTTGATTGCAGAATAGCAGTAGCCCAGGAGGATAAGTAAAGTAGCTAGGTCAAATATTATTATTCTATTTTGCAATTTCCACCATGTTTTTAGAACATTTTACGTTTAAAAAGTGGAAAATTTTCATTATGCACTTAAATCTTTTGCATGTTTTGCAAAACGCACTTGAACGTTTGTTTTATTCCATTTTGCACATAAACCTTTCCTAAATCTTTCAACAAATGTCCGTTAATTAACCTTTCATCTGTTCCAAATTACACACCAACCTTTGCCAAAATTTTCAGATTACACAATTTTTTTAAAAAAAAATCACAATATTCACAAATTCACATTACATTGGTTCCATTCACAAAAATTACATTTAATACCATATCACAACATTCACAAAAGTTACATTTAATACCAAATCACAACATTTACAAAATTTACATTCAATACCAAATCACAGCATTCACAAAAAAATGTTGTAAATGTTTGTGTAGTTCCCCCTTAATCTAATGACGCTTATGAAATTGTTCTCTAAAAAGTGACACTTTGGAGTTTGGATCATGATCATTGATCAATAATATTGCCTATTGGTCAGCTTTCAACAGGTCTTTCCACCTTTATTTGCCAAATCTCAAACCAAAGGATTTTATTTTTTGCAGAGATTGGCAAACAAAAAGTGAAGTAGGAAATATGAATAGATTCTCTTCATATTAAAACTAAGCTGCAAGCATATATTAAATTTTTTTTTTAAACGGCTAAAACAAGCATATATGAGAATAAATCATGCGTCTTGTTTCTGTCGATATCAAGGTATTATATGAGAGTTGAGAATCCACTTTAAAGTTTAAACTAACTAGAGATATCATTTCATATAATCATCCTAACCTAACACCTGGATATATTCCTACAACAATGCATCATCCCTTACATAACAAATCTTTAACCATTTTTTATTTCTCGCGTATGTTTCACCACTATGAACTAGATCAATAAATTGCAATTCTTGAATCCAAGGAATCCAACATGCTACCTCTCTACTCACATCATGCATCACCTCTCCATTTTCGACAAAAGAAATAGTATAATTAAGACATTGCCATCTCTACTCGCAACTCCACTAAAGAGAACGCAATTAAGGAGAAACTCCACTCTTAGCACATTCATGATATATGGTTTCCTGGAGTTCTGAAACTAGATGATGTGACCATTATAACGCCACATATGCATTCAACTCTCTCTTACCGAAATTCATCTAGGAGAACGACGGTTCCATCAATCAGAAACGCTGGTGTAATCCATTGACAACAGAGGAGGACCGCTATAAGTTGATTTCTGGCCGGAAGCTCTGCTCTTCTGTTAGTTCTTTAAGTCTGCTGGCAAGTTTTTGGGCCATATGACCGTAGGACTGGGATACATGAGAATCAGGATTGGATATTACCACAGGTACACCATCATCAGAACCAGTTCTGATACCCGTCTCCAGTGGTACCTTTCAGAAGATAAATATATTGGTTAAGAAGCATGAATGGAGTACTTTGAAAAAAGAGATCTATCCTTTAACCAGCTCATAGTAAAATAGATGATAAAAGATGAACTATTGAACAAATGTTTACACTTTACAAATAATATCATGAACGGACTTCGATATTCCATGGAAATTGCCAAACCTATCATGACTAACTGAGAATATCATGATGCATACTCTTCTTGTATATTAAGCCATGCATGTGTTATAGTTTCCATGGATAAATGAGTTATAGTTTTCTTATGGTACATGCTCTGATTTTAGGATAACCACAATAATATGCAAAAAGCCCCACATTCCATTCGTGCTGTATTTTCTAAATGAAGGGGGAAGGAGAAAATGGAATATTATCATCTTAAAGTCGTCCTCTACAAGTTATGCCTTTTTTAAGCAAACATATCCCGTGTTTTAAACACACTCAACTGACTATTATAATTCAGAATCCAACATATCCCGTGTTTCTTTCTTTACAAAGGATGTGAGTCTGGAATGCACCTCGTTTAAGTTTTGTTCAACTTAAAAAAAAAAAAGGTATGTCTGGAATGCACCTTGAGTTGGTTCGTTTCTCCATCACAATCCAGATGATCTTGGTGAAGTCTCAATGGAATTTGGAGAATTTTCAGGCGGAACTGACTTTTCAAGTGATTCTTTTCTCAGATAAGCAAGGGCTACGAAAAACTGATATCTTGGTGGGCTAACTATAGATCTAGCACAAAATTGTTATGAACCTTAGCATTCAAATTACTGTTGAAGCCAGCATCCATATCAGGTTGTAAGAGAAAGCTGGATTATGTACAGATAGAAAAATGTGAAGAGAACAAGTTGAAATTTAAGAATCTGGTTTATACGTAGGCCAACACTCAACTCTTATCAAGAAATAAAAAATCGTATAAAGGACCTACGAACATTGTAAGTTAGGCCTACAAGATATTGGGGCATACTTAAGTTAGTTTTATATTTTTCTGAACAAAAGAAAATTACAAACTATGTTTAATACATTACCGCTAGTATTTTATAGGTGCAGACAGACATGATATTGATGGAGATATGAACCAACTTGATGATTCTTCAATCAATGAGCTTGATTCCTTGGATGAAGCTACAACTTTGGACAAGGGGATATAATGACTAGAAGACGTAGTTAGAAAGTTATTTTACTTTTTATTTTGAGCTTCAATCATGCACTATTCAGTACTCTTTTAGGTTTTCCATGGGTTGGGATTTGTAATAACCTTTTCAATCCTGCACCACAGGAGTACAGATCCTACAACTTTTTCTGACCCAAAAGCAGTAAAAGACACTTGAGAAATGTAAAAATGTTTGTGCACCTTGTTGGCAACCAGACAGCAGATATTAAGGTGTTGTTTCTAGAGTCTAGGCAGTGTTCATGCAAGTTCTTACACTAGCAACATACATTAAGTAGTACATGGGCCAAGATCAAATATAGAATACATACCTCACCAAGAAACTTCATCCCCATATCAGCAGCTGTCTTTTGAGCCCCAGCCTTGCCAAAAATATAATGATGCTCGCTACAATTTGGGCATTTAAAGTAGCTCATGTTCTCAATGATGCCTAGAATCTGTGAGACCAAAAAATGTTGTAAACACCACCATCTCTATGAAAATGAAAAGAAGGAACTGGATTAATAATAGACCATGGTTCGTGAATAATCACAAATATATAAACTTTCAAAAAGCTAAAAGTCTCAATACATTATTAAGGGCACAAGAAAGTAAAAGTGAATGACGATTTCAATCAGAACTTTCTAGTAATTCATATACAAGGGAATTAATATCAAGATAGTGCTGGCTATGGTAACCAGACTCAGCACCAAGTACACAATTTGGGTGTGTATCCAAGTATTGGACTTGGATATTTCATGGAGAGAAAAAAATTCTTTAAATTTATAGCATAGAATGAAGTGTCCTACTGCCATACCCATGTTGAAGTGTCAAGTGTCTGACACTGCTACGCAGGGAGAATTGAAGAGTCCTGGTAATATAGATTGCTGGTAGTAGTTGAACAATGCTATCACAGGGACTCACTCCATATCGAGAATATCAGATCATGCAAGAAAAAGGCTCCTCATGCCTCCATGGACATGTTTTAAATTTATATTCAAAATGGCTATGCATATCTCAGGAAAGAAAGGACTGGTGTGAATGCGCATACATATTCATAGACGGATAGGTGTGACTTCTGAGAGACATAGAGGTGCATGGGTGCTAAATCATCAATTGTTAAGTAGTTTTTAACACAGAAGTTCTGTCACATGATATTGTTATATCAACACTTTATTTGAAGAGCATATTCTCAGATAATAGTTCCGCTATTTACTTGGAACTGTTGAGATGATATGCAGGTCAAATGGTTGTATAATGTTATGCAACCATCTACAATAGCTGATAATGCAATGAGCTTGAAAATGAACACGCAGGTACAGAACCAAATTGCTAAAAACATGACTGTACCGGCACATTGACTTTGGAGAACATTTTAACACCTCTACGGGCATCCATTAATGCCACGTCCTGAGGAGTTGAGACAATGACAACTCCTGCAAAGCCCAGCACACTCTTAGAAATGGCTTGAATCAATAATTAAAGGGTACAACAGAGAGCGACATTGATGCAACTCCTGATATGGTTCTGTCACATTAATTTGCATTAAACATTATCTGTCGATAATGGTATAGTAAACAAGTCATTTTCACTGAAACAGAACCTAATCATACACAAAGAGAAACTTCTTAAACCACCTGACAATTGCAATCTCTGGGAGATAGATATCTGAGCATCACCAGTTCCAGGGGGCATGTCCACCACAAGAATATCTAGGGTTCCCCAATCAACTCCCCGTGTCATCTGTTCAAGTGCTTTCATCACCTGAAAGGATGGAAGTGTGTGTTATATGTGATATCTGTTTTAGTATTGAGCCTATTTAACAAAACACTACTCATCAAACAATCAATTGCTAGAAATTTGATTACCATTGGGCCTCTCCAAACAATTGCTTCACCATCTGCAACAAGAGATCCCATTGACATACATTTGACTCCGTAGTTTTCAATTGGGATCATTTTCTTATCTGCTTTGTTGCATCAAGACAGAAAAAAGATAAATCAATAAAGGAGATTTTAGTGATTTATCAAGTACCCCGTGGATAGTATACAATCTCATTATGCATCATAACACTCGTATCATAGTTAAAATGAAGAACAAAGCAGATGCCTCGAGCAAAGCGCATAATTTCCCATGTAATACATCACACATAAACAACGGTATGAAGTCTATATTTATAATGATACAGAAGGCCAGAAGTTTCAGTTTGATGCAATCAAGCGTCTGGCCAAAGCACACCTTGCTAGTCAGCTCAACTAGAAATGTTGTCCTGGTTGTTCATAATTCTTTACATGTCAATAGCAAAGAAACAAGCGAACTTACATAACTTGCTTCAGACAGATAATATTGATACTAACAGAGAAACATAGTGCCACTAATATTGTATTAAACAACATGATCATCAGTACCATCTGACAGTAAAAACTGATATGTGAAAGTGTTCACAAGCGTGCTTCTAGAATTCATCTAACACAAAGGAGACCATTTGATGTTTACCATACAATATCAAGGAGAGCACTGTAACACGAAACTACGGTACGATCACTGAAGTGTCATTGACTCCTTTCTAAAACTCCAGGACCATGAAAAAAGAATACAAGTAAATCCTAGCAATTCGAAGCCATTCAAATTTGCGAAAAAACATAGGTTCGCGAGGCAATTTATAACAGCACCTGCACTAAGTTCGGGCTTCCCGTGCAGTTTCATCATAATAGGAACCGATGGTCCATAAACATCCGCATCCAAGAGGCCAACTTTAAGCCGACACTTATTTGCAAGTGAAACCGCCAAATTTACTACAAAATTTACCACGGAAACTAAATCAAAATGCAGCAATACAATCTTAAACCCAAAACTGGAAGGACCAAAAAATTAAAAATTTCAAAGTAACTCATGTCTGTAGCTTTTTGGAGTAACAAATAACAACACAAGTGCATAAATTACCGGCAGTAGTAGACTTGCCAACACCACCTTTGCCAGAAGCAACAGCTATGATATCTTTGATCCCTTTAATCTGCAAGTTTTGTACATTACTACTCTGTGCTGCAAAACCCCTAATGCCTGCAAGCTTGAATATGTTTTCAGAGTCAATTTCTAAATCAAGCAAATAAATTATGGGTTTTGTGGTAAAAATTGAAAAGATGACTTACAGTAGAATGTCTGAGGAAATGCTTCATGGGTTCTGATCGATTTTCAAGAATGGAGAAAAGACCTCAGGAGACACTGACGAGTGTAATTTGCAGAGGGGGAGCTGAAAGGGGGAACAAACGATACTGGGAAAATTCGGTTAAACCCCGAAAACCCGGTAAATTTATGAAATTACCGGGCTTAGTGGACCTCAGCTCAGCCAATATAATTCAAATGGGCTTTGAGTTTCATTGGCCCAACACAAACACAGCTCATATAGTGTAAATATAAAATTAAATGCCATAAATCGTCATCTCTTTTAAAGATTTTTTCCTGGCTGTAGCTAGCTAGGTATGACCTTTTTCTCCAAAGTGGCATTATCAATAAATCATCATCACATCACACGTGCTACCACGTCTAAAACAGAGGCCAGCAGCGTTATGTTATGTTGTAGTAGTAAATAATTATATTTTAACGAATTAATTTGAATTGGACTAAATTGTTTTTTTTTTAATTTAATGAATATAGGAGGCTAGCAAGGTTATGATTTATGACCAGTTGTTTCAAAATATAATTAATTTTAAGGTGTGTTAGTAGGTCATTTTCAATCGCGAACTAATGAGATTTAACTAATAGAGACGATTTCTTTTGTAAAAGTCGACCATCCATCTCAGTCAAGTGGGTAAAAAGTAAAAACTCAATTTCAACTTTGTCACCACCTTGACCGCACCTAGGCCTCGCAACTTGCACCGATCCATGGATTTTGATTGGGAACGAATCTGGTTTTTTCTTTTTAATAGGTTGATCGGGTTGGATCCGAGACCAAAAGCTTTATTTATATGATTTTTGGATTGGACCCGGATCCGAGCTGAAAATTTTAAAATTGATCAAACATAGATCCAATCCGTATGGATCTAGAACAAGGGTGGACTGGATCGGTTTCGGACAGATCCGAACCAATTGTGAGGGCTAACTACACCCTTCTCCTATTGTAACTTTTCATAGGCGGTAAAGTAGGGGTCAAATTCGAATGCACAAATTACAAAGTATAATCATCCTATATTCCACTCCAAAATACAATACCACATTAGTGGACATTATTCAACGGTGATAACATTGACTAGAATTACAATTAAATCAAGGCTAGTGATATAGCCAGAGCTAAAATTACTAATGCCAGAGCAATTTACCTTTTATAAATAATAATCATTCCTAAAAGTGCACAAATTGCTCTGGCATTAGTAATTTTAGCTCTGGCTATATCACTAGCCTTAAATCAATTACTTAACCAATAACCATGCTATAATTTCGTAACATTACATTCCATTTTGGATAAGTTTCAATGAGCCGTTAAATTGTCAAGTGTAAACCAATGTTATCAACCAAAACATTACAACCAATTCTTCAACTTTGACCAATATTTTATTTTATGTAGTATGATAGAATAATCAGTACCATACTTTTTAATATAGAATTTAGTTTCATATGTGAACTCTACATTTATTTATAGATATGTCGTCATAGTGATTTCGTCTCTAACATCTAATAATACTTCCATATTTTTATTCGGACATATTCCTCATATCTCGTAGTACAAACTTTCCATATTTTTATTCGGACACAGTCCTCATATCTCGTAGTACAAACTAGAGTGTATCAACCTCTGTCATTAGAGACAGCCTAAGGAAATACATTCAGTTAGGGAACAAGAAAAGGATTACATTGTAATTTACCTGTTATCTTTTTTCACCCACGACAGTTTTATGTTTTCATAATCATTTCTTCATGGTTGATGATCACAATTCACAACAACTCATAATCATCACCTTCTCCATCTCCTGCTCTTTTTCTCTCTGCCTTTCATCATCATGTCTCATTGACACAACACTGGTAACCCTTTTTTCCCTCATCTACTTTTTCTTTATTGATTTATGATTTATGCATTTTCTTCTTTTCGTCATTTGACAAAAAAAGAAATAAGATTGATTGCCCCCTGTTTCTTGATTGCAATGTTGGTTGTTCTTGATTGTTATTTTCATTAATTGATGGGCTTTTCTCATAGGTTTATGTCTGATTGGTTTGATTATGCATACTATTAGGGTTCTTAATTATCTTGTTTCATGATTATGGTGAATTTGGTAGAATTGGTATGTTCAGGCATTGATTCTATTGTTTTTGGTAAAAGGGTTGTCTGATTCTTGATTTTTGCTAACTTTTAGATTTAGCATTTTGGTGCCTGGTGGCCAAGTGATGCTGTTCAAACAGTTGTTGCCCTGTTTATTGTTTGATAAGCCTCAAATCAGTGTGTCTGTGGTGGTGTGAATGAAAGAGTGGGAAAGTGTCTGGATTTGGAGATTCAATGGGTTCAATGGCTTTGGATACTTCGTCTGCGAAAAATAGAAAACCTCATGGAGTCATGACTGTGTTGTCAACAGTAGCTTGTGAATGGTTCTTGATTTTTTTGCTTTATGTGGAAGCCGCATTATTGTATCTGCTCGTTAAATTTGCGCAGTATTGTGAATTGAAAGAACCTTGTCCGATATGTTCTAGGCTCGATCATGTTTTCGAGAAAAAGAAACCAGGATCCTATTATAGCCTTCTGTGTAGTAACCATAAGAAGGAGTTATCGTCATTAGTTCCGTGTTCAATCCATGGCAACTTTGCTGATATCCACAGCATGTGTGAAGAATGTCTATTGCCATTTGCGATGAAGAAGAATTCTAGTTCAGAATCAACCCGGTTACTGGCAGGAAAACTGTGCGTCGACATTGATCAATCTGTTTTGCAGCACTTGGTCCAAAATAAGATTGTGCAGCTTGGTCCATCGGGCACTAGGACCTGCCTGTGCTGCAATAAAACGTGTAGGTCCAAATCTAATGCTGAGAGATTGTTAGAATTCACACCAGTTGGTCTTGGGGCTTCTAAGGCCAATGTGAAGCCTCCTTTGCCCCGTGTGCCAGGTCGGAGTCGGTTCAGTCGCCGGGATAGCTTGAAGAGGCTAAGAGATAAGTTAACAGGACCATTGCCATCACACTCTGCACCTTTGAGCAGTAATGTTGGCACGTTAACTCATGTAGGGTATAGCAAGCTAAAGATTGCCTCTGATAGCGAATCAGAGTTTCCCTTCTCTGAGGATGACGATGATGCAAACACTGTTTGCAGCTTTAAAAGCGTTAAGAGTGTTAAGAGCGTTAATAAAGGCTTGCAAAAGAAACCGCCATTGAGCGGGCCTCCAGTGAAGAAGCTGAATCAAGGTGTGGAACTGAAACCTGCAATTCGTGATCAACCAGATCTACTTGATATAAATGAGATCAGGAGCGTTAATTCTTCATCATTGGACAGGCCTGTGGAGCATGGCCTCGGTGAACTTAACTGGCCGGAATATTATCAAAAACCCAAACCAGCTCAAGCTTTAACAGCAGAATTAATTTCATTAGACGATGGACCTCAACCACTGCATGCTGAAGACAGTTCTAATGGTGGTCTGTCTGTGGAAGCTCATAACGCGAGTGTTCCTCTTCCTCATATGTCGTCTCTTTCAGTATTATCTGAGCTCCTGTCTCTTGGCCCTTCTCTGTCAAATGCCATGACGAATGCTAAGAAAAGTAAGCTTCTGGGTTCTTATTTCTATTTATCTCTCCTTCCATTTTGTTCTTAAATGCAAGCATCTTACAAGTGTTTGCTAGAGCTTTTTAAGCATGATATCTTATGAGCTTTTAATTTTTTATATGATATTTTGTAGATAGCATTTATGTCTCTGCTTAGTTTTTACCATTCAAGGGCTTCTGCATAGTTTTTATGATATAACTTACCAAAGTTGCTTAATTCCATGCAAGCACCCTCATTATGAATGCACTATCTGGACTGTATGGTTGTCTAACTAATAATATATGTTTGCAGCAATCAATGTCGAGGCAGCTGGTAATAGAGCAAATGAAGCAGCAATCATACACACTGATACTGCTTCCTCTGAGGATGCTCCTCTGGCAAGTCCGACTAGTGAAAACGCAGATGCATCAGCGATCAAACACACTGATGCTGCTTCTATTGAGAATACTCCTTTTGCATACCAAACTAGTGAACAAGGAAATGTATCAGTTGTCCAACACACTGAAGCTGCTTCTTCTGAAGATACTCCTTTGTCTAAGCAGAATGATATCAATCGAGCTGTTGAAAACGGAAACATGTTGGTTAAACACACTGACGGTGCTTTAGTGTTGAAGCAGAATGATTTGAATTTATCTGATCCTCATGAAATTCTGAAATTCCCAGTTGATCATGAGACCCGGCCAATTCATGTTGGCAAATCTGCTGAAACTGAAGATGGCACGGATATCTTGTCACATGCATCTACTGCTGGGTTAGCCTTGTCAACCGAAGATTCTAGCCCAAAAGCTAACAAGCCTGATGAATCCAGATATGATGAGGAATCTAGTTCTCACGTGGTTCCGGCTTCAGATTCACTAACTCGAAGCTCTAGCTATGAATCTTTGGATGGAACAAATATAGGTTATGTTGAAGGTGAAATCAATGTTGATAAATTGAAACAACATATGAATTCTCTATATGAGGAACTGGAGCAAGAAAGAAATGCTTCTGCAATTGCAGCTAATCAGGCTATGGCTATGATAACGAGATTGCAAGAAGAGAAAGCGACTCTTCACATGGAAGCCTTGCAGTATCTAAGAATGATGGAGGAGCAAGCAGAATATGACATGGAGGCACTGGAGAAAGCTAATGAACTATTATCCGAAAAGGAGAAGGAATTGCAGGATTTGGAGTACGAGCTTGAGTTTTATAGAAACAATAATAGCACTGATGAATTAGGGGTAGAGGTTTTGCAGACAGAATCTTGGGATTTGGCAAATAATGTTATGGAGCATACAGAAGACAATTTTGGTGCTTTGAATCATTCTAAACAAAGTAGACTCTCGATTTCCTCCAATGGAAATTGTATGGATGTGAATAGTGCAATATCGAGTTTTGAGGATGAAAGGCTGTACATATTGCAGGCTTTGAAGAAGTTAGAGGAAGACCTTCATCAATCTCACTATAGTAGAATATTAGGGGGCACGCCGATTGGCAGAAGTCCTAAAAATGCTAAAGATGGTGAGAACGGAGAACATGTTGAAAAAGTTACTTCTTTGTCAAACGGATACATTGATGAAGAAACAACATCAAATGGCTATTCTGCTCATGAGAAGGAACATGATCATCTATACGAGAAAAGCGATGCATCAGTGGCAAGTCGAGGTGAAGAGAGTGCTGCTATTATGATGGAAATTGATGAGCTTAATTCCAGGTTAAAAGCGCTTGAGGCTGACCAAGATTTCCTTAACCATGCTTCTGGACTGCTCCAACATGGAGAAGACGGATTTAACTTGTTTCAGGAAGTAGCTCATCAGCTGCATGAACTGAGGAAATTAGAGTTCAGTGAGAGATAACTATTTCCGTAGCTGGAGACTATTATCTTGTGAAGTAAGTATTCCAGTTACATGATTTTGTTTCCATGCTTGCACAGTTTCTATAATTTACTTAGTAGATTCTTTGACCTTTGTTTGTTGTCATCTTTTCTCTAGCTTACATATATCTTCGAAATGTTTTTGCACAGAACGGTAGTAAGAGGGATGTGATAGTCATTCACATCATTGCTAGCAATCGGCGGGTGGTTTCTCTATGTGAAGATGGTTGCATGTATACAAAAGGATTCTCAGTGAAGCATGCTAGAAGAACGGTACAGATAGTATTGATTATTCATTTTTCTTGGATTTGATCTTTCCAACGGGATGGATGGTTAGATTGAGTCTTGTTTGCTTTTGGGATGATTAGCTTTTACTATAGAGTTGCACAATCTTAGAAACAAGGTTATCATAGGAAAGTTCATGTAATTTTCGTCCTCTTTTGGGCACAAGCAAGACCTTGGTGCCTTCCCATTACTGAGTCACATTTGCATAGAGTTGCTTTGATTCTTTGATATCTTTTTCTTTCTTTCTTTCTTTCTTTCTTTCTTTGCGAATTCAATGTGCTGTTTCCCTTTTCATTTGAAAGGCTTGCGATATGGTGCCAATTACGCTGAGCAATTCCGGTTGACATTAAGTTTTTGGTCCGTTAAGAAATCAATCTGACAAAATTAGCCAACTCATAACTCATAAGCCTCTGTTCATGTTAGGTACAATGTAGTAAGTATATGAGTGATGATCTTATTGCATGAAGCTGAGCTTTAATACTCATATTGGTGTCCAACTAACTATAGGGGATAACTTTAACAGAATCAAGCAGTACTCATTAAAAATGTACAACAAATAGCAAGCAAAGTAGTACATATATAAAACATAAATGTTGATACACCACATAACATATACCCAAACCCAGACGCGGTAACACGTGAAATTTTCGGGCACACCGGTCATTACCTTCTAACACAACAATTGCAGCTGCTCCACTTCGCCCCCACCAACTCCGGCCATTCCTGCTTACCTGTCGATACAATAATTATCTCAATAAGATCATAATGAACCCAGAACAAGCTAGCTAGCTCATTAATATATTTTTTTAGGGGGTGTTGACGGTAGAAGGATAACACTCTTTTGGAAGTTGTTTTCATATTAACTCTGCTCCAAAAAAGCATGAGATGGTCTCGAGTGAAAAACTAATCAGTATGTGATCACTTGTTCAGTTCTTGCCGCGTAGGAAGGATGGATGGATAAATCAATATGTACAAGTTTGTTTATTTTCTACTGCTTGATATATACTTCCTCCATTTCTTTAGATACTTTCTAAGGTAAGGTAACTGTTCACCGCGACCTTTGACCACGTATAACTCCCAAATTATATTAGAGAAAAATATAATAAAATTATATTATGAAATTAAATGAAGTATATTTTCATAATCAACTTTTAATTTATATTGATACAGTTTAATTTAAAAGTTATACGTGATCAAAGTTCACGATGAACAGTCCCTTAGAAAGTAACTAAAGAAATGGAGTAAGTCCCCTTAGGAAGTAACTAAATAAATGGAGGAAGTATGATATTAACATTTAACTTAATTATTCTCATGTTGGTTCTTCCTCCCAAATCCCAATATTCAACCTCATCTCCATAATAACCACGGTCACGTTGTTGTAGGCTTCATTAGAAGTTAGAACTGGTAACATTAGGTGAATATGCACACACAAGATCATGCCAACACATTCATAATAACTTGCGGAGCGGCTGAATTAAGCAATACAGAGCCTATTCATCATGCCAACACATTCATATCACTCCAAATCATACCATGTCACCTCCACAATCCACATAGACAAAATCACCCAAAATCACTCTAAAATCACCCAAATCATCCCATATATAGTAGTTTAAGCTTTATTAACAGAGGTTGATTAAGCTCTGTTGCAGTCTTGCAGAGACAGAGCTTCATCAAGCTCTGTTTTCATCTTTCGATTGCCATGAAGCCATGTTATCAAGCTTCCCATTGCCATAAAGACATGTTTCGAAGATGTAAGGCTTGTGACAGAATGCATCTTCAATTGGTCTCCAATCTCAAGCTTCACCAAGCTCTGTTTTTCAATTTGGGAGGGGAATTTCCCCAAAACACACAAAGTCAGCCGGCTCTCAGTTCCTTCGGCTTCATCACTAATTCGTTAATTTGTCCAATCCAAATCAGCAAGGAGAACCGTATTTGTACAGAGAAAATAAAGACCAAATACGCAGAGGACCAATACTAATGGGATCAAAAGTGCAATTTTTCCCTGATATCTTCTTTTGCTTAGTGATATGTAGTTCAGTATGTAAGAGGGGATTAGATGTGAATAGTCTGGGAGATTGAACAGACTCTAGCAAATTAGCAACTCAGCACTAGATCCTTTAGTTCATGAATCAGTACAAAAACAAAAGAATGAATGTGTAAAAATTGCGACTGGAAATTGTAGGGCTTTACCCTCAAAGTGGAGCCTTTCAAAAATTCTCAAGGGCCTAAAAAAAAATCCAGGCCCAAGAGGGTGTTTGGAAATAGTTTTCAACCAACAATGAGCTTCCTCAAGAGATAGGTGATTTTGGAATATTGGTGAGGTCTGGGTTTAGTGTGTCAAAAGCACTCTTCTTTAACTTCCTCTCTGCACTGGTGGCATTAGCAGGAACTGCTCTGGCCTTGATGTGGGGAACTGATCCTGGGCAGTCTTCATTGATCGAGGGACTCACAGCTGGTGGTTTTATATACATCGCCCTTGGAGTGTTGGCCGAGATGAACAGTGGCACCTCAGCTTTAAAAAGTACAGCAATCCAATTATTCGCGTTGGTGACGGGGAGAGTCAAGCAGCATGGCAGCACAAAGCTTTGATAAGGGACATTGAAGATTTGAGGGAAGGAAGAACAGTGGAAGCAAATTTTACCTTTCGAGAAGGAAACAATGTAGCAGATACGTTAGCAAAAAATGGCAGCAAAAAACGAAGAACAAGTCGGAGTTCAACTATTTTTCAAAGTTCGATAGTTGATCTTAATATTTGTAATAATTCAGAGTTCCTTTCTATGCTTTCTCCGGATATTTATGATCAGAATGCTTGCCCAAGTTGGCTTAAGGATCTGCTCGTATCAGATCTAAACAATGTTACTTATCGGTCTATTCGTCAGAAAGACCTGGGCACTTTGTAATCTATCTTTAGTAATAATATGTTTCCTTCAAAAAAAATCAACAATAGACGTGATCAGGTTAGAACCTCATTAGCTGGATCATTGTCCCAAACACAAAGATGAGAAATAAGGTGCTACCTTACTCATTTAAATATCATAAACCTTCATACATATACAATGTGGAAAACATTTTTCGAAAGAGTCTTGTATGGAAAATTATCCCTACTATAATTAAATCTCTCACCTTTTACATCATTCCTATATTTTTCAATGTTAGTGGATAATGAATTACTACTAAGTTATCCATAGAATTGAATTACTACTTTTCAAAAGGAACATAATTCAATATAATATATATATATCCTATAAGGCAGGAGTATTAAAAAATTGTCAAAGTTGGCTGTTGACAATCTACTTAAATTATTGACAGTTGCTAGATATGCATGTATGATTAAAACACGTAATGTAGTACAACAATTTCAATTCAACATAATCGGCACATATATCTCAATATATACTCAAAATGTGTACAGACTACAGGCTACAGCCTATATATATATGCATGTATGTTCTTAGCCCAATTCACAAATACAGAAATCTTATTACCTTACAAGTTACATTAATTAGTGCATTGGTAATATTATCTATCATTCCACGAGTAGCAAGTGACCAGATCCAGATATGACTGATTGTCAAGGCAAGTTTTATATATAAAAATATACACTTGTATTTTTCGTGATTTAGATTACACTCTCTTATTTTGAGTTAATTAATTGTAATGAACAACTTTATATATATAATATATGTGAATTCAGGTAAGCAGGCATGGCCGGAGTTGGTGGGCCGAACCGGAACGGCTGCTGAAGAAGTGATAGAGAGGGAGAATCCGAACGTGAACGCTATAGTTATTTTGGATGGGACTATCACAAATCCAGTTTTCTTCTGTAACCGTGTCTGGGTTTGGGTTAACTCCAACCAAATTGTCATACGCACCCCTCGTGTTGGTTAAGTTATCAAAATACTAGACTACATATGATCAGATCGATCCATATGTATGATCATATAAGTGTGCTACTAAATTACTATAACAATAAATTTCAAATCGTTTGTTTTTCTTGGTGAACGATTGAACGTATGTATGTCTTCTCTACGAGTCACATTTGCTAGTAGTCCTATTTACGGTTTGATTTATTATATATGTACAAATAAATTCACTTGTATTTGGTGAATAAAATTTGTTGGAGTATATCTTCTTCTTCTTTTAACTAAATTTTGTTCTTTCCTGGATCTTTGTAATTTCGGATCTAATCTGAACAATAAAGAAAGAGATTGGAAAAGTAAAAAGCTACTCCTAACTCCTAAGGATCCCACCACTCCATATAATCATAATCATGCTTACTCATCGTATTCTACGGAATTGAACATAATTGAATTGAATTATTTCGACTGACTAAGCTGATCTGAATTGAACTAATTTATAATATAAAAACAACCAATCAAATCTGAATTGATGTAAAGTTCTAAACTGTAATCATTCTCGAGCATTCCTTATGCTCTTTATTAATAATAAAAAAATTGTTGTTTCAAAAAAAAAAAAGTAAAGTTCTAAACTGAGCTCATAAACTGAATTGACTTGAATTGAATTGAAATCAATGGTTATTTTTCAAACCAAGAGAACATAGTCTTATTACATCCTGCATATATAGACTATGTTTAGCGTTAGCTTATCAGCTAGCTTATAAGCTCCAAAAGCTTATAAGCTCGTGTTCGCGTAACAGATTTATTATCAGGAAAAATAAGTTTGTTACATACGTAAACGCGAGCTTATAAGCTCCTGAATCTTATCAGCTAGCTTATTTTTTAATCTACTAAAGTTGGCTTATTTTTTTAATAAGCTATCTTATCATCTTTCATATTCCAATTCTACCCCTATTAATAATAATAATAATAATAATAATAATAATAATAATAATAATAATAATAATAATAATAATTATTATTATTATTATTATTATTATTATTATTATAATTATAATATTAATGATAATAATAATACCAACGAATTATTTAATTAATATTTTAGACATAAATATATTATTATTTTTACGTTAAAAATATTAATAATAATAATAATAATAATTATTATTATTATTATTATTGTTATTATTATTATTATTATTATTATTATTATTATTATTATAAATAAAACTAATAACACTAGTAAAGAATAACACAATAGTTGTTGTAGTTGTTGTGTCATATACATTTGTTATCTATATTTGTTAAATAACTTGTATTTGCTTCTTTTTAAAATTAATGTTATTTTCAACTTTGCTATATATTTCTTTTAAAATTCTTGTTATATATTCAAGTATTTCTGTTCAGATTTGTGTTCAGTTTTTTCTATTTTCAAATTACTTTTAGATTCTTTAATTTTTTTTTGTAAAAAACTTTTAGATTCATACTTAGATTTTTTTTATTTTATTTTATTTATTTATTTATTTTTTTTTTTTTTTGAGATACAGATTCATACTTAGATTCATTTCTCCATATAGATAATTACATTTTTCTGAATTAATCATACTCGTCCTATAAAACTTTACCCAATAGAATTATGGTCCATAGAATTAGCGTGCGGTTTAAGAAATGACATCAAATTTATTAGAGGAATGAAAAAGTTAGTGGAGTATATTAATTTTTAATTGGAACGTAATTGATAAAGTGAAACGAGATGTCAAATCTGTAATATAGTTAAACTAGTATTTTTAAAGGAAATTTACGTCTGGACCTCCCACTAGATACTCACTTTTCATCTAAGGGACCATCGTATTTTTAATTACGTCTGGGTCCATTTTTCCTTAGTTGAGTTGACAAAAAAATATTGGCTTTTCTCTCTCATCTCCCCAAACATGGCCTTAAGTTTTTCTTTTTAATTTATCATTTTGTTTCTTCCTTTTTCCTTTATTTTGTTCTTATCTTCTCCAAATGTTGGCAGCTCCGACCAGAGCTGCCATGGCAGCTCCTCCAATGCAGCTTCCGACCAGAAAGCTGCAGATCGGAAGCTGCAGCAGCTTCCAGATCGGAAGTTGCCAGTGGCAGCTCTGTTGCCATGGCAGCTCCCGATCGGTAAGTTTACATTACACATAAGTTGGAAGCAAATACACATAAGTTTATATTACGTTGGTAATTATTGTCTATAATAATCTCAAGAATAGCAAGCAACAAGATATGTCGATCGATTACTATCAAGGTAAGTAATAATTAAGATAGACCGATAATAAGCTAATTAATTTTCGATTGAACTTTTTATTTTCCTGTCGCGCAATATGATCATATATAGCAATAAGTATAATTAGACTTGGGTAATGAAGATGAATTTTCAATTTTGCTTATGCAGAAATTCCAGGTAAGTGGATATGGCCGGAGTTGGTGGGGAAACCCGGAAAATATGCTAAACGGGTGATAGAGAAGGAGAATTCGTATGTGAAGGCTAAGATTATACACGGAGTTAAAGTAACTCTACCTATCATTTGTACCCGTGTCTGGGTTTGGGTTGACTCTAAGGGCATCGTCGTGAAAGCTCCGATTATTGGTTGACATAGCTAGTGTGAAGGACACTTATTAAAATAATATTATTAAATAAATAAATAAACATGGACAAATAGTGCGTCCATGGATGTATGTATATGTCACATTTGATGATGTATTTTGTAAGAATAAATGAATATCACCTACAAAAATTAGATGCATATATTTATGTTATATAATAAAGACCACGTCCATGGCCGTATGTATATGTCACAGTTATTGTGTACAAATAAGTGAATGTCACCTAAAAAAAAATTAAGTGAATATATTAGTTTATTAGATGTTAGGGGCGTAACCACTGGTACACCCTATAATAGAGGAGGTGGGGTCCACACATGGGGCCCACATATCTATTAGAGGGTTTGCTAGGGGCGTAACCACTGGTACACCCTCTAATAGAGAGGAGGTGAGGTCCACACATGGGGCCCACCATCTCTATTAGAGGGTGTACCAGTGGTTACCCCCTAGCATCTAATAAAAAAAAAGGAATATATTTATGTTACTCCCTCCGTTCTCTCAGAAGTGTCATGTTTTGACTTTTTTCAGTCAACAACTTTCAACTTTGACTTCCGATTACTCTTAAACTATAACGATAAAGTATATATATAACGAAATTATATTATGAAATTTTAAGTTCTATATTTTCATAATATGATTTCATTTAATATTATATCATTATAATTTAAGAGTAATCGTAAGTCAAAGTTAAAAACTGTTGACCGAAAAAAGTCAAAATAGGACAATTCTGAGAGAACGGAGGGAGTATGTAATATAGAACAAAACTTGTTGCTACTCTTTAATTATTTCGCTAGCTTAGATACTTTAACCTTTGGTAATAAAAAAAATTGCCGGCCCTTGAAAACTTATTTCCTCATGACAAGATTTATGAGTTGTTCAAATGACATATTTTAAGCAACTTGAAATAAGGATGTTAAGAAATCTGATACAAGTGTTGGGAAGTACTTCACATGAAGAAGTATAAGGACAACTAGAAGATTTCATTCAAGTATCACATATTCATATATATATTTTTTAAAAACATCATCACATATTCATATATTTTTAAACAAACTCCAACGTCATTATTTGTGAAGTTGGTTCAGAAGACTGGAAGACACAATTACAAGACATGATGTTGCAATCAGGGAAGTTGATACAAACTACACTATTTCCCCTTCGCCAATTTTTTATCCCAAGGCATTTTTCATAGCAAGGCTTTACCGATGCGGTATTTCAAAGCGTATTTACAATTGTACATTTATGCCATTCATAGGGAGTGTTATAAAATATTATTACATGAAATATCATGAATGCCTATAGTGATCGCAATAGTGATCAATCTTTATTGGTCATTCATCGTGTAAGGTAAAAGTTACATTTTATAAAAGTTTAATAAAAGACTCATTCCCTCTGCATTGTAGAGTACGCTTTTGACAATGAAAATCTGTTCTCTCCACTTCTATCTTCTCACTTTACCATTTTATATTAAACAATAAAGTCATATTGCGCTATATTACAGGTTCACTTTGATCTATATAATTGAATTAAAATAAATTAGTTAGCCTATATAATATATAGATTTAGCACTCACTTGAGACCTAGAAACCACAAATATGAATATGTGAAATAAATACGATATCAAATGAATACGAAAAAATAATAACATTTAAAATATTAAAATACGAATACGTAAAAAAATATGTTTGTTAATTAATACTTTTATATAGTTTGGTACATTTAAAAAAAAAAAAAAAGACCTACATATATAACATGTATCAATGTAAACACCTATAGCCTATGGAGGTTTAGGAATTAGGAATCTTCAACTTCTTAATAAAGCTTTTCTTTTAAAAGCATTTATGGAACTTACATACATAAATAAAGTCTCTTTGGTTTTTTTCTGTATATAAGTCCAAATACTTCCCTAATTCTCTAATTTTTTGGAAGCTGTAGCTAAACCACGACAAAGTTGGTTATCGAAAAATATTATCTTATTAAAACCTGAGTTTCTTGAAGGCTTATCTGTTAGACTTGGCTCATGAAGTATAACAAATTTTTGGACCGAGAAGTAAGTGGGCGCATAAGAAGTCTCTGATGGACTATGTATCCCACTGACCAACAATTGGATGAAAAAATTAACTCATATATTATACAGGGTAGTTGGGACTCACAGAAACTAAGAAACTAAGTACAAGACTACCTGAAGAAATAGTGAATGAAATCCTGGGTTCCTATATCCCCACATTTCCAGGAGGATACTAAAATTTGGGAAGGAGGAATAAATGGCAATTTCTCTGTAAAATCTGCCTACTTAATGTTACAAAATAAAAGTGTGGAATTAGGATCACACTGGCCATCGCATAAGTTTTGGAACCTCAAGTTGATACCAAGAGTAAAAAAAATTTTCTGGCTAGGAAATCATAATATATTACCAACAGCAAGTAGGCTTATTGCGCAAAGTATAATCCCTAGTCCTGTTTGTGCCCTATGTCAGGCTGAGGAAGAAACATTGAATCATCTTATTTTTAAGTGCACAGCTCTACAACAGGCTAGAAGTAGTATTGCTTAGGGGTGGGCGGGTGTGGGCGGGTTTGTAACAAAAACTAAGCCGACCCACCGTATGCGGGTGATTTGTTTTACAAACCGTGACGGGTGAGAAAAACACTCAAGCCGTCGCGGGCGGGTTGCAAAAATGCGCGGGCGGATGGCGGGTGATTAATAATATTGAAACTCGATAAAAATTAAACTAGATTAACCAACAAACTAGAAGTAACGAATTCCAAAATGCAAACAACCGATACAATATCCATCAATGGTACATGTCCAAAATAAAACTAAGTTTTAAACATAAATGAAACTAAGCAAAACACATTAAGCTTATTGAGAAGACAAAGATTTATTTTTACATATTATATTTATCCTTTCACATTTTTTTTATTGAAGCCCACACTTCACATTTTCACACTTCACACACTCACGGTAGCTTAATAGGTACTTAGGTAGTAAATTAGTAATAATAAATATATATATGTATAATAAAAATATATAAAATATGTATATACATTATGGCGGATTACGGCGGGCGAATAATGGCGGTTTGCAACCGTCAAGCCGCCACCCACCCGACCCGTCGCGGGTGAAACATTTCTTCAACCGCAGGCGTGTATAACACGACATAAGCCATCGCGGGCGGGGTAGGGGCGGACGGTTTGCGCGGGTGGGTCGGTCGGGTGGGTTTAATGCTCAGGCCTAGATTGCTTATTGTTGCAACTTTATAAACTCTTTTGAAAATCTTATCTTTGGAATAAAAGACTGTGATGAAAAACTAAAGGCCATTCATTCTTTTTTGCTTGGCTATCGTGGAACATGTGAAATTAAAAGATCTTTAAACATCAAGAATTAAATATAGCAATGCTACATATGAGACTACTCCAACTCATTAAAAACAACTCTAGTTCCATGTAAATGGAGTCCTCCAGAACCTGGCTTCCTATGTGTGAATATTGATGGATCACATGATCCACAAAGAAAATTATCAGGAGCAGGCGCTATTGTAAGGAATGAGAAAGGGGAGTTTAGCATAGCAGGTTCCATGTTTCTGGGCCGCACATCAACTTTAGAATTTTATGTTTTAAAACTCGGACTACATTTGTGTACAATTATATATACAAGCTAAGAAAATTGTTGTTAAAACTGATTCAAAGCTCATTGTCTCTCGCTTAAACAGGGGAGAGGCGCCCGACATTCATCGGGAGGCGCTAAGACAAGGGGCAAGTAGAGAAATGGACAAGTTGGAAGCCGTGTGTGTTCGTTTTAATTTCCGGGAAACAAATTAGGTGGCAGATCGGTTAGCTAGAAGGGAGGAATATGTATTATGGAGCTAATCATGGATCACATTTTGTATGTGCAAATCTTTACAATATACATGCTAAGAAGTTACATTCTTTTACAATTCAAAACAGAAAAAAATAAAAAATAAAAATTAGAGAAAGCAGAGAAAGAATAAAGAATTCCGGTCCACATTTGGATCGACCGTGATATCACATCAACTTTGTCGATCCTATAATTTTCTAGTATGAGCCTCATAAGTTGGAGGAGGGGGAGGAGGAGCCGCGATGACTCGGCCAACAAAGTTCTTCTCGCTTATTGTATTACTTTGCAAGCACGGCGCGCCACCATTGCCTGGTATGTTACTGCAGCTGTTTGGCGAGGGCGGTTTTACAGTTACCAACGATTGTAATACATGTACGACGACCTCTTGTTTCCATTCTACTTGTTTTCTTTCTAATACTCGAGTTGCTTCTGTTGGCTGAACGTTGTGCAAAAAAACTATTATGGTGATGGCAAATAGAATGCTTGGAAGAATATTCATCTTGGTGTTTGGTAATACTATATGGAATGGATTTGATGGTGTACATCCATATATATAGCATAACATTGTGAGCTTATAAGTAGATTTCTTTTTTGACTAAATTAATTAAGCTTATATTATAAATAGATTACTTGAGTGAGTGCTGCATGAAATTGTTGAAAAAACAAATGTATGACTAGCTACAAATATTCATGTTGCTGAATTGAAGATGACTTGATGAGCTAGGGTTAATTTTCAAACATATAACAACAACAATAATAATGCACGCTATATTATGGGTTCACTTTGATTTCTGAAGCAGCCATCCTATGCATGTTACGGGTACCAGCAACACCGTTATTTATTTTTTCGTTATGAGTTTAAATTTATATGAGGTCAGAATAGACCTCGAAAAATTGACAAAATTAAATAGTACCTTACTCGTACATGAAAGGAGTAGTTTTTTTTTTTTTCTTTTTTTTTTTTTTTGAATGAACACATTTGTAGAGTGTCAAAGTATAATAATAGTCACACTTACAGAATAACTAATTTTCCGGTCTACAAATTTGTCAATATGTCGACTTTAGTTCTCCACTACTTTTTTGAATTCCTACTTTTTTTTTATTAATTAGTGATTGTTTATATAATTCCTTGCGGCATATATGGACCGATGTCCGTTGGACGACTGTATAAATAGTTGGTTCTTCGATCATCATATATAATTTGATTTCTATTATGTGGTACTACGGTATTAAACTCTCAGGTCTCAACTGTCTTCTTTTGAATACTACTACTCCCTCTATTCCAAACTAAACTTTCTAAAGTTTGAATTTTTTTCGAACTTTCACCGTAAATTACTTTTATATTAAACATGATTAGTATATAATATAGATATATTAGAAAAATATACTTGATTCTTTTATAATATAATTTTATTATATTTTTTAATTGTGTAATGTATGTGTAATTTGCAGTCAAAGTTTAAAATAAAAATTAACCTTAGAAAGTTTATTATGGAACGGAGGAAATATATATTATGAGTTCAATTTGTCAATTTGACCTGCAGGAAAATTAAAGAAGGGACC
This sequence comes from Plantago ovata, assembly GCA_028274465.1. Classification (NCBI taxonomy): domain Eukaryota; kingdom Viridiplantae; phylum Streptophyta; class Magnoliopsida; order Lamiales; family Plantaginaceae; genus Plantago; species Plantago ovata. The sequence continues at coordinate 8,538,054 of CM051457.1, read as the reverse complement.
GCGAAGGGACCTTAATCATGAATCACTATTCACTACATACTTCAGACTTCATATGTACACACGTGACACATGGTGAAATTTGTGTCATCACTTAAATTAATTTTATATATCATTTTTTTTTAACGATGAGTCATTATATTGAGTTAACTCTGAATTTCAAATACTAGCTTGTCCCTAAGGAAGTATTATCTTTTAAAAAAAAACTTTAAATTTCAAATAGTTTTAAAGGATTAAAATATCGATATTAATATCAACAAGGTGTATATTAATTTTTTTGAAAATTCATTCATAAGGATATCAAATTAAGCGTGCTTAATCTGTAGCAATCCTATATAAGATGAGTGACCTAACATAGAATTCCTAGTGTGCGCACGAATGAGGGAAAAAGTGTGCGGGAATGAACAAGTGTTGGGAACAACATATCACCCAAGAGTAACTACGCCGGCTCTCAAATTAAGGATCCCTTCGACCCATTAGTTGCCGGGGCATTACATCTAACTCCAATTTTATATGACGAACTGAATAAAGACAAAAAACATTGCTACCATGCATGTTGTGAAACTTTTTTTTTTTAATGACGTTGGAAATCTAGCCGCTACCCTTTCGGTGCGCAATAGGTAAATCCCACATATCGATGTGATAGCTTGCAAAACACATAAGTCACGTGAAACTGCAACAAGTTGCGACAATATTCTAGATTCAGAAGACAGAAGACATATTGTAGTGAGAATATTTAATTAATTATATACGGGCAAACTTGAACTGAATTAAAAATTTTAATTATAAAAGGAAGACCAATCCTCTAAAATTGATTTATCTTGAATGGCTACGAAATTAGCATAAGTTTAAGTTTAAGATGTTAGGGATAATCAGTGGGACAACTTATAATAGAGATAGATGGTGTACCCCACATTATCTATTGGTTACATACTTCCATCTCCCTAATATATATCTATTTTTTCTTTTTTTTAGATAGAGAACATAAAGTTAATTGTCGAAAATATAAGGAAATTGAAGTGAAGCATTATGTGACACTTAAATCGATCATATAGAATGAAGTACGTGCTATATATGCTTGAAAATAAGTCAGATCGTTTGGCTTATTTCTAGCATAGCACGTCCAAATTATATGAAGTACTTCAAAATTCTAACACAATTTTTAAATCCCGTCACTATTCAACTCTCGATAGCCCTCAATAATTTAATTAGTCATTCAATTTCAAAGTGAAACATTTCCAATGAATTACACTTTTGAAATAATTGATTGTACGAATGCGTATCCCATTTTGTGAATTAATTGAGACCAAATATACATATACTAATGTTTGATGATAAAAATACTTGTATATATTGTATTCATAATGGCTGACATCAAATCCTAATCTATATATATAACAATTGAGCAATATATATATGTACAAATTTGGTATAAAATAATACATACCAAAAGAAGAAAAAAAAACAGGAACAAATGAATGAATTAAAAAGAATTCCTATGATTAATTATCATGAAAAATAAAGCTTCCCTCCAAATTACGTTACTGATTAGTGATAACTGATAACAATGTTGCAAGCTACGTTGCGACGCCAAACTGTACGGTTCGCTTTGGATAGGCTGCATATGCATCATCACTAATAACCGGAGGAGGAGGAGGCGAAGCTGCTGCTATTACACGCCCAGCGTAATTTCTGGTGCTGATGGAGGCAGTGCATGGAGACCCGCCTCCTCCAGGGACCCACGTGCACGGGTTTGGTGATGGTGGCCTTACTGGTTGGCGCTGCAAAGATGGCAGCAGAAGCTTCTCTCCTCCTTTAAGCCACTGCTGTTCTTCCTCGTCTAGAATACGTGTAGCTCTGTTCGTGTTCGCGCTTAGGAGTAGAATTACCAATGTTAATAAGGTGAACGTGAGTACTGTTACAGATCTCATCTTGTTAATAATGTATATACGGAGTATGTTTGTATGAATATATGTCCTTGGGGAATGCAGAAACTAGTTGAGATATTGATGATAATGTTGGAGAATGGCTTTTTGCATGCTGGTCTATATATAAGTAGCAAAAGATATGTGGATGGAAATTACAGTAAATTATAATTATGGGACTTAATTAAATTAAATTAAGAAAGATAGATATGTATGACTTGAAATATTCCGACACACGCGCCCGGGTCCGGGTTTGACTATTGACTCGTATTGGGTTTGAGAGGGAGTAAAGAAATTGAATGGGTCTTGGGTGCGAATTTTGAATAAAAATAAAGAGTTACTTTTGAATCTTATAAACAGATTGGTTTGGTGGGAGTATAACTTTTGTCAGTTTCTACTATTGTATTGCTAATTCTCTACTTGTGTTTGTGTAAGAGATGTCCATTCATCCATGTTTATGTGAATACAACAAGGGCATCGGATTAGTTAAGAGACAGACGTCTCTTGTTAATTTACACTGGGTTTACCGTTTTAAGCTTAATGATAACTATATATAACAACGATTCAAGTTTGATGTATTTATATTTATAATTCGGTTTATTCAACTAGAATGATGTTCGGTTTGCTTATGGTTATGCATATGATGGAGTGCAAAACTTAGCAGGTGAAGTTTTGTAAACTTGGAAAAAGTGTAAAACAAATGGTCGAAATTGTTCGTGGATCGGAAAAAAAACTTATTAACTTGTTATAATTAAACGGCTAAGTGAAGTGAAATCACCTTATAAATTAACCAATAAGGTCACGCCAGACACAATTACATACAAATATGAATAGGTAATTTTCCAGAAGTAAGGCCTGTTGGGTGGGCTGTATTGTTGGTATTGAAAATGTAATTCTTTTGTCCAGCTCAAAATTGTACGTTTTCTTTGTTAATATCCGATGATGTTCAAATATGCTCTATCCGCGAATTACGAATTTAGATGTTCTAAAAGGTGATTTCAGATACACACAATGGACCGACTAAGTGTTGAGGTCTGACAACCGACCCTAAAGGCCAACCAAAAGGACTACCAAGAAGGCAAATTTTGTAAGCCCAAGAATAGTGAAGCCCGACCAAAGTATTGCTAAGGCCGGCTAAATCACCTGAACTTTACAGCGTAACTTGACGTGGTGTTTCCAAAATAGTTAGAAAATTAAAGGATTATACGGCCAGTGTCCTTACAAATGGCCGGATTATATACAGGAACAAGTTTCCTGTACACCAGGCCTATTATAAAACAACAGATTGGGAGGGCCAAGTTTCCTATGGCCCGCACTACTTTTGAAGATAGAACCTACCAAGAGCCAAAAGAAGAACATGACTCAGACCTAACAAAGTTGGCGTGCCAGATCTTTAGGCCGCACTCCAACTCGAACCAAAGAGCACGAAAATTATGGAAGGTTCATTAAGATAGTGGAAAGACCAAAGTACCCTTGATTAGCTCGAACTTGGGAGTAGACCAAACCCATTAAATGCTATATGGGACTTAAACACTCATGTGGCTCAATTTGAGGCATTCACTTGACACAATTTGGAGGAACAAATCTACTTTGGTGAAAAGTATAAATAGGCATCATATGCATATGCATACAAAATATCATTATTGCACAATTATACACCACTTACTAGGGCATTACTCAACTCCCTATATGTAAAGTTGTTCTCTTGGTTTGACCTTAGGCAAACCTTATTTGAAGTACTAACCGTCCCCTTAAAGTTTGACAAGTCCTAGCACGATATGAATAGAACTTGATTGGAAGGACACTCTTGGATACAAACTTAAACAAATTCTTGGAAGTATGAACTTACCCTACAAGCATATCTTTAATAATTTTTGCAAAATAATTGTAGCGGTGGCAAAATTATATGAGTTCCAAAGTCATGAATAAATTTTAAGGTTATTTCCAGAAGTCATTCCCTGTCAAGCCTTCTCTCTCCCGCAACGTCATTTTCTACTTACTCATACACAAATACAAGAAATACTCTCCAACACAGTAAATAAAAAAGCAAAAATAATAAAATAAAAATCAAGGTAAAAGAAATTGAGCTCATTCCAAGATGACTATATTTTCCCGGAATGACACATTAACGTATGAGTATGGATAAGCTAGCTCATCTCCATCAATTCTAGTGATGCCGGAGATAGTGCAAGGGTAGGAAGGGAGTGGCATGTCAAGAAAATGTTAAGAAATGGCATGAGGAGAAAATACATAGATTTTCAAAAGTACAATTTTGTCACAACCGTGATGGCCATCCGGGCTTGGTCACGAGTCACGACACGCTAAAAGAATACATGACCCGATCTTATTGGTCGTAAGATCGGAAATAATTTTTATGAACGGGCATATAATTCCGAAGAGATTGCCCTATATAGTCCGTAACATGTAGTAGTATAGTACATATTATTAATGTGATACTGATGTGGTATCAACCAACCTGTACGTAGTAGATTTGTTAATTGCATCTTTGTGCATTTAGCGTGGGTTGACTTAATTTTCTGAGAATTTTATATGACGGTCTGTTTCAGTCACAGTATTTGAATAATCATTTTGGACATTGTAAACGTTTTACACTTCGATATGGTCTTTATCCCTTAAGGTGATAATCATGCATGGACGAAAGATAAGGGCTATAGTTTGCAAGACTGGCTTAGTATATATCAGATTTAAAAAATATTAAAATTAAAAGAACAATAACAAATTTTAAAGACGTCTAAAAGCCTACGCATCGGAATTTGTGTTTATAAATCGATATTGAGCTCTTTGATGTACTAAATCAACTTCAAACTCGGTTTCCATCCACTCCAGCTTTTACCGTACCTGAGGCTCAACGGGGGTAAGGGTGAGTATCTACTTGTACTCGCATCTCGCAAGTAAGCCACTCAACACATATAAAAAATACTGGTGTAGTATATATCAGTTTTAAAAAATATTAAAATTAAAAGAACAATAACAAATTATAAAGACGTCTAAAAGCCTACGCATCGGAATTTGTGTTTACTTGAAACTTTGAAATGTGATTCGCTTATTATTCGCATACCATGATGACTAGAGCGTCAAGAGAACATTCATCATGTAAAAACATTAGTATTTAGTATTTGCAGCAGAAATGACAAACATATAAATCGATATTGAGCTCTTTGATGTACTAAATCAACTTCAAACCCGATTTCCATCCACTCCAACTTTTACTGTACCTGAGGCTCAAGGGGTAAGGGTGAGTATCTACTTATACTCGCATCTCACAAGTAAGCCACTCAACACATATAAAAAATACTGGTGTAGTATATATCAGTTTTAAAAAATATTAAAATTAAAAGAACAATAACAAATTATAAAGACGTCTAAAAGCCTACGCATCGGAATTTGTGTTTACTTGAAACTTTGAAATGTAATTCGCTTATTATTCGCATACCATGATGACTAGAGCGTCAAGAGAACATTTATCATGTAAAAACATTAGTATTTAGTATTTGCAGCAGAAATGACAAACATATAAATCGATATTGAGCTCTTTGATGTACTAAATCAACTTCAAACTCGGTTTCCATCCACTCCAGCTTTTACCGTACCTGAGGGGTAAGGGTGAGTATCTACTTGTACTCACATCTCGCAAGTAAGCCACTCAACACATATAATACAACTGCTTAAAATAAACTAAACTTAAAACAAATTGACATTGAAATACAAATTATAACATTTAGTTTTTCGGTCAACAACTTTCAATTTTGACTCTCGATTAATCTTAAACCAAAATGATAAAATATTAATAAAATTATACTATGAAACTTTAGGTTATATATTTTCATAATATTGTTTCGTCAAATGATATATCATTATAATTTAAGAGTAATCGTAAGTTAAAATTAAAAATTATTGATAAAAAAAGTGAAAATGGATAAATTAAAGTGGAACGGGTGGATATAGGGAGTATAGGAAAAGGTTTAATGTTAGAAACCACAAAGGATACAATATTAACTTTGTAATTAAAAAAGCTATTGTTCAATTGGACCCAGACCAGCTAGTTATTTGGATCTAAGAGTAGCAACCCAGCCCGTCATCCTTCCACTGCAGAGAGGGGGAAGTGTTCACTGCTCTGTAAACCAGCCTCGTGCGGTTCCCTCCGGCCAACTCCCCGCTTGGAACGGGCAGGCCAGGGATTTGCCACTGAGCCCAGCTAACTGGTCAGGCCCAATGTCCAATAACCTCAATGCCCTCACTCGAGTCACAAGCTCCCGTTACCAAGCACGGCGATAGCCACAGCAATTGTAGCAAGTAATAAAGTCTTTAAGACACTTAATTGTTTTCCATGTGGGATAATTGTGAAGTTGATAAACACTTGTTCCTTCTTTTATCTTCTACCTCTTCGCCTATATTGCCCAGCAATAGTTCACCATGTCTTCTTCAAATCAGGATCTTAGATCTCCTTTTACAAAGTAAACAGGAACGTCAAAAGCATTGAACAAAATACCCGAAAACCCAACTTAAACTCACTCTTTTAGTTCAGTCACAACTCACAAAGCTGAAAGCTATAACTAAATTATAATCTCTCTTTCTGGTTTTCACATCCTGGAAATTTTGGGATAGTGAAAGTTAGCTTGTTCTTTTCAGGCCCAGAAAGTATGTGTTTTGAGCGGGCGATATATACTAGGATTACAAAGACGAAGAAGGCTAGAACCTGTCTTCCACCTCCACTCTTTGGCTCGCTCACCGATGATTCAAATTTAAACTTCCACCAAATCCTGTGTTGGTAAAATCATAGTGTTATTGTATAAACACTTACATATGATGCATAGATAGCCAAAATAAAGTGTTTTGTTCTTTGTTTTATTCATTTCTTTTGAAGCACATTTGGATGATTATATATATAGCGATGAAAATAATACGAAATCAACGTTGTTGCTATCTACTTGAATGATCACATGGACCCAAACAAGAGAGGCTGCACCTGCCAGTGAAGTTGATGACTGATAAACTGTCTTACTTGCAGACTTTGCTACAAGATAAAACAACAATGAACTAACTACTACATTTATGATATGATATTGAAAGGTCCATCAAAGTGCAATGACTAATGGTAACAGAAACTAGACATTCGAATCGAAGGTACTCTCTTACATCATTCTGTGGAATTAGTACATCTACCAGAAACATTAATCACAAAGTTTCGTAGTTATAATTATATCCTGTTGTTGAAATGGCAGCTGATACATTAATTATGAACTAGCATATGTATATGTATAATGTCAGGGGTACGAAAAATCCACTGGACTTCGCCCGTATTTGGCGAAACAGAAACCCCACTGCAAACCTAATGCTTCTTCTGCAATCATTATTTGAGCAACCACCAGTTCTTCCATTTTTGGGTTCCAGACAAGTTGCACCTAACGACAACCGCTTTTAATGATTTACAAACTTTATATGTGCCTCCATAGAACAATGCTTCAGAGCTCACAGTATAACAATACAACTTATACTCACAAAAACAATATTTATTTGTTCTACATTTGAAGGTTCGCCTATGGAGAAGTTCAAGTACTGGAGTGGAAAGCGTGATAGAACTGTTTTGAGCTTCGAGAGAGATAGGGAGTATGGCTTCTCATGGCCTCAAAGAAATTACACATGTAACTTCTGCACGAAAGAGTTTAAGTCGGGCCAAGCTCTAGGAGGACATATGAATATGCACCGGAAAGATAGGGCTAAAATGAGTCTATCAGCACAGCCACACTCTACTGCAATGTTTAGATGTATAAACGCTGAAACATGGAGGCCATGGGTCTCTTGCATGAAGAGTAGTTCACCATATTCAATTTCTCCACGGGAAGAAAAAGTTCCGGTGATTGAGGATTTTTGGTGTTATAACAAGAGCAAGGGGACGACAAAGCATGAGCTTGTTAGTTTGGCCAGAATAAAAGATACTAGTGCCAGGAAGGGAAATGATCTCATCAGGCTTGATTTGGTTAAAGAGCCTAGTGATGAACTGGATTTAGAGCTTCGACTTGGATAATATGTTAGCTAGCTATTCCCCATTCAACGCACATAGTATGTTCTCTAACTTGCATTATGATTAGCCTATTCTGTTTGCTCTCAATAAATAATCCATCTTCCTGTACTAGTAATTTTCTGCGCTTTAGTTTGTATGAGAATTCAGACCATGAATATCTGATATATAGTTATGATCACTGTTTTCTGACTTTCTCTAGTTCCAGTTCTCTACTCCTTGTTTCTTGTTAAACTATATATATCTTGGCAGGGGTTCTATTGATCATTGTTAATTCAGAAAGCTCTGATTATGTTGTATATATGTTACAAAAATTTATTACCATAACATTGCACTATGTAAAGTTGTTTCTTGGAACAGCTTTATAAACCAATTTTCTTGTTTTCAAGTTTCAGCCTAACTACGTACCAAATGGTCTTAAAAAGGATGAGTTTGGTTCAAGTTGCAATTAGTGATGAACCAGATTGGATTTATTGTGAAATTAACAGTAAATCTGGGTATGGATGATTATAAGTTTCTGGCAGTTTATATAAGTTCATGATTGAAATCATTGAATTCCTTTCACAGAATATATAAACAATATACAGTACTAGTAGTATGATCATGAGCAGCTGAGGAAAAATACGTACATCGATTGATTCTTTCTATACTTGTGTCATTTTTATACAACATTGTCTCGAAGCATAATGCTTATGTACTAATGAGCCTACAACTATTGTACTTGCAGTCAGCATATACTATTTCCAGTTCCACTTGAAAATTTTAGTGCACACTCAGGTGCGGATCCAAAAATTGAAATTGTGAGATGGGAAGGAGGGAATTATATATCGTTGGAATTTTAGCTAACCAAGAATGGTTTTTTCATGACTTTGTACCTCAACCAAAGGGGCCCCACGCGTCGAAAACGGAGGTTTCTCGAACGTGTATTGATCTGCTATAGTAGTAGAAGACACTTGAGAAAGAATTACTAAAATTCCTTTTGTGGTGAAAAAGTAATTAAAGGTGAAAATGTTGGTTGATACATGGTATGGAATACCAAAGGTTGGTTTTGGGAGATATCTCACATAGCTAAAATTGAGAAGGAGAATTCTAAATAAAAGAGCATGGTTTGGCTTAGGGGTTGGACCCCTTGGGGGTACCCATGCTTTTGGAAGGGGGAGGAGTTAGATGGCTCTTCGGTTCGTCCAAGCGCACCCGCCTGGCTCCGCCAGGACGGGTCAGGGTACCCGTGCTTTTGGAAGGGGGGAGGAGCTAGATGGCTCCTCGGTTTGTCCAAGCGCACCCGCCAGGACGGGTCAGGGCTAGGGCTAGGGCTAGTGGTGGATGTTATCTTTTTTGACTCCTTGGGGATACCCATGCTTTTGGAAGGGGGAAGGAGCTAGATGGCTACTCGGTTCATCCAAGCGCACCTGCCTGGCTCCGCCAGGAGTCGGGCCCGGGCCTCTGGTTAGGGCTTGGGCTAAGGCTAAGGCTAGCTAGTGGTGGATGTTATCTTTTTGGGCCAAATACTAACTTTGTTGTTTGGGTCCAATTAGAAAAGCCCAACGGGGCGATCCGGTCCGGTCCAGAAGCAAGCGGATAATTTTTCCTTGCTGGAAAAAATTCTATCCTGAACGCTTCAGCGAACAAGTGCGAGTTTCAAACGAAAAGTTGTGTCTTTTCGTTCTGAAAAACTGCGTCCTTTCTTTCGTGCCTGTTCGTCACACCACTTTGCCACTATTTATTGTCCCTTCCTGGATTGCAGAAGACACACAACAATTCGCAATCTCTTCTTCTTCTCTCTATATCTCCAGAAAAGCTTCTATTCTCATATTGCAGTAGTACCAACCAGAGTTCGTATTTCAGGTGTTTGTATACGTTCTCTATCTGCAGTTTTATCTTGGGAGATCGTTCGTCAGATACTGTGAGCACCACCGCAGGACGAATAAAGTATTAAGGAAAAGAGTGCAATCACCACTACTAGAAAAATTGAGATTAGTGACGCAAATTAGCGACGCATAACCATGCGTCGCTAATTTTAGCGACCCATAGCCCATGCGTCGCTAATTAGCGACCCTTGAGCTTTATTTTAGCGACCCATAACCATGCGTCGCTAATTTAGCGACCAAAGCTCAAGGGTCGCTAATTAGCGACGCATGGGCTATGGGTCGCTAAAATTAGCGACGCATGGTCTATGGGTCGCAAAAATTGCATAATTTTTAGGTGGGTCTCCTCACATTCAACTGGAGCTATAGGGCTCATCTGTTATCGAATTAGTGCGCATAAACTACCGTTGGATACCTCGTGGAGTTATCTACGCATGGACGTTGATTTGAGGTTGATTCAATATCGTATGAAGGAGTTATGGATGAAATGGCTAGACTGCACTAATCTTGCACACTTGAACGACTCCAAAACCTTTATCCGAACTTCTGAATATGTGCTTCTAAGGTAAGTCTAAGTTTTTCCCAAATGAAATTCTTGGCTTAAATCGAACAACGGTCACTCACGAACATATCCATGGAGATCGAGAAACTTCAACAAGATCACTTTGTAGCGTTTTAATTAAGCTCAAAATCACAGTTTCATACCTAAGTGCTTGAAACATGAAAAACATCAAAACGTGACGCTATTCTACAAAACTAAAAGAAAAAAACACTTAAGAAATAAGGAGTGCACAAAAAATATAAAATAACACCAAAACTGAAGTCCGTAACTAAGTAACCCCAACCGTTCAAAAATAAACTATTAGTGTCTAAATAACTCAACCGTTAAGAAATAAATAAATAAAATTAAAATTTAGTGACCTATTCCTTAGATAGTCCACTTAGTAATTGAGATATCTCAAACCGTATGAAGATATAAACGATTTATAAATATAAACATATGGAAGTGACTATGAAGGGCAATAACTATATATTATCTAGAACTTATACAAGAATTATCACAAGTATTGGTAGCTGAGTGGTAAGGGTGTTGGGTTAGTAAGGTGTTGGGTAAGGATGTCCTAGGTTCAAAACCTAGGAAACACAAGGTGGAGTAGAGAGGAGAACTTATTTTTAATAAAATTTTCCAGAAATTAGCGACACATGGCCCTTGCGTCGCCTCGCCATTTAGCGACCAGTCGCTAATGGGTTTAGCGACGCATGGGGAGCTGTTTAGCGACGCATGAGAGCGTCACTAAACCCAGTTTTTCTTGTAGTGCACTCAACTCTGCAGACTTTCTTTTCCAGTTTACTTGTTCGATACTCTCCTGATTTGCTCATACCATTCAACACATATTTATGATTATCTTGGGAGTTGGGGGTGGCAAATGGTGGAGAGGGGGGGGGGGGTGTGTGCCCTTTTCAATGCACCCCCGGGTCCGCACTTGTACCCTGTTCGACACATAATATCACCATTTACTTGCCAATAATATCTAACACTCACAACTTTATGATCGACCATAACATGTATTACAAGTCTATAACTAATTCATAGGTTTTGAAACTACAACGACTAGGATTGTTTCTGAGTAGAGTCATATGTGAACGTAACATCAGCCCAAATCACCCCTAGTTGAAGCCACATAGCTAGCTTGTTAACATAACACGCCAAAAATATACCTTGAGTTCGCAGGACCTAAAAAAAATCTTGAACTCGACTCAACTTGGTTAAAATAATTGAGCTCAACCCTCGAATCCGACCGGGATAAAATTACCTTAACTTTTTAAGTGTAGTTGTTTCCCCATCCACTTCAATTTAGGATCGAAAGTTTGCTTATACCATTTGAGAAGATTAGTGTATGGACAGATACTTTACACGAATTGCAGACTAGTGGGGCTTGTGTGAAGCCAGCCCGCTCGCCGGCTGATTGTTAAACTAGTGATCATCAATAGTGATTGCTCAGAAATGTACGGTCATATCAACAACAATATAGGACAGATACATGATGTTTCGGTATAAAACAGTAGTAGGTAACACAACAACAGTCATGTTGTTTTCATGAAATCCCTAGCTATAGCAATATATGTATTGTCTTCAACTTTAACTTGTAGCTAGCTAGATCAAATGACAAGCGATTAAGGACAACTTCAATGCCGCCGTTTCAAAAAAAAAAGGACAACTTCAATGCCCTTAAAACGCCTTTTTACACATCATAAACCACTCGCTTAATTCGTCATATAGGTTCATACAAAGATTGCCAATAATTATATCTTCAGAGCTTGCAGCTTCTTGTCTTTTGATTATTGTTCTTTTCTTACCTACTTCAAACAATGCTCTTTTGCATTAATTCTCTTAATTAGATAGACTAATTTTTAAATAGCAATCAATCATATATATATATAACACAGTAAAATTTCAAAAAGTTTAAAGAGGTTGAACATGCTACTTATGCTATTAAGGTGCACCTTTCTAATGACGGATGAACGCAAGATTAAGAATAAAGTGCGCGGAAAGAACACATGTTGATCCGTAACAAATGCACTTTAATTAGCCTAGATAAATTGGAAGTAGAGAAGTTCAGTGGAAACTCCTAAACAACCCATATCACACATTTATTTTTCTATAAGTCCAAAAAAGTTATATTTATAGCAAAATTCATAAGCATACAAACAAGAGTGTGATACACTCGACCCTACTGTCTCTACCATCAAGGCATCAATACAAAAAATTAAAAATACAAAACCAAAACCTCTCTTACTTTTTCCAAAAGTCTTGCTCCATTGTAAGAATAATTAGGGCGAATGGCCGGAGTTTTATTTCATCGTTCTACTGTCTAGTATGTCTACCTGCAATAGAGATAATCAAGAGTTAGAAGGTAGGGAAGGTATGAGTCGGCACTTGAACTCTAATCAAAACAGTGAGGGGGTATATATATCAATCAAGTCGAATTCTTAAGAGACAACCTAAAGATACGTACGGTCCATGATAATCCTTTACGAGCTCCAGGTGCAATCACACACTATGGACCAATCTTTTTTAAAATGGGTTCGACCGGCGGTTTTAACCGGCTCTTCCGTGAACCGGTGGATGGACGACTCAACACTATTTCGGTCCGACCCCGGTCTAATCCGATTCAACCCCAGTCCGACCTCTTTTTGGGGGTGTCCGGCTCGGCGTCCGGTTCCCGGTTTCAAAACATAACTATGGACGTACAACAAGGCAAGACCATATGAGAGTTCAAACAGATATACATGGGCAGAACCAGGAATTATAGTGGGGGGGCGAACTTACATATACATCATTTTTTCAATGTTCGAGAGGCCAAAAGTTGAAAATTCATAAAAATTACCTTTAAAAATTTTAAAATATCCTAAATTCTTTTGATTTTTTTTTTTTTGGGGGCGGAGTCCCCGGTTCCTCCCCTGCGGATATACAAAAAATTACACATCATAACCCACAACAAAAGAGTGAAAACCAAGTCCAAGCTGAAATTAAACTTTTGATCAGAAATTGTGCGATATAATTATTTATTCTAGAATGGTGAATTTTTAGTTTATGAGAAACGTAAATTACGGAGGATCTCGCGCGAGTTCAGAATGACATAATTTCACAAATTTACATCCCCTGGAATGAAATTAACCAATGGTCAAAATGAGTATACTTCTCTTTGTAATTATTCCTTAATTCTAATTAACCCAACTAAACCAACATGGATACTGGAGATGTGGTTTCCCGTTTTAATTGAATATAATGTACTCCCTCGTCCCAAAACAGTTGCACCGTTTTGACTTTTTGCGGTCAACAACTTTGAAGTTTGACTACAAATTACTCTTAAACTATAATGGTATAAAATTTACTAAAATAATATTATGAAACTTTACATCATAAATTTTCAACATGTAATTTTGTTAAATAATTTAACATTATAGTTTAAGAGTAATTTGTAGTCAAACTTCGAAACTGTTGACCACGAAAAGTCAAAACGGTGCAACTGTTTTGGGACGGAGGGAGTAGGTTGTTTTCCCAATTAATACAGTATATACTCTTCTTCAGGCCTGCACGAGACGCGACTGAACAAGTCCTTTTGTTTCTTTTCTCTGAAATGGTCAAGTTTTGAATTTTAATTTAACCTATATATATGTACTATAAAGTTTCAAGTAGTTGCAGAGATAGATGGACGAACTTAAATATATATAGAGAGAATACAAATTTGCTACTGAAGTTGTTGTCCGATATTTTTCTACGTGATCCTCTGATCGAGAGGTGAAGGTGTTGAATATCCTAGAGCTCACCATTCTTGGAATAATCATATTGGACTACTAACGACTGACCTTATAAGTTATTATATACATTCTTGTTGCATTGATTCTTCTTTATTGTTATTCTTTCTTGTACATTTTTTTACATCAAGTTATATAAATCTTTTCATTATGTTTTAATCACTTTTTCTTTATGTTTAATTAAGCATCTTAATTTCAAATGGAATGCGATGTACAAAATTATCCGTCTTTGCAAAAGCTATTCTCCCTTTGGTGGGTTTTTTCTGAATGAGTATATGATCAGATCCATTTTTATACTGGATGAATATATTTCTTCTCCGCTAGGGGGAAAATAAAAATTGAAACCTCTTGCGTCGCAGTTGATCAAATTATATAAAATTGAAAACAATGTAGACACATTTTATACATATTGAATTAACAATATGATATGGGGTGAATTAGGTGAAATGGGTTTTTCTACAAACTGTTTCTTCGCTATACTATAATTGATCTTACAGACAGCAAAAATATTTTGAGAATAATTTAACAGAACTGATTTTGATTGATCTGAGATCATCGCATGAAATATAATTATCGATCGATCGATCGTGTAAAGTTATTTGTTTTCACACTAGCAGCCGTCGCCACCGAATCCAGCAATGACACTGCAAAAAAACAGTCAGATATATATTGGTACATACATTAATAATTAGTTAGTAATCGATTAGTACTGTATATATTTTAATTTTGAATTAATTATTAAGGTGCTGAACATCATCGATGGTGATTGTGATGATAATACGACGGTTTACCCGCGTTCAAATAAAATTAGCTCCCTCCTCTCTCTTAAACGACAAATGGAAACAACAAACTCGTTGCTAGTTTTCCTAAGGCGCCGTGCAATAGCAGGAAGTTTCCCACGATCGATCAATGTTTATAAAATTGCAAATGTCCCAAAATTTTAGAGAGATAAAAAATGTTAATTATACCAATGTCCCTTGTACTTGATTTTAGGTTTAATAAATTTTTTTTGCTGTTAAAAAAAACCAATTAATGGTTTTTACCTTTATTTTCGAAAATTCATTTATTAGAACTTTAGAGTGTTTGGTAACCATCATATCACCTCAAAGAGTAACACAAGAGTAACCATGCCGGTCTAAAGGATTGGACTTTCAACCTAGTGGCCCACTAGTGGCGGTGATGTTACACATTAAATTATTATTATTGTTGTTGTTGAAGGGCGGAGGCTTGGAAAGAGGTCTAGATCGTTGTGGAAGTTGTGTTGATTCAACACCAGGGAGGAGATTTATGGGTCTGTGCAAAGGTAGGTTCAATGGTCGTTCGTTTGAAAGGATGAGGTATGCAATCGGAGTCCCATTGGGTTTGGGAAAGGGCCCATAATGGAAATACATTATGCAGCGCTATATATTTAAGTATAAATGGAGACATGTACTGTACTATCTAAAATCTATACTAGTATGAGGTATTTTCGGGAGAATCCAAGAACAAAATCACTTGGGTTCGTTGATTTGGAGTGACATCTTTGGATGGATTTGTTTACTACAATTTCATGTGCTTAATGAGTGAGTTGATTTGGTTTTTATTTCTACGGGGGGATTTGGAGTCTGGATATGTTTTACACATGTATTGAAGAGGTTGTGCTTGTACTGGAATCCACATGGTTGGAGTTTGATAGGGTTTATACCTCTAAATATGACTATTCTTTAAATTACTTGGCACTTAGTTAAGGTGGAGGATCGAGGATGACAATTATAGGTTGGAGCTGTGAACTTGAGATTAATTACATTCATTGTGGTGGGTTATCTTTCTCTGTGATTAGCTACATTTTATATTACTTGTCACTTTTCCCTTGTGCCATAGGGTGGAGGGGTTTAGCAAAATAGATGAATATGTTATCGCCTGGAATTGACAGTTTCTTAGCCTTACATTTTTATGAGGTGGGTTATCTTTGTCTGTGATTATATTTTAAATTACTTGCAATTTGTATATCGTGGGCACAGGGTGGAGGGATGTAGCAAAAATAGATGAAGCTAACTTGTCCTTGCTTGGAATTAACGGTTTTGTCAGTGTTTAATTGATACACAAGACGTGACAGATTGACAGTGAAGGTTTTGGCGATATAGTGGGCAGTAGATCCGAAAGCGTGTTGGGACGGTTTGCAAGATGAAGTGTGGGTATGAAGTATTGTTTTTGTTTGGTTTTGGAGTTGGAACTGTAATCTTCATTAGGTTGTCAATTGTAGAGACTAAGGTCTTTTATATTTCTAAGAACATTTCTATATGCTATGTGTAACTTTTGGATTATATTATAAACATTTTGCCGTTAAAAAAAAAATTAAATTTATTTTTACGAACATTGCAATTTAGAATTAATGATGTCAAACAAATTTTAAAAAAAAAAAAAAAAGAGAGTACATATGATCTTTAAGCACAAAGTCCATATATATCCTACAACGTTTAACATATCAAAGCTCCTCAACCATGACAAATGGAACTTAACTTTTCGATCCCTACACTTCCTCAGCCGAAGGTAGCTTCACATTTAGGACTTGTATCGAAATCAGCTAGGAATATGTACAGTGCATGAAGTCCACAAGATGAAACAAACAATTACGATTGATTAGTACATAAAATAATGCTCTAAATTAAAGATACGTATATATGTTTCAATTTATATGTTAAAGAGAGGATCTAATATTGCCGGCCTAAAGTAGAATGAGTCAATCAACTAAACTTCAAACACCATCCTCAATTTTCTTCTTCTCTCACAAGCTCATATCATCATCAAACTTCAAAAAATTCCAAGCTTTTCATGATCCACTTCACTTTTATTCATCTATATAATCCTCTACTCGTTAGTAATCCACCTCTCCCTCTCGCTATACTTCCCCACCAAGTATATACACTTGAAGGAAAAAAAATCCAAGTGCTAAATGGCAATGGAATCGAGTTATGAAGAAACGTTAAGTGAACAAGTTGAACAAGGAGATCAAAACGAGGATCTAGGCGTAGGCAGATCATATGAGTGCGTGTTTTGCAAGAGAGGGTTCAACACAGCTCAAGCCTTGGGTGGACACATGAACATCCATAGAAAAGATAGAGTGAAGAACAAACCAGCAACCTCGAAGCAACAAGAAATTTACACTGGTCCAAGATTTTATCACCAGTTGTTACCACCATCAAGTGATCACCATCACCAGTCCGATTTTGCATCTAACGGGGACCATCACGTGATGAGCTACTTTCAAGGGTCGGATTCCAGTACAACACTGCCCTTGTTGTATGGGAACAGTTTCCCTTTGAATCAAGTGATACCTGGAGACTGGAGGATGAGCTTGAGTTTAGGTTTTTCGCCGGAGATGAACAGACAAGTCATGAATCAGAAAGATGAGCTGGACTTGGAGCTTCGACTTGGTTATGATTCTTGAAGTATTACTAGCAAGCTACTTAATCTGTGTTCAATATATAAGCACATGTTTTTATGTAAGTGCACTCTATATTTTATCTTGATCATGTTGATATATTAGTTCTACTATATATATAGTATGTGAAATGTCACTGAAAAGTTGTGCTTTGCTCAGTGACTAAGAATAAAGTGATTACCTTGTTAACTTCTCCTGTAATAGCTAACCCTAATTTAGGTATCATTAGGGTTTTGTTACAAGGTATATCATGTCTTCTTCTTGATTAGAATCATTAGATTCTTTGTTGCTTAGGTTTGGTGCAAGCTGATCTATAGCTTCATAGTTTTAACTTTTAATAGAATCTAGAAGTTATCATATAGCTAATTGGTATGATCTTCTAGTTATAGCATTCATGTCACCTTAAATCAACTTCTTAATGTATATGTTGCTGATCTATAGCTTCATAGTTTTAATAGAATGTAGAAGTTATCATATAGCTAATTGGTATGATCTTCTAGTTATATATACGAATGCATTCATGTTACCTTAAATCAACTTCTTAATGTATATGTTGCTGATCAATATATAATTTCGTCATTACTGATTGTTAAGTACATAGTATAGATTTTATCACTACTTGTTAACTGAGAGTATGGTTGTGTGTGTGTGTGTGTGTGTGTGTGTGTGTGTATATATATATATATATATATATATATATATATATATATATATATATATATATATATATATATATATATATATATATATATATATATATATATATATATATATATATATATATATATAACATATATATTTGCGAAAGGAAAGATTACTTAGGCTATTTCTCACCGTTCGGCAGTTCAATTCAAATTTATTAATTTCATTTTAGATTTATACATACATAGGGAACAGATCCTGAACATAATATATGTCTTTACATGAATGTTTGTTTATAGGCTAATTGATGCAAGGAAAAAATGCAGCTAATTGAAGTTGTTGATGGTATTTTAGTATTTTTACATGTAGTGGAGTAGTTCTAAAGTTATTTTATTGTAATTTTGATTGTCATTTGGTGCAATTAAAGATACAAAAGTGGATAGGGGTGTTCTGGTGTTTTGTGTGACAGAATGGAAATGTGAATGGTTCGTATCCCTTTATCATTCATGATGAGTGATAATGGCAGAGTTGAAATGGTAAACGGCAGCGCAATTTACCGGAGAAGTTGTTTATGAATTTCTTGGCCTGCTGGAATGTTGGTGAAGAAAAGTTCTTTCTCAAGTCTAATTTACTGGAGCTAGCCCAATATGTATGAACATATATAGTAAGTTGTAATTATGGATTAGTGTACATTGTAATTTGTTTGAACTGTTAATCTAATCAAATGTTGTTTTGTGGCATTGCTTAATTCATTAATTTGTGAAATACGAGTAGCATTTATAGGCTAGATGTTGTCCTCCAAAGTCCAAGTCGAAAAATGACAAAATGGATTTCTTGAGCTCCTTTAGTGAAGTATTATTCTTTCCTTTCTGATAATTAAGAAAAAAAAGACAATGAAGTTGCATGCAGATTATTCATTTACAGTGGAAACTGAAAAATATTTTCAAGATTTGACAGTATTATGAGTTTATATGACCAACTATATGTATGAATATACATCCAGCTGCAAGTGTGTGCATGGTAATTCACTTTCTCGATCGGGTTAATTTTCAGATCGGGAATCACTAATTAATTCATGACATCCAGTTATCTGTTCTTTTGTGATTGATCAAGTCTTTGTTTAGCAAAATTAGCCGATAAACATCTATCTTTAATTCAACCATCCTTAATAAGCGTCTATCATTGGACGTTTAAGAAGTATAATTATATCGATCATTATATGCATAATAATGTTACTTGTATGTGTTGTCTCTTGGTTTTGCAACATTAGACAGCAATGTTACCCATACATAAGTACCCAACACGAATATGTATTCGAGTGTGAAATCCAACTATTTTATGAAAAACAATAATCCATGGTTTGGCTTAAAATGAAGTATGGTGTTTTCAATACCTGTATTGAGGTGACAGAGTGCTGAAGATTTTAACTTTACTAATAACAAAGTTCCATTACTTCAAAACAGATTTCATTAATCAATCAGAATTCAGAAAGAACAATCAGGACAATTATGTAAAACCAACAGCAGAATGAACACAGTAATGTTAATTAGTTGTTTTACTCTTGTCTGATTTACCTAATACAACATCATTATCTGATGTTACACATCGGAGTTGTTGAATTAATGTCTTCCTTTTCGTATGTCACAGACACTTGACTCCAAAACCAGCAAATTAATCCTCCAGGTGACTATGCTCATAAGCTACAGGCCTATTCCTATACCAGCAAAGTCATCATCTACAAATATTCTTTAAACATGGACTTCGTTTATGCTACGTTGACAGACCGATGCTAATAATGAAGACAAGAAATAAAGAAAGAAACAGACCTGAAAAGGACCCAAGACTTCCAAGAACAAAAACAACTACTTGAAGACAACAAATACTCCAATCAATACATAATATGATTGACTCTCTATATTTCATTCTCCATCATAATCAACACAATAATGTACAATGGATTTGTTTCTCATACTGTTAGTTGATGTACAAGTACAACAGGGTTTTACTTTTCCATAACTATTCAACGATCATAAAATTACATTAAAAGAAAATGAAACAGTGCTTTTATGTCGCACGGATAAGCAGTACGACCATGATGAATATCCATGTCATTGCGAAGATGAGAAGCCATGTGAAGCATGTTGTTTTCATGCTCCGGGAGTAGATAGCCATCGTGCGGGAGTTGGCGTGTCCTGTAGATGCCAGGCTGTGCTCCACAGCTTTCTCTGTAGAATCGAGTATCTGTGGTAAAAAAAAAGAGAGAGAGAGAGAGAGATAAATATAGTTCAGAGCTAGTGTAAAAACATCAGGGGAGAGAGAGAGCCTAAACCAAAATGACTCCTATGGAAGTACGGTGTGTACTACTGTCATTTTATTACATTTGAATCATCTTGTGCTTTGTGAAAATTCTGCAGCGAGACCCTTAGTTTCAAATTCTAAAAGTTCTGGTGTGGTAACAATTCATGAAGGGTTTTTGGAGCAGAGTATGTGGAAAATAATAAAGATTCTAACAATAAAATTCATATGCAGGAACTTGGCCCAAGTTCCAGGAGAATTGGGGGCCTTCTAATATTAAAATACATAGTAACAGCATTTTATCGAGCAATTATACAAAGCCTCATAATGGTGAATGCAGTGACAACGACACGCAAAAAGCGTGACACTGCTGGTTGAGAAAACAGTAGAAGTATCACGAAAAGTGAAGCTCACAGAGACATGGAGAGTAACATACAGTCAGTATGACTGAGACCAAGATGCAACACAACTCTTTCGTGGTGTAATATTTATAAAGTCTGATAAAGAACATAAATATATACTCGATAGATCCTGATACTGTAGAGGGGGGTGGATATACGTGCAATGGAACTAGTGGAATAAACATCGAGTGCTATGAATATCATATGAGAGCATTATGCCACCTTAAAGAAAGATACACAAAGCAAGAATCATTGAATTAATGTATAGCCGAAAGCACAATTGAACAGATGAATCCTGTCCATAAACACAGTTGCAAGTGATTGGACGTGAAAGGCATGTAAGAACCCACTCACTTTCTCAGTGTTCTTGATAGATTGATTCATCATTACACTTCTCTCTTTCAGTTGGCGAGCCAAAACAACCATTTCATCAGTCAAATCATCTTGTAGCTTTCTGTTAAAAAGGAACAAAGAAAAGGAAAAAAAAAAGAAACAGATGTAATCAAGATCATTGTAATAAAAATTTCTGATAATCATTCTTAATTTATCAGCACATCATGCCTTTTTTTCTTTTTCTTTTTCTTTTTTTTTTTTTGGGGGGGGGGGGGGTGTTAACACATCATGACTTCAGGTATTTACATTTTGAAGGATGCAGGCAAAAATCCCAAAGTGTGATCAGAGATCTGGGTTTTAAGCTAGATTGAACCATTGTTATATGCTGAAAACTCCATGATGCTAATATCTACAAAACCAACACTTCTTGGAGTTGAAATGGAGATTTCAGGGCTTAGATGAAGTAATAAACCAAAAAGATCACCCAGCAAATCACTAGTTTTCAAAACAAATAAATATAACATAACACATGAAATTAAGTTGGCAATGTAATGTAATAAAATGCATTTTCATAACATTTACATGCATACTCAAGAAGAAACATAAGGAAATAAAATTACCTGTGTTTATCAATACGAGCTTTTGCTTCAGCATCCAATTTGACAGACTTAGAAGTACTACTATCTTCAACGGGACTCTGAGGTCTATCTTTTAATGGGAGCCTGTAGCAACTTCATGTTAGTTCAGGAAAATCTAATGATAATGTAATATGATAAGGTAGCATAATATTCGGTCACATACGTTAATCTCCTCCTCAATCCACCTTCAGAAGATTGCTTACTTTCTCCTGATATGGTAGGGGATCCCGTGACCTCAGGCTCGTCACAAGGTTGCACGCTTTGCTGGATATCATAAAAAGGATTTTATCAGAATGATTTACATGACAAGATCCTACTTGATGAAACTTACAAGTTCAAAATATGCAGGCAGTAGATTATGCAGCAAATTTCAAGGATGACCTCATGTTACAGTTATGCTTAGTTTCATCTGCATAGATTTCAATTACCACAAATGTCTTCTATATTTGCCTAGAATTTTTACCAGCTGAATTTTTTGCCTAGTTTGGTTGCTAAGTCAGCCCAAAAATAGAGTTGTATTACGCGAATATTTTCAGCACTCATTAAAAATCCAAAGAAGAGACCACCACAACTTTTTATGGAGCTATACCATCTACATTAATGCAAGAGACAAGAACTAGAGAAGAACCATATACTCACTAATCATTATACATACCTCAGGGACAACTAGTTTAGCTGCTATAGCCTCAATTTTCTCTGAATATTCATTTAATTGGACCTTTGAAATCCTGCCAAATATAACAAATTAAATCTATATAGAAAAACATTGAAATGTTCTAGCAGAATCTAAAATTTTCCAGACTAAGGCAGCAGGGGGTGGGGGGAAGAAAAAAGGAGCTGAGTAGTGAGTACAATGAACTATGCAATTAATGTAGCTTATCTGATTTAATGTGCAATAGTAAAGGAAAGGAAGTGCATTTCATTGTATGCTTTTAAGTTTTGACAATGTAATGATAAACAGCAAGGAAACTATGAATAACTAGGTGGGAGACACCACCAAAGATTTAGTGATGCTTCCTAACCATCCACTAGGTGGAAGGTCAACTCTCTTTGCTAGAGCCTTTAACTCTTAAACACCAAACGCATAACTTCACCTTACATTTATTTTGCAAATGCAATCACAGTTCTATAACCAGAAAAGATGGTATACAGATTACAACTTATAGACCAATAAGAACATTAACTGAAATATCAAAGTTTTTAAGGCTACCCACAATCCATCTGCAAGCTCAACATGTTTCATAGCGTAGAAAATGTCTAAGCTAATGAAAATGGAATTTAAAAAACATTCAAATTCCTTGAGCACTGAGCATATATCACTTTTGTAAGAAGACCAAGTAGGACACAAACAATATCAATACCACGAATATTGACATACCGCATCAACTATCAGTCCTAACTCACTCAATGAGTAAAATTACAAAGCATCAACTTTACACAGAGAAGCAGAGAAAGGCATAAGATGCACAAAAACAAGGTCGTAACAGTCTAACAGACACAAAATCATGTACTACCTCGGCAATCCTTCAGGACTCCTCTCTTCCGCCAATTGCTCCAGTTGCTCTCGTAGAGTGGCGACATACTACAAAAGCACCATTATAAACAACATTATTCCTTGACTTCCTTCCTTATGTATATAAGAAAGTACAATGCTCAATATGTAAGCTAAACTATCATAGACACTAACATTGCACTTATTCGCCATCGAATACATGAAACTTAGCATACAAGTGATTAAAACAGAATTTATCCAGGAGAAGATTACAGCATACATGTAAGAGCTTGGTTTGATTGGGTTGCTGTGGAGCTGCTGCAAGTAACCTTCTCAAATTGACCTCAGTTTTGCTCAAACCCATTATCAGATCCTGAAAATAATTAAATAACACACCCATCACATACATAAAACCGCAATTCCTTAACAAAATGTACTCCCTTGAATTACCGTCTATCAGTTAAAATCTCAAACAATTGGTGTTCAGATGCAAAAGGGGATGGATGATCATACATGACAAATCTCAACAAGTTCCATTGTTTTCTTCAGATAAATACAAATTAAAGCTTCCAGAAAATAAGATTACGAATCAGAAGAAACATACCTGGCGATTTCAGCGAGTAAGATTCTTCTGTAATTCCAGAAAATTCATACGTTTCTCTTGGAAATTGTTAGCAGGCTTGGCAGGCTGAGTAATGGGCTTGGCAGGCTGAGTAATGGGCTTGGACAGAGTTTCCCTTCCCTGTTAAGATTTGTATGTTGGGCTTTTCCGATAAATGGGCCGGGTTATGTATGCAACCAGCCCAAGATGAACCAATTTCTCGCGGCAAAATTAAGCTACTACAATCGACATTCTGAAATCATCTTCGAGATAGATTCTTCCTTAAACCCTAGCTGGAAATCTCAAATTTGGGGATAATTACTGAAGCTTCTGTAATCCTCAAATTCGATTCTCCCATGGATTCATCTGCTTCTTCATTCAAAGTATCTCCCGAAACTGAGAGATTTTTGTGCGAGCGATTATTGGATGGGAAGCAGCCAATCTCCGAGCGATTTAGAGTCCTCTTCTCTCTTCGCAACCTTCGTGGTGAAGCCCCTCGGAATGCTCTGATTCAAGGTATACAGTTGTTTTTTCTTTCCGATAAGGTGTTAAATTGTTTCTCCTATTTTTGTTGGTGCATTTGACTGTAACTTTTTGTGTTATTATTAAGTTTAATAAGCTTACTTTTGTGTTTATGTTGCTCCAAACTCAGTTTAATAAGCACGATTTTTATTGAAGCAGATTGTAAACGTGTATGCTATCGAGAGCAATTCTGTTAGTATGATCAAGAACTCAACTTATGGTATGCAATTAAATGTTGGCTTTAGCTCATAGGTAACAATGTGGTAAAAGTTACTTGCAAACTAACAACTGTAAGACCACTCAATACTACAACAACCCAAATTTTTCTGTGTTATTTTCAAGTTCAGATTCCAAAATCTTGTTTTGCATATGATGTTGACCATGGGTGTTGATCAACAAGAACTAAGAATTAGGCTACTTGTTATTAACATGTTTTCTTTATTATTCTTTGTAATTGCAAACGCAGCTCTTCCTTAAAAGTTTCTACTGATCATGGTGTTCATGATTCCATAAGCCTATTTAATGCTGCAAGTTTTTTGCATTTTACCTTCTAGCAAAAGTAATTCTCAAGGACAGTACTGAACAACTTAAGTTCTTTCCTTTCCAATTGAATTATGCACATATTTCATATAGACATGTACTGAATTTCTTCTGACTCGGGAATTATTGATTATTCCAAGTGTACGATGACACATGCATAAATGATAAAGCACTTTCCTTGAAATAATTATTCTCCTTTTAAAGTATACTATAAGACATCATCAAATGAGGAAACCATGATGTTATCAATCTCTTAATCAGTCGTTTAATCATTGCAAGTCGTAATAGGAGATTGTCAAGTCAGTCGAGCAATGTGTTCTTTTGTTACCAATCCTATGAGGTAGTTAACTGCAGAGAGATTATTTGGTATACGGACCCTTGCTTGAAGCACTCTGGCTTCTCTAACTCCACTGAAAGTTTGGTCCTTTACTGATAGCAGCCTCTTTAGTGTTTGTATGGAAAAGGATTCTCATTTGTACGGTTATACTGTACTTGGTAATATGTAGCTTGAAAGTAGGATTTCCCGCGTTGATACATTGGCTTTCTTCTTCTCAGCATCTAGGGATTCTTCAAACCTGCTTGCCCATGAAGCAGCATTTGCTTTGGGCCAGATGCAAGATTCTGCTGCTATTCCGGCCTTGGAATCTGTTCTGAATGATCTTTCACTGCATCCCATTGTTCGCCATGAGGTAATATGATTTCTCTTTTTTTATTTATTTACTTTTTCGTTGTAACATTAAGGGGCTGAATGATTGTGTTTGACTTGTGTATCCATAGGCTGCAGAAGCTCTTGGTGCAATTGGTTTAGAAAGTAACATAGCACTACTGAAGAATAGTTTGGCATTAGATCCAGCTCCAGAAGTTCGAGAAACATGTGAACTGGCTTTGAGCCGAATTGAGGAACTGAAGAATAGATCAGTCTCAGAATCATCTCCCTTTTTGTCTGTTGACCCTGCTGCACCAGCTGCTTCGTCTTCTGTATCTGAACTTAGGTTAGTTATTGTTAAAATGGATGATGCATTGTGGTGTACCAATAACTTCCATAGATACATTATTGCATCCACCTGTTTACAGGGATGTTCTATTGAATGAAAGTAAGAGCATGTACGAGCGGTATGGTGCCCTTTTTGCTCTTCGAAACCTTGGAGAAGAGGAAGCTACCTCAGCTATCGTGGAATCCCTTGGTGCAAATAGTGCTCTTTTACGACATGAGGTGCGTGTCACGTTTGAAATTGAGAATTGGGACACTCTGCTAGAGTAAACTGACTTTTTAAGAACTGATTTAGATTGTTTGATCATGGATGTTGCTCTAGATAATGAGTGTTGGAATTTTTGGTTTGGTTGCTTATCTTAAAACCCATTGGTTGTTTTTCCAGGTTGCCTATGTTTTAGGCCAGCTGCAGAACAAAAACGCTTCAGATGCACTTTCGCGGTTGCTCAAAGATGTACATGAACATCCTATGGTTAGACATGAAGCAGCAGAGGCTCTTGGGTCTATTGCAGGTTCGCCCTTTGCTTCTAATTTCAAGCCTGTCTCATGGTGTTAAGTACTTATTAGTTTCACATGGCATTAGATTGAGAATCACAAATACAACTTTGTTTAAGCACAGCAATAATAGATTCTTTGTTTAAGCACAGCAGTAATAGATTCTTTGTTTAAGCACAGCAGTAATAGATTCTTTGTTTATCCTTTGAGAGAAGTGGTCATAGAATCCAGGTCAATGTAGTTTTTGGCTTTTCTGGACTTTTTCTTGGTTCTTGATCCTTCTATCCGCTTATCTTAATTTTGTAGATGAGCATTGTATTAGTCTGCTCGAGAAATTTGTCAAGGACCCAGAGCCGCTTGTGGCACAGAGTTGTGAAGTTGCTCTTAGCATGCTCGAATACGAAAGATCTGGAAAATCCTTCGAGGTAAATGAGAATATTCAATTATTCATTTATCAAAACAATGCAATCATTTTGGTTTTTGACTGAAATCCTTTCCTTTGCAGTACCTATTCATGCAGATGCCTCACACGGAGCAAACGTCATATTAAGTTAGCTTGCTGCTGTTGTACAACTAGCAAACGTCATATTAAGTTAGCTTGCTGCTGTTGTACAACTAGCCCATTTCCTGATATGGGACACACAGATATCATTTATGTTAACACCGCTAATTGAGTCCAAGACCAGACACAAAAGAGGGGCATAGTTTGTTCCAAATTTCTCAAATTGTCTGTAACATTCTAACCGAATCCCAGGTATTTTTACATTGACGTTTTTACAGTCTTGCCTAGATTAATGGTTATTGTATCTTCAAGTTGGCTGCATGAGATGCATGCTACAACTCATGTGCTGGAGAGGCAGCTCCCAGTAAAGTCCATTTATGATGGTTGAGTAACTGAGAAATATTTAGAATGAATGTTATCGATAAGATATTGTGATGTAGACTCAATTCAAAACCGTAAACATGTGAATTGGCCTCTTGTTGTGCAAACTGCCATTTTTCTTGGTTAAGCTGACATATTCATGTTCCCCTATTCTTTCTGATGGTTCAAAGATGATGTAACGCTTGTAATGTGGATAGATTCGCACCGTCTATTCCTATTTTGTACCCCATTTGTCGTATGATCAACTTATCTGATTATGCGAAGATTGTGTTGCTCACTATTTTACTGAGAGCAGTGGTATGTATTACCTCTCAATTTGATCTGTGCTGAATATCTGGTTTCAGAAACACCCTTTCTAGTGCTTGAAAGTGAAGGCTACTAGCAAAAACTGGCTCCTAGAGCACAATTTGCAATGTCTTTGGAGTATTATTTTTGTCTCCATTGAATAAATGTGTGTGTCATTTTGCACGATGCATTCCCAAGTCAATAGCTCAATAAGTGAACTTCCTTTATCGAGCTGAGAAGCAAAAGAAGAGTAAGATTTTATCACTACTACTTCACCATTTTCTTGACCCAATTTCCAACTGCTATTAAAGTTCTAAACCCAAAGCAAGATCTCATTTTTCTTCAACTTATCTCCACGAAGTCAAAATAGTAACACTGAATCTTGAGCCGCCTTTATGGCATTTTATTACATCCATAAGCTTCTTATCTCCGCAACCTTAGTCTAAATTTATTACCAAAATGTTCTTCATTTGTACATATAACAACACTTGGGTTTAAATAGCGTCATCCCCTTGCCGCATACGGTCGTGTACATTACCGTGTTAGTAGCTTAGATTATGTTTGCACTTTCAGCACTTGTGTGAAACTTTGTTATTTATTGAGTATGAAAAAGCTACAGTATACTAGACATCCACTTTAAAAGAAAATACTAAACTATACTCTACCGAGAAAATCTGTCTCATGTTTTTGAATTCAAAGCCATTCAACGACATTACGACAGCCATTATACTCCTCAAACCAGTTAGCACTTCACTAACCTTAATTAAAAAACTTAATTAATTTATGTTAAATTGATGATCAAGACTTAAAAGAGTCTTAAACCATACGTGTCTGTAACATATAAACAATTTCCTACTCTAAAAGCAAAAAAAGATATAAGCGGCAGTTCCCAGGTACGGCGTCCGGCGCTAAATGTATATAATACTCACTTTGTTTTGTAGAAACGAACTTAATCATTTAATATATTTATCATAAAGTTTTTGACTAACTTTTTTAATTGTATACGAATTATATAAATAAACATTTTAATACTTCACAAAATGTCCAGTGAGTGACGCCCACAAGAATGAGGAAATTTCTTTCTCCTTCAGTCCTAGCAGAAGCTGGTCTAAAGTTATCAGGACTAATAAGAAATATCAGAACTAACATTTTAATATTGTAATGTCTCCATTGGTACATACAAATGATAATACAGTGCATACTAGCAATTCATAACCTTAGTACCCGAGCAAATTGTGAAATGGAACTTGATAGGTAGCAAACAATTCATTAGAATTGTATCTCATCTACAAGTTCGAAAGTTGTGAAAGATAGTCGTTTATATTAATTCTCTAATACATTCAAATTAATGGTCTATGATATATACTAGATATGATGATGCCTCGTGGGATATGGAAATGGAACCCAATTGATGGGGACATGGGGTCGAAACTAAAGAAATAAAAAGAATCAGAAAGGTATAACCTTAATTAAACCAAACCTTAACACGTTCTTGTCTCGTTAATAGAATGGTTTTTATTTAATCTCTAACTTATCTTGAAAATCTTGTCGACGAAGTCAAGTTTGAGGTTCAATAGCTAAGCAGCTCCCTAACTTACTGTTTCTAAGCTTCTAAAGTTTATTTTCTTCAATTCTCGGTTTCTTATAAACGCAGTGAGGTATATCTTTCTTTTATTCAATTCAATAAAGTAGTTTATTAAAAACAAAAATGAAAAAGCTAAACTATATTGAGGGGTTTCTGCTAATTAAATCAACCCGTGGTGCTTTTGCTACTTTATAACAAGTACGAGTATTTTTTGTAATTTAGTCCATTAAGCTCCATAACTCCTTGCTGCAACAGTCCCTTTAAATATGGGCCATTGCACCATTTTTTAGTACACTCGTGTGGTTAGCTAAACTGTCTTAGCTTCCAGTTCCTTCGTTCACTCATTTTACTTCAAATTTCTCCTTCACCAAATATGTCTACAACTGGGAGTGGCTCTCCTTGCGGTGCGTGTAAGTTTCTAAGGCGGAAGTGTGCCGTGGACTGTGTCTTTGCACCTTACTTCACCTCAGAGCAAGGACCTGCAAGATTTGCTGCCATTCACAAAGTTTTTGGAGCTAGCAATGTCTCTAAGCTCTTGCTGCATGTGCCTGCACCTGATCGCAGCGAGGCTGTTATGACTATTTCTTATGAAGCTCAAGCTAGACTTCGAGATCCTGTCTACGGCTGTGTTTCACATATCTTTGCACTCCAACATCAGGTTAATTATACTTCTTTGCTTGTGATAACTGATAGAATTGCAACTCTACGAAAAGTTCGAATTTATAACTAAAAGTTGTATCTCTAAGTTAAGTTATATATGTTGTAATTGGTATAGGTGGCTTATTTGCAAGCTCAAGTACTGCAAGTGAAAGCTGAAATGGCACAAAATCTGATTGACCAGACATCAAGAAATGCAGAGAATCATCAATGGACTGCAGGGTGGTCATCAACATGTCCAAATGTGACAGGTTACATGAATTGTTACGATACCACCGTCTCACCTCAAAGCTCACTAGATTCGATTGATCATAGAACTGAAGGTATCCAAGAGATAGAGAGAAGAGATGAAGTAGTCTCGTTTCCGCCCTACAGCAAGAAAAGACCTTCAGAGACCGACTTGAGTGAGCTCCAAGAACTGGCTGTTAGAATGATGAACAATGACTCTGAATACTATTAGTAAGTTAAGAGATGTTCTAGTTAATATTTAACCACTTTTGTTTGAATAATCTGATGTTGTCACTTATCAATTAAGTGCTTATGTTCAATCTTGTGATATACAATGTAGAGCAAATTAACAATATCTGATCAGTACTAGTAAAAACAGAATTATCTGCGTTGTCGATCAGTCAGAGAACTATATAATCTAACTGAACTGCTGAAATTTAACTTTTCCCTGTGCTGAAACAAGATGAGTTTTACCAATGAGGTCTAGCTCAATTGGTCAGACTGAGGTGTCATGACACTAGAGGTCATAGGTTCAATTCTCGTCAAGTGCGAGATTATTTATAGTTTATTACCAATTTGTAATGCTACTTATGAAATTGTAATGGTTCGATTATTAAAAAAAAAATTCAAATTCTGCATTTGTTTATTAAAAAAAAAAACAAGATCAGTTTTATATCCATTTCCTTCTCGATTCTGGAGCTTCCAATGGCCCTGTTACGCGAAATTTTCCTTCAGGGTTCCGATTAAGTCTGTCACTTGCGGTAGATATGTGGAGTGGCTTTTATGCTTTTTACCCCGTGTAGAGCATTATCACAGACATTGATTTTACCGATTGTTACATACAGAACTCAAACTTCAGAGTTTCTTGTAAGACCATCCACATATACCATCCAGAAAAGAACTTTAGAGTTAAGCGTACTTGCTCTTGAGCAATTCTAGGACAGTGACCTGCGTGGAAGTTCTCGGTGCACGCATGAGTGAGGACCAAGTTGATGGATTAGAACATGTGTTGGTCTGTGGAGACACCGGGCCAGTATATCACCCGGAGAGCAGCCTAGGAGTAACCACGCCGGCTTAGTGACTGGGGCGTTACATATTTACTGCATTAATTAATTGGAATTATGATTAGGAGTAAGAAAAGGATACGGAAAGTGTTTTACCTTATTTAAGAGTCATAAACATTGAATTCTAATAGGAAATTATTAAATGTAAGTATATACTATACTCTAGCTTACTTATTTAGGAATCAGAAGTTAATTTGATTTCCGTATCCTAAAGGTATTCGATTTGACACGGTTTTGGTCTATTTAAGCAGTTGAGTTCAGCTCCGCTCCTTGTTCAAAATAATACTCCTCAATAATCCTCATTAACAAAACCAAAACTAGCTAGTTCCGAGCCTGTTTTTTCTGCAGGCAGCTAGCCTCCAGAGCTAGAGATTGAATTAATTCCATATATCTCCTCTTCTCTTCTTCTCTTCTCTTTCAGCAGCTAGCTATAGAATATATAGAAGATGACTACGAATCATCTGGATTTTGAAAAAGGATGGGAGTCGATGCAGTTCGGCATTACAAAGTTGCATAACATTCTAGACGGTCATCCTGATGTGCCACCGTTCACCGCAGAGGAGTACATGAACCTTTACACAACAATATACGACTTGTGCGTCACGCTGAAAGCCCCTAATTATGATCCCTTTTTTTATTATCACCAAATATTGTACGACAGGCACAGAAAAACTTATGAGGACTACATCACTAGTACGGTACTGCCTTCTCTTCGCGAAAAGCATGGTGAGTTCATGTTGCGGGAGCTTCTCTACAAGTGGTTAAATCATAAAATCATGATGCGCTGGCTTTCCAGATTCTTTCAGTACCTTGAGAA
Organism: Plantago ovata; assembly: GCA_028274465.1. NCBI lineage: Eukaryota > Viridiplantae > Streptophyta > Magnoliopsida > Lamiales > Plantaginaceae > Plantago > Plantago ovata. The sequence goes on along the minus strand of CM051457.1, from coordinate 8,506,017 downwards.
GTATTTTATACCTAGAAGTGCTGTACCAAACCTTAAAGAAGTTGGTCTCACATGTTTCCGAGACATGGTATACCCGGAGATCATCGTCGAAGTTAGGGATGCTGTTTTATCTCTGATTCATCAAGAACGCCAAGGAGGACAGATTGATCGGGCACTGTTAAAGAATGTATTGGATATTTTTGTTGAAATTGGAATGGAGAAGATGGATCGGTATGAAACTGATTTCGAAGAAACCATGCTCAAGGACACGGCAGCCTACTACTCCATAAAGGCCTCCAGCTGGATCTTAGACGATTCGTGTCCTGATTATATGTTAAAGGTTGAAGAGTGCTTGAAAAGAGAGAAGGACAGGGTGGCTCATTATCTCCACTCTAGCAGTGAGACAAAATTGCTGGACAACGTGGGACACCGGCTCTTGTCTGTGTATAGGGCCCAACTGCTTGACATGGAAAACTCTGGTTTACATGCTCTCCTTAGGGATAACAAGGTGGAGGACTTGTCCAGAATGTATAGACTCTTCTCCAGGATACCTCAAGGCTTGGAACAAGTTGCTAGCATGTTCAAGCAGCACCTTACGGATGAAGGTACTGCATTGGTTAAACAAGCTGAAGATGCTGCAAGCAATAAAACAGTAGAGACGAAAAAGGATGGCGGTGCGTTACCGGAGCAGGTATTCGTAAGAAAAGTACTCGAGCTCCATGATAAATTCATGGCTTATGTAAAAGACTGTTTTGTAGGTGACAATATTTTTCACAAGGCTCTCCGAGATGCCTTCAAGGTCTTTTGCAACAAATGCGTTGCTGGAAGTACAACTGCAGAACTTCTAGCCACGTTCTGTGATAACATTCTCAAGAAGGGCAGGGGCGATAAATTGAGCGACGAATCCATTGAAGACACCCTGGAGAAGGTAGTGAAATTGATTGCTTATATCAACGATAAAGATTTATTTGGCGAATTCTTTAGGAAACAGCTTGCACGCCGACTCCTGTTTGATAGAAGTTGTAATGATGAGCAAGAGAGAAGTATCCTCTCCAAGTTAAAGCAGCAATGTGGCGGCCAGTTCACTTCTAAAATGGAGGGAATGGTCACAGATTTGACTCTAACCCGGGAAAACCAGGCGAAATTTGAGGAGTATCTCAGTGTCAATGCTGGTGCCAATCCTGGAATCGATTTGACCGTGAGTGTCCTGACCACGGGTTTCTGGCCAAGTTACAAGTCCTCTGATCTTAACCTCCCTGCTGAGATGGTCAAGTGCGTCGAAGTGTTCACAGAGTTCTACAAGACGAATACAAAGCACAGAAAGTTGACATGGATACTCTTTGGGAAGTTGCAACATCAGCGCCAAGTTCGAAGCGAAAACAATCGAGCTAGTAGTGACCACGTATCAGGCGGCTGCTCTGCTTCTGTTCAATGGCTCAGATAGATTGAGTTATCAGGAAATAGTGTCTCAGCTGAACTTATCAGATGAAGATGTTGCCCGTGTGCTACACTCGCTCTCATGTGCCAAGTACAAGATTCTGGTAAAGGAGCCGAATACCAAAACAATTTCAAGTAGCGATGTGTTCGAGTTCAATTCGAAGTTCACAGACAAGATGAGAAGGATTCAGATCCCTCTTCCTCCAGTTCAGGGCGAGAAGAGGAAGCTTATCGAGCACGTTGATAAAGATCGAAAGTATGCAGTGGATGCCTCGATAGTGAGAATCATGAAGAGTAGGAAAGTGATGGGATATCAAGAGTTGGTTATGGAGTGCGTAGAGCATCTGGGGCGTATGTTCAAGCCTGATGTTAAGCTAATCAAGAAGAGGATTGAAGACTTGATTACTCGAGACTATCTGGAGAGAGATGAGGAAGATCAGAATATGTTTAAATATTTGGCATGATTCGAACCAGCTGCAGCTAGCTAGTGAGGTCTATTTGATGTGATCTAGTTCGAGCCACTCTTGGGCTTAGTTTAGTTAATTAATTACTGTATTAGATAGCTCTACCTGTTTATTAGTATTTTATTTTCCGATTTGTTTAAGTAATTAAGTTACTCTACTCTAGTTACGATTTCTTATGTTATTAATGCAGATTGATTTTGAAGCCTTGATAGTCCTTTGGAGGAATATGATATTATACAATTGAGGAATTACACCCAAAATGACCCAAAATGAGGTAGGTAGCGACTAATAATTTTCAATATCTTTAAAAAATAAAATAATAAAGTATGTATACCTCTTTTTGGATGTCTAACTGACCACGAAGCACGGGATAACATATACGTTAATTAAAACACAAAAATTCAGAAAGGTAGAATATGGATACGTGTAAAAAATATTTTTAAAATTACTAATGAGCAGTAAACAACCATTAAGATAAATATTCAAATAGATGAATATAAATTTTTATTTTTATTTTTTAAAATATCAATTACACATCACCAATTAGTACATCATCATTTCAATCATATATCCGTTGTCATTGTAACCTAACAAATATGAAGCATTACAAAGCTAAAATATACTAGAAATATTCTCACACCAGTAAAATCAAACCATGAACTTCAATCACACTGGTTGGACTAGGCCTCAAACAATAATATAAAGTTAGTGTATATAATAAGACGAAAATGGCGCGTGACTACGAGTGAAATGTATCGCGTGAAGGATCAAGCCGCCTAAGTCAACCTCTCTAATGAATATATAGCAATCAAAACAAGATTAAACAAAATAGTAAACAACAATATGAAAAATCGATTGCCACGCGTAGCATGACTTGATTTTCTAGTAAGAGAAATAAACACAAATTCCAACAAACAACAAAAGATGACTATTAAACACAAAGACGCACTCAATCTTCTATCTCAATCGATGCATCCGATCATCATCAACTGGATAAGGAAAAATGAAGGGATACTGACATGCGTATACCTCACGAATTGAATCCGGCCCCAAAACATATATATTCATGCGAATGCATCACCCATTCAAAGTACCAGTGCTTCATAGCTAACTAAGGGTCCATATATTTTTAGTGCCTGCAAGATACCCTAATATCAAAATTGTACCCACTAGACTAACAATTACATTTTGATACCCGATCTTGACTTTTTGGCGCTCTAACCACTGTTAAAATATTGGATTTTGGTTGATCCAAACAGCCTTAATGAAAAAAAATTAAAAAGAAAAAAGAAAATAATAGTTTTCTTTTTCCTTTTTATTTTCCTTTTGTTTTTTGTTTTTTTATTTTTCTTTTCCTTATCCTTTTTCCTTTTTTTTCCTTTCTTCTTCTTCATAAACTACGACACCGGAATTCAATGCCAGAGGAAACTCCGACTGGAGCTTCCATGCTCCAGTTCGGAGCAACAAGATCCACATATTGGAGCTTGGTGCTCCGATCAGGAGCTGCAGCTCCTTGATCGGAGCAACTCTAATCAAGGAGCTTCAAGTCCTTGATCGGAGCAGCAAGCTCCGATCAGGGAGCTTGCAGGCTCCGATCTGGAGCCTGCAAGCTCCACAGATCCGATCAGGAGCTGCAGCTCCTTGATCGGAGCAGCAAGCTCTTTGTTCTGCTCCGATCAAGGAGCACAGCTCCGGTATCGGAATCCGGCCGGATTCTGGTAAGAGATGTGAAGAAGATGATGAATTTAAAAAAAAAATTAAAAAAAAAAAACAAAGAAAAAGGAAATTATGTAATTAAAAAACAAAGAAAAAAGAAAAAGAAAGTTAAGACCTTGTTTGGATCACTCAATGACAATTCTGTAATTAGAGCTAAGTCAACTCAAAAAACACTTTAAGGTACTAGAACGTAATTGTTGATCTATTGGGTACAATTTTGAGAAAGAGGTGTCTAGTAGGGTAGTATTCTGTAAATATCTCTAATTGAACATGTTAAATGTTAAAAATTAACACATTCAATCCGTCCAAAATGCTAGGGTTTAATTCCCTTAACTTGCAGATCGACATAACTTAAACGGAAACATCACATTACCACTCACTTAAATGTTAAGCACACTTCCTTAATTAGTCTACTACACTCGTACGTATAGGCACACTACTAGAAAACATTGTATTCACCAATAGCTAATAAGCAAAAAAAAAATATGTTGTTGGATATGATAGCCCTGAAAAGCTTCATTGATGGATATCTCAAATCCAGGAACGCAAACATGCATGTACGTATCCTAGCCTACATGCAAGTATATATGTGATTGATCAATATACATCACTATATATTGATCATCAAACTCATAAAGTACATGAGTAACATCATAAATCCGGTTTATGAAATAATTCTCCAGTTCACATGATCAGTATATTTAAATCAAGTGTAAACTACACATTGATAGCCAGATTAGGCAATACAGCATATACTGATGCTAGATATCAGACATTCCAACCCTTTAAAAATTAAAACCTTAAACCTTGAAAATATATAACTCTTGTTTCAGCATTACTCTTCAGAATATTATTAGGGCTACTAGCTCTTCAACTTCAAAGGATAAGATTCAGGATTTTGCACCTAATTAATTAACCAACCTAACTAGCTAGAATAAAGAAAAACTGCATGCTTGAATATAACTAGTAGTAGTAACATATATATATATATATATATATATATATATATATATATATATATATATATATATATATATATATATATATATATATATATATATATATATATATATATATATATATATATATATATATATATATATATATATATATATATATATATATATATATATATATATAGGTAACTGATTAAGAATCAACCGGATGAATCCACAAAAAGTGAGCAAACTAGGTTTACTTTGCTAATCATATATGCCTAAGGTTTTAGGCCTTAATAGCCCTCAGGACCATTAGGATAAGTACCACATCACTTGCAATTAATTGGCTGAAATTAACCAAAACAGATTAAATGCATATATATGCATACAGTACTGTCCAAATGTGTTATGATATGTTATTATTCAATATTTTCAAGGATACACACATCAAACCATAGGATAAATGGTATAGATAAACACCAGAACATTTCAAGCTAGGGTTTCCATAACTTACTGGATATATATATATATTATATAGCAGCTGCATCATATAGTGTCTGCAAATAAACCAAATCAAAATTGGCAAAGCTAGTACTTCACACCCTGATTTAATTATGTATAGACTAGTCTATATATAATCTATATTAAACATTGATCAATAATTAGTGAATGTATCTGTAGGTGAGTGAAAGGAGCTCATCTTGAATTGGCCAGTTGTCTGCAGATTGACTTTCAAGAGAATCCAAGCTATCAAATGAGCTACTTTCCTTTGGTAAAGTAGTCGTCTTTTCGCAGTTCATGTAATTAGAGCTTCCGTTCGGATAACAGACTGTGTTCTCATTGCTGTTCTGGTATGCATCAAGCTGGGATATGCCCTGGTTCTGGAAGCACTTCCAGCTGACACTTTCGTGCTCGAATTCATGATCATTAGGGTTTCCAGAAGTACTGTTGGAACTGTTCATGATACATTGAGCTGCTTGTAGTTCTTTGAGCATAGCCAATTGGTGTTGCAAACTCACAACCTGAATCAATAATGAAAACCATAGTTAGCTAGGATTCTAAGAACTCATAAACCCTTAAAATCAATAATTAGGGTTATTTACTTGAGTTTACTACTTCTAGTTTGATCAGTAGAAATTAGGTCTACTCTTGGTTGTTGATGCCAGATATCTATACTAGCTAGCTAGACAATGTCAGATCATAAATCAAAGAAGAAATAAGGGAAATTAAACTGTACCTGCTGCTGGAGGGCGAAAATATGCGAAACGCAGCCATAAATGGGATCTTGAAGCCTAGCCTGAGCTTCATATGAAATGGTAACTGCAGCTTCACACCGGTAGTTGACCGGGATGTGAGCTAGGTGTTTGGAGACGTTGCTCGCCCCGAAAACCTTGTGGATGGCTGCAAAATGAGTAGCACCCTGTTCATGGCAGAAGTAAGGTGCAAAAACACAACCTCTCACACATCTCCTCCTAAGGAATTTGCAAGCACCACAGGGAGTTCCAGAGCTGGCCATTTTAAATTAAATTCTATTTGATCTCAATTATTGATCAGATAGTTTCTTAATTATTAGTACTATAATAAGCTTTGAAGATTGAGTATTTATGTAGTGTGTATCAGTGTATGGCTCAACTACATGTGTTTTATAGGGCAACCATGGCAATAGAAAGGGTTAGAAAAAAATAGATTAGGAAGGAAGGTGGATAGTTTTTTAATGAGGGTGGTTCCTTTATTGGGCTACAAGCTCAATTATAAATTATATCTTTAGCCATCCATCCTGAACTTTGTTCTCTGATTTAAGATCCCATTAAAGGACAAGGTCACAAGGGCTAACATAAACCAAACACATTTATATTTGCTAGCTCCATGATTGGAGTTTAGATTTGGCTCATCTTTCTGCTAACAGTCAGATCCAGAATTATGTATTGTCATTTGTCAGTGCTACTATGTTTATTCTCTAGTACTGCCACTGTCAGTACAAGCTAGCTTAAATAACTCATCAACCCTGCAGTGCAAAAATGTTTTGCATATATTATATATCCATGGGAAGATAGTGTATTTTCATTTATAACATATTCCATATTCCAAATCAGGGTATGGAATTGTTGTCATGATCGAGACAATGTCATGAATCATGATGATAATATAGATCATCTCGATAAATTTAAATTAGAAAGTGGACAAATACCATGTACTGTCTATGACTAATTTGATATGTAAGTACCGAAGGATCAATTTTTACACTTTTATTTGATCTTTATACTTGGCTTTTATTTTCCTTACGAGTCGTTTGTTTATATGTTTTCATTAGAAATTAAATAGTTTGCTTTTTATGCTTGTATGCTTTATAATTAGGGTCTTGTATGGATATGGATTGTTCAACTCGTTGCATCAATGAAGTTGCAGACAAAAAACAAATGTTAGAAGACGAATAGACCATGAAGATATGCACCTAGGCAAGATTTTACGCATAAATCACCAATTTAGGGGCAAACCCCGATTTCCAAAATTTAAGAAGCAGGCAAGGCGAAACCCAGCAAGAAAGGGGCCCAAGCGATCACTTGGGACCAAAGAGTCGACCGGTGTGTTATATATAAGTCCTTTTTTCTACATATCTCTCTTCATGACTTAAAGTTGGTTCGGTTCCAGTGACTTACTTCGGTGTTTCTGCTTTGGTCTCAATTCTCAGTCTTTTTGCTCCTTGGTGGCCTTTGGCTTGTGACCAAATGTTTTGGTGGCTCACGATCCTCAAGATTTTTTTGGAAGCCCTTAGACCATTCTGCTTGTAATTAGTTTGGTGGTTCGAAAGCTTAGTAGTGAGGTTGTGAACTTTGTATTTCAGTTGAGATGTTGCTCTTTGTAATTTTTAACCTGTCTCGAGCATTGCTTATGCTCTGTATGCTTAACGAAATATTGCCGTTTAAAAAAAAAAAAAAAAAAAAAAAAAAAAAAAAAAACTCTTCATGACTTTGAGAGATAAGAAACCCTAGTTCATAATTTACCTTTCCCTAGGTATACTTGATACTTAGTAGTAGAGATTTTACCTATTGAGACGTTATTAATTGATTTCACATTGCAATTTCTTTCCATTCATCCAACGGGATTCTTCCTTCGCTAATTGGTGACATGTTGATTTCATATTGTAATTGCTTTTCATTCATGCGATGAGATTCCTCCTTTGCTAATTGGTGACAAATTGGTAACGCGTATCTACTCTATTGCTTTCGGTTGAATCCATTGTTAATTATATATGTGTTCAATGATTGTTTATAAAATTCGAACCCATGTTAAGTTTTGTTATCTTCATCTGAACTGAACTGAACTTAATGCATTTGAATTGAACTGAACTGAATTTAATGCATCTGAATTGAACTTAATGTATCTGAACTAAAATGAACTTATTTGTAATATAAAAAACTATTAGGTGAATTTGAACTGAACCGAACTTATTGCATCTGAACTGAACTTAATGCATCTGAACTGATCTGAACTGAACTTAATGTATATGAACTGAACTGAAAATAATCAATTTTCAGAAGAACATAGCTTTAATTCTATCAAGTTCAAAACACATATGAAGATCATAAGAGTGTAAAATTAATCTAACTTATATTAAGTTCATCTAACAAATGTCATGACCAACTTATATAAAAATCTAATTATCAATAGTTGGATACCTTTTTTGCAATTTACCCGTTACACCTTAGACAATGCTCTAGAAGTATAAACTTCTCTCATACTTCCTCCATTTCATTACAAAGTTTCTAAGGGGACTATTCATCGCGACCTTTGACCACGTATAACTTCTAAATTACATTAGAGAAAAATATAATAAAATTATATTTATGAAATTAAATGGTGTATATTTTCATAATATAATTTTATTATATTTTTCTCTAATGTAATTTAAAAACTATACGTGGTCAAAGGTCGCGCTAAATAGTTCCCTTCAGAACTTTGTAATGAAACGGATGATTATCGTATTGAAACTTGAAAATTGATGCGACAATATATATATATATATATAATATGAAGGCGCTCGATTAGGTTATTAATACTAGCTAGAATTAAATTATTTGATCGATCACACTATATACAATTGATAAATAGTATTACTCGCATCATCATCATCTGTGACATGCAAGGACATACCCACCTGGAGAGCTTTATCTTGACCCCGCTCTGTCTGCCCTTAATAGTGACCCTTCACCTTATCTAAGCTGGTCAAGCTTATTTCTGTTTTCCAAATTCCTAAAATGGGATATCTTCTTAAATGTATAGGAAGAAGTCAAAGGACTAAAACTTAAAAATGGAAACATGTGTTTTTAACATTTTTTTATGATTAAATAAAAGTATAAAACTGATTTGTTATATTTATAAAATAAATGAATATATATACTATTGTAATTGTAGTAGTATATTGTAAAATGTATCTGTTTTTATTGTAATGTAGGAGTTATAATAAGGTGGTTGAATGAAAATGGAGCTGGAAACTGGAAGGAGTTAGGTTATGTTATCTTCGTTTGAACTGAACTGAACATAACTAATCTGAACTAAATTGAATTTATTTGTAATATAAATTATTATTAAGTAAATCTGAATGAGATGAAACTAAACTAAACTTAACTGAATTTATTTGTAGTATAAAATACTATTAATTAATACTGAACTGAACTGAAAAATTAATCGATTTTCAGATGAAAATAACAAAACCTTACATCGATCAAGTGAAAATAATGACAAAAAGTAATGGTATGGAGTATTATTAATTTCACACCGAACCCTTTGTAATTAGTTTATTGTAAATATTAAAAAAGAACAAATAAAATAAAACTATATTGTATTACAGGTGTTCCAATTAATCAATTAACTAAGCGGAATTAGGTGAAGTAATTTGTATCCCCTCAATTTAGAATTGAAGAGTGTTGGCCGAAATCAGAAGCCATGTCCAGCCCATTTAACGCAAATCTGCAAGCCCAGACCATACGTTGTTTCGTCCTTGTTAACATTTCGGTCCAGAAAGTGATTTGATTGCTTTGGACTACGTCCCTTTTTTTAGATTTTTAGATACTAAGGAGGTAACGAGTTCGACATTCACCTTTAATAAAGGTTGTGATCCCTTTATAGATCTCACATTTCTGATAGACGATGTAGACCTCACATTGTATATTAGATGGTGCCGCAGGCCAACATCCAAAGATGATGGAACTAAAGAAGTTGTATAAAACGTCTAAAGCAGTTGTAAAGAACAAGTATTAATAAGAAGGTAGCCGGCTGAGTGTTGTGAAATGGTGCGGTCGGCCTCAAAGTCGACGCGCGGCCTGGTCTGTCTGTCGATCTCTTGAACAAAAGAAACAAAGAAGATTTTATTAGCTAGATGGGTTTAATTAATTGGTTTTCCCTACTAATATTTTTCTTAATTACTACTACTACCTACGTAGTACGTAGTCCAGTTGAATTGAATAAAAAGAGGGAAAACAGGGTCTTGTTTGTTTTAATTTGTTGATCAGAGTAATGAATGAGAGTGATTGATGACCAACCAGACAAACACTATGCACCTGGGTCCGCCACCACACGTACGTCTATTAGTAGTATCTTTTACTTGCACTTACTCCGTCCCGTTAAAAGATTTTCATTTGATTTTGTTGAATTTTTTAGTTTCTATTTAACTCCGAATTAATATTAATTCATATCGAAAAAATAATTTTAGAAATTATCGAAAAATATTGTGAAAGTGCAAATATTGATTTTTCGGTACGATTTAAAATTAATTCGGGATCAAACAGATATTAAAAAAAATCAACAAAATCAAATGAAAAGCTTATACAAGAACGGAGTAAGTAGTTCCTAAGGTCACTTGGAAGAATCTCATTTCGTTTTATTGACTTTTTCGATATCAGTTTGATCTCAAATTAATTATAATTCATTGTAAAAAAAATAATTTTAAAAATAATATTATGAAAATATGCTCCTTATATTTTTATAATATAACTTTTAAAATTATTTTTTACATAATGAATTATGATTAATTTGAGGTGAAATCGAACCTCGAAAAAGTCATCAAAACGAAAACTGAAATGGGGTTCTTATAAGTTATGGGAGTGAGTATACTTGTTCATTCATTCTTAAGCAGACACTAGTAATATTAATTATATCTCTTAAGAAAAAGAAAAAAAAATATACGCACTATTAATTTTGTGTTTACATTCTTGATCCTACTAATATATACTACTAGTAATGCATCTTCTAGAGTGTAAGCTAGCACGACACACCACACCTATGGTCAATGAGTCACTATATACTCAAGTTGTTATTATAATTTGTGAGCGAAGAATGTGTAGTTTGAACAGGAAGCATTAGGTCCCAGTAGAACAAGCAATACATAATATTAGGGGATTTACCATTTATATAATCTATACTCCCTCTCCCTCTGTCCCGCTATAAATTACTCACTTTGACCTTTTCGGTCAACAACTTTTAATTTTGACTCCCAATTAATCTTAAACTATAATGGTAAAATATTTTAAAAAAATTATATTATAAAAATATAGATCCTAAAGTTTCATAATATAATTTTATTAAATATTTTATCATTATAATTTAAGAGTAATCGAGAGTCAAAGTTGAAAGTTGTTGACCGAAAAAGTCAAAGTGGATAATTTATAGCGGGGCAGAGGGAGTACACTACTAAACGATAATATCAAACTAAGCTAGTAAGCTTTAACCGATCAAATTGACAACAACACTCAGTAGATTGTCGATCACTTTCTTAACATGGTATATCTATCGTATGGTAAGTGATGAGAGTAAAATTCAGTCAAGGGCTAGCTACTTCATCATCTCTCAACCTATGGGAGCGTATAGATTGAGTATTTGAACGGTGGAACTCCGGTACCTACAATGAAAGGAGGATTAGAAGGGAGGGGAGGTTGAGATGATCTACCTTACCTCAGTTAATTAGATCGTCTTCAACTCAATGTTATTGGAGAGAATTGGGTTGTATAAGGATAGAGAGCAGTATATTATGTGTGTAGGTGGAATAAATGAGGACATATATATATAGGATACGATAAGGATCCTATCTATGTCACGGGATCCTTTTGCCCGGACAATAGGGTGTGCTCGTCAGTACTAGATTGTGCCCCTGGGCAGACCGGATTCTTGAGTTCAAGTGGGTTCCTATGTTTCGACCCTCCAAGTTCGATCTTGTCCGCTCACGACGTCATACTAGAGACCCCAAGTGAGGGATCACGTTGGAGGGCTAGGCCTCATTTCGAGGATGTCGAATACCCTTCGGGTCAGGATCTTATCTCTGATCCCGGTAAAGGGCCCATTGGTTATTATGATTGCTTCATTCGAGGGATGGGTTCGAAAGGAGATCGTACTGATCACCCTTATCCCCATATCACTAAGTAATAATATAATAGTAATATATACTTGAGCAATTTTTCTATTTAAAATTTTCAAATTTTACCCATTTCTTAACAAAACTCCTGATTACAATTTGTGGATCTATGCATCAGTTCTAGCATTAATTAATATATACTCTGTTTCGCAAACCTTTTTTTCGTCAAAACATGGTTCTTAAAAACCTCCCGTGATCTTGATGACTTAAACAGCAAAAGAATGTTTGATCAGCTAGTAGTACTAATTACGGGTAGAATGGAATGATCATCAGCAGAGCTACTTAAAACCTCGCAATCGACAGAAATAAGCTACCATTAGTTTATAATTAATCATCAACTTTATTTAGTGTTAGACAGTAGATTGATCATTTGTTGACTTGAATTGATCAATGCACATCAAAAGGATCGTTGCGTTGGATCTACTACTACATTACTTAGCAGCTTCTTTCTGTAGCTAGTCTTTGATGAATGATTAGGCTTGAAAATGTTGGACCTTTTCCACGCCTTTTTGACCACCTAAACCTCGCCATATTCTTTCCAAAAAAATCTCTCACCCATGTCGCATTATTGATTATTGTTGCTCTTTTGAGGAAAGAAAAAAATATACATTGCTGTTATGCGATAATAATCGCGCGTTAATTAAACATAACTTACACATTATCCATAACATCACTACCACTCACCTTGATGCAACCACAAATCCACAATGATCCCTCTACTATCTTTAAATTAAGTGTTCCAAGACACTGAACGCAAGAGTAAAGAATAGATATAAACAATTCTAACACGTAAAATTCACGTAAAATTGTAAGAAAAAACTATTAAAATCCACTAATACATAATAAGACAACTATTGAAGAACGAAGTTAAACTTTAAATGCCAAGAGACAAGATAATACATCAATAAAACTTAACTAAACAATTACTTAAATATAACCTAAAGCTCATTGGTGTTCCCTCAGTTTACCACATATTCTGATATTCACATTCACCAATATACCATCTATCACAAGTTATTCATGATACCATATAAATACTACTCGTGTTCCAGTGAGCTTTTACGTTTATTTTGTTAACTTTTTTTTAACTCTGTTTGACTTTTACTGTATTCCGCATCACAATAAAAAAATTATAATGAAATTTTATTATGATTTATGAAAATATAGACACTATATTTTTATAATATCATTTCATTAATTAATTTTTATTATGGTTTAAGATTAATTAGGGGTCAAATCGGACACATAGAAAAAATCAAAAAAACAAATATAAAAAATTGATAGCACTGATGAGTACTTCCTCGCTACTCCTTGATTGATGTTTCGGAACTTTATGCGCCAAGTAATTGTAGTGGGTTTTGGATGTGAATTTTTGATTTTGTAGTGTAATCTCAAAATTCACTGCCAAAATATCAGGTGGCTAATTAGAACAGGTCCAAGCCAACTTGAATGGAAGCATGTGCTATTTCCCCTGGCATCGAAAAGCATAATAAGCATTGATTTGTTAGAGGTAAGTGCTCTACACCCATATTTCATGGTGAATCCCACAGACCCACTACTATAGTGAGCTCTTCGACTTTCATGGAACTAATCTATGTTGATGTCACAATGCACTTCAGTTTTTTTTTTTTTTTTTTTTTTTTTCTTTCCCTTTTTCGGATGCTATCATACTCACACGGCCTATAGGGTTGGTGAGGCTAGCTATAACTAGGAAGTCCCTGTCAATCATCTTTTCACCAAGCTACCCATTACTGGATAATATGCATATCATTCCCAGATTGTCACAGACTCACAGTAAGATTAGCATCTTCAGATTCACCACTAAACCGAATGAGTTCCTCCTCCTCACTGCCAGACTCAACCGATCTTCGCCTAGAGAATCAAATCCAGGCTATAAAGTCCCTTACTACATAGAAAGCTAGGCAATCCCTACACAAGACCCAAACTTAAAACACTGTTCCGATTGTCTCCCCAGGGGTATGCGGGCGCACAGTGCAGGCAGCCTCACCCCTGCATTTCTGGAAAGAGGCCACTAGGTCTCACGTTGTACAGGACAAAAACTCATAGAACTTTTAACGACAAATCTGCACACAATTTGCATACTAAAGAATGTAGTAGGGGACAACAGAATTGCATTGAACAACACTAGTCACTATTCATACAAGAACTGGCATTCCAGTGTTACACTCAAAACTACACTACACTTTATTCCTACAGATTACACAAAAGAAGATAACAAATAAATCAAATGTAATATCATACCTCTTATACAAGTCAAAATTCAAGATTTATTCAGCAAATATCTTCTCGTCTAAAGAACCAGGCAAACCTTTAAGAACATCCCTCAGTGCGTAGAGATGGCTATCACATTTGTGGTCTGAAATTATGTTGTTTGAAAGCAGGATCCTTTGAAGATGTTCGCCAGGTTGCCTCTTCACCAACGTGAAATATTCACGGTGTCTATAATGGCTTTTTGCATCCACATTCCTCTTTAAATAATAAAGAGTCCCAGGAACAAATAAATCCTCAGGTACTCGGCTTTCAGAAGTATTTGGTTCTACAAGTTCTGAACTCATGCTGGAATGATTCGAACTTCGACTAAAAGTTGGAACCATGTCCTCCCTCCTGGGCAGCTCTGTAAGGATTTTACAACGTTTGTAGTTTAGATATCGTACTAGAAACACAAGCAAATCATTTGGAAATTTTAAAAATCAACCCATTACTGCACTTGAAAATTATACTCCCACACAATTCTACAACTTTAATGAACTGAAAGAAAGTATGTCTGCAAGAAGTTTGTTGATCATACCAGCATACTTTTTCTGCCTCGTGAACTTTGCATAGTCAGTAAGTTTTCTAGCTACGTCTTGTACAGATGACACAACTTGCTTTGCATTTGTCACCAGATCAATTACACCTTTCCAATCTTCTCTTTTGAATGCACTATCCCTGCCGAAGCAAATCACAAGTCTATAAAACTCAAGTGTCATCAATCTTTTTTTCAGTCATCTAAAGGTGTTAAAGGACGTGTCATCAACAAAAGTGCATTGCATGTATAGCAAAGGAACATTGCCAAAACAATCAACTGTTTCGGAACTAATTAAAGAATCGCACAAATAAAATATATATTGCTCATTCTTTGAATTGCAGTTCACTCTAAAAAACTTAATTCTTCCACAATTTATTCCTTAACCATCAGGGTTATAAGCAGCTTACAATAAGCAACTGCTTGCTTACCAGTCAGTTTCAACAATCTCGTTCCTCAGTCTTGTGAGTGAAGCAACACTTAGTCGTGGTATTATATCATCCTGCATTAAGAAATAAGCTGACTGATCAACAATAATCTATTACCATAATTTGGAAAGGTTATGGAATCACAAGAAATAAATCAAAATGGAGGCAGAGAAATAACAGGTGGACGGACAATAGCTCTTTCCCCGAGGGTTAAATAGTACTTCAGCATAGGACTGACCTGCATTACCACAGTTGTCACAAAACTGAGGCAACTTTCAGCAACTTCTTTGGAGACACAAGGCGGTGTGCCATATCCGACGGCTGTGACTATATCAGGGCTGAAACCAAGATCCTTAACTGACTTTTCACGGAGCATAATTGCAAGCAAAGAAGCAATTGCTCCTCCAAGAGAATGGCCGACAAACCTTAATCTAAAACCCTGTTAACTAATCAGTCTCACTACACAGAATTAATATACTCAATACAGTCCTATGATAAAGATATGTTATATCATTATGGATGCTTCAGTATGCGCACCTTGTGTTGCTCAAGGCATTTCCTTATGGTATCCATCTCATAAGTAAGAAACCAACGAGCAGCCTCAGCTGTGCCAAAATGAGTCGAATAACCTTCAGATGTGACTTCTTCGTGACTCGAAGAAATGATGTCAGTGATTAGATCATAGGCAGTGTGAGTTCCACGAATACCAAAAATAACAAGTTTCTTGCGCTTGTCAACTCCTATGTAATAACCAGGTCTCAAGACACTTGAATGTTTAATAAACTTGACAATATTGTTTTCGCGGAGCATGCTATGCCTATCAAGAGAAGTGGCATTATCTTTGTAAGCTCCTTTTGCTAACTCTATGTGGTATATAAGATCATGAATCTGAAATAAGAAAAATGCATCAGTTTAATACAAACAATTCTGCTTGTGGCCACAAAGAACACTCTATTTGCCTGTAAGATAATTTAGATTACTAAACACAGACAAGATATAGATAGTTACGATAGGCTCTGATGAGATGCTTTCACCCTTCAATTCCTCCAGAGGATTTGTTGATGCCTGCCTAAGATATATGAGATACAAGCCAACTGTAAGATCACTCAGAGTCCAATCCTTAATTCCAAGCTTACTCTTCTGTATGCTAGCAAATATTTCAGCAAGAGATCGATCTGTAGGTGGTATCTTGTTTCCGTTTCCATCTTCGTTTCCTGTTAGATGAGTTTTAGATAAACATTTGTTTTTTCATCAAGACAAGATAATGGTATAGGATCAACTTGTATCTCGAATATAAACTTCATATCATTCTGTTTTTATCAGGTTCAGGCAAAAACCGAGTTATCGATAAAACACAAAGGATTCCTGAATCCCACGAGGAAGTAAATTCGAAGGGAAAATAATATGCACGAGAAAAACTAACAAACTTCCTAAACACAAAACGGTAACTTACAAACTTATTGAGCACAAAAACTTAGAAAAAATTTCAAACTCATATGCACAGTACAGGGCAATGAAGCCAAGCAGAAGCCATCTAACTGAGCCTATAGCTAGGATAAGCATTAAATCAATTTCAACAACAAATCTTAATCAAGCCAGGGTCAGCCTCCAATAAAAGTTCTTTAGACTGATAACTAAATGTATTACTGAACTCTAATTCCCAAATAATTTAGAACCATGAAGTCCACAGGTCGTTCTTGATACCATTCGGTTCAAGTACTAATTAACAAATAAAATTTACCAATGGGGCAATGGATTGATGTGGACCGCATGCACATCCCAAAGCATTGAATCTTGAAGCTCCAAATTGAAACAATGAAACTAATAAGTTTAACATGCAAATGTCCAAAACCTTCCGGTCAATGGTGACATATATAATGCACAGCCATTCAACCAACATCAACTCAAGGATCAATACATTCTACGACATTGTACATAACTCTAATAGGTAATCTAGCTTGCATAAGACAATTCTAAAAGAAAAACAATTGATTATAGCCTGGGGATGACGTGGAGAAAGGACAAAAAGGCAACTCATCATACATTCCTTAACTACACTTTGTAGTTAACTTGGACATAATTAAAGTACCTTAATATTACTAACTTCTTATCCACACAATCAGTGTTCACAAACTTATGTTAATCGTTATGTCAACTTTTGAAAATTAAAGCTTTTTCCCGTGCAACCATCAAACATATTACTGTCCGATTACTAGCAATTAGTACCAGCACAACTAACTTTCGACTTAGATTAGTAAACATGAAACACTGATCCATTCCACTATATATAAATGGCAAAAGTGAAGCCGGTATCTTTTTTCGGCCTAACAACCTAAACAAAAGACTCAAACTTGAGACATTACTTAACGAACTTGAGCCTCGATGTTAAGAAATACTAGTCCACAATCAAATTACTAGTAAGTAACAAACATGAAAGTAAAAGAAGCAAAGCTAAAAAACACAAAACATCCATCAAATTTCGAGTAAAATGAATCGGAACATAAGAAGAAGGAAAAAGAGCATAAACCTGATGGAACAGCCCACTTGTAAAACTGCAAAGCCGGTTCAAGAGCTTTACCGAGCCAAGCAATTTCCGGTTTCCACTTACTAAGGCCATCATAATTGCTTACACCAGAATCTCTAGCTAACTTGTTATCGTGAGCACTCTTTCCTTTAGACGAATCATCATCATCATCATCTGCCTTGGACCAATGGAACCTCTTGAGAACATTGTAGGCGTGTCTAGTGTAAGTCTCCCCCTTGTCGAATAATCTTAAGCCCCGATTAAAACCTGCAAGATTGAAGCTGATTGAATTACAATAATCTTTTTGGGTGAATTGAACAGTGTGAAAGTGAAGAGGAGAAAACAAGAGACCTGTTCTTGCTGCGATGAGGTGTTTGATGGGCGTCTTCGACATTTATGAATGAGATAATCAAATAATGCACATATTTTCTGGATATTTCGAGTGTTTTTTTAAGAGGATTGAAAAGGAGAAATTTGGGTCGGTTGCTGTTATACGCAGCGGGAGGCGGTTTGAGTGCAACCGAAGATTGGTCCAAATTAGAACACAACACAACACAACAAAGGGAAGCGTGATGTCACTTACTTTTATAGGATGGGAACTGAAAATATATCAACATAGTAAGGGTATTTTGGTCTTTGTGTATCTGCATCTAAATCTAATCCGAATATTCGGTCGGTCTCGGGTTTACACTTTGTCAGACGGAAACGAATCATCTAGCCCAGACTCCAGACTATATGGGCTTTGCCCACTTACCCAGTCCCTTTTGGTTCCTCTGCTTTTTTAAGAAGCCTCTCAATTGTGATTTATTAGTAAAACAAAAACTATGATACCGATCCGTTTTTTTTTATTCTATACGTTTATATTTTTATTGGAGTTTTAGGAGGCTTATATAATGAGTGTAGTGTGTTGGTTTAGTGGCAGCCCCACAATAAAGTTGCGAGATAAAGATTTGCCAAAAATAAAAACGTATAGAATCCAAAGAAACGGACAAAAATGGAATACGTATAGAATCCAAAAAAACAGATGGATAATAGTTAAAAATTGTACTACTATGATTTTCACAAAGACATACTCTTAATATTAAATATTAAATGAAAAATAAAAAAAGTGATAGAGTATCAAAACCGTACATTATACTTTGTTAGGTATATCAATATGTCTGGCCCAAGCTAACCAAGAGGTTGATCTGGTTCATTGTGTTATATCAATCATATCAATCGATGACGAAGACAAAATTCATTCATTCTACGTATCCATGGCAAGCTTTCTATGGGTTACCCGGCGAATGATAATTTTTTATTGGGACGAATAGCCTACATCTTTTTCTAGTGTGAATGACTAAAATGACTAAGATGTTTTACAAGTTTAATTACCGTGTATAGGTTTGATTATGTGTAATTTATGAAAGAGTGTTTGTGAGAAAACACCTCCGCAGAAACATTGAATACATAAAGCAGGATGGCTAAAATGACACACCCTGAAGTACATGAACTCAAATCCTCATCCAGACTCAGTCCTTGTGTTCTTAATTATTTTTCATTCCCTCTGAAAACAATGAATGAAAAATGACCAACTCAACCCTGCCAATCCAACTTCACAGATGGCTCAACATTATTAAAACAAGGACATGATTTTCAAGGGCACGATTGACACAAATGGATCATCATAACACAACTGAAATAGTTGCAATGAGACAAAACTTCCCTTGCCTAAACAACTATATATAACTAATCCAGTACTACAACCTCACTCCATTTATACAATTCAATGCATCAACAGGAGGCAGGACATGCCGCTTCGAAAAGAAGAAAAAAAAAAACAGGAGGCAGGACATGCTGACACGCTATGGCACCACCACGGCCTGATAATAGATACCCACAAACTTCAACATGAAGTTATGAACATATTCGTAACTTTTGTCTATCACAAAGAACAACAGTGTTGCCAACACACACACACACAGGGCACAAGTATTATTACTGTCTATTAAAGTATCTCTGTACAGGATAAAAATTAAACAAAAACTTTTCTCTAAATGGTTTCCAAATAACTATTGTGGTAAAACAAACTTGATCTTTCAACGATCTTGCCACAAAAATATGAACAAAACCATGCAGTTTGTTCAAGGATATGCAGTTTCCAACAATAAATGGTATCCTGACATAAACATAACATGGTGCAACTGTAAGAAATCTCACAGTTTCTCAAACTAAAACAATAGAACTTAATTCTGCATATTCATACATCTCTCAATTCAAACTTACTACACTATTCAAGGCCTTATAGAATGATTCCCTACTATGCAAAAGATTTACGCCCGTTCAGATATTGAAGTCATCCATGTTCTAGCTAGGCAACTACTCGAAGATATCTGCAATCATTAACCATAATTTCCCGTTTCAAAAAAATTAACCATAATTTCACTGATATATGTCTGCCTGAGGATATCACATGAGTATGTAAAATATACTGAAATTCTAGTATTTGTTTTCTATCTTTAATAAAAACTAAGAAGATAAACATAGTACAACGACCAAAAAAAAAAAAAAAAAAAGAGGCTAAAGTGAAACCTTTAATATGCCCTCCATGTGCATGCGTGCTGAATAATGTTGTTGTACGTTTCAGTAACACTCTGAGTGGATTCATGTTGTATATTGCTCAGATGGTACGGGCAAGAAATGAAATGAAAACGCAATGGTATCCATAGCATGCATATCTTGAGCATGAACTATAGAAATCTTAAGTTCTTCTGACCCACCAAGAAAAACATGTGATTGCTTAAGATGCAAATTCACCATAGGTGCATGCTGTTCTGATTCTATCACTGTATAGCATCAACCTATCAGCTAGTATCTGATAGGACCATTCAAGCTCCCGGAAGCAAACTGCCGAACAATTGGATTCGTAGATGAGCAGAACTCATGAGTCATTCCTTGCCAAACAACTTTGCCTTCATACAAAAACAACAACCTATCAACGGCTCTTTTGATTGTGCTGTGTTGATGAGTCACAACTACATAGGACGCAATGTTCCCAGGCTCACCAAGTGCATCCTCACCTTTCATATGAACAGAACGAATGAGATCTTCAACAACAGTGGACGCAATTGGATCTAGACCAGCCGTTGGCTCGTCATAAAGGAGCACCTCCGGTTCAACTGAATCCTTTGTTGTATCAAAAATTATAGAACGAGCCAGTGCAACTCTCTTCTTCATACCCCCAGACAATTCAGAAGGCATTCGGTTCTCAACGTCCTTCAATCCAACAGCTGCGAGAGTATCCGTCACCAGCTCCGCTATCTGATCCTCTGGCATAGTGGAGTTCTCATACAACAAAAACCCAACATTTTCACGAACAGTCAAAGAATCAAAAAGTGCTGCACTCTGAAACACCAAGCCAATTCTAAGACCAGAGATTTCATCATCACTGATCAAACCATCCCGCCTCCTACCCCGGATGAAAACTTCACCCTTATCCGGAGACAGAAGCCCCGCAATGATCTTCAATATCGTCGACTTACCAGTTCCAGACGGCCCAATAATCCCAAGAGCTTCTCCATGCCTAATCTTGAAGCTCACACCTCTTAAGATGTGCTTTTCCCCAAAAGACTTATACACATCTCTACATTCGATGAGCACATCCGACTCATCATCACATGTATCATTAGTGGGACTCAATTTGCGTATTCCTTGGCCACCGTTAAATTTAGCAGACATAACATCATGAGGTGACCCAACACATAAACAAGAAACCCCTTTCTTTCTTGCTGCTACATTTCTATCATCAAAGGAAAATGTGGAAAAAGACCGCAATGAATCAGATGGCCTGCTACTACTACTCCTAGAGTTACTGTTACAGCATACACTTTGAGGTGTATATGCTATTGACACCATGGAAGAAACCATGCCGCCTTTATTCTATCGCTGCTGCAACCGAACAAACATAATAAAAAGTTAAAAACATATATATAAATGCTCTTCTTAGATCTAATATGAACATATATGATTCCTCCTCACAAAGAAATGAATTGGTTCATAAAACCAGAAAAGGGATGTGCTCAATCGTTTGTTGGCGAATTGGAGAGAATCTATGCGGAGAAATTAGTTCTATTTCAAATTCATCTACACAACAATAGAGTCGGTCATACATAAGAAGAAGAAGATGAAGAAACAATCTAAGAAACTGGAAAATGAAGGAATTACTAAATGTCTTACCATGTAAATCAATCTGCTGAAAATTTTGATTTCTGGAAAAGCTTGTCTCGATTCTCGTCGTGATTGGTAGAAGGATTATTGCACTTGACGTGAGGATTTCAACTTTATTATTCGCTGAGAGAGAATTGGGGGTTAGGGTTTGAAGGATCTGGTAAATGCTGGATCCCCCTGAGTCAGCTTCTGCTAATTTCTTGACTCTCTTGGCAGCTAGCTTACCTTATGGCAACCACAGTAATTTCAAATGAATAATTTTCAGATGAGATTAAAATCTAAATTTCGGTATATGTTATATAAATAAATTCAACATTAAAAACTAATTAAAAAAGAAAAAAAATTATATCTTCTCGATAATCAAAGTACGTACTATACATGTTACTTGCTTCTCGATAAGATATATTTACATTTTGTTATTTCTGAATTACTCGAATCAATTTATCTTCACAAAATTTTGCATATAAATTCATTGTGTGGGTGATAAAAGCATGGTAAAAAGAAGACAGAAAAAATTATTTTGCTAAAGAAATAGATTTTCAAAATATCAGTTTAGTAAACACAGATTCTATTAACATCCCATCTTACATTCTAATTTTGCATATACTTGTTATTCTAAGTACATGTTTTAAATTAAAATTTTCAATCTTATAGAACCATCTGAAAGTATGGGTAAGCTAGTAAGTATCAAGTTGTTGAAATCCAAGGGATTTTTAGTTTAGGACTAAGATGTAAATAGCAATTTTCAACAATTAACCTTTTAATGGGCTAAACCGGCTAAACACATTCCAGTCACTCTTACAAATCAAATTGATTGGAGTAGGTTATTATCAAGTATCAACAAAATCAACCTGAGGAGGCAAGATTGGCGCGAACGGAAGTGACATACAGTATTAGGCCAATCGCCAATACATTTATAGCTCAAATACAAACGAATATCCTCGATATGAAAAAAGTTTAAACCAACAATATGCCAATAAAATCCTTCCACTTTCACACAAAAGCACGTATTACAACAAAAAGAGGAAACGAAGTATCACACTCACACACAATATAGGGACACCAAAAAGCTCATCTCCAATTCAGGCTACACTCTACAATTTACAATGCTACAGAATATACTGAGGAGACATTTACTAGAAATTGAACATAAAGACCAATAAAGGAAACCATATGCATTGCAAAGAAGTTTCCGGCAGTTTCATTCCAACACAAACACAGCTGCATCAGTCAGATTTCGAAGGAATACTACAGGATCTGAGCCCGAGTCGCTGCCAAGAGAAAATTATGCACTCATAACTCCAGATATTTCAGGTTGCAAAAGCTGCATCAATGACCATAAAACATCCATCCTGTGCATGCTTCGATTGTTCTGTCCCTGAGAAACAAATGTATTCTGAGAGTAAGACTAAAGTAGCAGCATGTATATCAATCTAGCGAAAAACAGCTAAAGAATACACCATTGGTGGTGAAAACACTGAGAAAGGTCCTCAGTTCTAGGTCCAGAACTCAAATCAGTATTAGTGTACACCATATACTAGGCTCTGCCTCCAATACATAATTCTTCAACGTTTAGACATCAACTCTAGACTAAGACTGGTATGAAATTTATTATGTTCAGTATCAGTGTCTTCTATTGATCATCTCAGCACCACAGCGGTATTTACTTCCACTAGCATATGACATAGGAACCTGTTCTTAAGGTCCAAATTATTATCCACGAAGCGGGAACAGAAAGGAAACAATGCTTTATAGTCTAAATTAATGAACATGCAAGAGTAGTTATAACCTAAACAAGGATGAAGTTTCAACATCCAATATCATCATCTATTCAAAGAAACACAGAAAAGCTAAAACATTGTTCTCATATTATTCGTTGATGACTGTCCTCATTTTAGTGTATTAGTATTAACTATTATTCTATCCATCTGCTTATTCTTATCCATAACATTTCATTAAAGAAACATTTTTAACACTAGCCAAATAAGATCAACAGAAACCAGTCAGCAACTTGCGGGTGGAAGTACAGCTGTACAGCAGGCGGTTTTAACCAGCCTGCTTTAAGCACTGTACAGACATATAGGTACTGATATACTGTAACCTTTAAAGAAATTTCTAGGCGAAAGGGAGTTGTACCTCCACAACAAAGCACATCCAGGTTTTATCACCATAGGGTTCTGACACACCTTTCAGGATTGTTAGACCCAAGCTTCTAATGGTTTCTGCTACATCAAGAAACCGGTTGCCTTCTTCACAAAGCATCTGATCAAATAAAAGAGTAGTTACACAGTTAATTAAGAAGTATGTTGATCTGTGTCAAATACAGTCAATCTTGCTCAAGTTCGCCACCTCTTGAAACTAAGATTTTATCACGCATTGATATACAACGATTTTATTTCATTACTGTAAAGTGAAAACCCGATAGCTAAGTTTCTCGTCTTACACAAACTCAATGGATAATGTTGTAAAGCATCATTACCTCAACCAGCATTTGCCCATTCATATTTAGATTCTCCACTATAATCGGGCAAACTTTGGCATTCGTACCAACTTCCACGGCCCAGCTTGAACCCTGCTCACGACAGGAAAATCTTCTCATGCCAGTTTCCTTGTCAAGTAACTGCAAAACCACATATCTTTCTTCATTAAAGACATAACTCTGAAATATTTTCTTGTCACAATCGCAAAACCGTGTTGATCCTGACAATTTTCCTACAGTATGAACTATTTTACTGACTGTAATAATCTCCATGAACCAAACTTACATATTAATGCTCTTAAAGAACAAAAGACATTCACTATTATTGAGTAAATTATTGAGTAAATTCTTTAATTTTGACTGAGATGACTTCATTATTTGAACACCTTGAAGTAAAAAACAATACTGATTCTTTACATGTTCGTTCCCAGATCAAAAAAGAAAGAAAAAAGAAAATTGACTAGAGGCACTGCCTAGAAAACTAAATGATCATTAACCTGAATCTACCTTTAGCCCAATAAGTCAAAACAGCAGTTGATTTTAAAAATCTCACTTTCTCAGTGTCTCCCCTCATTCACCATTCCAGCCTCCATTCATCTTCGTCGCCATCCTTCCCCAAGTGCCTCCAGAGAGGGTCGGGCATGCGAAACCTTTACCCTGTAATAACTGAGAAGTGGTTTCCGATTGACCCATAACCGAAATTGGGTTTACCGTCTTCCACTTGGGAAAAACGGGATTACCCAATTGACCCAAAAAGAAATGAAGCAAATGGGGTTTTAAGAGCCATTTTTATTTAGTCCATTATATCTAAAAGCCAGAAGAACAAATGAATGTTTGGCTCAATTAGAAATGGACAATCACCTGGCCTCTATTCGCTCCCCGATTTTTCAAATCTAGGTATATTCTCTGGCCGAGTTTGACCTCCCAAACAGCATCACTCACCAACTCAAATCAATGCTAACAGCGCCTACAATCAATCAATTGGAACATGTTGCTGAATGGATTTGACAGTAAAGATTCTCTATCTACTAGAGAATTCACGATTATCACCTGGCTCCCAGATTAAATGTTCGCTGGTAAGAAGCACCTTGGGTGACACCATCGTAATCAACTGAACATTAATCGTGGACCCCAAGGAAAATGCGAATTCTCTAGGAGATAGCGAATCTCTGCGTTTAATACAGATCCAGTTCAGCAGCACGTTCTGTATTGCTTAGAGGGGCTGCTAGCATTGATTTTCGTTGGTGAGTTATGCTGTTTGACCTCCCAAATAGCATCACTCACCAACTGAAATCAATGCTAACAGCACCTACAATCAATTGGAACAAGTTGCTGAATGGATTTGACGGTAAAGATTCTCTATCTACTAGAGGATTCACGATTACCCTCCGGCTCCCAGATTAAATGCTGGCTGGTAAGAAGCGCCTTGGGCGACACCATCGTAATCAACTGAGCATTAATCGCAGACCCCAAGGAAAACGCAAATTCTCTAGGAGATAGCGGATCTCTGCGTTTAATACAGATCCATTTCAGCAGCACGTTCTGGATTGCTTAGAGGGGCTGCTAGCATTGATTTTCCTTGGTGAGTGATGCTGTTTGGGAGGTCAAACAGCATAACTCACCAACTCAAATCAATGCTAACAGCGCATACAATCAATTGGAACAAGTTGCTGAATGGATTTGACAGAAAAGATTCTCTATCTACTAGAGGATTCACGATTACCCTCCGGCTCCCAGATTAAATGCTGGCTGGTAAGAAGCGCCTTGGGCGACACCATCGTAATCAACTGAGCAATAATCGCAGGCCCCAAGGAAAACACGAATTCTCTAGGAGATAGCGGATCTCTGCGTTTAATACAGATCCAGTTCAGCAGCATGTTCTGGATTTCTTAGAGGGGCTGCTAGCATTGATTTTCGTTGGTGAGTTATGCTGTTTGGGAAGTTAGGCTCGGCCATTTTGGGGGCTGTTAGAGTAGAAGATAAATTCTGAGAGAGAGAGAGTAGAGGAGACTGGAAAATCCAGCGAGCATACAGAGGCTAAGCTGGTGAGTGAGGGGAGAGATAAAGAAAGGGAGAGATTATATAGTGCGTGAGAAGTATCAAAAATCAACTGCTGGTTTTGACTTACTGAGATAAAATAGAATTAGGTTTATGACCATTTAATTTCCTATGTAATATTTTAGGAACTAGAAAAGCAATTTTTTTTCTTTTTCTATACGGTGATATTTTCAGAACCAAACAAATAGAGATATTTTGAAAATTCACTGAGATTATTACCTTTGATGCGGAGCATTTGAGCAACTTCTCAGCATGCTTGGTAATGCTTTGAGAAAAGAGCATGTGCTTAATTGTTCGCTCAAGCAGTGAATCAATGCTGCACTGTGTCAAACAGAAATTTCAGCACATAAAGCAAGGGAGGGAGTGGAATTACCCATCAACATAACAAAAAAGGGTTGGAAAGATCACCTTCGATCCATTGGGCACAAGTTCGCGCAATTCCTTAATACGATCTTGGATCAATTGCCTGTCCCTTGGTCTCGGTCTGCTACTTTCACCAGGTCTGGCCCTCTTTTTGTTCATCTTGACTGTTTCCCGGGTCTTCTCCAAACGTTCACTTCCTCTACTAGAACTGGGTGATGAAAAACCATTCAGTGACTCCATGCCACAAGTTACAGAGTTAAAACTACTTGATGTTTCCCTGTCAAATGAATAGCCAGCTGAACTAATGGTATCCAAACTTATGCACGGAGTCTTTTCAGCCGTCTGGAGAGATTCACCCATGTCATATCTCATAGTATTTCTCTCACCCCCCTTCTGACTAATTTTGGCCACCACAGCATCCAGAAGGTGTGTGTCTGAGCTATCCATCAGCAAACTGCTACTTGCCATTCCCTCGGAAATGTCAATAGCCATATCGGAACTGGATCTTTCTGCTTCCCAAACACATTCAAACTGTTTCTGGAATGAAGCTCCCAATGCTTCATACAGTTCATAGCCAGCATGAACACTGAAAGGTGATATTTGTTTTCCAATACAGTTAGACTTAATTTGCAGCTCTGTGTCCTTACAACCTTGCAATTGCAAATCTGGTATTTCAAGATTCTGAAATTCACATTGATCCTGGAAAACTGGAGGCACAATATTTTCTAAAGGAAGACCAGATATCTGAGACCCATCAATTTGTATATTCACATTTTCAACAGACTGCATATTCTTAATTTGTGGTCTCTTTTCTAAGTTTGTGGGAACATTCGTCCCTCCATACTCAGCGTCAGTGTGAGATTTCACCACTTCTTGTTCCCGCCTTGAAAGAATAGTTTTAGAACTTGAAGGAAGAGAAACTTCATTGCCCAGCATCGAGTAATCAGCTGTTTCATGCATCTTCATTTCAATTATTTTATTTGTGATATCCCCAGGGTGCGCGGAAGCATGAGAGTAAGTACTAGATTTTGCAAACGTAGAAATCAATTGAGACGACAAATTCATCTCATCTTCATCAAAACCAACTGAATCTGAAAAAATTGTCCCTGTATCTGACTGGTTAACCGTACAACTAGATTAGAGATTGAGATCTAAAAAATAAATAAATAAAATAAAAAGCTTCTGCACCTTCTCAAGCACACAAACTATGTCTTAAAGGAGGAAGTGGAGAGAGATAATATAAAGAGACAGATATAGATAGTTTATTACCAGACAAGAATATTCAGCACAACTTTGCACTGAACTGGGAATACCACCAGCTAAAGAACTCAATTCAGAGAAAACATTGCTGACATGATCAACCAGCTTCAAATCCTCAGCAATCTAAAATAATAAAATGTTTAGATTATTATTAGATAATAAGCAAACATAAGCTAGTACAGCGCCACAGCGGGCATATGAGATGGCTACTTTACGCAACTGTTGTTGAAGTTAAGCATTTTGTGTGATGTCTGATCATATTCCATCAGCACATCACGATATACAAGTCCTAGTTTCTCGGCAGTAGCATAACAAACTTCATAAATTTTCATTAATTGGTTCAGTGGTGACTATGAAGCTGATAGTTAAATGGCAGGTATACTTATGGCACAACTTATAATCTGTCAACCCCATCCTAGTGGCTATGAACCTCGGTACACTACCCATCAGAATAGTTGACCAATGAAGCTACTTCATTCCATACTTGACAGACAGCTATCATGTGGCATGCTTGACATGTGCTAAGATTATATACAGGGTGTCATTAGCAGAACAAAGAAAGTAAATGAACAAACAGAACAGATAAAACATACTTTATGCAAAGAGCCTAGTTGCACAACTCCATATGGAATGACAGGCATGACAGCAATAGTCTGCATCAGAAGAAAGTTTTTTGTTAATAATGTCGCCAAAGAACATCCAAACCCAGGCATGTAGTCAAACATAGTTATTGAAACTCCTTCAGCATGTTACACTGGGAAAACAAAAAATATAACTGTAAGGCAGCTAAAATTTAGCAGCAGCAAACAATAGGTTCTGCCTCAAGCTATCCGCATAAATCACAGGAGCACAGTACAAACTTATCGTACAAGAGACTAGAGTGATAAAAGATTATAAAGAATTTTAATAGTAGTAATTAAAATAAAATACAATAACAATAATAATGATAAAATGAAATGAAATAAAACAACAACAACAACAATAATAATAATAATAAAACAACCGATGAGCCTCATTTCCTTATCGTATCTGCAGAGCTACAAACAAACAAAAGCTAATATGGACTTGCATATAATTCAAGACAACAAAATATTGATTGACTTCTTAATTCCAGTACACAGTTACAGATGCTGAGCTTAGGCCTGATTTGCTTACTGTTGAGCTAACAAAAATCACGAACATGTATCTTTAATCAATTTATACAGGCTGCACAAAGTTCAAACTCAGGATTCCAACCAAATGAGCTTGCAAAAACCAAACAATTGGTACTCTCCGTATGGCTCTGGCACAAGCAGAATCAACATTGCAGCCAGAATCATTGCTATCTTGTGTTTTTAGGGTTGAGTAGGGAGAGATTATGGAAATTTGAAATGCTGAAGACTTTCTTTATCCTATTTCAAGTAAGTCGTTTGTTCATGGAATCATGGTCATATAGAGTTCTATGGCAAAAAAGTAACTGCATAATAATAAAGACGAATTGAATAACATGTTAACCTTAATTCCAGCAGAAAACTGATTTTTCCAACCACCAGCAATCTGCAAAGCACAAACTATTCAAATTAGAAGCTTAGGGTGAGAACATCCTAGTCGAAAAACAAGACAAAGATCTCTACCAAAGTTTATTGTTCCTTCCATTTTCCAGATGCAACTACAAATGCCGACTTATCTATCTGGAAAGAGCAATTATCATCATACTACAGATCCTCAGTCCAAACAAGCATTACATATACATGGAGCCTTAATGCTAATTCTAATTGCTAATAAACAAAAGATCAATACAGAGAGCATTCAGGATCCATATACTTCCCAAAATAACAATAGGAGATTCTTCTTGAGCAATGAAAATTTGCTTGGACAAAATACTGCTGGGACAGGAAAAGGATCTAATTTTCTTAATATTATTGGAACACGAAAAAATCCATCAAAGAACCAAAAGACTACCACAGCATGATTGGATGCTGGGGAATGGAATTCTTAGGCTACTATAGAGGAGACATAAAAAACTAACTACAGTCCACTAGGTGAGTTTCCTAAGTTCGTAAGCATGTAGCAAGTGTTAAGAGTGGCA
This sequence comes from Plantago ovata, assembly GCA_028274465.1. Taxonomy (NCBI): domain Eukaryota; kingdom Viridiplantae; phylum Streptophyta; class Magnoliopsida; order Lamiales; family Plantaginaceae; genus Plantago; species Plantago ovata. The sequence continues at coordinate 8,475,886 of CM051457.1, read as the reverse complement.
TAATCCATGTATAACACATAAAACTAGCTATAACTGTTATATGATGTCACAATTAAGAATGAAATTTTGGATGCGTGATACACTCATATTGTGACTCTAACGCCATATATGGCAGGCCATGCAAATTTAGCACCATAGTTAAGTTTGGAACCTCAGATGTAGAGGATGTGTAAGAAATATCCATATCTGAAAATATCCATGAGTGCTTCCCCGTAACTGCAACCTGGCCAACAACCCTGTCCAGCCCAAAAAAAAAAAAAAATAGAAACATGAAATAATTACCTGCGTCAACGTATGTACTGTGTGTGTGTGCGCGCGCGCGAGCGAGTGTGCAAGTATATACTACGTAAACAAATAGTAAACATGTTCAATACATAGATGTGTGTGTGCACGCACGCGCATATGCATGTCTTCTAATCCTAAAAGAAAGAAATCACGAAAAGCTTATGCATGCGAACAGTGGCGAATCCAGAAGCAATTTTCAGGGGGGGGTCAAAATGTAAAACTGTTTTAAGGGGGTCAAAATGCAAAATTTGGCAAAAAAAAAAATTAATATAAATCCCAAATTTCAGGGGGGTCCAGTGGTCACTGGACCCCCAGTGGCTCTGCCACTGCGTGCGAATATAGCCATATGTACAACGGGCTTGAGTGCGTGCATGATGTGCATCTATATATTATGCATCTCAGAAATTAAATTATCAATATGAATATGCATATGCTAAAGCATACTCCATAGAATGAAACATTTTGTTTCAGCAACAGGTTTCAGTCATACAATGGCTTCACAAGCCCCACACATAAGGGGTTATACTTTTATTAGAAATATAAACAAGGAAACAAGACTAAACAAATAGAAGTGCAATGCAAGAATTGTTTTACTTCTACGACATTATTGTCTCTAAAATCACTAATATGTTAGTATCATAGTTTCATACCCTTCTCCAAGAGAATATACTTCGTACGACAACTTTGCTACTGCTAAAGCAAGAGGATCTTGTTGATAGGGACTGTCATCCAAGACAGCTCCTGATCCACTGAAATACTTCTTATCAGGGTACCGGTGGCAATCGTAATAGGCATCCTCACACGTAAACATCCTGCAAAACCCATAAAGAAGCTTAGGGTGAGAACATCCTAGTCGAAAAACAAGACAAAGATCTCTACCAAAGTTTATTGTTCCTTCCATTTTCCAGATGCAACTACAAATGCCGACTTATCTATCTGGAAAGAGCAATTATCATCATACTACAGATCCTCAGTCCAAACAAGCATTACATATACATGGAGCCTTAATGCTAATTCTGATTGCTAATAAACAAAAGATCAATACAGAGAGCATTCAGGATCCATATACTTCCCAAAATAACAATAGGAGATTCTTCTTGAGCAATGAAAATTTGCTTGGACAAAATACTGCGGGGACAGGAAAAGGATCTAATTTTCTTAATATTATTGAAACACGAAAAAATCCATCAAAGAACCAAAAGACTACCACAGCATGATTGGATGCTGGGGAATGGAATTCTTAGGCTACTATAGAGGAGACATAAAAAACTAACTACAGTCCACTAGGTGAGTTTCCTAAGTTCGTAAGCATGTAGCAAGTGTTAAGAGTGGCATAAAGAATTTAGGAAGTTTCTGCTAGGAAAAACAAAAACATTGACCAATTCACACAATATTATAATCGTTGTGATTCTCAAGGAAGCCAATAAATATACTTGACAGTGACACCAACTGCAACCACATATTATCGTTGTAATAACCACAAAGCATATGCTTATTCTATTAAATTGTAGTCTAGCGGGTTTATTTATCTTATTTAGTCAAAATGCAACCACATACATAAAACTCTCAAAATCATACAACTGGATTAGGAGATACTAATAGTGCAGTCGAACAAAAAAAAACTCATTACGGGTTAACTTTAGGTCTTTATTCTACTACACTAAGTTTCTCAGGCAAATATGTACTGGCATTCAGCATTTAGAGTGATATGTAAACTTTCTATAATTTTCTGAAAAGCTCCGTCTTTATTCTACTACACTAAGTTTCTCAGGCAAATATGTACTGGCATTCAGCATTTAGAGTGATATGTAAACTTTCTATAATTTTCTGAAAAGCTCCACCTAACAGTTCCATGTCAACATTTGATAAACTAATTTATGCATTTCATTTATTAATTATTATGATATCAACGAGAAACGCAGCTGAGTTTAACTCCAAACAACAGCACGGCTACATAAGTGTGCATGGACAATCAGTCTTCAATAAACTCTACAAAAATGTAACTAGTACACAATCCAAAATCTCAAAAAGCAGGTAACTAGAGGGACTCACATCTTTGCACGATGCTTGAGCTTCCAGAAAACAGCATATTTCCAACCAGTGTTGAAACAAAGACTCCTCAACACTTGTTGCAATTGGCTCCCCATCTTTACTTTTCCAGTTTACACAATCCTAAATCCCTCCCAATCCAATTCTAAACGAAAGAAACCCAATGAATTCCCTACACTCTTTCCCCGATGTTTAGTACACAATCTCAAACCCTAGCTTCCCCTGTACGATCCTCTTCCGGCTTGTTTCCTTCGCAACCCTCTCTTTATCGGAGGTCCCACAGTTGGCAACAACATTCTATCATCCTCCCACATTTTCCTCCCCTACTACCACACACACTCGGTACAAACAAAAAAAATAAAAAAAAACACCTATAACACCAGCTAAACTAAAATCTCCCAAAAATTAACTTACAGAAACACCATCAGAAGACATAACACTACAATCCCCAACCAAATTCACATCAATCAAGCAACAATCCATGATCTACTCCTTCAATCTCAGTAAATCACTCAAAACAAGCATACAAGACACACCACCTCCAATTCATTCAGCAACAACAACTTCCTGTCTCTACCTTATATCAAATGACACTGAACAATCCATTTAAACTATCTTAAACACTATATTCCGTCAAATCCAGCTCCAAAACGAGTAAAAAAAAGCACATTAAAAATTCGTAATCGAAACTGTAGAGCTTCTGTTACTAAACTCTAACTCTAACAGTAAACTTTCTCCGAAGAGTACCTTCGGCGCTGGGTGTAGGAATGCTGGCAAAAGATTACTACCTTTGCGGCCATTAGTGGTTTCACAGGCTGTAAGCGGTGCTTTATAAAGTGTTGTTGGAGAGGAGAAAAGGCAGTAGATACGCTGTATTTGTGGGGGATTGAAGGTTTGTTTTCCATCTTTTTCAAATTGGAATCGTTCCAGTTTTATATAGGAGGAAAAGTGAAAACAAAAGGGTAGAAGAAACATTTGGAGTGATGATTGCAGCTTTTGTCGAATGGTACAACGCACTTACAGTGACACGTTCTATTCTACGACTGGTAGTACGCAGAGCGCACTAGCTTTTTTATTTCCCCGTTTTTACTTTTCGCCGCATTAATGTGTAATGTCTTTTGTACCCATTGTCATTATTTCCTTTGCCAAAGGAATGAAAGTATTCGGAGTGTTTTTAGTAGCTTCAACTTAAAATAATTGGCTTAATTTAGGGATAAGTTGGTAAAGTTGACTTATTACATAATTTGATGGGTGTTTGCAAAAAAGATTTTAAAAGTTAGATAAGTTGTAGAAGTATTGTTTGCAAATCTAACTTTTTGGACAAAAACAACTAAAATCCAGCTTAATTTAAGGAGAAGCTGCTGAAGGAGGTACAACCCAGCTTCTCCAACTTCAACTTATCCAGCTTAATTTAAGAGAATTAAGCAGCTTATAAGTTGTTGCAAACACTCAAAAAGTTGTTTCTGCTTAAAATAAGTGATAAGTTAAGTTGTTGCAAACACCTACTTTATAGTTTTGTAGTCTGTAGTTTACCTCAAAATTAATTAAGGGAGTGATAATTGGAGTGTTTGATAATAGTATTAGTGTGGGAGCAATCTCTGAATTGAAGGTAATTTGGGTGCATTGACTTGGAGAGAGAGTTGGTACGCTGGAGATGTAGAGTGTGAGTAATGACTTTGATATTTTCCAAAGAAATGAGAGAGTACCATGTACCTCAAAATTAAGGGAGTGATAATTTGAATGTGTGGCACTAGATTTAGTCATGTTTGATTAATATTATTGTGGGAGTAATCTCTCTAAATTGAAGGTAATTTGGTAGCATTGACTTGTTGGAGTTATACGCAAGAGATGTAGAGTTCGAGTAATGATATTTATAAATTCTCCTTTAAACGGAGTTGTCATTTAATCAATGGTGTTATGTTTTCTTTAATGGATAAGAGTTCCAAAATTGGAAGCTCGCAATGGAGGAGAGATCAAGTTTGAGCTTTGGTGGTGCTCAATCAAGCTATGGTTTCTGTAGAGTAGAGTTCAAGCACTGACAACGTCAATTTTCTTTAAGTAAAGTTGTGATTTATTATATTGTCAATTTTTTTATTTTACTAGTACAATACAAGATATTGTAATTAGGATGCTATCACCCTAACATAACATAAAGAAGGGAAAAGTTGAAAGGAAATTGGCTTGGAATTATCGTTAAGGTCAAATTGAATCGATATCGATTGAATTGTAATGAGTCGAGTTGGTTTTGATGACGTTGGTCAATTGATGGGGTGGAATGTTTGAAGGAACCGTTTGCTCTGGTTCATTCATACCACAATAACTTAAAACCATTAAAAACATTGAGGGGTTATCAAGAAAGTTCCAATTTGAAAAGATGGACCACAAACGGAGTTTTATGGTTGGAAAAAAAAGTTGTGGCCGTTCTATATACCATAGCTATGTGCCAATGGAGCAGCTATTTGTGGATAGTAACATGACCAAACTATGAGCCTAATGTCATTGTTTTTATAACGCAGGAACTTGGATTTTAGGTACATCAAGCTATCTTGTATGGTAGTCAATGTTTTTTTTTCTTCATCCGAAAAGATTAAACTAAATTGAATTTAATAACTATGATTATAATTGAATTATTTTTTCTAAATTAAACTAAGTTCTTGTTCGAGCAAAGAATTGAACTTATGTATTTTGCCCAATGAATACTACATCATTGGTGTTTTCTCGTGTATACTAATTTTATTTTATTTTTGAAACGGTTAAAATATTTATTAAATATCAACATATAGTTCGTACAAGAAGGTATATAAGGAATGCACATCGAAAATAGCACCAAGACCTACACAACTTAGTGTATACTAATTAAAAACTTAATTTATAGGGCCTACATATTATTAAGAAGAATAAAGTCTTCAAAATAACCAATTTCTTCTAATTTCTTCTTCAACCTTGGAGTTGGAACTTCATATGTAACTCTACATCCACTAGTGGGCCTGACCTGCGTGGTTACTCCTTTACTGCTACATGGGATGATATATAGACCCCACAGAGTCACATACCAAAACACGTATTACCGATTATGCAATTACTTTAAAAATTTTGTCATGTCTCATAATGTTTTCAATGACTTTTTTCATTTGTTAGCAACTACAATATGCAATTACTTCATTTTCTCATGGGTCCAAAAGGTATGCGATAGTTGAAATTTCTAGTGTATTTGTATCTCTTTTTTTCTTTTTACTCTATGTATCCACTTAATATTCTCGTACTTGCATCAACATTAGTTTCGTATTAATTAATATTTGTGATTCATTACTTTAGTAGATTGATAAACATTACATGTACATGACTAATACTCCCTCCATATCATTTAAGTCTGGTTGTTTTTTCATTTTTAGTATTCCGTTAGAAACCTCTCGTTCTAAAAGTAGATATATTTGTTATAATCAATATTTATTATAGAAAAAAAGATGTTAATTACCCCCCAAACCTTTTAAAAAGTTGCACTTTATCCGAATATCTTTTTAGAATGTCACCGTAGCACAAAACCTTTTTTAAAAATTTGCAGTTTACCCGACCATACAACTATATTTACAATTTTACCATCTCACTCATCATTTTTTATTCATTGTTTACTACAATAATATCTTACTCACCATACTTTTCACATTGTTTATTTAAACAATAACCCACTTACAAATACATGTTCATTTTATACTCAAATAGTATCCCACTTACACTCATTTTTATTAAAACTTGCAAGCTCGTGGAGAAATGAAGAGAGTATGAGATTTGTTTATTTCTCGAAAACTTGAATGGCAGATTACATGTAATCGATTAACTATTAGGTAAATTTATAAATTATATATAAATCGATACATAGATACAATAAGAGTTTTTCACTGTTTTAAGTGTTTTAAGGGTATTAATTAATATTGGTTATATATTATACTAAAACATGTAAACCGCATGCACCGAGTCACGACTTCTAAACACTTAATACGGACCAATATAGTAGATGAATGAATATATGAAAGTAATCATGAACACAAAACATGCAATTATTATATGATAAGTCTATTATATTTTTGCTCAAAAAGCTCTATCAATAGTATATCATTATAGCCTATTCCATGCAAAGAGCAATCTATAATTTTGTTATTTCAAGGGGCATCATGTTAATGATCTCGTTTTCTCATCAAACTAAAGAATATATATAAAAAACAGGACCAAATTATTTCAAATTATTGTACATTACTACAAATTTACAAGGGCCACCCTCGAGAGTGAGTAACACTTCCGATCCTATAATGCAGAAATTACCATTACAAACCCTTATAATTACCATACTTTTTTGAAAATTAGGTGAAATAGTGGGAAAGGAGAAGGGCTTTTGAGGTTAGTGACTCTACTACTAGAATGGCAAACAAAATGATGTGCATGCCAATAAAATGCTTCTTATCTTCCCATCATATGCAATCTATAGAAACCCTTTTTGACAATCCTTAAACTTACCCTCCTTCTGAATTCATAGCCATTTCGATCAATCATTTTTACTGCTAAAAGTTGCGACACCTTCAACTGCAGCTGGTCAGCTCATCTGGGCTAGCTGCTTGGTGGGAATTTTTATTCTTCATCATCATCAGCCACCACCACAATGACAACTTTGGAGGCATTTATGAATAATCATTGGCAGTCATTGTGGTCTATATATCCTGGTCTACTCCACTAATACTCTTAAGTTTTTCCAATTCATTTACTTCATTTCTATTGTCCGATTAATATAAATTCAATTTCCCATGTCACCAAAAGTTTGAATTTTTAATATATTTATAATTCCTTCAAGATATTCGAGGCTTTAGCTCATGCCATGTTCAATGAATCTCCATCGAAACAAACTTTACTGGTATTGAGTTTTTGCTTGATTTTCTATGAGAGATTGAAAGTGACCACGACTATGAAAAATATAAATTATCTGTAGAGAGTTGTTCACTCTTTTTATTCTTCATTATAATAATATTAATTAGGCAAAATGATTTTTTTCCTTTTTAATCACCCGGCCGAACCTTTCTGTACTTTAAATTTTAGTCTGTAAATGATTAAGGCTCTATTGTTTTCATGTGAATTAAAGCACTTCAATATTTTATTTTATTTTTTAAATCAGCAAAATATTATTAATCACAAAAATGAGTTTCCATGACAAAGTGCATAAAAATGCACAACAAAACCAAACCCCTATATATACCACAGAAAATGACAAGCATGATTACCCTATTAAACATGTGCAAACCTCAAAGCACTTCAATATAGTTCAAGTTAATTCATCCTTCAAAATTTACTTCATTACTTTTATATTACAAATTAATCCAATTCGGTCTATTTTTTTTTTAATTCAATTGAAATAAGAACGGAAGTATGGAACAAAATTACAAAACCTTAACTATTATCATTAATTGGATTACTTTCCATGCAGACTAATCCCAGTGCTGACCAAAGCCGATGGTAATTTTATTTTATTTTATTTGTGAAACATTATAGACTTATAGTCGATCAAGTAGATCATGTACTAGTGTACTACGCGGTCTTGCTGAACACTTTTTTATCGCACTTTTTTTTTCTCCCCAAAGAAGTTTTCTGCGCATTAATCTTTACTTAACCTTTTCCAGCATTAACCGAACCAAAATATTGAATTATCCAAACTATTTAACTCGACCGACTCCGTGTATGGGGTTCATATCATGCTCGCCATTGAGATAAGGACCTTTTGGATGCAGTTCTTTAAATGAGTTAATCTATATACATTTCCTTAAAATTAACAGTACTCATCTTTCAATTAATTTAATTTGGTAAATAACAAGTGCAGATTATTGCTCGAATATTGTTGTCCATCTTATAATCATGACTTGTTTTACTAGCTAACTTATACTTCCTCCATTTCATTAATAACTTCCTCTTCGGTCAACAGGCTTCGTGTTTGACCGCACATTACTCATAAATTGTACGGTGCAATTCTTTTTTAAAGTTATATAATTAAAGTTCATAAGTTAGTAGTATTTTAAATATTTTTTATCAATATAATATAGGTGTAATATACGAGTTAAACATGACAGCCGTTGACCAAAGAGGAAGTTTGTAATGAAATGGAGGGAGTAGAACTTCCATATGAAATTAACTACCAGCATGATGATCATCAACAGCATTATCGTAGATGAAATAAAACGTACTAATTCACATTAGAGATATTGTAAAAAGGAAAGCCATCATTGCTATCTTTGTTATAACAAGTGACTAATGTTGTTAATCATATGTAATCATATCATCTTTCATGCAATTTTTTCCCGCAGTCCCAAACTCTTAAAAGGAAAAGAATGTGAGGCTTTTTTACATAGTTTAGTTTTTTAATTTTTCTATTTTTGGTGCAAGCTTGAAGTTTGAAATTTGAAAACTTTGTTTGAAGGATGGTATAGAAACTACGTATAGCACCATTCCTTGCACTTTCATTTCTACTGATATGCTCAACAATTCACCATCCAGCGTTGCATGAATTGAAATGAATTTAAGGCCCAACCGGATTTTTGAAATCCCGATTCATTAATTGAGTTTTCTATTTTTACAGCATGCTTCTCTGCAGTCTGCCTGCACTAACAAACTGTTTGGAATTTGGATCACTTCTAAAGAACAACTCCAGAATTCTTTAAAACTTTTTTAGCTTTGGTGCAACTCTGAAGGAGTTGTATATATAGTAACCTAGACAAAATTACTTCTAAAAAATACTAAATATAACTCCAGTAACATTGTTTAATAATTGATGAGGATGTTTTTAGTGTTTTCAAGTTTCCTACTCTTAGACTTAATGGGGGTCAACCTACACTAATATAAGGGATATAAGGGTGATTTATAACGCGGAGAATCCGTCAAACAGGAAGGAGAATGGTTAGAATGTTATTTCGACGTATCTCAATCAGGTCGGAAGCTGTATTTAAGGCTCGGAGGTGAGGAAAAGTTAGGAGAGCAGGGAAGTTAGAAGGCTCATTTGTTTGTCTGATCCATCATGGTATTTACAGGTGAAAATTACGTCCTCGATCTAGATAATCATGAGTGTCTTCCATGATTTATGTTAGGAATAGGTCTACATATGTACTATACGTACTGTTGACATTTTGAGGGTATGCATATCAGTCCAAGGCAAGGGTAAGAGTAAGACGTCTTCTTCTTCTTTTTTTTTTTGAAACACTTGATTGAGCACATCGAACTGTGCAGATCTCAATAATCCCGAGAAGATTTGTTAGCTTGGCTTTTCACTAGCATGTTATCATGAACTATGACTTGAATATTCACCATATGAATCATGTATTCTTAGTGGTAATTGAGTAATATAGTTTGTTTTCACCCTCTTATATATCAATTTGGGCAGGAGTAATTATGATGTTCACTTTAAAGTTTTGTTCATCTGACACAACCAAATAATGGTGGTGCACACATCTTGACCAAAATAAAAATAAATCAAAGCCAAGTGAAACTTTTTTTCCAAGAAAAACTAGTCTAAAAGTCATGAAAGAGGGTGCGGCGGTGTTAGCGGTGGCCTTGATGGAGGTGGCCACAATTTGATGTGATTGAACGTAATGAATTTAAGTGATTGAGCATCCAACCTGATGTTCTTGTAATACCCATTGGTCCATTACCATGCATGAACGAAATCACTTTATCTGATGGCATTCAAACAGGTTAATAATACGGATTAGCGATAGTAGAATTAAAACAATATTTGTGACCAATAGGAGGATTAGACGGGTGTACAATGGATGGATATAGGCCGGGAACACTAAGTTCCTGTCTGATTTGCTTCAAAACACATGCTTTTGATCATATCTTAATCCGTTAATCCAATTCCGTTTACATCACTTCAAATTTGTTTAGACTATGTTCATTTCCCTTTAAATTTAATTTTATAAAATTTATATTAGTTCAATTCAATTATAATTTATAACCTGCTTAATTGGAATTTATACTTTAAATAAATTAAATTCACTTTAGTTCATTTCCCTCTCCAAATGCTCATAGTTCTGGACGGGCACCCCGCCCCCCTCTCCCATTGATTTTTTTTAGTCAGTATTTACGCTTATTCAGGTTACCCCCCAACCGGGGAAACGTTCGAAAATCATATATATATATACAATCTATATATATAATTTGACCCCCTAACCTCAAATCTTGGGTCCGTTCCTATCTTTACATTTATAACCAAGCCAACTTGTTCAATACTAAACCCAATCCAAACATTACCAATAAATTTCAAAGAAGTTACAAGCCCAATCGATTGAACTCTGTTGGGAACGAATCATCAAAATGAGGAAGTAGGAACCTTCGCGGCACCTAAGGAACTTGGTTGGTGGAGAGAATAATCCAGCTACAACCAAGGACTAAGGAGATCAAGTTGTGGTTTAACTACGAGAAGCAACTAGTATTGTTGACCACTTATCTAAATTAGAATATGCGAAGTTTGATAATTTAATCCAAGTTTAGAATTTGTGTGTTGTATTGAATTTGTTTGGAATATGTGTCCACCCATATTGGACACCCTAAACCTAATCGCTAAGGACAAAACCACTACTTATTATCATAAAGTAAGTGGTATACCTTTCCATTTTGTTTTCGAAACGGTGAAATCTATTATCAATCAACAAAATATGTACAAGGATAGGATAGTGCAAAAGGATTACACCCCAAGAGATTACAACAAAATTTCAAAACCCCAACCCAAAAATGAAATTTCCGACCTTTATTTAATAAATCGTTACGAACGGAATGAATTTTGACCACCCCGCATCTAGTATGTCTCCCTACTAGCAAGAAGTCGAGATTAAGGGGGTGACGAGTCGACAAACCAACTCTGGCCAAAACCGCCAAGGAGGGGATATTATTTAGATCGAACAAGTTTAGGGGACAAAATTCGCAAATAATGATGCTCCTTAGAGGATTCCGCAATCAATGACAATAACCCAAGTAAAGGGAAAGAACTCTATACCGTAAACATTGCCTATACCCCAAACCAAAGAATGAACATAGAGCTAGCAAACAAAAAAACAAGTAACAATAGTCACCATATATAAATAATAACCCAAGACCATGGACTACCATCGATATTATTTGGATCAAACAAGTTTAGGGGATAAAATTCGCAAATAATGATGCTCCTTAGAGGATTCCGTAATCAATGACAATAACCCAAGTCTTTGGAAAGTACTCTATAGAGTAAACATTGCCTATACCCCAAACCAAAGAATGAACATAGAGCGAGCAAACAAAAAAACAAGTAACAGTAGTCACAAGATATAAATAATAACCCAAGACCACGGACTACCATCACCGGTACTAGTCACCTTGACCGATCCAAAATTTCCAAACAGGCAAACACCATCAACAAAGTTGAATTAATCCTTCCAACATAGCACCGGGAGTAGCATCCAAGAGGATTATCAATGCCACCCCGACTTCGTAACCATTGCCATAACGTGACCTGCAACTTCTCAACAATATTAACAGTCGAATAATTAACTCTATTAACAATCAACACATTTCGAGGAACCAAAAAGTATCCTAAATAATTATATTTGCGGTTTAATTAATACTTCGTATTATACTTATTATTTAAAAAAAAATCCATTTTACCCGGTATAAACCGGTGGATTTCATAAAACACCCGTCAAGAAACTGACAAATTTGGTGCGCCAAGAACCATGAACTCCATCTAAGTCGCTTTTAAGTTTTTACTACTCGTAGTACTTTTTAGTGATTATTAAAGCTTAAATTCGTCAATTGCGCATTGGAATCGGGAGAGCGTGCTCGAAGTGTGATTCGTTTTCTTAATCGTGAATCAGGTAATCTTAGGCCATAACCGCATTCAGTTACTCGTTTGAATAGTTCCAATAATCAGCCCCTTCCAAAACCTCAAATTCCTAAGAACCCCGATAAACCCTAAATTTCTCAGAACGCAAACTTCCATTGAGGAGCAAAAATGGAAGTGGAAACAGTAGCTGCTACCGGAGCTCCAGTAGCCATGGAAGAAGACAGCGAGATGAACAAACGGGTGATATGTAAGCTCACTGATCCAGAAGGCACACCTCTCGGTGATGGAAATCCAATTTTCCTCCCTGAAACTGCTGGCCCTAAGGAGCTTCAGAACCTCGTTAATATGCTTCTTAAAAACGTAAGTTTGCTGCTCACAATTAGTTCAACTCACTTTGTTTATACTTAATTTCTTACTAAGCAGCTCTTTGTTGAACTGAATGCTTGCAATTTGTAAATGTGAAGTAATAAACATCCTTTGGTGTTGCAGACTTTGCATAGTAACTTTGTACGCGTTTTATTGTTATTTTATCGCATTTGAAAATATTTGCTCGGCCAAAATTTGTACTTAATGTGACATAAAAAAATTTAGAAAATTGGTGGACCTGTGATTAGGAATTGGGTAGACCTAGAGCAATGGATAAACCGTATATGTTTCTGTCGTATAAGGGAAATGCAATGAATTTCAGGAGGAAAAAATGCCTTATGCATTTTATGTATCAGACAATGAGCTTGTGGTGCAGCTTGGATTATACCTGGAGAAGAATAAAGGTGAGGCATCCAGCTCTCTTGATCTATATTTTAAGCTTTGTAAAGCCTTATTATGCATATAATGTTGTTAACATAGTTTAATTTTGTTACAGTTTCCGTGGAGAAAGTCGTGAATATTGTTTATCAGCCACAAGCAGTATTTCGTATTCGTCCACTCGATGCTCTTCAACTATTGCCGGTAAATATTTCTTATTAGCATCATAGACAACACTTTCATAGGGGTTGTGTAATCTGTATACTGGCAAATATCGCCATCGGATCATGATCATCACTGGAAATCTCTTAGTGTGACATACTGATGCTCAAGTTGGATTCTGTCACAATGGACTTAGAAATGTATATTAACATATTAGTATTATCATATTAGACGCACTCTTTTTAACTTTTAAAATTGCAAGCCTATGCACAAAGCCCCAAATTCCAACTGGCTATAGTTCGTCTCGCTCATGGGACCCACAAGGTATTTCCTAGAAATAAACTTATACTCATGAAGTGATACTCAAATCCAACTTACCCAACATTGACCGACAAGGGGTTCAAAATACGAATGAAATACTTATAATGTTCATTCTAATTTCTATAAATTAAGAAAATTGTTTTCAAGCGGAAAATCTTCTCTTATTAAACCAACTTTGCTTTTATCACCGACTAACGTCTGTGTTATATATCCTTGGGAACATTGTCATTCCATCTTAGATAACTGTGTTATGGAAGTCCCTTTCTTTTGGGTACACATCATTTGACTGTAACAAAGAGTATACTGCTAAGCATGCCTAACTTCAACTTTCAAGAGGGTATCTAGTGATTGTATTATGATTTCTGATGTTCATGCCAAGTGTTCTGTTTTTAGTTGCATCTCTTGGTGCGGCACCCTTTAATATTTTTCCACCACAGTAACTTTTATGTATGCTGCTGGTCAAAGCTTGTATGCTATAACCTACAAAATCTAGTTATGTTTACTCTTGATGACTTTTCCGGACCATCTGCTAATAATGTTCTTACTTTCATTGCTTTACTAACCTAGTTGTGTTGACTAGAGTGTTTTTTTTTGTCAAATGTATGCATTGGCTTCTGTCTGATCCTGTACTCCCCACTAGTTGATTTAATGATCCTATTTCCTGTATCTGCAGGTCACGAGGAGGCTGTGCTCTCTGTTTCCTTCAGCCCTGATGGACGTCATCTGGCTAGTGGATCTGGTGATACTACTGTGCGCTTATGGGATCTTAATACACAGACACCATTATTCACGTGTAAAGGTCAGATCCTGCTTCTGCTTCTGCTTCTTGTTCATGAGTTATGGGTGCACCCACTATTACTGTTTCCAAGTGTAAAATTAAGCTTCTGAGTATGTAGTATCTCTATTTTAGGTTGTTGAACATAATGTATCTTTTTTGATTAATGTAGATATGATTCACCCTCAAATCTGTTTGGTGACTGGTTGCTAAATATTGGATATAATTACTAAGTGTTTACTTCAGATATGAAAGGACAGTCAACTATTCTTTGCTCTTGCTTTATTAGTTATTAAATCAGCATATTATTGCATGGCCAAGTTTATACTAGGCTGATGTGAATTGATTGCCAAAAATTGGTCAAGGTTATGATTATGCAGAACTTTGCAGCCCAGTTTGAAGTTGAACTTTTCAATATATCTCCTATGAATTGTTGGTTCTGCTGTTAGCTTATACATCAGACTTGAGTTTCCATTTTTATTTTTATTTTTAATATTGATGTGTTATCTCAATTTTAATATTTCACTTTGTTACATTTCCTTTCCGTCGATATAGGACACAAGAACTGGGTTCTTTGTATTGCATGGTCTCCAGATGGCAAACATCTTGTTAGTGGAAGCAAGACGGGAGAACTAATATGCTGGGACCCACTTACTGGACAACCATCAGGCAATCCTCTTAATGTAAGACCTTTGACAGAATTATCTAAGACCACACTCATTTTTATTAGCATAAGAGTTTTCTGGGTAGCTCAATGAATGTTGTTTGTTCCGGCGCTTTTGTAGAACTAGAACCTTTTTCCTGTCTTCTATGTTTAATACTACCTGTTTATGTTGCTGTTTTCATAATGTCTAAGAGATTAAGCCCTCTGTGAAAATCATTGTTAATCTTATTATGACAGTTTCAAAGATAGACCTGCGAATAGTATTCCTATGTCCATTTTGAGAAGCTCCATAAAATTTGAGAGGATTTTAAAAGGTCTTTATATTTTAGTTTATGCAATTCGTGTGCATAAGCATCTAAGTGGCCTTGCGTTGTATTTACTCGATTTAATATAGTTTTCTTTTCTTCAATGACTAGCAAATATTATTCATCTTCAAATGCATGTTTGGTAATTAAATTTTCTATACTGCTACAATCCTATTCTATTGTTTTCAAATGCCGATCAAATGTAAGTAGCATCTCTTGACAATAGACAATTTTCATCTGTGTCTTAATATGTATTGTGTTTACAAATCTCCATAATCTTTTTCTTATTTTGTTTGCCCTTTGATCCATTCATGACTTAATGTAGTTGTAGCTTGCTGCTTGTCAACATTAAACTGTTAAGAATGGGATTTTATGCAACGTTGAGGACGTATAAGAGAATCTTGTGTTGGTAGCATTACTTATTTTAAGCTAATTGTGGTGCAAAAGCAAAAAGTAAATGACATCTTGAAATATTGTACTGTTCACATGCAATTACTTCAAGTTGACCCGGTTTGTTCTCTGAATTTCAGTAACTGGTGCAGGCATACTTAGAAGGGTGCTTTAGTAGTTTATATCCACCTTATGGTCTTAAATAAATATGAAAAATGTGAGAAATCCAGTTGAAATTACTATGTAGTCTGATTTAAACTAAAAAAAAGTGGTTTGGCCATTTGGGTTAGTTGAGACGTTGAGGCCATGCGCTTGTTTCAGCACTTCAAAATAAATTGTTTCAGCATAAAATTGCAGTATGTAGATATACATGTCCACTTAACTGGTGAGCTTGTTAGGATGACCTCGAACTTATGTTTATACCTGCAAGCAATGGTGAGGTTGTTGGTTAAAGTGGCGGATAATTAACCCTTTGACTCAGGTTGACTCTCTGTGAGTGAATTTGTTTATATGCTTTTTATGTGTGAGGCTGTTGCACTAGTGCGCTTTGCCTGGTTTATGTGGTTTGTAGGCTATTAGCCATGCATGGGGGTGTTCAACAGTGCGCACCCTAAGGCCAGAGGTTGCCTGTTCCCCATGTCATCCAGCATTGGAGATTATGTTTATACCTCGTTGCTTACTCATGTGGTCATCAAGTGTCTGTCATTTACTTATGTATACCAAACATATGAAGTCAACCTGTCCTTGTCTCATTATTGTGCATGAGTTTACAGAGGCAAAAGAGACATGTCAATAAGATACAATTATTATGTTTCTCTGTTCATATTTGAACAGGAAGGGGCATAAGAAATGGATTACTGGGATTTCGTGGGAGCCTGTGCATCTCAGTGCTCCTTGTCGTCGGTTTGTTAGTGCAAGCAAAGATGGCAATGCAAGAATCTGGGATGTTACTTTAAAGAAATGTGTTGTATGTCTTACAGGACATACACTTGCCATAACATGTGTGAAATGGGGCGGAGATGGAATAATTTATACTGGGTATGTACCTCAATTGTTTATGATCCACCTATTTACATCTAAACATAATTAGCTAAGCCCTGTGACTTTTCTTAACGAAATGAGTTAATCCTTTTGGGGGTGCTGTATTTATCTGATGGGTTCTGGGGGTAATTATGTAGAGTATAAAAAGGCAAGCATACTCTGTTGTACATGCTGTTTAATTCTATGATATTTAAACATATACTTTCATACGCAGGTCCCAGGATTGCACAATTAAAATGTGGAATACACAAGGCAAGTTAATAGGCGAATTGAAGGTACTTCTCTTTTTTTTAATTTTGTTAGTGAGTACTGAGAAGTACCATATACTGTAAATTTATCGTCTATATAGACATGGATTGGTGCATTTATTCTATTGTAGATTAGTTTTATTTAATGTACTTCTGCGCCTGGGTGTACTAAATTTGGCTTTTACCTGTACTTGGTTGGGCCATTTCCAAGTTCTGTTATCTGCAAGAATAAGACATGTAAAAATGGATTTCTTGAATTTCGATCCTCAATTGCACTTTTTCTCATCAAGACGAGATGTTTTCCATGCAAAAAGCTTTTACCATAACTATATGATTGTAATCCGAGGCAGATCCTCTTGTGTGTGTGGGATCCTCATCAGGCAAGATGATTTACTTTCAAAAATGTGTACTTTAAGATTGTAACTTGAGCATGGTTCTCGTTGTGCTTGAAACCATTTTACAACGCACTGACCTTAGATTCTATTTTGTCACTATTGCTACTCTCTCAGTATCCTAATTTCATATGAATTATGCTATTTACATGAATCATTCTTATATTTCATGTAGGGTCATGGGCATTGGGTCAATTCTTTAGCATTGAGTACTGAATATGTCCTCAGAACTGGTGCCTTTGACCACACTGGTAAGCATTATTCATCTGCCGAGGAAATGAAGAAAGTAAGTTGTTGATCTTAAATACTTTCAGACTTTCAGTACAAAAGACCGACTGATTCTTTGTGGGTTGCATGTTTACTAGTCTTTTTTTTGAAAAAAAAGTATGTTGCCCCTAAACCTTTTTAAAATGTTGCATTTTACCCGGATATCTTTTAAAAATGTCATGGTACCACCAAACGTTTCAAAATAGTTGCAGTTTACCCAAAATTCTAACGCCGTTAATGTGTAAAAAGAATATTCCGTTAAACTCGTTAAATATAAGAAAACCAAAACGTTAAACCACACCTGCCATACCTACACCCGCCATAGTCTCTTCTCTTCTACTACCATCAGAAAACGAGGGGAAAAAAACTGTGATAATTGATCGTTTTTTATGCCTCTGTTTCCTTTAATCTTCATAGCAAAAAATTTCTTGTTGCCAAGGTTTAATATTTATACTTATTTTAAGTCATTATTAGGGAAGTATTTCCGTAGTTTCTACTGCCATGCTTATTCAGTTATTCCTAGATGTTAATACATTTTTGTTTACTCTTTCTGAGTTGTAGTGGACTTTATATAATTGGACATCTTGATCGAGTTCTTCCAGCTTGTTCCAAAATACTGTTGTTGTTTGTTTTCTGGTACTGTATATTAGTTCTCGTGTGATCCATCTTGACCAATTCAATGGCTCATGGTTGCTTAATTGTTCGAAAATATGGATGTTGTCGTTTTGTTAGTTTTACTTACAGGGTATAGAATTTGACTAGTTTGGATTTTGGCATAAATTATTAGCAGAGAGGTTGTTTCTAGGTTCCCAGACTGTTTAGAGAAGTATGTCTTTGCTTTGGTGTTAAGTATTAGGCTGTGTTTTTTCAATTTTAACCTTATCTATTTAACGGTGTTAGGAATCGGGTTAACTGCAACTTTTTAGAAAAGGTTTGGTGGTACCAAGACATTTTTAAAAGGTATCCGGTTAAAATGCAAATTTTTAAAAAGGTTTGGGGTAATATACTTTTTTTTCTTATTAGGTAATGGTGCTTAGATTACCATTGAACCTGTTCTGTCATTCTATAAAATGAAACGTTAAATTAGTTATTGGGCCCATTTATTTTTAACACCTCCTTAGCGTCCCTAATAACGAAAAGGACCAACTTAGCTTATCAATTACATTTTAGTCCAAAGTCAACCAAAATTGAATTTTGAACTATTCCAAAATTGAATTTTGATGGAACCAAACAAGCGTTTTCAAATAAAAAAGATAAATAATTAAAAGAAAAACTAAGTAAAATACTAAAATAATAAAATAAATTTTTATATTATATTTTCTTTTTTAATTCTCTTGCTTCTTCACAACTCCGGTGACCGGAGCTGTGTCCGGAATCATCCAAGCTCCCCGATCGGAGCTTGCCAAGCTCCAATCAGGCAGCTTGTGCAACTCCCAGATCGGGAGCTGCAAGCAAGCTCCCGATCGGAGCTTGCCAAGCTCCGCAAGCTCCGATCTGGGAGCTTGTGCAGCTCCCAGATCGGGAGCTGCAAGCAAGCTCCCGATCGGAGCTTGCCAAGCTCTGATCTGGGAGCTTGTGCAGCTCCCAGATCGGGAGCTTACAGCTCCCGGTCGGAGCTTGCAAGCTCCGATCGGGAACTTGCAGGAAGCTCCGATCTGGGAGCTTCTGGGAGTTCTCCCAGATCTTCAAGTCCGGTCACCGGATTCCGGTGAGGACTTGAAGAAGAAGAAGAGGAGAAGACAAATAAGAAAAGGAAAAATAAAAAAGAAAAGAGGAAAAAAAAGGAAAAAATGTTAGGGCATGTTTGGATCAGAAATAATAAAGTGATGGTCAACTAAAAAAACCTTCAATGTAATTGATATCATAAGGGGATCTTTTTTAGAAAGGACTTCATAAAAATCAATTTTCTCCTCTTAGTTATTATGTAGTTCTATAGCAACTATGGTTCCTATGGACTATGGAGTATCACATAACTGAATTTTCACAGTTGAAATGTCTTGGTCTCCCCGGTCAGTATTGTTGTTAATTGTATATGTTACTGAGGCTCAGTATTGTTACGCTAGGTTGCTCTGGAAAGGTATAACAAGATGAAGGCCAATGCTCCTGAAAGGTTGGTCTCAGGCTCAGATGATTTTACCATGTTCCTTTGGGAACCTCTTCTTAGCAAAAAACCTAAAACTCGTATGACAGGCCATCAACAGGTATGTGCTATTTGATACTAATGTTACTTGTTGTCTTAATTTGATGCATGATTAGTGCCAGTTGTCTACTCTAAAAGTGTAGAAGAATGACGTTGAACACTAGAACTTGATGCCTGGTTGACTGTGCTGTTTGTGAGTTTCTTCGTCAATAACAATTCTTGAATTAAACTGTTTCTGCTGTAGCTTGTCAATCATGTCTACTTCTCCCCTGATGGACAATGGATTGCAAGCGCCTCCTTTGACAGGTCTGTTAAGCTATGGAACGGGATCACAGGAAAGTTTGTCGCTGCCTTCCACGGTCATGTTGGGCCTGTATATCAGATAAGGTTAGAATCCCTCCTCCCCTAATATTTTATGATTAGAGTCTATAGTTCTGAACAGTTTTGTTCTTATTCCAGCTGGTCAGCGGACAGTAGGCTGCTATTAAGTGGGAGCAAAGACTCAACTCTAAAGGCAAGTTTTCGTTCTTTCTTCGTTTCTTTTCTTTATTTTATTTTATATTTGAAGTACATGTTCTTAATGGTTGAACTGTGATGTACAATTCCTTTTGACATGCGCGCATTGCATGATATTCTGGAAATTTTTGTGGAGTGACTACATACCTACAATAAAAGAAAAATGACTGCTTTTCTTTTCTTTTCTTTAAAAGTAAATTGATCTGCACTTATGAATTTTGATTTAAATGTGTTTTTATTGTCTTAGGTTCTGCTATTACTTGACATAGTAGTCATTTAAAATGATATAACAAAACAATACTGGGTAAATAGCTCACGCGCTGGTAAGAAACTTAGAGATGCACAAACAAACAAAAGGGCAAGACAAAACATGGTGAAACTGAGCTAATAATTATTTTTCTATATATTGTGTAAGTAAATGAAAGGTGAAAAGTACGTAGCCACTATATTTATATGTGAGGATGGAATAATTAACTGCAAATATCTAATTAGGCGGGGAAACTGTCCTTACATGTTAAAAGGTCATTTTCGGCGGTTGAAGCTTCCAGTGTATCCTTCTCTCTCTGCAGCCGGCTTACGTGTACCATCTTCATTATTTGCAAGATCAACCTTGCATTCTTGTTCAGCTGAGACTTATCTTAATAGATGCATTCCTCATACACTGAGATAATGGGAAGTACAATCTGAAATGATCAATGTAAACATGACAATATTAAAATTGGGACGAACCTTGTTCTAGAGTGCCATTATATCGTATAATATATTATTTGCCTGGTTGAGTCTAATCAGAATGCATGCACAATGTGCATGGGGAATTAAATGCATGAAATTCTCAGCTGTTCTGAGTGCATGATTCAGTCCTGCATTTTCCTCTGCTCAATTTGTTCTCTCTTTTTTATTGGTTTTGAAGTTGACAAATACACGGAATGGGATTAGTAAAGTGCTTTATGGCTTATCCCTAACAAGGGAGTTAAAGTGCAAATGATAAACTGAGAACAATCTCTTACCGTAAAGGCTATATGAATGCTAATGTGCTAAATTCTTTTTACAGGTCTGGGACATTGGGAAACGGAAATTAAAGCAAGATCTTCCAGGGCATGCTGATGAAGTAAGATATTTTTCTTGATTCATTTAGTCTTTGTTTGTTTTCAAAGGAAAATGATGGGAATTAATGTCTCTATGCACGCCTGGATGAGAATCTTGTGAAGACAGGATTCGTTTAGTCAGTAGTCATTCACATTTACCTTCTTTCTCAATTGTCTGATTCCCTGAGGATTTGATTGTCTTTTCGCTTCCTGAAGTTCCCTTGAAATCATACAGGAGTGTTTGTATGCCCAAATTAAAAATGTGAGTAACAGAATCTTGGGTTTCAGGTTTTTGCAGTAGACTGGAGTCCTGATGGTGAGAAAGTAGCATCTGGTGGCAAGGATAGAGTTCTAAAATTATGGATGGGATAGATTTATACTCCGGGGGAAAAAAATTGCTGCAGTATATATAATACAGCTCGACAATTTATCGGTGTAACGCATATGGAAATGATGTTCGACCTTATTTTGACTGAAGTTGCTAGAGAACCTGAAAAGAAATATGGCTTGTTCACCAGTTTTAGATGTTTATAGATCTCCATACCACAGCAAATTTTTTGGAAATCAGTTTGGAAAATAACTAGATATGTTGATTCAGTGTGCTTTTTTAGTCCCCATTTGTTAAAACGCACATTCTTATAATTTTAATTTTAGCTTAACAACTCGAGTTACTAAGTAGGGGATTTATATTGTTAGGTTGGCTTCGTACCGACCTAAACGTAGGTCTCCACTAAATGAGCGACATGTGGCATTGGTACGATCTTATATATTTTATTATAATTTATTAAATTTTAATACAAAATTTAAATGTACAATTATACCCCTAAATTAAACAAATATACTTGTAAAATCCAATTTCAATAAGTCAATTATCATCGGTCATTTAAACCCGGCATATATAATAACCATTCCAAATCCGGAACAACTCCCAACCAAACTAAAACAAAACAATTAAATTCATGAATACCAACCAAGTAATAGGACGGACCAGTACTCTATAGCCAAGATAACAAATTTATGTTCTCAATCCAATTCAAGGAACATGGTGCCCGCAGGCAGACATGCTGGAGTATACATGTTCAAGTTTGCCGCCGTGCTGCTGGAGTTCTCTGGAACTTTTCAAGAGAAATTTTAAACAAGAATTATATAGAATTTTACATTGATTGATAAAACTGAAATTAGGGTTAGGGTTCTTCAATTGGATAATGATACCAATATAAAAAGCTTATAATCTTCACTCACTTCCCAGTTATTATTTTCTGAAAAAATCATATAAGCAACTGGCATTATGTATATCAATTTTCAATTTGACTTGCTAGTTATTTGTGTATATTTAAAAGAATTAATTAATAGAGTACATATATAATTTTCAAAAATTGAAATTATTTTATACAGTAAAATATTGTTTTAATGAAATTAATTATCTAGAAGGGCTTTATGGTTAATTTGTATTTTTTTTGGAAAATTTTAATTATAAAAATGTTAATTTATAGTTAATCGTACCAAAATCTCAAGAAAAATGAATTTGATCCCAAAAGAATGGAGCAGATTGAATGTAGTGCCACGTGGCAGTCATCTAACGAAGTCCTACATTTAGGTTGGTACGAAGCCGACCTGAGAATAGAAATCCCCTACTTATTGTTAGTTTATTTGTTCATGTTCATAAGTGGATTATGGAATGCCGAAGTGTGTGTGCACTGTGTGAGTGAAGGGTACAAAATCTCCCCTTTCAATCAAACCTTTATATAATAGCTTTGTGTTGAAATATAAATGATTCTTCCGTCCGGTCCAATGTTTCTCACTTTCCTTTTTGTAGTCCAAATGAAAGATTCTCATTTCCATTTTTGGCAAATGGGCCATATAATCCACTTAACTAATACGGAGTAATACCCCTACAACATACTCATATTTACAATTTTACCAACCCACTACCATTTTTTTATTCATACTTTATCCATTCTACATTTAAATAATAACCACTATCAATTATTTATTCATTCTTTATGCATTTCTTACTAAAATAATAATATAACCTTAAAATGTTAAATGTTGACCAAAATTAATATGAAAAACTTCTTGGTGAAAATAGGGAGAAAGAAGATTTCTTATTCAACAACTCCGAGTACGTACAATGGAGTACTTATATAAACAACTCAAATCTATTTGAAAGTAACAGATACATAACAAACTAAAGAGATAGGTATTTGACTAAAACTCTTTGTTACATTCTTTATATTTAGGTCTATAACACTTTGCATTTTATGACACTATTCATCTTGATTTAGAATTAGTACAACATAGGATACTCTATCCGTCTCACAAAACATTACTCACTAGGGTTAGCGCGCAGTTTTAGGAAAAATAATAAAGTAGTATGAAATTAGTGGGGTATGTTAATATTTTAATTGAAATGAAGCTGTTAAAGTATAAAGTAGTGACAAAGTTGTAATATAGTGTATAAAATAATGTTTTTAATGTGTGAGGTAGATTCCATTTTAGGAAATGGATAAAGTTTTGTGGGAGACCTACAAATGTAAAGTGGGTAAAGTTTTGTGAGACGGAGGGAGAAATGTTTAGAATTATGTTTCATAGGTTTATAAACAACCCCGGTGATGATAGGAAATTCGAAATCCATGTATTCGTATGTAACTAAAAGAAAAAGAGTATAAAATGTTATGGGGTTTATTCCATTATGAAAAACCCTTTAATATTTATAAAGCAAGCTCTAAGCAGATTTCATAAAATATACTCGTAAGTCATACATGGATGCCAACTCATTGCGTTATCAACATACTACCATGGTTGACCAAGATAGTATTGAAGTGTAAAATTTATTTGTTTACTTTAAGATATGTTAAATTTATATATTTCAAAGTGGTTATATCAAAGATATTTGATTATAACATAACCAAATACTCTTTTTAACATATGAACGTTAAACATAACCAAATATTCTTTTTAACATAACCAAATTTTGGTATTTGATTATAACATATCAGTGTCATAACCCTGTTAATTTGCAGGCATCCGTCGTGGGTTACCCGTTTTAAGATGGATCGTGTCAGATTTTGAGTGGGTATTACTGCCAAGTGCTACGGCAATTGAAATGTTTGTTGCTTTGTTTACATATGAAAAGTGGATTCCCATTACTACTTTACATGGATTTAAGCTAAACATTTAATTAGACAAAACTACGAGTTTTAGTGATTAGAACTACTAATAAATATAAATAATGGATTTTAATTGAGTAATATGAAATATTATTACGTAGAAGTATTTTTAAATAGGTGGGTAACCGAACGGGTAGTGGATATGCTACCTCAGAATCCGTTACCAGACCGGCAAATATGATATTTAAGGCGAGTTTTTCCCTTCGGGGTTTCCAAACTTGCAAACCTGTCCCCTCAAAGGAAATTTATATGCGGGTCCTACCCGAACCCCATGCCCAACCCTACGCCTAGCACACCCGCATATTAGTTGGAAAAAATTTAGGAATGAAGTAAAACCATTTTAATACTAAAGTTTGTAGAATCATTAATTTGTAAACAAGTTTTCACCGAATGATACTCATAAGTTCCAAGGGCGCCTAACGGCTTAAGTTCCAACAATTTATTTACATTTGTTTGTTTTGTTGACTTTTTATTTTGCCCGTTTACTTCCGGTTACTCTTAAATCATAATGAAAATATAGTTAATAAAATTATATTATAAATATAGTTTCAGTATTTAAAAAATTCTATTAATTATCTTATTATTGTTTTATTTTATGAGAGATAAAAAAAAGAAGTAAAACAGTAAATAATAAATCATCGTAAATTAATTAAGTCACACCACTAGTTTGGCCTAAGAAATAAAAAGATTATCTACAGTAATTCGTAATTATTCCTTACTACTACTTCCCCTGTGAAGACCCGGCCAAAATTCAATATACTCAGGTGAAACATGGTTTCTCCTCTGATGATGACCCTCTCTTCTTCTTCTTCTTGTTCTCGTTTACGCCATTCCCTTCTTCTCTCAAACCTCCAATTCCTCCTCTTTAATCACACTTCCCCTTACAAAACCTTTCCCCCAAAACCCACTTCAAATCCCTCTCAAAACAACTCTAAATCCAATCCAACGCCAACCCCTTTCATCTCAGACCAAACTACAGCTCTTGAAACCCTCAATTGCTACGCCAATGACTGGAAGCTCGCCCTCGAGTGTTTCAACTGGCTCGAAACTAGTCCTGGGTTCTGTGGCCACAACACCCACACCTTCAACAAGATCATCGACATTCTCGGTAAGTATTTCGAGTTCGATCTTTGCTGGAACATGATTCATAGAATGAGGAATAGTCCTTCTTCTCTGCCTGATCATGCCACATTTCGCATTCTGTTTAAACGTTATCTTGCTGCTCACCTAGTTCAAGAAGCTATTGATGCGTTTTATAAGTTGGATGAGTATAATTTGAGAGATGAGGTTTCGTTTTCCAATTTGATTGATGCTTTGTGCGAGTACAAGCATGTTATAGAGGCCGAGGAGCTTTGCTTTAACAAAAGTAATGTTAAAATGCTGGGCTTTGATACGAAGATATATAACATTATTCTTCGCGGTTGGTTTAAAATGGAGTGGTGGCGTAAGTGTAGAGAATTTTGGGAAGAGATGGATAAACGGGGTGTGCGGAAAGACTTGTATTCGTACTCGATATATATGGATATACAGTGTAAGAGTGGGAAGCCGTGGAAGGCCGTGAAGTTATACAAGGAGATGAGGAAGAAGGGGATTCAGTTGGATGTGGTGGCGTACAACACGGTGATTCGTGCTGTTGGGATTGGGGAGGGAGTTGATACGGCAGTGAGGCTTTACAAAGAGATGATAGAATTGGGATGCCAACCCAATGTCGTGACTTTTAACACGATTTTGAAGCTTTTGTGTGATAGTGGGAGGTATAGGGAGGCGCATAAAGTGTTTGGTTTAATGACTAAGAAGGGCTGTGAGCCTGATGTGGTTACGTACAATAGCTTCTTTGCGTGCCTTGAGAAACCTCGTGAAATTCTTATGATGTTTGATAGAATGATTGAAAATGGAGTTCGGCCAAGAATGGACACGTATGTCATGCTCTTGAGAAAATTTGGTAGGTGGGGTTTTCTTAGGCCAGTTTTAGACATCTGGAAGAAGATGAAAGAGCATGGTGCAAGCCCAGATGCAGCAGCATATAATGCTTTGATTGATGTTTTGATTCAGAAGGGTTTAGTTGATATGGCGCGCAAGTACGATGAAGAGATGTTATCAAAAGGGCTTTCACCTAAGCCTAGAGCTGAATTGGCTTCAGAATTAGAGAGCGAATGATGTACCAATAGTTGAGTTCTGTACAGCATATTAACAGTTGCCAGGAAGTTTGTCCAAGTTTCAGCACCTTCGCTACAATCCAGTCATCATTAGGAACTTCTATTTTTGCCTACGCAATCTACTTGAGATGTATTCAATGAGATTAATTCTAGTGAGCTCGGGCTCAGTGGCTGAATTTGACCAAGCTTTCGTGAAGTTACTGCAACTACCGGGTTTTTTCTTGGTTCATATGAGCTTGAGCTTTATGAGTGCTGTAGATACAGATAGATAATGAAATTTCACGTTCCGCTTGACATTTGACAACTTGACATGATGGGTTTAGCTTCACTCTTCTTTGAATGCCTCAGTTCCAACCGCATACAGGTATCCCCTATTGTGTTTGCCATTTGGAGTTTGCTCTGCTATTGCATGATCAAGTTTGCATACTTACCGGTTTTAATTGATAGCAATAAATTGACCAGGGGTATGATTTTGCTCACTTCTGAAGTCTGGGTTAAAAGTGGGAGTCTGTACTTTGTTTACTAGTATCATAATCTGTAATGAAGCTATTCAGTGGTTAATTGTGAAGTCCAATTGGCGTAGTATATTAAATGTATGAAGCTATGACTTGTGACGTTGCTTTGTTATTAGCTTTTATGTCCAACTGGACTTCTCATTCTATCCTTAAATTGATGTGTTACCCCATTTGGAGAAGAATGTATATGAATGTATCTCTTTATGTTCATGTGTTTATGAAGTCTTTTTGGAGGAGAATGTGTTGAATGTATCTCTTAGTTACAAAGTGTTAGTGACTTGGCTTTGCTTTTAGCTTTTACATTGAATTGGAGGTCTCATGTTTCTCGCGTTGATGTGTTATCTCAATTACTGATACTATCAATGATTATTGTCCTGTCTTCCAGTGTTGTTTTCGCTGCAATGATTTCAATTTACTTTGGCACATGTTCTTATCTGTAGGACACAACTTCTATTGCATAGTCACTGGGTGGCAAACATTTTGTTAGTGTAAGATTATGCTGGGGTTCGCTTACTGGAGATCATCTAGCAATCCTCTTACAGTGAGACCTTCTACAAAATTAGCTAAGGCCGTGTTGCTTTATTAGGAACATTTTCTCTGCTCAAATCTTTAAATGTTAGCTCTTCAAGCTCTTTGCGGAGCTGGGATCATTTTTTTCAGTTTTCTATGTTTGCGAACTGTTTATAACTTTAGATTGCCTTATCTACACGTCTAAGTGCCACTAGTACTACAGAAACCATTGATAAATTATGCCAATTTGAAATTCCCACTAAAAAGTTTTTAGTGCTGTCTGACTCTCTGTAAAATTTTGTGAAGCTACGTTGACATAAGAATGTGCAATTTGCCTATGCATTCATGTCAAGTATTGTAAGTTGTAGTGGAGCAATGTACTTGGTTAACACTAATTTTTGTATACTAGCAAGTCTCGTTCATGAATGCATGTTTGACACCGCAATTAACTTTTCTTTACTTGATAAGTTATTCATATGGTATGCAGTTGTCAATCAAATATAAGTAGCTTCCCATATTATTTTTCATATTTGTCTATTACTCCTGTTATGTATTGGATATACTATTAGTTTTCATATTTCAATCTCCTTATTCTATTTGCCCCTTTATCGATTTCTGAATTTTATGTAGTTTGTAGCATGCTGCTATGAAATTGGCAAGAGTTGTATATGCAATATAGAGGATGTATCAAATAACATTTTGCTGGTTGCATTAGTTTTCTTAAAGTCCCAGGATTATGTATTTCCAAAATGTCTAGCACATGTCCTGAAAATTATGTATTGTTCATGTGCATTTAGCTCAAGTGAACTTAATTTTTTAGTTCTGGATTTCAGTTGCTGTGAATTGATTCATACATAGGTGTTTCGTTTTGTAGTAGTTTATTCCAGCTTATGGCCTAAAATAAACAACAGCCTAATTTTAAAATACATGAGAAACAAAGTTTAGAAGTAAGTTTCTAGATAGAATAAGTTATCTGATATAAGACTAAAAGGTCATTTCGATAAATTCTGCCTATCCACTCATTCTGCAGTTTAAGATAAATCGTGTCAGCAGTATAAACTGCAAGTACTGCAAACATTCACTTAATGTGGCAAGAAAATCTGTTGTATTGCTTTGTGATTGTGTGAAATGGGTTGGAGTTGCAACAATTTATACTGGTTATGTTCCTTGATTGTTCATTACCACTTGTTTGCATGAATCCTGGGCTTAATTACTAAAACTATCTGAAATGTGTTTTATTCTCTTCGAATGAGTGTACTGAATGTTGCTTTTTACACAGACTTGGTAGAGCCATTTAAATGTTGTTGTCTGCAAAGAATTAGAGGAGGGAATGCATAGATTAGATTTAGTTGCTGCTGCTACTCTCTTAGTATCCTATTCCCAGTTTTAGTTGCATTCTGTTATTTACACTTCTAATACTTATATTAAATGCAGGATCATTTGCTGATTATCTGGGTACACATTGTTCATCTGCTGATTATCTGGGTACACATTGTTCATCTGCTGAAATGAATTAAGATGGTAAATTGTTGATCTTAACTTAACTACCTCCAACACGAAGGAGTGACATGCTATGTTGTTAGAGTTCTGAAAAACTGGAGAGGTGGGAGTTGGCTCCCAATTGGATTATGATACTTGGTTCTGGAGAAGCAGAAAGGCAGCTTTGTGCTTTCAGCAGTTCTGAGATGCTTTCAGTGGCCGGTTTCTCCATACCACAATTGACAGCACAAGTCTTCCAACTCAGCAGGTTCAAGATAGTTTGTCTTCTTGCACTACTTCTATTCTTTGGATGTGCTAGTTTTGATAATTCTCAAATTGAACAGGATCTACTGTACGGTCTATATAAGATTGAACATGCATGCAAAACACATCTCAGTGATGATCATATGTTAAAAATCGAAGTAACTAAATCTCGGAATATTGATGTATTATGTCAAGATTCTGACCCAAACTTGGCTAACCACAAGGTCCACAACATGTTATGGATTCAGTGTCATGAGACACACATTGGAATGACCAAAATGTCTCATTGGAGGAGTATGTATGCTCTTATGCTTTTCGTATTCATGTGCATATACGATGTGGAGCATTTTACTAGTATATGGTAAGTGTATGAGTAACTTTTTTTTGAATCGGATTTTTTTTTGATACGGGTGTATGAGTAACGACCTTGTTCACACTTAACATACTGCATGTGGTTGAACAATCATCAGCTGTAATTGATTGTGGATATCATTGTTAATTTGGAGAAATTAAGAATGACGAAAAAGATGTTGAGTCCAATTTTTTAATAAAATACTACTAGCATATTGTTTATTTGAGTTTTAGTTGAGTTGGTAATACTTACGTATACGTACAGAAGCTAGTAGTATTTAGATTCATTGATTCAATCATTCGTGGTCTTAATTGATAGTCCAGTCCGGACCGACAAAAAATCGTTGCCCTATCACTCAGGGCAACTACAAAACGTATTACTCCATTAAATTATTTTAATTTAATTTAATTAATTATAACTAATTAATTAATTAATTAAATCCTAAATGGCACTCCAGTAATTGTTTACTCAAAATTTTATTAGGTCAAAAGACTTGTCACCATCATTAATTTGTTTGCTATTTATCATTCCAATCCTCATTCATGCAGCAGCTTCCTGGAAACAGAACATTCCACCTGCTATGATTGAATACTGATAAATAACGAGAACAAAAATTATAACGTAACTTGATGATAAACTAAAATATTGATCACTCACAAATAATATGACATTGGTTTTCTTGGAAGCTGCATCATGCCAAAGAGTACTTATTTGGGGCGCTTTAATTTTGGGGTTTGTTCACCCTGATTATCCCTTAATTCACACACCATAGTAGCAGTGCATTCTACGTGTGAGATTCATAGGATGGTGGTTCATTAGGGGGAAGAATCAGGGTCGAATTTCCCAGAATTTGGATAGTTCGTATCTAGTTTCTAGTCATATATACAATACAACAATTGCACCTTCCTTTCAGTTTCAAAAGAACTGTTACAACTTACAAGTTAGTACAACTAATCCCAGGTTGAGGCTCATGTCAGCATGTTATAAGATTCATACTAAAAATTTGTTAGTTATTTGATTCTATACCATCAATCCCAGGTTAGGTACCATTAACTAATTAAACATGGTACCATTACCATACCATTTTCTTTTTTCGTCCTTAAGTTGTTGTCATTAATTTAAACAGAACCACCTGGGAATTATATTCCCTATGTTGTCTCAATGTGTATTATTATCAACTTTTTGAAATAAAAGTAGTATAATTGAACTTTGGCATTCAATCTGCAACTTACAACTATTATTTCTATATAAATATTTTTTATTAAATAAAACAGAGTTGTTGGTAATAGTAATGTAAATTAAGTGTCAAATTTTGTTTAATTTCTTGATCTTTTTTGTTTGGTGGGAGTTGGCTGTTGTTTGCATCCTAGCAGACTCTGTGGTGTCCATATGTGCATGGATTTACTACATTTATTTTTTAATTTCTTTGTGTATTTACTGAATGGGACACCAAATTTATCAGATTTGATTTTGTGGGCCAGGCCCAATTGTAGTAAACTCACTGCTTGATCAGCAGCTTAAGATAACTTCAGCTCACACATTAAAATAGTGGACTCCCACATTAATTTATAACAATTTTGAAAGTTGTTTTAGAGGATTACCTATCGTTGGGGCTTAAATATGAGCTTCTGAACATATAAATTTTCAAAAAATCTTTTCCCAAATCAAGTGTCCAATGGTCTAAGGCTTATTTGAGGCTTTATTGTGGATCTCATATGCTACATGTTACTCTACATGTCTCATATGTAGTACTCATATTATTGTGAGTTTTCTTTATGGATCCCATATTAGGAGCTTAAACTTGGACTACTAATTAGTAGCCCTTTGACATGAGATACTATTTAGTAGCTCCAAAGAAGACTCCATTTGAAACTTTTTGGGACTTTTTTTTGGGATTAAAGCCCAAAAGAAACCTCCATAAGGAGTGCTCTCATTGGTGTGAATTCATTCAATAAAGTTATTAATTGGAGAAAAAATGTATAAGAAAGAAAAAACACCGGTATAATTAGCAGTAGACTACTCAGGAAACTTGTACGTCTAGTACTACTTTGAATGAGTACCGACTTAAGCTCAAACGATAATATACAAATGATGAAAGTAAAGTAAACCACTCTTGATATACTCCACTTCAGAGTCATAGATCACAAATTGAGTTTCAAAGGAATTCAAACTTATAACTAAACTGGCACACTTTCTAACTGTAATCAACAGAGCCGGCGTAATGGATTCGCTAACTAGTTGTTCGTTTTCAATTTTGTGTTTGGCCAAGCGGCCCCAGCTTATCTTGATATAACCCGTAAAAAGGGTGGAACAATGTAAAAATTCTTAATGTGGGCTAGCTAACTAAGTCGATCTAATTAAGTACATGTTCAATGTTTCTATGTGTAGATAGATATGATCTCTGCTATTCACAGACAGCATTGTTGGGACTGGAGGAATTAATATTGTACTACTACTACTACTAGTAAAGTTGACGAGTCAATAGGCTAAGAGGTGTTGTGGGGAATATTTATATAACTAACCCACTAACAGGCATGATGTGATGATGTTTAAGTGATCAACAGTTACCTGTAGTCAGATAAAATCATAACACAGGCAGGCATCTCCTTAAATAATTATGCCAAGATTCCCTAGCCGCATGTTAATCCACACACGTTTCCCGTTTATACCAAGTAATTATTAGGGACAGTTTCGAACGAGACATACACAGAGTAATATGAATTTAAATTTCTTTTCTGAATTAAGTTACAGTTTGACTTTGAATGCTGTATATCAAAAGATCTAGCTTTCGTATTTAAAAAATGTTAATGTTCATACTTTTGATCCAGGTGATACAATCATAATTTGATCCACTTCGATCTTACTACACTATCTACTACATACACGACTGGAGACTAGTGATGATGTTAAGTTAGAAAATAAAGTTAGTCAAGAAGCAAATACAGAAGCACTTACCTCAGACCAGAAACGATTCATGCCCCTTCTCCGAAAGAGTTCATTATCACCACTAGTATAAATTAATGAGTTAGTACAATGCTAATATCGATCATTTCAATGCTTGTAGTGTAGCTATAACTTCCATACGGACAGCTTAATTTCACTTAATAATACTAATGTACGTACTATATACGATTCAAATTCAAATTCCTAGCTACCCCTGGATTTGGTAAATCTAGCTATATCGTTAGCTTTTCTTGCTAAAGTAATCGGAAAATCTTTCATTAATCTCATCATTTTTACTTTATAAATTTTACTCTTTCAATTTCACTTTTTATCTGATCATTTTTATACCCTTAACTTACAAGATGGGGAATTTGATTTGGGTAAATAATGCTTAATTATTTCCATACTATTAGGAATCCATCCCTTGTGATTCCAGTGAATATCACTATTCAAGTGGAGTATATATATAGTAAAGATAAATCTATTACTCACATAGCCCGGAAAATGCAATGTATCAAGCCTTAATTTACTACTTATCCTCAACAATTGCAAATAGGGTTTTTAATTAATAAGCTAGTCAAGGATTAAAAAACATTCTCTGAAATATCGTATACTTACAAATTTGTATTTTATACAAAATTTTTTAATTATGATCGCAGTCATGCTAGTATAAAATTAGCTTGGACTAGACTGGGGAAAACTGAAAGTGTGATGAACTAAAATACTTATAATATGGGCCAATCTCAACTAGACCTGTATATATATACCATTAATATTAAAAAGAATGGAATTTTGTTTATTATCTCCAAAAGGCCAAGTACGATGAATGTGAGCGGTTATTGTCGATGAATAGACATAAATATATACTTGTGTAAAATTGACAACACAAAGTAAACAAATACTTCCTCCGTTTCATTAATAACTTCCTAAGGGGACTATTCATCGCGAATTTTGACCACGTATAACTTTTAAATTAAACCATATCAATATAAATTAAAAGTTGATTATGAAAATATACTCCATTTAATTTCATAATATAATTTTATTATATTCTTCTCTAATGTAATTTAGGAGTTATACGTGGTCAAAGGTCGCGATAAATAGTCCCCCTAAGAAGTTATTAATGAAATGGAGGTAGTAGCAAAATTAAGCTTGTATGTGGTATAATTTAATTTAATTCTTTTGGTCTTTCAACATACAAATGACTTATGATCAGTTTTCATCCATATTTTCTTCAAATCCCTCATTAATATTTTGACCTTACTATTAGCCACGCGGGTGAGCCAAAATTTTCAATATTACTACCACATAGGGTCAAAATTAAAATGACGTTGCTTAATTACTGATAATAAGTGCTAACCTATATTTTAAAATCCGGAACAAGAGGTTGAACCGGGGAGTCGAGGACCCTAAAAAAGGTCGAATTGGAATTTGGCCTTTTTGGAAAAATACACACACATATATAAAAGAAATTATAATAATACTAACATAGCTTAAACAAAAATCAATGTCGAAATGTTAATATTATAGTTTTATAGTAATTTATAATTAAAATTAAAACAGTTGACCGCAATACGTTAAAATTGTACAACTAGAAAAAATACTTAACATATACACAATGGTAGCTTAAGTGGACACCAAAGTTGTATGTTATCTTGAAGGTTATGGTACTAGTAAATGAAGTACTACTAGTAACTACAAATTGCCGGCGCAATCCTTCTCCAGTTCATCGGTCCGGTGTGGTTTCCTGCCAATTCTCAATATGACGATCTCCGACTCAACATGTGGTTCTAGGAACCCATTCGTCCGTTTTATCCGCTTGAACTGGCAGAATCTGACTGGATTTTAAAACATAGGTGCTAACCTAACACAAAGACAGGTATTTCATGTCTGATGCGGCGTGCATGGATAATCATGGAAAAAACTTCATTGGTAGCGCAGAATACTAAAGAATTGAAGAACTCGAGAAAAAATCAACTTTTTTTAATCAATAATCAACAAAACTTCATGAAAACAATGACTGACACTCTGACAGCGTACTTAAATATTGTAACATAACTTGCTAGAAAAGAAAAAGAAATCAGATACTAAATAAAGTCTAATACAAAAATCCAACTTGTTAGAAAAGATAAACAAACCAAACACGAAACAAAGTCTAACACCTATTAAAAATTACAAAAAGAACCTAAAATATTAAAACTAGTCCGTCATCGAATTTTATTGCTTCGACTTCTGATCCATACCGCATCATTCTCTCTCATTTAAAGAAAACTTGTCCTCGAGTTTATGCAGACAACGAAGATCAAAATCCGAAAAGCATATTTCTACGAACCATGTAACTAGTAAAATCAACTACTCCAGGCTTCCCGGATAAAACACAATTCTTGTTTGGCCGATGCTTCCACTCAAAATAGAACTTGACATCCATTGGAGACAACACCGAGAAAACTGCAAAAGGAAAAATAGTTGGATCGATTAAATCAGCCTCAACCATCCCCCGGGATCAAATACCATGCTCTGATGCAACGTGCGTGGACAAGAAAGGAATAACGATATTCAAAACTTCATTAATTCCACACAATACTAAAGAATGAAGAATTTGAGAAAAATTCAATTTTTTTTTTAAAAATCAATAATCAACAAAACTTCACGAAAATGATGACTGACATCGTATTTAAATACTAGAACTTAGTTTGCTGGAAAAGGAAAAGAAACTAAATACTAAACAAAGTTTAATACTAAAACCTAACTTGGTAGAAAAGGAAAAATATCAAATACGAAACAAAGTCTAACATCCATTAAAAATTACAAAAAAGACCTAAAATATTAAAACTAGTCCGTGTTCTAATTTTATTGCTTCAACATCTAATCCAAAATTATCCAACTACTACCTCTCTTCTCTATACCTTTAACTAATTTAAGACTTTCCCGTCCAACCTGAATGATTTTGTGCTTTATGGAACAATGTTATATATAGTATATAGTATATATCATATTCCGTAAGAAAAGAAATAATTTAAAAAAAAAAAAAATTCCGTAAGAAAAGATATCATATAAAAATTACACAGTCACGTTGAGTATTAAAACATGAGTTTGAAGCTTTAAAAAAAGAAAAAAAAAAAAAAGCTAGAATTGTTGAATGAGTAGTTGATAAAAATAAAAATGGTCGGGTTGAAAAAAAAAAAAAGCAGCTATTTCAAGTACTGAGTTGGGAAAGTTATTATCGGGCAGGCCTCCTATAAAGTCCAAAGACAAAAGTCAGTTAACCTCCAACCAGAAGAGCTAAAATAGGTTCATTTGAAAGAGAAATGTTTATTTTGTTGATAATTTTGAAAGAAAAATGTTTATAGTGCTAATAATGCACCAACTTGCCGATCAATGCTGTCCTGTTCTGACCTCCAAACATGACCATAATGTATTTGCTTTTCTGAATTCTGATTTGTCCATTTAATATGTTGTTTTTTTCAAATCCCAAATAAATGTTAAATTCTCATTAAATATTTGAAATAATTGAAATGAGTATTAATAAATTGTGTACAAAAATGAGTACTCACTTATATTTATGAGTATGAGTTATGACAAGCAAAATTGATCACTCATATGCATATGAAGTAATATCTGATTCAATGTCGCTCGCGCATCCAGGTCCGGACAAAACTATTGTCTATACGTCCCAACAATCTTGACTCCATTTTAAAAGGAGGACTTTCAACTAGTATTAATTAGCTAATAATATTATCCGCAGATATATTTATTTATTTATAATTATTATACTACTATGAATTGAATGCCATGATGAACAGGGTTCAACTTAAGTTTCATTCAATTCAAGCAACTTGTGTGTCCTAGTACTAAAAATTGTACACCAGGGTCTGAATCTGGACAATTTCAATCTTTCAGTGAAATTAATCTAATTAATTTCCACTCGATCGACCGATCTCATTAGTTTTCAAATAGAGCGAGTGCATGTGTGTATAATAATTTTACATTTGCATGTCGCCAATATATGCTCGTGCTAATAAGAATCTTCCCCTCTTCTCTTCACATGAATGTCATTCTTAATTTAATCTTCCGACAAAACTGCCACTTCAATTCTTCTAGAATATTCGCCCACCTTAGTATATCTCTAAGTTCAAGTCGTCACATGCATGCTACTAAAATAAAATTAGTTTGTCTAGGTACACTTAATAAAATTAAGCTAAAGACATTCTCTTGCAAATCTACACGTTTGCAAATGTAAAAGAAACAAATCATATCGTAGTGTAAGCCAAAAACATATCGTAAGTTGAGATTGGAACGGAATGAGTATTGGAAAGAATTGGAAGAAAGGAGGACTGAAAGTGATATTGCTGAAGGATTATATTGAGGTAATGAGACCAAAAGTAAGGTCGCCAAACAAATGAGATCTAAAGAGTAACAAGAGGAAAGACTTCGTCAATCAATGTACCGCTCTATATAATTACTCATGTTCGAGGTATTGATTTAGTTAGATCCGTACTATTAATGTCATATTGATGTTCTAAAAAGGGTAAGTAGAATGGGTAACAAAATCTAACATTCAATGTTCTGAAATGGAACAATCTCTACAAACAGGGGCATAAATAATATATTGACAGGTAAAGGGACATAGGCTTAATATCCAAACTAGGGGCTGATTCTGAAGCCCCGGAACCTTAGAGGAGGTGAATGAAAATTACCGGACCAATTAGATATTTCCCGAATTGTTTCAGTTTTCTTATCTTAGTATATAAGTACACTGAATATTTAGTCATGCGTGACACTTTTGCCAATAATTAAAAACTAAGATTGGGGTTTATTTGGGAAATAAATAACTTCATTCAAACAATTAGCTTATTTATTTTAACTAAGACTATGATGCCTATGGTACCAATAAGATCAAATATAGTACTCTACCCTCCTTTGGTATAATATAATATAAGTATAGTTTCATTTAAAAAAAAAACAAACTTCGTTTTATATGTTAGATTTAACTTTTGTGTTATTAAATTTATAATAATACCCCCACTTGAAGCCATTATTAATTTGAAAGGACAACTCGGTGTACTCATACTCGTAGATGGGGTCATAGGGGCTATGGCATGAGAACTGTTTACATATCTCTTAGCCTTCTTATTATTCGGTTGAGCCAACACAGAAGTAATAAGCCAATAATGATATGATTCAAGTTGAAGTTTTTTTTATAATTATTTTAACTCTTTAGGAAATTATTGGCCCGGAGATAATGTATTTATTCGAGTATTTAAATTCATTTTGTAGTCTTAAATTTATATAGATTACCGTCTCTCTAAAAAAAAAACTTGAATTTACATGTTACTTTCTTAAAAACCTACTATAATTAGCTACTTATTGCATGTTAAAATATACTCAAAATACATCCAAAATATGCTTAATGCAATCAATTATAATATGGAATTAACTTCATACTCTAAAAAGTAGAATTCAATGATACTGTATCATAGTAAAATTTTAATTTATGCCTAAAATCAATCTTATAAAGAAAAATTACTCTGACATTAGAAAATTTCGTGCTTCCAACGTCACCAACAGGCCCCTAAATATATAGACATTTCCACACAATCGAGCCATTTGATAGTTGGCACCATTTGATCTATCATCACTCAAGTCGTTGTAATGTTCCATGTTCGACATGTTGTTGCAAATGAGCTGCTTTGCAGACGGCTGTTCAGAAGAAGAATAGGAAGTATTCTTCTAAGTGTGTAGAGCACGGCTACTCGTTCATCTCTTTTGTCTTCTCTACTTTTGGGGAGCTCGACGAGGAAGCCTTGGTTACTCTTTCGCGCCTCAAGCGCTTAGCTGTTAGTCATTCTAATGATGTTAGGAGTGGTGTTTTTCTTTTTTCTAGACTTACTTTTTGTATTTAGAAAGGGGTGGGAGCACAACTTGTTTCTCGACTCCCTTCCAATTTTGAGTGATTAAAAAAATAATAATAAAAAAAAAAAATAATAATAATAATAATAATATTAATGATGAGTTGTTGCTGCATCGTGCTTGTACGGGTATTTCGGAGCTCTATTTTACTTTGCGCACTTGCCCTCCAGGTTTCTTTCAGTCGGCTCAATTTTCTTTTGATCGGGCTCTCAGATCCGTCTTGGAGCGTATTGTTACAGCGTCGGGTCCCGATTTTGGTGATTGGCAGTGGCGGCTTGCCACTTTGCCCTTTTCTTTTGGGGGGCTTGGTGTTTACACTGCTGCGGATGTTCGCCATTATGCCTTCATTGCTTCTTGTTTTCAGTCTGCTGGTTTGTAGGCTAAGCTCTTGTGTCCTTCTGGTATCACTTCTCTTGGACCTGCTTTTGATGGTGCCCTGTCTTTGTTTGCTGAGACCACAGATTTTAATATTTTGAGTAACCCCAGTGAGATCGCTGCCCCCAGACTTATGAAGAGACTGACAGATATATATTTCACGAAGGTTGCTGCTTCTGCGGAATTTGTTTTCTCTTTATCTCCTCGTCAGGTAGCTCTTTGGAAGTCTCAGCGAGGTGCCCATTCTTCTGATTGGTTGCGAGTTGTTCCTATTTCGGGTCTTGGGCAGACTATGAACGGGAGGACTTACAGGTGTGTACTGGGTTATCGGCTTGGTGTTGCTTTGTTTTCAGTGTCCACGCCCTGCTCTGCTTGCTCTCGTGTTTTTTACGGGGATTTGTTTGGTGATCATGCGGTGTCGTGTGCTGGGGTGGTAGGTATCAAGCACCGACATAACCTTGTTCGCGACACTCTCTTGGATGTTTGTTTCCGATCTGACATCTCTGTTGGTAAGGAGGTGGATATTGGTTTGAGTGATGGGAGTGACAGGTCCCTCCGTCCTGCAGACTTGCTCCTTTATGCTTGGGATAGGGGATGGGATGTTTGTGTGGATCTGACCGGGTCTTCCCCCTTGACACGGTCTGGGTTGGTGGACTTTGTGCATGGACATGCGATTGCTGATGCTGTCAAGCGCAAGCGTGCGAAGTATCGGGACTTGTGTGCGGCTAAGGGATATGGTTTCCTTCCTTTCTCTTTCTTAACACTTGGGGAGTTGGATGCTGATGCTATGGATTTGCTTGTTAGAATCCGGGGTTTCGCTTTGGCTCAGGATGCTGGGGTGCGTGCTGCTCATTTTATTTTTCTAGAGTTAGTTTTGCTATTGCTAAGGGAGTGGGAGCACAGTTTGTTTCTCGGCTGCCCACTAATTTTGTATAAAACTTTTGTTGTTTTTTGATTTATTAATTTCCTTTATAATACTAAAAAATAATTAAAAAAATAAAATAAATAAATAATAATAATAATAATAATAATAATAATAATAATAATAATAATAATAATAATAATAATAATAAATAAGAATAATCAACATATACGAGAATGTAAAGTTATTTAGATATTAGGAGGGTAATCAATTTAACACTCTTCTCTTACGTCCACGTCCGGTGTGAAAGGGTGTTAGATAATTTAAATGTACATTTCCCATGAAATTCGTATTTTCTTTAGAAATGGATTTGTTAACTTCATACTAAAAGTAGAATTCAATGATAATGTATCGTAGTAAAAAATTTAATTATGTCTAAAATCAGTGTTATAGAGAAAAAATACTCTGACGTTAGAAAATTCCGTGCTTGCAACATCACCAACCAACCCCTAAATATATAGAAATCCACACGGTCGAGCCATTTGATAGCTGGCACCATTAGATCTATCATCACTCAAGTCGTTGTAATGTTCCATGTTCGACATGTTGTTGCAAAAAATAAATAAATACGAAGTAATAAATAATAATAACAAATAAAAAATCAACATATACGAGAATGTAAAGTTATTTAGATATTAGGAGTGTAATCAATTTGACACTCTTCTCCTACGTCCACGTCAGATGTGAAAGGGTGTTAGAGAATTTAAATGTACATTTCCCATGAAATTCGTATTTTCTTTAGAAATGGATTTGTTAACTTCATACTAAAAGTAGAATTCACTGATATTGTATCATAGTAAAATTTTAATTTATGCCTAAAATTAGTGTTATAAAGAAAAATTACTCTGTCTTTAGAAAATCCCGTGCTTGCAACATCACCAACCAACCCCTAAATATATAGAAATCCACACAATCGAGCCATTTGATAGCTGGCACCATTAGATCGATCATCACTCAAGTCGTTGTAATGTTCCATGTTTCGACATGTTGTTGCAAAAATAAACAAATAATAATAATAATAATAATAATAATAATAATAATAATAAATAATAATAATAATAATAAATCAACATATACGAGAATGTAAAGTTATTTAGATATTAGGTGTGTAATCAATTTAACACTCTTCTCTTACGTCCACGTCCGATGTGAAAGGCCTAGGGGCGGAGCTAGGGGGTGCCGGCTGGCCCCCCCCCCCCCCCCCACAAAAAAAAATCTTAGCTAGCTTTTACGAATTTTAAATTTTTGTATAGGTAAATTTAGTGATTTTCCAAGTTTTGGTCCCCGAACTAAAAACAATCTTATATATTGCATTTCGCACTCCCTAATATCAATTCCTGGCTCCGTCCAGTTAAACTTACCAATTAATAATTTGAAATATGATCATATGATGTAACATTGACATAAAAAATCAAAAAATTCTCATATTCAACAGAATGGATGGAGTTTATAGCTGAATACGTAATTCTGAGTGGACTTGCTTGTAAATTCAAAGGTGTAACTTAGGGCAAAAAATTCAACGGGGCTTTTATATAACAAAAAAAATAAATAAATACTAATAAGTATGAAAATTTGTTTGAAAAAATAAAACAGACCACGGTTTGTATGCAGTATGCTGCATCTCAAAACCGGCAGTCAAAGTATCAAGGTTAGGGTACAACTAAACCCCTTGAATAATGTAGTCACCACTTTAATTGGATTATAAAATTGAAGAGACCATTTTATTTAGACCGCGCGAGTTGCAAACATATATTTGACTATAAGTTCAGTTCGATATTTATAGAGTTTCAAATTGATTAACGACATTTTATT
Organism: Plantago ovata; assembly: GCA_028274465.1. NCBI lineage: Eukaryota > Viridiplantae > Streptophyta > Magnoliopsida > Lamiales > Plantaginaceae > Plantago > Plantago ovata. The sequence continues at coordinate 8,434,253 of CM051457.1, read as the reverse complement.
GAAGGACACTTAATGATAAATGTGGATTCGAATCTGAATTTGGAGAAACTATCTTCATATTTAATTTACTTTTAAGTATATTTTTCAAAGAGTTGTTACAATCATAACTAACACGAATATTGAAAAATTAAATAAAACAACTAAATTTCACATGTCACTCTATATTAACAATCGGTCGCACCAATAACCTAATGAGGTAGGTGTATAACTGTATTAGGGTTGTATTTCGAACCGAACGAACCGAACAAGAGGCTTATCGAACGTTCGTTCATTAAGCATATAGTATGTTCGGTTCATGTTCATGTTCGCCGAACAATTCATAGCCTGTTCATGTTCGGTTCGTTAAAATAATAGAATGTTCATGTTCGTTCGTTAAAGTTCGTTTTCATTTGTTCACGAACGTTCATTAACACAAAAAGGCCTAAAATCCAACAATATTGATACTACAAAATTAATTTAAATATCCTGCCAAAAGTGTCTAAGAACATTATATAAGTCACAATAAAAATATAAAATTAACACCAAATATTAAACAAAGCACAAAACAAGTTAAACGTAGTATGTATAATAATTATATATGTATATTTTATATTTATTTAATATATTATATTATACCATGTTCACAAACTGTTCGCGAACAACCGAACAGAAACTAACATGTTCGTGTTCGGTTTGTTATATTAACGAACATGTTCGCGAACTGTTCGGTCAAAACCGAACCGAGCGTTGACCGAACAATTTCGCGAACGTTCACGAACATTCGATTCAACATACAACCCTAGACTGTATGTAATACACCCCATCATTCGTGGCCCACTTTTGCCTGGTGGTAAGTAGTGCTGTTATGGGCTCGTAAAAACGAGTAAAAATATAGGCTCGAGCTTGGCTCGTTTGACTCAAACGAGTCTAGCAGAGCTCAAATCGAGCTTGTGATTAAATTTTTCTTTTTTGTTAAAATATGAAATAAAATATTTAAATTAAAAAATTAAATAGTACACAATCAATATCCCAAATGATAAAGTCATATTGCAAAAATTAGCTTCAAAATACAAGAATAATGATTTCGTTGATGCAAGATGCATAAATTTATCAAGGGACAATAATTATATGGAGGATAGAATTCAATCTACAAATTTTAGGGTTATAATATACTTATACTTGGAAGTTGGAAAAATATATTATGTATAACTTAAAAGGTAAAATTATACTAATATTCGAGCCTAACGAGCCAAGTCGAGCATTCATCGAGCCGAGCCGTGTTCGACTTGTTAACGAAACGAGCGTAATTTTAGACTCGAGCTCGGCTCGTTTTCCTTATCGAGCGAGCTGAACTCGAACCTTAATGAGTCGAGCCGAACCGAATACTCGGTAAGGCTAGGTTCGCATTCTAGTGGTAATCCATGTTAAGGTCACTGGGCTTTTTGTGTTGATTGAGAAATTAAATTTAAATGAATTTCTTGCAATATTTATTAATTTTCTGAAAGTGTAAATAAGTCTGTAAGAAGGTTCCAATAATGGAACGATCCAAAGGAAACAGTTTTGTCCTTTTCTGAATATCCCAAAATAAGCCCCAAATTCCATCTTAAATTTGGGAAAATATAAAACATAAAAGGAAATTATATGTCAGCTGACGAACTTGCGGGTCCCTCCGCCGCCGTGCGTCATCGGTGTTGTTGACTCACGTGCCCATATTAAATTTATCTGGCCCCCACAATTCTACGGACTAATCCAAATTGACCATAGATCGAACAAGAAGAAAAGAGACCAACTTCTCCAAGTATTTCAAATTCAATACAAGTACATAAATATAGAATAAAACTCGAATAAATAAATAAATGAGCAAAATTACTAATTGGGTGTTAAAGTACAAGAGATAAAAGTATTAGAAAAATTAGGAAAATAGGATATGCCTATAATTTAATAGAGTTTAAACAAATTAAAAATTACACACTTTATATTTAAAAAAATCATCCTTAAAAATTCAAAACTCTAAAATTAAACTGAGTTCGAATCTAAATCAAACCCATTAGCCGCTGGGGCATAGGTAAAATAAAATAATAGTACCAGTAACTGGAGTATCCAAAAACATCCCCTTTTCCCCGCTAGCACACTTAGATGGTTTCAGTCTCAAATATGTCACCATCCATTAACATTATTATTTTAATAATTTCATCCTTTTTTTCCACGACTATATATATCCCTCCTTGTTCAAAATCTTTATATCGTCAAACACTCAAACTAACTCTCACAGCTCATCAACACAATCCAACAACAAACCCAATCAACTTGTTTAAAAAGAAAAAAGAAAAGAAAAGAAAGAAATGGATTCATCATTCTTCCAATTCGATAACCAATTCCCATTCTCGGAACAAGCCGCTTCTTATTCGAATTCGTATTCGTATCCAACATACAACAACGTTCCCCTGCCTTTCAACATGAACGACTCTGAGGAAATGCTTCTCTACGGTGTCCTGTCTCAGGCTAACTGCAAGGACGAAGAAGTTTCCAACTCGACTACTTCGAATTCCAATTCGAGTAGTACGAATTCGAAAAAGGAGAGGGAAAAGGCCTACAGGGGAGTCAGAAGACGCCCCTGGGGCAAGTACGCAGCTGAAATAAGGGACTCGACCAGGAACGGGGTGAGAGTCTGGCTTGGAACGTTTGACAGTGCCGAAGCAGCCGCGTTGGCGTATGATCAGGCGGCATTTTCTATGAGAGGAGGAGCTGCGGTGCTCAACTTTCCGGCGGAAAGGGTGGAGGAGTCATTGAGGGAAATGAAGTGTGGGGTCGAGGAAGGTTGTTCTCCAGTTATCGCGCTTAAGAGACGCCATTCCATGAGGAAGAAGAAATCTGCTTCATCGCCGTCGTCTGGGACTGGAAGTAGGAAAAATGTGAGTGGAAGTAGCAGAAGTAACAGTGTGGAAAATGTGATGGTATTTGAGGATTTGGGAGTTGAGTATTTGGAGGCATTGTTGAGCAGTTCTTCATCCCCATCATCATCAGAGAGTTGCAATGCAATTTGGTGAATTTTAATATTTTCTTTTTTCTTTTCTTTCTTAATCACTTTTTTTTTTCTTTTCTTTTTTTTAATTACCATGGAAGGAGGGCAACTTGAATTTGGAGGAACAAAGTTTTCTGATGTATGCATTAGGTAGAGATATGCATAACCACTAGATTTTGTGATGTAATGTAAATATAGCTTCTTTTATTTTAAAAGAGCGGTAAATTTTGACGGCTGGTGTAGATCGTTATAAGATAGTGATATGTAAGTTCAATGTCAGCATGATGTAATATTTTCTAGGAGTCATGTGAAACGAGCACAAGTAGTCATACGACTTTATGTGTCAAACACATGGTGCGTATGCCAATGTAGAACAAAGTGCGATTCATGTTATTTGTCTCCGCAATTGACCAATTATGATATGTATTTTTGGTATTCGTCCTAGAGTCAAATATAATACTAATCTTGTACTACAGTAAAATTTTAGAAGTAAAGGTATGTTCTAATGATGTAGAACAATAACTTGAACGAACTATGTACATGTTTTGTTTCCAGTATTTGGGACATGCAAGCACTTATACTACTAGTTCACTACTATATCATATAAGCTGATGAACAAATTGTGCAAGGTTTTTGGTCATGTTCTTGTTTCCTCCATTTGACTTAGAATGGGTGGGTGGGTAGTGGGTACTGTTGAGATCCATTTACGTCCTTAAGTTGCATGCCTAAAACTCAGCTGGTATCTTTCTTTCTTACCTCATATGGAAATACTACCTCTGAAATCTTATTTCATCTTTTAAACTAGTATTGATGAATCTAATTCTTTAAGATTATTGACTGGATATGCCACTGTATCTTTTTCACTGTTGGTGCAATGAAATGAAAATGATTTATAGACAAAAATAGAACACTCATCCATGAGTGTCCCATATGTTTTGGAGAGATAGGCCAAGTTGCAAGGACAGGTGCATGTAAAAACAAAGTATACCTTGTTTAAAAGGGAAAGCAAGATCAATCTAACCAATCTTTCCCTTCAAGGTGTATAATAAGTAAAGTATGTCCTTTAGTTTCTTCTCCATCTTTCTTTCTATTCATGATCATTTATTAACATCTATCATATTTTTCACCTTTTCATTTCCTTAACCTTTGCGTTGCCACACTTTTTCACCTTCCATATAATTCATGCCATGAGGAAAACATTGTCTCTTCACTCTACTACATCTGAATTCACTTTTTGGTCCTTAGATAAATGGTACTCCCTCCGTCCCAGAGCAGTTGCACCATTTACTTTTGGGCACAAAAAATAAGAATGAGAGTTAAATATTGAGTTATATTGATAGTGGAGGTTACTTTTACTTTATTGGTGATTTATGACCACTCAAATGTGTTGGTGGAATATAAAATTATTATATACATGTCCCAAAATGGCAAAGAAATGAAATGGTGCAACTCTAACGGGACGCCCAAAATGGCAAAATGGTGCAACTGTTCTGGGACGGAGGGAGTATACCTTAATTAACTAGTCCTATTCTATATGCTTAATTTAAGTGTATAATAATAAACTCCATTAACCCTCAACAATCAAGTTTTAGATATTGGGATATCATGCTTCTTTCCCCCCTACTCATAGTTGGAAATTTCCATACACTTTCATAGCAGTCCTTGTCACAAACAGTGCTGCTACATGCATTTGGAAAGAAAAGCACCAATATGGTTTAATTAATCTACATACATTTATGTTGGAGTAATACTCAAGGCTCAAGCAAAAGATTGTTGAATAATACATGCATGATGAAGAAAAATGCTGGTTTTGCCTAATGTTGTGTTAGTATTAGAAAAGTCCCAAGGATAAAATGCAATAGAACAAACTGTTAGAGCAGAGATAAGGTTAGGAGAAGGAAACGTGAATGATTAAATCAATTTTAATGTCAATTTCAAAGTTTGCTTCATCACACTTTCTCCAATGAGGCCTCAATTCAATGAACCAAGACTCAATGACATAACTTTTTCCACCTTTTTGGCATGTTGTTGAGAATACTGCAACAAGAATTTTTGGTCCTGCATGTAACGGTTTATTCCTATATAAATGTTGTTATGCCACATGATGATGCTGTAAGCGCTGCATCATACTTGTTAAGTGTGTTTTATCCCAACACACTGAATCCATGAGACATTACATCACGATGTAGCAGTAGTTTTTTTTTTTTTTTTTTTGAAACGGCCAATCTAATCTATTCAACTCCTACTTCTATACTACTCCTTTACCGCCTTATAGCTCCAAATACATCGATTACGATGTAGCAGTAGTGATGGTAGTAACTAATGTATTATACAGTTATACTCCTATGTTGTCTTGTTGCTTTTGGATGGGAGATCGACTAGAAGGAAGCTTCTCTCCAGGCTCCAGCAAACTTTTACTACTGTTTTTGGCATTGATTGATATGACCCTCCATTTATGTTTTTGGGTTCCACGTACTTGATTACCTATGTTGCTATAAGGTTTAGTTGATTAGATTCCATTTGAGAAGATCTCAACTTTTAGACCCTAGCTCCTAAATGTGAGAAGAGAATAAATTAATTACTTAGTATACAATACATTCTAGTTTAAAATAAAGGAAGCTAGATTCATTGCACCTTATAGTAAGTAACAATGTAACATCACTGTTACAGTGTCATTTTGTAAGAATGCAAAACTGTCTTTCTCATGCTAGCAGACCAAGTATTCTTGTAACCAAATCATACCAACCGAGCCCTTATATCACAATAAAAATTGGGGTAGGCTATGTACTTTCGTAAGTCATGACCGATGCTGCTATTTCAAAGTGTATAATTTCAGCACGTGAAATTCGAAAACATCAATGAAGAGGCAAACTGATCCTTACAAAAGACAACAAGACGACACAGGTACTGTAATGTGGTACAAGGGCACAGGCATATAGACCTACACATGCTGAAAACTGAAGTTCAAATATCGATAAGTTAAAGAGTATCTATTTGCAACTATCACCATCGAGCCACTTCAGTGTTGGCATTAACTTCATCAGAAGCGCTTTCAGATGGTTATCAACAACTGAATTTCCCATAATCTCTATCTGTGTAAGATTCAATTCCTTGAAAATTAAAAATGCATCCCAGTGTACCGGTGCTTTGATGTCTCCATCGGTAAATTTGGTGAAATCCCAGTCATTTCCGACTGTATTAGTTAGAGGAGAGGAGCAGAAGTATCTTCTTGTGTCGACAGAGTGAGCACCTATCTCATTGTAGGAAATATCTAATACTTCTAATGACTTCAACATTTTAATGGGCTCCAGAGCCAGAAAACTGGAAAATTTGTTGTGGCTGAGGTTTAGGTAAGAAAGCAGTTGCAAAGCCTCCAGCCCTGTAACCAAATTGAGTTATATAAGTACTAAATCTACGAAGTTACATCTCGCAGGAATGAAAAAAATCAGATCATGTTTAACTTGCTAAACAGTAAGCACTGAAGATTATCGGGTGTATTTGTAGAATTGTCATGTATGATAATTCAACAATTTTTATAGACGCATGTACATTACCTTCAATTGACCGTAGCTGGTTGTGACTTAGATCAAGCATCTGCACCCACAATAAGCTTTCCATGCTCCCGATTCGTGATAAGGAGAGACCAGTCAGTCTTAAGCATAAACAAGGCTTCATAATTGTCGAAGAAGACTCTTGGTATTCACTGCAGTATTTCAGTAAAGACTCCACACTTGAAGTCACCTGCAAAACAAACAAACTCAGTTAGCTAACAGATGGAACATAATTCAACTACACCTGCCATATCCATTGTAGTTAATGTACTTATGAAACGTGCATCATGAAAAGGAAGAAACACATGACAAAGCAAAAGAAGAAACAAAACCAACTTGAAACACTGGAACAGAGAAGATAAATTAAGGGTACCGATAAACAAGAAGTATGCCCACGATGAAAATTGCATGAGATACATAACTACATTAGGATTTAGATTTAAGGAAACCCAGGCATCTAAACAAAACGTGCAAACAAACCCGATAAGAGGGAAGAAGGTCCTGTCAAGTATTTAAAATACATAGAAATAACAAATAGACACCTCTGAATCAAAATGCAAGAAAGTGCAATTCTAGTTCATATTCTCAAGCAAAATCCAGAATCCTATGCTTTTGAATATGAATATCTAACTAACTACATGAGATGCAATACACAATAATAGTATAGCAATATCTATGAGATGTACATCCTGTTTCTTGCTTTCCTGGAGAAACAACACCAAGGAAAAAGGGCTCACCTGCTTCCACAAAGCTAAGCTATATTCGTCCTCATAGTAACAAGAATGTGAGGGGTCCATTTTCTTCAAATCACAATAAAGGGCAAGAATATCTTCATACTGAAATGCAGTGCTACCATGTGGTCTGCCATATGACACAAGTGTGTTACGTGCCATCAACAGTCTCGCAAGAGTAAGTTTGCCAATTTTACTACATAGAGAAGAAAATAAATGAGAAATGACCTGCCAAATGAATATGCTTCACAAATGACCATGATAATTCTGCATAAGTCAAGTTTACCAGTTTGTCGTTGACAACAGTTCCTGACAGTGAGCTATTTCATTGGAGATAGTTTTTATACTCCACTCTGAAGCAGTTGGTTCTTTCTCCTTTGTGATTTTTAATTTACTCAGCAAATCATGCACCTTTGCAGCCTCAGATTGCGCAGCATTAGGTTGAAATATTACATCAGGTGTGATTCTTTCTGATGTTCGTGCTTCAGAATGTTTTTGGTCATGGGAAGGTCCAGAAACAGTAAAAGACATGCTCGATGAACTGCAGGATAAACCACTTGAGGAAGTAATGCCAGGAAATTGTCCAACAATAACCTTGACAGTGTAGGTCTTCAAGGAACTCACTTCATCAGGGAAGTTTAAGTAAGTCAACCAAGCTTGGGCAGAACCACTTTTATTTGATGAAAGTGGCCTCCAAATATAATCACCACCAAAGAGATATTCACATTCAATTGTCACAGTAGAAGAGTTCACACCTTCAACTGCTTCACTGAAATACAAAATGATGGGAAACTTTCTGTCTTTCGATAACGTTGGCAGCGAGCTCAAACCATCTGAGAAACCTTTAACTGATAAAGAGAGATTACAGCCAAGTGGAGACCATAAAGAAAGTAATCGAGGCTCTCGCTTCGAAGTCTGGTCCAGAAGCCATAGATGATAAAACCAACCACTTTGATCATCAGGGTCAGTGAAGAGAGCATTACGTACGAACTCGAATTCCTCTCCCAAGATATTCTCTTTATTGAAAGATTCTTTTCCTTCAGCCTCCAGTAGACGAGACAAAAGCATGCTGAAAGCATATATAGGTATGGAACAAAGAAAAGCCATTAAAAACAAAAAGAAGAAAAATAAAACAGGATCAGAATCACAAATCAGAACGTTTCTCCCAACTCCATGAAGATAAACAAAAAGAAAAAAATTACTTGAAATGTTCCAGGTGAATTTAAAGTTAGGTTCTGACGGTTTATGAGCTATATACATTTCACTTGTACAGAATTCGAGATGAATAGGACACATTTCATCTTATCATATTGATTGAAGCTCTTCTCAACCAAATTTATGCAGCTATATCTTTCCATCAATTCTCTGAAGTGAAGAAAGTCCCAAAGTTATTGGGAAGTTATATTTCATCAAGGGGAAACTAATGAGATAATGTTTTTGCCTTAGAATTACACAAGTTTTCGATCTAACGTTTATACACTAAGCTCAACGGTGACTATAGTACTTGCTGTATCAAACATATTCAAGTTTTTATCTATTAGTGCTAGACATCAAATTGCAAAGATTGATATCACTACAGGGTCACGTTGCTTGTCATATTCAAGTCCTAAAATTGGTGATTATGTAATTTCCCCAATTTAAGGGACAATATAAACAATCACCATAAAAATACCTTCGATTATGCCAGGCGGAGTAATTACTGAAATTATCATATATCATATCCATTGTGTACTGAAGTTCTTCTTCATCAGGAATCTTCTTTAATGCTGTTATGAACCTGAAAGAAGACACAAAAAAATGAAATCAAAAGGAAGAGAGTAAATGTTTTACCAAATTGATATGAGATCTCTCAGATAAGGATTTTCACCTCCTATAATTCCAAGCATGGAAATTCCGCGCATCCAACTTCTGGAACTTGCCCAGAAGACGTATTTCCATGTCGGTTGAGGAATGACCTTTGCTTAAGATCCATTTTCGGTGATGCCATGCACCGTACGATTTGAAATTCCTCTTCAATGCATTCTCTACCTAAATGAAAAGTGAAATGTATCTATCAAGTCCATCAGTTATATCAAATAAAACATATATCTGCTCTAATCCAAAATCAATACTGGAAAACACATTATGCCACGTTGTAAACTACTCACAAGTCTCAACTCTTCGTCCACGATGGACTGAACCGAATCAGAATCAGGTGCGCTCTCAAGAAGCTGCTGTTGTACAACAAGTTTACGGTAATTCCAACCTGTGTAATGCTCAGGGTTTGATTCTAGTAGGTTTTTGCTGATGTCTATAGCTTCTTTGGTGTAACTGCAATAAATTTTGCACACCAAAGAGAAGAAATCGTTAAAAAAATGGAAATGAAATCATCAAATATGAAAGAAACTAATATGCAATGAAAACTACAAACATCTTGTTTCGGTGAAAGTGAAGCAGTTGAGATTGGAGCTCGCCAAGTTTAGCAGCTTTCAGGGACGAAGCTTCTTTTTCTTCTCGAGTTGGGGCTTTCCGTGAAACCCCATGCATCTTTTTCTCACTTGTATTTTGGACTCCCGAGTTTGATGTGAAGGATGGCACTCAAGTTCAATGTAAAGGAGCTAGAAGCCAACTACAGGAGAAGAGTTCCTCAGTCTGATAAACATACTTTACACAGCATCATTCGTTCATGTCAAAGGAAATGAGGAACCTGAAGTGATAATTTGATAATCATAAACAGCCCTCTTCCACTGATGCAAACATATACATTTTATATGCTAAATATTTGTATAGAGAATATGCCAAGAAAACTGAGAACTTCAATCAGATTAATCTATGACAATTAAAAATCGTTTTGAATCTTCATGCAATCAACATAGCTCACCTATTTTACGAATACTAACCCAATCTTGATTCTAACAGAACAAACTACCTTTCCTATGAGTTTATATACCTGTATAAAAAAATAATCAATTAAGTTTATTTTACAGCATCGTTTATATTTAAAAATCACAACCACATAGATAAGCAAATACACACTCCAAACAGATTTAAAATGTAACTGAGCAAGTACTGAACCTTAACTAGAAATGCATAAAATCAGAAACAAGCCAAGAAACTCATTTTTCAAGTTCTTCTCATCCAGCTAGAGATACACACAGGAAATTTAACCAGTCTTACTGAGCTATACATATACACATACTTAAATTTAAACAACAAAATTAATCTCAAGTATGTCCCAAGTCCTAACAGTAGATTAAAACTTAATGGCCCAAAATCCCAATACTGAAGATTCAAGTTGGGCTCAGGACTTGGTAAGATCACTATCATTCTGATCTAGGCATCAAATCTGAAACAGAACCCTCGTTGATAAAGCTTGAGTTATTTTAGTGACATTACATCCTACCCAGAATGAGATACACATGAGATACCACAAAAGTAGAACATTCAAATTAAACTCTCTGTCTTGTTCTAACATGAATTATTAAACATATATTCTCAAAATTAATTTCAGGGAAACAATAAGAAAACAACATTCATGGGCAACAAGATTTATCCAACAGCTAGCTCCTAAACTCACCTGAAGCTATGAATAATTGCAGCAACGAGATCGCCGCTAACCACCACAACACCACAGGCAACAGAAACAAATTCAGCTCGGAAATTTTGCCCCTTTTTCTTCCTTCTCTAACTACCAATCACTTTATGTTGTACTATGTACCAAGAAATCGATTGGAAGAAGGTCGGCAGGAAATTCTTCTGAAATTTGGATTGGATGGATTTGTGATTTTATTTACTGCCGATGGGAGTGGGAGTGAAGTTTTCTTTTTTCCGGTAATAGGTCAGGCGTGTATGCCTGGCCATTGGTCTAACCGGTCCACCATTGGTCCGGATCCATAGGGATGGTCGGGACCTGAATCCAATCCGATCGGTAATTAAAAATTCATCACAAATAAAGTTTTTGGTTACGGATCCGGGCTGATCTGATCCGGAGCTCAGATCGGACCCAATCAATCGAAAAAAATTGGGACCGGATTTAGTCCGGATGCGTCCTAAATTGATAGGCCTACAAAGAAAAGTGTCATGTTCCTATTGCTGACATAGAGCTTGGCCTAGAAAATTTGGTCAGAGTTTTCTGGCTGATTGAACTACGTCTTGGGGCCATTTTTTTTCCGAAAACCAAAATAGTATTCCGCATCCAGACCAATGCTCCCTTCAACTGTCCCAAACCATGTAAGCTCTTAGAGTACATTTATGACCACAAGCATGGTCATCAATAATTGCCTTGCATATGATGTAGTTATGTCCAACTAGGCTTTACTTATAGTTCGGCGACATAAGATACAAACAAATCTCTACAGAAGTCAGGTTCACAGCAATAAATGTATTGTTCCAGTGAGAGTCTGCTTTTGAAATATTTTTCCTGTCCAGGTTGGTGGAGCCTGTTATAAAGATAAAACATATCTATTTATAAAGTGCTCAGATGCAACCACTCTTCTCCCAACTTTCTAGCCCCACTTGTCTCCAGGATTTGGCCAATCTTCAGGTGCATAAGTCAAGGCTATACTATACCGGAATCATTTAAAAAAGAAGGGTACAAGTTTAAACCATTTGCTTCGATCTCACACGGATATCAACTTCCATTTGACGTTAGTTGCTCACAAGTAAATCTAGCCTGAAAAACATGAAACATTGTAAGCTACCAAAAAACGACCTAAGATCATGGAGCTACTCACATGATATGAAGACGGTGTAATTAACTTAAATGCGCAAGTGAAGAGAGTGAAACAACACAACTCATGCAATAAAAGTGTGCAGTTATTAATGGTGCATACTACATTAAAGCACACAAAAAGGTGTACTGGGGTCTTTTGCGCATGGCCCACGCAAAAGAAAACACAATGGTTTAGAAATATAGCACACCTAGATGTATATGCGCATAATTATGAATATGTATATGCATGCATGAATCTTTGTTTGAGGGTATATACATACTGAACAAATGCTGTTTTGATTTTTTATTATCATATCTAAACATCATGGACAAACATTTTGCCATGAGGGCATGATCCATAGGAAAGAAGAGGTAGGATGATGTGAGCACAAGACAAGGCTTGCGATTGAGCCATGAGGGTATGATCCATAGGGAAGAAGAGGTAACATGATATGAGGCACAAGACAAGGCTTGCCATTGTGCCATGAGAACCATAAGTATTACCAATACCAAGTCTACATGGAAAAAGATTTCGGTTGGTGCTTGGTTATCCACCTCACTCTCACTCGATAAATGCATATTACTGTAATTACTAAACCTTTCTCGAGTGGACAACAAGGTCTATAAGATCTGAGATAATATTTTTCCAAGCTACAACTTATGCGAAAACAGAACGTAATTAGTAGAATTCAACGATGAATGCACCTCAATTGAGCATAAATGTGAAAATACAGTGCACTTGGCAGTGTTGGTGTTAAATTGAGCACAAGTACCCTTACTCTAACATATACACAAGGCACACAATAAAGCACAATGGCATCAGCTTAAAAATGGAGCAAGATAGTGAAGTGCAATTATTAAGCTTTTTGTATTATTATGAGTAAGAAGTTAATTATCACATGGACCAGTTCTATCTGGACCTTCTGGTTGATATTGATCCACACCACTTCATAAATGCACGTGAATGATTTTTTTTTTCCATTTCGCAAGTGGTGCGATTTAATTTCAACTCCAGGTCCATTAAACCTGCTCTAGTTAACAAGTTAATAGACCTGGTACGTCCAAGTAATTTTTTCCGAGCTACAATGTTGGCTGAAGAGAGAAACAAAAATGGTAGGCCTAGCTAACCAGCCACGCACACTGTTTAACTGGATACAGTACAATATCTACGGAATATTTGCTTGGATGGACAAAGAGTTACCGGAGAAGTATTTACTGAGACCAGGTCTTTGAGCATTTCGCAGGTCTTATAATTAAAAAGGTTCCATATCACCTCAATCCATGCATGATCCATATTCAAATGTAGATGTCAAACATCCTTCACCACAAGTCAATGCAATTTTCCAAACCAAATATATGTTAATATTCCTTGGCTAGTATGAAAATTTATACCGAAATTCCACGTGAGCACATTAATTGATGCACGACTTGCGTTTAAGTGCATAAGTTAAACAGTCCACAAACCCGGCCTGGGTAAATTTATTCTTTCCAATTTTATCATAACCATGTACTACTGTATGCACACTATTGTGCACCATGCCTAATGCCTTTAGGCGCATGTAATCTTGCACCATATATGAGCAGGAAATTCATTACCTATGGAGAAATACATAAACCATGTAGTTGACAACTTGACATCCATAACATCAGCTTGTAAATTCATATTGATAACAATTTTACCAACGACATGATCGACATTTGAGGTAATAATTGTGAGCAACAACAAGTGTACGTAACTGAGATAAAAGAAAGATATGAATGTAGGTGATGGTAGAAATGAGAGCTAGACTTTTCAAAAAGGTAAAAAATGGTACTCCGCAAGAAACTGTTTTGTTTGTGTTTTTAGTGAAGTAAAACAGATAACAACTTAGATTTGGATTCAGATTTTGTTTTAAAAATTCACAAGAAAGTAATAATATTCTCTTCGTATTTTTTCATTTTTTAGGTTGTTTATGTTCGCTTTTAAAACGGTTTTTAGAAGATTTATATAATGTGTATAGAGTTATTTTAGTAGTGGTACCACAATAAAAGCAGCGTGAGATAAATTTGCCAAAAAAGTGAAACGTAAATAACTTAAAAAATCGACCGAAGAAAAAAATACGTAAACAAAAACAAATGAGTATGTATTAAAAAGAACTATGAGTCCGAATGAAGTTAATTATAAGAGTTTTATCATACAATGAAATGGAGAGCTAACTTACAAATTCATAGACTTAAGGGCGATTATTTATGAGGAAGTATATGAGTTTTCTTTGATTGAGATATGCTGCTCTTTACCGGGGCAAGCCATGGTGGCCTAAAGTTCACCAGCTCCAAATCAGATCGAAATGGAAAAGCCTTTTCCTCCTTGCTAAAGTTATCTCCTTCATCTTTGACAGTGGTGAAACTTCCATCTTCAAGCTTGTAAAACACCACTCCACCCCCACTTCTTTAAAACAACAATTTCAGAACCGTAGAAACCTATTAGCTTCAGCTGGCCATAACATTCCATCACATTTCCCAAATTTACAACTATTTTCTTAGTCCACTCATTGTTTCTTGAATTAGGCAACAACCATGCATACTTCCATTTCCCGTTCTCTGGACTCTGGTTAGGCGTGTGAATCCAAGCTTCCCTTTATACTCCAACTTCAAATTGTCATCGTGGTTATGTTTAGGTAATGGAATCGTGTGGAATGAGTTATCATCCAGGCATAACGAAATCACGACTTGAACCTGGTCAAGTTTACTTATACGGCGCCAATAGATAGTGTTGCCAACATATATAGCAGGATCAGACATGATAGAGTCGCCATGATTCAAGACCAGTTGTCCCATTTTGTTCCAAGTCCAATTGCTTGGAGTCGAATATCTCCACTCTGTATTTGCTACCACCAGCTCCCCCTCTGAAAAATAAGTACAATATATAGTTACCTAACAATAGTATCAAATCAATTAGTTAATTCTGATATATAAAAGTATGCGATAACATCAGAGCACAAAGTACTAATGTTAAATTAAAATTTTCAACTTTAGTTAATTATGATATATAAAAGATAATAATTTGTTTTGAAATTAGCAATTTATTCTCTAATATTAGTAATTTATTCTACTTGAACATTATCACGAGCCTGCCTAATTTGATAGAGGAGTTTACAACTTTGACTATGATTATTTATGACGAGGTCTTTAGTTACAAGTTTGGATCTATGAAAAGCAACGGTCTATACGTTTGTTTTGATTTTGTCTGCTTTTATATCGTAATTTTTTTTACAAAACTAACCGAGAATCTATCTAGTAATAAATATTTAAAAAAAAAAAAACATTTTTGTCGAATTCTACTTGTCAAAATTTGTTCATCCTAATATCGGCAAACGTTATTATTTATACGCTAGTTTTTGAGTGATATGTAAACCCTACAAACCAACATTTTTCTTCCATTGGACTATGTCCCACTTGTTCCCATGCCAAGAAACATACATGTGAATCACGCATACTATGATTTCTTCAAACTAATCACACTTAACTCACTCATTCTATAATGGCTTCATATCGATCAATCTTAGTTTAGAATTTCTATGGATGGATATGGAAGAAAAAAACGTATACCTTATTACTTATTAGTATGAGTATCATTTTAAGTCGATATTCTCAACAAAGATTATTAGTTTATTACACTCTATTTTCAATAGCTTAATTTCACATTTACAAATTCAGCAAAGTCAATGGCACTCTCGTCCCCTTCACATTTCGCTATTCGTACAAGATCCAACTTTTCATTACAAATAATGAGTAGAAGGACAAATAATTTTGCACAAGGACAAGCCATGTTGGAAACTTTTCATTACAAATAATCAGTAGCAAAGATGAGTAATAATAGTAAGCTTACAAATTCAAATCTCAACTGGATTAAATCAATTAAGAGTTAAGACAGAAGGCGGTTGTTTCTTAGAACTATATGAGGTTTCTTTGCTTGAGACACGCTGCTCTTAACCGAAGACGGAAGCCAAGGTGGCCTGAAATTGACAGCCTCTGAATCGGATCGGAACTGAAAAGCCTCTTCGAACCATGTGCAAAGTCCTGGAATCATGACTTCACTGTAACTTCCATCTTCCATCTTATAAAACACCACTCTTCCCGACTCCTTCAAGATAACTACTTCTGAATTGTAGAAACCTGCTGGTCTCAGGAAGCCGTAATGTTCAATGTTTTGGAAGTTGATAACTATTTCCTTTCTCCATTGTTTGTTTCCTGGATTCAGAAACAGCCACATTTCCATGTCACCTTGTTGTGTCAACTGTGTGAATGCAAGCTTCCCTTTGTATTCCACTAAATGTGGCCTCTCCCAATAAACATATTCTGGTAATGGAAGTAGGTCAAAAGAGTAATCATCCAGACAGAAAGAAAGAACCTCCCCGACGCCCCTGCCATGATTACTTAGACGCCAGTACACGGTGTTGCTAATGGAAATAGAAGGCTCTGAATGGATATGGCGGTCAGCCAACACCAGTTCTTCAATTCTGCTCCAAGTCCAATCCTTTGAGTCGAATATCTCCACTCCATGCTTAATTGAACCCAATTGCCACTGTGACAATCTGACAATTTTGTAGCGCAGGTAATTAGTCGATTGCATAACCACGATCGCAGCTTTGCAATAAAACCGAGTTTTCATGACTGGATTTGGCAAGTACATCCACTGTCCAGTCGCAGGTTTGCACACATAATATTGTTTGTTGTAGTGACCACCATGCTCGCACAACAAAATTCCCTGGTTGCATGAGGCCAAGATTTTAACATTGTTCTTCGAGTCGTGGAGGGGAATGCTAGGTAAGGCCACCGATTGATCCATTGCCACGAACTTGGACACGAACGTGCTACCCCGTGTCGGCTCTTGTAGCAACAAGCCAAAAACAATATTTCCCTTCTGGGAGATAGTTTTCATGAAGTTGGATTCGCCAAGTAATTGTAGCCATTCTTTGGACACAATCTTACATGTATCTAGAGCTTGCAAGGAGGTTGTTCGAGACAGAATCTCGAATATCATGTCTGAAATGAGTTGGTCTGATGATGAAGAAGACATGTTCAAGATTCAAGAACAGAACAGGTTTTCTTTCTTTGGATTTGTGTTGGGAACAGAGAACTACAGATTGTATATAATTAGTGAATAAGCTAAGAAACCGAATTGGTGTTTTGTTGAAGAGAGCGGATGATGAGTTTATGTAGGGAGCATTAGTCTGACCAATCTTCAAGTAAAAGGAAGTCAAATTACTGTGTCACCCGAAATAAGTAAGGACATTAATTCGGTCCTATGATTTACACTCATTTTAGGTTAGGTGATTCAAGGAGGAAAATTATATGAGATTCACGAATTACTATTTAGGACAGTTCTAAATGACATTCAAATAATAACCCAATTTAAAGATACACTCCGACCATTTTAAAATGAATGACAATGCTGTACTATAATTTATTGCAACTTTTAGTCTTCATAAAATTGGAAATATTAATCTACACAATCGGACTAGTGTAAAGTATTTCCTAAAAATTCCTTTTCCAAATATAAGAAAAAACAAGTACTTCCTCATATTTGAATCAGGATCTACGGTAGCACAAATCAGTAATGTTAAACATGGTCTATATAAAAGATAATTTGCTCTGAAATTAATAATTTATTCTCTAACATAATTAATTTAATTTGTTCTGCTCGAACATTATCACAAGCTTAAATTAGATAGAGGAGTCTACAACTTTGTCGAGTACTATTTATGAGTTGGATTGATGAGCTGTTCTTCAGGAACCCTAATCGTACAAATTGGTACGGTATGATTCATGATCCGCTGCTTCGCTGCATTGTGTTCCAAAGGTTTGAAAAATTTTCTCCAACGGTCTTGATCTGTCGCCACTCTAGATCATTTAGCCTTCAATTCGTCAGTTCTTTTTCCTCTTCCTTTCTTATTATGTTTCCTTCTCTTCTTGGAAGCTTGATTCTGCTTCTTGATTTCAATACACAATTCATGCACGACTTGCGTTTAAGTGCATACGTTAAACAATCCACAAACCCGGCCAGGGTAAAATTATTCTTTCCAATTTTATCATAACCAAGAACAATCTTTAAAAACAAAAACAAATGCGTAGAGTATATATGTATTAAAGAACCATGAGTCCCAACGAAGTTAATTATAAGAGTTTAATAATAGAATGAAATGGAGAGCAACTTACAAATTCATAGACTTAAGGTGATTATTTATGAGAAGTATATGGGTTTTCTTTGATTGAGATATGCTGCTCTTTACCGGGGCAAGCCATGGTGGCCTGAAGTTCACCAGCTCCAAATCAGATCGAAAAGGAAAAGCCTTTTCTTCCTCGCTGAAGTTATCTTCTTCAACCTTGACAATGGTGAAACTTCCATCTTCAAGCCTGTAAAACACCACTCCACCCCAATTCTTCAAAACAACAATTTCAGAACCGTAGAAACCTATTAGTTTCAGCTGACCATAGCATTCGATCACATTATTTCCAAAATTGACAACTATTTTCTTAGTCCACTCATTGTTTCTTGAATTAGACAATAACCATACTTCCATTTCCCGTTCTCTGGTTAGGCGTGCAAATCCAAGCTTCCCTTTATACTCCACCAACTTCAAACTATCATGGCCGCCATGTTTAGGTAATGGAAGCGTGTGGAATGAGTTATCATCCAGGCATAACGAAAGCACGACTTGAACCCGATCAAGTTTACTTAGGCGCCAATAGATTGTGTTGCCAACATTTATAGCTGGATCAGACATGATAGATTCTCCATGATTCAAGACCAGTTGTCCCATTTTGCTCCAAGTCCAATGCTTGGAGAATATCTCCACTCCGTATTTGTTACCACCGGCTCCCCCTCTGAAAAATAAGTACAATAGTAACGAATAGATTAGTATGTGGAGTATGAATCGCTTTAAGGGAAAAGAAAATTGAATTTAACATTGTACCTTTGCTCCTGTATGAACTGAGATAATCTGACAATTTTGTAGCGCAGATAATTTGTATATTGCATAACCACAGATCGCAACTCCTGCATTTAGATGGCCTTTCATTCTTGGATTTGGCAAGTCCATCGATTGCCCTGTTGCTGGTTTGCACACGTAATATTGCTTGTACTCGTATCCACATACTGTTCGTTCACAACAAAGAATACCTTGTTTGCAGGAGGCTAAAATTGTAGCGTTATTCCACAGGTTGGCAAGGGGAAGGCTACTAGGCAAGGCCTTTGATTGATCCCCGGAGACAAACTTAGATACAAATCGATGTCTACCATGTTGTAGGAAAAAGCCATAAACATTCTTTGTTCTCTCAGAATTTGTTCTCATGAAACTTGACTTGTCAAGCAATTGATGCCATTCTTTGGACACGGCTCTGCAGGTATCAAGAGCTTGCAAGGAGGAAGTTCGAGTCAGAATCTCGAATACCAAATCCCAAGAGAGTTCCTCTGTACTAGATGGAGAAGAAATGTAGTGATCAGGCTTGTAGAAGATAGATATAACAAGTAGATTTAGAGTAACACTAGCTAGACCGAGTTGTGTTACATTATATTTGAAATTGTTGATTGAGAAATCTAAGCCTGCGCATGTAGTTATAGGCACTGTCCCAAATCAAACAAAACCAGGTCCCTGTACAACAGAATACATTGTTCGGATGATAAGGACAAGTCATAATGCAACTCTTTTCATTATCAAACGAACCATGAAATCAACGCAAATACTATTAGTGTTTTAAAATTTTCCTCCTAGGAAACATCATTGCTGATGAATTAGCAATTGTTGTTTAGCACAGCGTTCCGGTGCTTGGACTGCCATGGATAATGGATTGTGTACTGGCAGTATATTAACGTCTTGTTGTATGGAAAGGATAACCGACAATGCTATATAAACTTCATTGATTATTATAAGACTATGTAATGAACTTCAATTGCGCAAGCGAAATGAGTGGAACAGCATATTACTCATGCGCCAACTTAACTAAGCAATATCCATTATTTGTAGATGCATGTAACAGTAAACAAATTAAGTTATTACAGCATTTGGAAGTATGTATGGTGCAGTTATAGGCATGGTCCCAAAATAACAAAAGCCAGGTACGTAGCTTCATGACAAAATCCACCGTTCGGATAAATCAGGACAAGTCATGGCTGATGAATTAGCAATTGTTCTTTAGTGTCTTTAACTCTTACGGAGTTCATGTATTGATAATAAGAACAAGCCATATTGGAAACTTTTCATTACAAATAATAAGTAGCAAATACTACTGGCTTATAAAACCAGGTGTCAACCAAAACAATTAAGACGTTGTGTGCAGGTGGTTGTTTCTTAGAACTATTTGAGTTTTCTTTGCTTGAGACACGCTGGTCTTAACCGAAGACGGAAGCCATGGTGGCCTGAAATTGACAGCCTCCATATCGGATCTGAATTGAAAAGCCTCTTCGAAAAGTCCTTGAATCTCGACTTCACTGTAACTCCCGTCTTCCATCTTATAAAACACCATTATTCCTGGCTTGTTCAAGATAGCTATTTCTGAATTGTAGAAACCTGCTGGTCTCAGGAAGATGTAATCTTCCATGTTTCGCAAGTCGATAACTATTTCCTTTGTCCATTGTTTGTTTCCAGCTGGATTCAGAAATACCCACACTTCCATCTCACCTTGTTCGGACAGCCGTGTGAATCCAAGTTTACCTCTGTATTCCACTAGATGTAGCCTGTCCATCTGACCATATTCTGGTAATGGAAGTCGATCGAATGAGTGATCATCCAAACAGAACGAGAGAACCTCCCCAGTGTCCCTGCCAACTTTGCTTAGACGCCAGTGGACAGTGTTGCCAACGGAAATAGCAGGATCTGACTTGATAAAGTCGTCGTGATCCAACACCAGTTCTTCCATTCTGCTCCAAGTCCAAACCTTTGAGTCGAATATCTCCACCCCATGCTTACTATCACCAAATTCGCGCCGTGACAATCTCACAATTTTGTAGCGCAGATAAATGATCGATTGCATAACCACGATCGCAGCTGTGGAAAGAAGCCGACTTTTCATGACTGGATTTGGCAAGTACATCCACTGTCCAGTCGCAGGTTTACACACATAATATTGCTTGTTGTAGTGACCACCATGCACATCCTGTTCGCACAACAAAATTCCTTGGTTGCATGAGGCCAAGATTTTAACATTGTTCGTCCAGTTGTGGAGGGGAATGTTAGGTAAGGCCATCGATTGATCCATTGCCACGAACTTGGACGCAAAACTGCCATCATGCATCGACTCTTGTAGGAACAAGCCAAAAACAATATTTCCTCTCTGGGAGATTGTTTTCATGAAGCTAGAATCACCAAGTAATTGTAGCCATTCTTTGGACACAATCTTACAGGTATCTAGAGCTTGCGAGGAGGTTGTTCGAGACAGAATCTCGAATATCATGTCAGAAAAGAGTTGGTTCGATGAAGAAGAAGCCATGTTCAAGATTCAAGAACAGAAGAGGTTTTCTTTGTTTGGATTTGTGTTGAGAACATGGGAAACTACAGATTGTGTTATATAATTAGTGGTCTTTAATTTGTTGAAGAGAACGGATGATCAGCTTATATAGGGAGCATTAATGTGACCAATTCTTCAAGGAGACGGAAATAAAATAAAATTACTGCGTCATCCGAAATAAGTAAGGACACTAATTCGGTCAATATAATTTATTGCATCGAGATTTGTTCATGCCTTTCCGATCAAGGAACGATTTCTAGTCTTAGTCTATTCCAAAATAAAAAAAGAAAAAACACTTCTAGTCGTAGTAAAAAAGATTGTTTTACTAATATACTTACCAAGAATAAACATGCTTTCCAATAGTAGTAGCACAATATTCGTAACAATATACGGTACATTTGGAGTTCGATTCCAAAACTCGTTTGGACGCTCTTAATCGAGATTTACGTTTGGAGCTCGATTCCAAAATAGACCGCACACTATTCCTCCAAAACTCGATTTGGCATTTTTCATTTTCTTTATTTCCTCTTCACCTTTCTCTCACTAGGGTTGTCAGTGAGAGAATTAAGTGAAAAAGAATCTCCGCCGCAACCACCCATCTCCGCCCCTATTTTCGACCTTTTTCCGGCTCCGATTCTCAATCCGTTTGCACCACTGTTCTCGTCTCTTGACGATCTACAAGTCCATCGGTTTGGAATTTTGAAACGAGGCCGGAAAATATTCCGACCACTTGGTCGCGACTCCGGTGGATTAATAACGGTACGTTTTGCTTCCCGTTTCCCTTTTCTTTCTCTACTGGGGCTATGTTATGGGTTCTAATTTGATTCCCCTCTCTTTCTATGAAACGGGCGGCGGAAAAAGCTAGGGTTGGACGGCGGCGGTATGCTTTTCCGGTGGCGCGCGTGCATAGCAACAATTATAAAAAAAATTCAATTCATCATCCATATTTATACCATCCTCCACATACTCCCAAAATAAAAAACACAACAACCAAAAAGATTCTCCTTGAATTTCGTACCTGGTACAAATAAAAAAGATTCATTCTTACATCTAATTATTACCCCTAATTTATACACCTATTTTTCTCTCAATTTAAATCCAAACACAATTTCTACTCATTTCTCTAATTGAGTTCACTATTCCTCTTTAAAATAGTTTTTCTAAATTGAATTGTGGAATTGAGCTCCAAACAGCCAGATAGTCATTGAAATTTAATTCATTGTAGCACAATAATTAATTTGTCTGATTTTATAAAAACTAATTTTACACTAATTAACATATTGTGAAACTGATTTTGGGGACTCGAGTTTTACATAGTAACATAGCCCCGTTTCAATTAATTAATTGTATGATAAAAAGAAAATTAAAGAATAGTTAAACACAATACAAACATTAAAATTAAAATTGAAACTTACATCAAATTCTCAAAAAGAAATAAAAAAAAAATACGTACATAAAATTAGAAATTAATTTTCACGGAATTCTGGGTAGGAAAATGGCTCTAATACTAAATTAGAAATTTGTCCAAAATTCACTATCAAAGAATATGATCGTATTTTTCAGGCTTGTTATTCTCCTCCGATGGTATGGAATGGCCCATGGATACTATAATTAGATCTGATGGCTTTTACACAAGAAGCCTTGCAGTATGGGTCCTGCTCATATTTATCTGTTTGTGGTATAAACCGAGTTGTTTGAAGCCCCTGCGGTATGGGTCCGGCTCAAATTGGCCCCAATTTGCTCTAGCTTTTGAACTATTGTTAACTGTTCCATGTACTCTGGTTTAGTAAGAGTTACCCTTATAGAAATGTTGTATGAACTTGGTGTGAAACTTAGTTATATGTACTTTGTTTTATGAGATGAGTTTTGTTCTTAATAAATAAATAAATAAATCAATAAATATTTTTTTATTTTCTATAGTAAGTATATATTTCGATTTGAAATTTTAACATAGACCTTATAAATTACTTTTTAGAAAAAAGTAAAATAAAAAGTAAAATTCATTAGGAATTTCAAAGCAATTAAAGACAGAAGGCGGTTGTTCCTTAAAACTATATGAGGTTTCTTTGCTTGAGACACGCTGGTCTTAGCCGAAGACGGAAGCCAAGGTGGCCTGAAAGGCTGAAACTGACAGCCTCCAGATCGGAACGGAACTGAAAAGCCTCTCTGAACCATGTGCAAAAAGTCCTGGAATCTTGACTTCACTGTAACTCCCATCTTCCATCTTATAAAACACCACTCTTCCCGCAGAATCCGTCAAGATAGCTACTTCTGAATTGTAGAAACCTGCTGGTCTCAGGAAGCCGTAATGTTCAATGTTTTGGAAGTTGATAACTATTTCCTGGATTGAGAAACAGCCACACTTCCATCTTACCACGTTGTGTCAGCCGTGTGAATCCAAGCTTCCCTTTGTATTCCACTAAACGAGGCATGTCCCCAAAACCATATTCTGGTAATGGAAGTCGGTCGAGTGAGTAATCATCTAGATAGAAAGAGAGAACCTCCTCGACGCCCCAGCTGCCAAGTTCACTTAGACACCAGTAGACGGTGTTGCCAACGGAAATAGTTGGATCTGAAATATAGATATGGTTGTCGTCGGCCAACACCAGTTCTTCAATTCTGCTCCAAGTCCAATACTTTGAGTCGAATATGGGAAAAAAGCAATTTTGGTCCCTTATGTCGACGTCCGCGGCGATATTGGTCCCGCTCTAGACGAACTGTGCGAATTGAGTCCTATTGTTGCGTATAATTCGCCGTATGGAAGCTCTGAGCGCCGAATTAGCATATACACACCATTTCTCAGCTGCCATGTCAGTTGTATGCTTCCACCTAAGGCCAAGTCACTTCCACATCCTCTCTAAACACTTTCAAATGGCAAAAAACACACTCCAAACACATAGTGACAGAAATTATCTTATGAGAAGGAAAATGGGTAAACATAGTGTCATAAGCTCCGAAACAGAGCTTAATCAAGCTCCATTAATATATCTTGATAAAGCTCTGAAAACAGAGCTGAACAAGCTCTGTTATAGATTTAATCAGCTATGAAACAGAGCTTGATTAGGCTCTGTAACAGAGCTCTGTTAAGCTCTGAAAACAGAGATGAACAAGCTCTGTTATAGAGCTTAATGAGCTCTGAAACAGAGCTTGATCAAGCTCCGTAACAGAGCTTGATTAAGCTCTGAAAACAGAGCTGAATAAGCTCTGTTCTAGAGCTTAATAAGCTCCGAAACAGAGCTCGGTTAAGCTCTTTAACAGAGCTTAATCAATGGTTTGGAAACAGAGCTTATCAATTCGCTCTGTTTTTCTTCCTTCTCTATTAACTTAATTCTTTGAATTAGTATTTCGCAAATGTAATAATAGGGAATGAAGAGTTGTTAGTGGAAAATATTTAACTGGCCAAAATTTACTCAATTCTTTGAAAAAACATAGCAAAGGAAAAACATAGCATATTTCCACAATTCTTAGAAAAACAGAGCATAATTCTCAATTTCAATTTGTGAAGTCATTTTGTCCACCTCACCGGACAACTCAGCCAAAAACAAGCAAAGGAGAAAATAGGACCGTATTTGCAATGTATAAGAAAAAAAGAACCAAATACACGGCGGACCGAGACATAAGGGACTAAAAATGCAATTTACCCAGTCGAATATCTTCACTCCGTACTTACTTGAGCCCTCGCACTGTGACAATCTGACAATTTTGTAGCGCAGGTAACTTTGAGTCGATTGCATAACTACAATCGCAGCTTTGCAAGAAAACCGAGTTTTCTTGACTGGATTTGGCATGTACATCCAGTACTGTCCAGTCGCAGGTTTGCAGACATAATATTGCCTGAACTGGTAACCCCAATGCACATCCTTTTCGCACAACAAAATTCCCTGGTTGCATGAGGCCAAGATTTTAACATTGTTCGTCGAGTTGTGGAGGGGAATGTTAGGTAAGGCCACCGATTGATCCAGGGCCACAAACTTGGACACGAACGTGCCACCCAACCTCGGCTCTTGTAGAAACAAGCCAGAAACAATATTTCCCCTCTGGGAGATTGTTTTCATGAAGTTGGATTCACCAAGTAATTGTAGCCATTCTTTGGACACATCTTACAGGTATCTAGAGACACCAAGGAGGTTATTCGAGACAGAATCTCAAAAATCATGTTGGAAAAGAGTTGGTCCGATGAAGAAAGACAAGTTTTTCTTTTTTTCTCTTTTCCTTTTTCCCATTAATGTTTTGCCTTCTTCAAAGTTCCGGTACCTGAACAGAGCTCCGATCGGAGCAGATTGTCTGCTCCCATTAGAGCAGGCCCAACTCCAATTGGAGCTGGTCCCAACTCCGATTGGATTGGAGCTGGCACAGCTGATCGGAGCTCAATAGCTCCGGTACCATAGCTTTAAAAAGGAAATAGAAAAAAAAAATTAAAATCTAAGAATTTTTATTTATTTTTTTATTATTGTGCTTTTTTTTAATATTTGGGACTTGGTTTTAAAATTTAAGTTTTGTTGGTTGGTTTTACGATAAGTTTTTAGGCCATTTTAAAATTTAGCTAAGTTATGTCAGTTGTTTTCTAATTATTTTGTTTCAATTTTGTACAATAAAAATTATTAGGATGCAATGTGGAATAAATAGAAATTGAAAGTGTTTAGATGAGATGAAAACTTAATTTTATACCAGGAGTGAATATATTTTTTCAAGGTTTGCGCGAAAAGTTAAATTCACGAACTCATATGTAATTAAAGATAAAATTGTCTTTTAGAGCCAAAAGAAAGATGAATTATGAAACCCAGCGCTAGTATACTAAGTGTTCAGTGTCCCCTTTTCAATAAGACAAGATCATATACACTATAACAGCCTAATTTATTTATTTTTATTTTTTTGAAAAGTTATTGAGCGGCAAAGTTATTTCATTCCATATAGCACAAAAGAGTATCCAACTAAAACATAGAAATAAAAACCATAAAGCAGGGACGGATCCAGGATTTAGACCAAATTCTACATACATGATGTTTTAAAAGTTCCAGGGGGGGCAAATCTTAAAAATCGTATATATTACCTAAAAAAAAAATTTTTAAAATCATAAATACTACATATGTGGGGGGCGACGCCCCCGCCCCTGCCATAAAGGGTAAAGAGGTATCCCATGCGAGCAAAACTAAAACTAAAAACCAACTTCCACGTCAAAACGGCAATCTAAGAATACCTAATACGTAAACCAAAGCCTTAATAGCAGAAGCCATGCACAAGCCCGAACCCTGACCAACCAACCTGCTGCCGTCCAATCTCAATTCTCAACCCTTGTACTTTTGACTCCACACAAATTCATGTGTTCAATTTTCAAACAAATTCGCTACTAGAAACTGAAAAGGAGTGGTTATAAATAATAAACTGATGTGGCGTCATTCCTAAACATGAGGGAAATAAGTATTTTATAGAACTTGCTCATCAACCATATAAAATAAAAAAGTAACCATACACTAACTTGACCTGAATTTGGAATCAAGCTGATTGTAAGGCAAGCAATTGAGGATCATGCTAACATTTTACAAGGAATAACTGAACCATACATCAATATTTATAACATCTAATGTTTTCTATTAAGAAAAAAAAAAACACAAGAAACGAAAGTAGACCCTGCCGGCTGCCGCAAATTAAACTCATCAATTCTTTGTGACGAGCATTCACTTAGAAAGGAAAATAACTCTAAACAAAAACGTGACCACCAGATCCGGTTTAAACGAGCATCACTTGTGGTATAATAAGTCTATAAGACACATTTCACATTTACAAACTCAGCAAAATCAATGGCACTTGTTCACTTCACATTTCGCTATTTGTACAAGATCCAACCAGGTTATTTCCTGAGTGAAAGAAACTCGAAGCTTCGAAGAGGGTCATCGCGGGTACCTTTACTAACAGTATTGCGGGTGAAAGACGAAGGCTTTGTATCGAAGCCAGGTTGCATCCGCTGTGTGGTAGACACACGGCCATTGCTTGAGATTAATCTGGAGCCACGGCTATCAGCTGGCTCACCAGATGAGGTTGGCCTGCCCCCATTTAAAATGGCTGCTCTCTTTGAAGAGCTGCCAGTTCGAGAACGGCCCCTTTCAGAATCAGGTTGCTGCATATTATTACGGAACCAATAAACCCATCAGAAAAAGATCATCAGAACCACCCTACTCTCAAAGATACCAATATCAGCATGCATGTTGAGGAAGGGGGGGGGGGGGGAGTGGTTTTACCAGAGGGGCTAGACTTGGACAGAAGAGAGCAGAAAGGGTCAAGTAACTAAATAGCTCCCTCAACATTTAATGTCAGAACTCTTTAATGAGTTGAAACTTGCTAAAACGTGAATATATTTCACTACTAATACTACTACATTATTCTGAAACATTTCTGGCAAGTCCCACATCCTATTTTTCAGTAAACCTGGACATAGCTCAAACTTCAATCCATGCATCCAGATATAT
Source organism: Plantago ovata (assembly GCA_028274465.1). Lineage (NCBI taxonomy): Eukaryota > Viridiplantae > Streptophyta > Magnoliopsida > Lamiales > Plantaginaceae > Plantago > Plantago ovata. The sequence continues at coordinate 8,406,330 of CM051457.1, read as the reverse complement.
AATGGGAAGAGAGCGAGGGGGTGATGCAAGTACAAATCAGATAATTCTCAATTCTCACAGGGAAAAAGAGAAGGAAAATACCACATCCTTGGATGAAGGTACGTCCTCTGATGTCTTGTGCCTTGAATGTTCATGCCGGCCACCAGCAGAAGTATTTCGTCTAGAGAAAGCCTCAACAGCCCCAGAAAGTCTATCTCGAAGGTCTTGCCCAACTAGGAGAAACAAATCAATCAATCAGATTAGACGAGTAAAACATCTGCCACCAGCACCTTGCCAATATTTGAGGGGCTAATGTTTGATCATTAATATTACAAGCTTGTTTCCATTGCCTTTACTACACAACATACTTCTTTGACATGAAAATGTGACAAGGCAATCTCATAACAGCACAATTATGTGTTTCACAACATTACTTGGATAATAAGATATAGGCAAACAAGCTGTGCAACACAATGCCAGCTATACTGGCCTTTTCTAATAAAATGCTACTGACCTAATTATAACCAAGATACATAAAGCTTCTCTATTTCCCCATGCTCAGAGCTTGCTTTAGTACGATTTAAGATTAACAAATTCAGAAATTAAATTTGTGTCAATTTTATATCTACCTATGGTGATAACTGTCACCTTAACCTAGCTTTTAAAATTATACTTTTGTTCCATTCTGATGTGTTAAAAGTGGTAGTAACTGCGTAATTATATCTTAAGATAGTTTAAAATTTATCGTCATATTCTGATAGGTTCCAATATGAATCCTTATGGTTCCACCATATAACAATTTCTGATTTGGAGTCATCGATCTGATTGGATCCGACCATAGGGGTATGGATCGGGTTTGAATTGAGAATTGAGTTGAAAGGGGTACAATCATATTGCCACCCCTAGTTTTAATAGTAAATTCTTAAATTTTCATCATGGAGCTTTTCAGTTGCCAAACAGATTAGGTGAAAATCTATAACATTATATTCAATAATTGGTAAATGTTCACTATGATTGGGGTAAATTCCACATGACTATCTATTTAATGATTTTTCATCATAACAACAAGGGCCATGTGACCTGACAATCTAAATAGACGGAAACGATGTTAATATTGGCATACAGAGAGAACCATGCTCAGAAAATGATAGTCCTGCTCAAAGTAATTATTATCTTCTCATCAATGTTTCACTCCTTTCATTATCGGGCTCACCAATTACATATAACTTCAAATTAAAAAGATGTACCAACATAAAGGTCATCAACAAAGATATCAGATGACATATCCATGAGAACTGAAACTGATAAACTTACAAACCTGACGTTTTCCCTGGTTTTTCACCGGATGTTCCAGGAACAGCGTTGCCAGTGGCATTCTGCAAGCAAGGCAATCAAAGCATTGATGAATGATGATATTAACAAGAACTGAGAGAAGCATAGAAAGCTTAACAGAATAGCATATACAAAACCCTTACCCTTGGTCTAGAACTCGTACCAATCTGAGGATATTTCAATATAGTCCAATCAAACACATAGTCAAATTGGTAACCTGCATAAATAAAGAAGAAACATCAACAAATAGGAGCAAAAATTATTCCATAAGAGAAGAAATTTCTGACACCAAGTCGAAAAATACTAATAGACGTATCATGTATGGTTAATTACCTTCACGTATAAATAGGTCCCGAAAAAGCCTCTTCAAATAAGAATAATCCGGCTTGTCCTCAAATCGTAATGATCGGCAATAGTGAAAATAGGATATGAACTCAGATGGATGTGATTTGCACAAAACCTGGAGCATTCAAGACATGCAGATCACACAAATGAATTGATCAATCGACCTAGATTAACAGTATTTCTAGTTTAAAGTTTATATTGGAGAATTAAGCGAATTTCTAAAAACATGCCATTCAAACAGTGGTAGTGTCAAGAAGACAACAACAAATGAGTAACACTGAGGGCTTCATATGTACCTCAATAGGAGTCAACATTTTTTTCTCACTGATCTTATCATATTTCTGTTTTTTGGTGCCAGCTTTAAGTCCTTGCCAGGGAAGGCTGAAATAAAAAATAAATATGAAAGGTGTGAGAAAAGTATATAAAACTGAAACAAGTGAGCAAAAGATTCATAAAATAAGGTAAGAAGCATTGAGCAAAATTGGAAGGTGTGTCCCAAGGACCTCAGATAACTAACCTTCCTCTAAGGAAATACATTAGGACATAACCAAGAGATTCCAAATCATCTCTTCTGCTTTGTTCTGTGAGTAGAAGAAAATCAAAAACATATTAGAGAACACTATAACAAATAAACATGTAGAAAGGCCCACTCAATGAATTTAAGAACAAAAAATTACTTATCCATCACTCACCAACTCCTAGGTGTGTATTGACACTTGCATAGCGAGCAGTACCTGTGAGATTCTTGTTTTCCCTAGATACAATACGGTGACATGATAAGCATGTAAACTACAAAAGTTGGTCATACATTTATATGAAGAAAAAAGAACAGGAAGAAAAACCCATAGATTTGTATTGACATTATAATATCGCTGGGAACGGTCACCACAATGAAAGACGTTTAATTCACTAGTCGCAACTTGCAGAATATAAACCATGCCAAACTCTCCTCGTGATACAGCTAATAGAGGCACATGCATAAGGAATAAATACTAAAATTTCACTATCTCCTTCGTCCAATTTTTCATTTCCATAGCATGAAACAACGCTTAAATACGAGGACTGCCAAGACTCCTAATGGTCTCTAATTTTCCAATACGGGCATCTAAGTGTTATGAAGGAGGTGGGCTGGAAATGAGGCTATCACTGTAATTGAGCTGAACTATAGCAGCTTACATCGTAAAACTATGTAAGCAGAGTTTTTAGTTACTAAAGACACCTATTAACAAAAACATATGCTTAATCCGTATCGACCAAATGGCCCAAAACTACGAGGTCAATACATACTAGACAACATATTTAAACCTAGAAGCACCTGCAATTCAATTCACACACCACAGGGTAGTTCTCGCTTTATCAGCATATTTCATCTGAACCTAATGCTTGAATACCAATATGCCATATTACGTCTATAGGTATCTTACAGTTATGATGGGTTCAAGTTCAGGCTATTCAGCAATCAAAACTGACTCACAACCGTAAACCTGATTATCTATAATTATAAAGGTGACTATATGAAGCTAAAAGTATAATATGTCAAAACAGTTCAAGCTAAGAAAGCCCAAGAGAAAAAATTATCACATCAGTTCTATCGACTATCAATGCATTGTACCTTCACCCTTTGTGATTACTTAGATAAATTTTGCCATATATGTCTCTAATAGTTATTTTCTATTAATCAAGGGAATGACAAGTGAGCATTTTAAGTTGCAAACTAACCTATCAGTGTAAAGAGTGTATGAGACTATATTTAATTGCATTAAACAAGATGTGAAGATACCTGTAGGGTATGTGCTTATGTGTTTGAAGATCCCTATACTTTTTCGCAAGACCAAAGTCGATGGCATAGACCTGTAACAGAAAGCACTAACATCAGCAAAACAGATGTTATTGGCATGCACAACAGAAAACTTTGGAAACACATTGTCGAATATAGCTTAAGATTAATATTTGTAAATAGTCAACATCCACGAGACTATTTAAAAATACTGAAAAGATTTCTCCAATATCGGAAAGAACAAATGTGATGTTGATATCATATCTTATATACTGATGCAGTAGCAGAAATTTTAACCATTAAACCTTGGTCACCAGTTGCAGCATAAAGCTACATATATGAGGGAACAAAATATTTTCACGCATAAGATGGTAGAAAGACATGCCTGGTTGGCTTTTCGGCCCAATCCCATCAAGAAGTTGTCAGGCTTTATATCACGGTGAAGGAATCCTCTTGAGTGCATGTACTCAACTCTGTTAATCTAGACGAAAATACAAAACCGGTCATGTTGTGAACTTTTGTACCTCGAGTACAATAAGGAAAAAAAAACACTAAAGAATCAATCTACTTACTAATTGATCTGCAAGCATCAATACAGTTTTCAAGGAGAACTTTCTGTTACAATAGTTGAAGAGATCCTCCATACTTGGACCGAGAAGGTCTATTACCATAACATTATATTCGCTCTCAACTCCGAACCATTTCAAGTTGGGAATACCCGCTGTATAATCACAAAAAGGCAACAAAAGTGAGTCTATTGGAAAAGTAAATAAATTTTCAAACGTGCTATAGAAGTGTCTAATCTCAACGTTGTAAATAATATATAAATTGTTTTCAAATTTTGCATGCAGTGATATAGCACCACAAACTCTTAAAGAAATGAAGAACATGTGTCCCTACTCCCTATCATAAGTTTATAACAAGTATCCAACTTCAAAAAGAGAATTATGCCACCACTCACTTAATTGTGGAACTGAAACTGTGCAATGAGTTGGAAAACTAGAAAGAAAAACAAAAATTGTAGGATGAAGGGTAGAGAAATTGCATTAATTGTTCAACAGATTAGAGCCGCATAAAGTGTCTTACATAAGCTAACAGTATCTTAAATTATTAGTCAATAAAATGTGCATAGAATGAGATGAAATATTATAAAACTGTCGATGATATAAATTGAAGATTGGACAGGGAGACTTACTTCCTCCTTGAAGAAGCAAATAAATTTTTGACTCATAGTGAAGTTGAGGGTGCTTGGTCTTCACAGATTCCTGGTAAAGATGAATGAACAATTTAAGAATTTTTCAATATGATATAGACATTGCAATTACATTTTACTTGAGAAATAGCAAAAATCCTAACTAAAAATTTAATCACTGGGACAGAGTGGATGGATCACTGGATGCCACCAACATGTCCATGTGTGAATAATTATGCTTGGGAAGAAAACTTATGCTGAACAGCTCATCGGATCTCACAAACTAATCTCCTCATGACAGCATTATACACAAAATACCATTCCAGTGAAGTTTCAACATGAAGAAAAAAACATATTTTGAAACTTCATTGTCATGTGTGGATCTCCATTTGTCTTACTTAAAATTTGTAGAGTAAAAATAAAGAATACTCAAGAATTGGTGATTCACAAAGACCCAATCATGCGGAGAATAAGTAGAAAACCATTTAAAGTTTACATGACAAGCTAAAACATGGTGGAATAACATTAAACTAGTTGGCTACAAACAACAACAAAAACATATCAGAGAGTAGAACAAACAAGCATACCAGCTTGATGGCTACTTCTTCTCCATTCTGTATGTTGACGCCTGCATCATAACACAAACGGATTAAATATAGAAAACGAAACAACAATAATATTAGCTCAAACAAAACAAAAAAAGGTATACCTAGATAGAGTTCTCCAAAGGAACCACTTCCAATTTTCCTCCCAAGCTTAAATTTACCACCGACGACATGATCCATTGCCAACAATTCAATTCAATGACCCCCTGATTTCCACGAATACCCCCCCCCCCCCTAAACTCCCAGTATTCTCCCAATTTCAACGCACACGCTCAATCAATCAATCGCCTTGAGAAATAATAATAATAATAATAACAATAATGGCTCAAATAAAAACGAGGTGGATCCAATTAAATAATAAAAATCCGTTCGATCGATAATAAATTACCTAATTTCCTCCAACTACATCCTACACCCTACACCGGAACCCTAATCCACGACGATCAAACTCAACCGGCCGGGAATTGTTCGGAATCCGATGAAGAAGAGCTGGAAGCAGGATACAGGATGAGAGCGGTAATTGAGGGTTAGGGAGAGAGGGAGAGAGGGATAGGAGGGAGAGTTTAAGGGGAATGGAAAATTTTTGGAGAAAAACAAACGGATTTTGGTGTGTGTGAAAGCCAAAGGAAAAAAGGATGATTGATGATTGTAGGTTGTGGTGAGTGGTGGGGATTGAGGAAGACAAAAAACAATACTACTACTACTTCTACTTAATAAATAAAGATTAATTTAGGATTAGTTTTTGTTTAATTGTGTTGTTAATTGCGCATTATCCCTATCCCCCAGCTACTAGTTGTACTTTGTGCACTAATTTGTCCCAACAAAACATCCCCACAGTCAAACTGTCTACCCTTAACATGATGATGATAAGGCTCTTTAGCTTTTAGCTTTAGATGCATGATTTCGGTGAAGTTTTATGGAAACCACAAAATTTACTAATCGAAATGAAACAAAATTACAGAGCATATAAGAAGTGCTCCTAGAAATATAATGAAATGTTTACTTGTTCACAAGAGCATTTCTCACAACTAGTATCATCAATGAAATTCTACATTGATTTGGGCAAAAGATAACTGTTCTATTATCGCTGGTGTGCTTCTTGATGATCGAGAAGTTTGAAATAATTCGTCAATGCAAGTTCATCACGGACCTTATCTTTTTCTTTTTTTTTTATTGGGAGACATATATAAGTACATTTTACTAGTTATGCATTTATTCTGTTAATGTACAACTTTGAAGCAATATGTCGTAGAATTTGATATTAAGGAGACAACAATTGTTGTGCCAATGAACCTTTTAACTTGATATTGTGAGAACTCCACCAATAATGCGGGCCATGTACGTTCAATATGGTAGATCATAACCAATTTCTCATATGAAAAGAAGACTTGTTATTATTTGGTCTTGAATTAATTATAAAAGTTTCGTGGGAATTTGACGACTAAAGATTTACCTTGCTTGATTGTATACTCTCTCTATCACCGTAGAAATTAACTAGTTTGATTATATTGGTCAACAACTTTTAACTTTGACTCCCGATTACTCTTAAACTATAATGATAAAATATTAAATAAAATTACATTATGAAAATTTAGGTTCCATATTTTCATAATATGATTTCGTCTAATACTTTATATTATAGTTTAAGATTAAATGAGAGTTAAATTTGAAAATTGTTAAAAAAAAAAAAAAAAGTGGATGGAGTATTGTTTTTCATGGAAATCATTGTCACTCATAGATCCCTAGGGGTAAATTCACATAATCACATTATGATAGTAATAAATCATTTAATTACATTTAGGTCCCACAACTTGAAAATTACACGTAAGCGTCCCGTTTGGACTTGACCTAGAATCGGACCGACTTAACCTGGTGGACCTTACGGATTTGACCACGCACGAACATAGACAGAGAAATCTTGTACTTGTAGATGAGCCAAACAGAGCACACCGGCGGAAAGGAACCATGAACACAGCAAAATCAGAGCCTTCATCAAGCAGAAAACGGCGAAGAGACGATGATGATGACCCTCAAGAACCTGAATCAGAAGATGCTATTGATGAGAGCAATTCTCTAACCTTAGGTATGTATTGGATTGATTCTCATGCTTCTACTTGTTTATTTGGATCTGGCCGGTCAATTATACTACTCTAATTGTGTTTGCAGAGGAGAATTTCATGTTCAGTGATACTCTAGTAGCTCTACGGATGATGCGAGCTCAGTTTCCTCGCATTGATAAGGTTTGTGCTACTGTGACCTAAATTTGAAGTAAACCGAGATTCCTCCAGTTATAAAGTTTTGAATTACAAGTCTTTTTCTTTTGTTGTTTCCTCACCTGTATTGATGGAAAACTGAAACTATGATTTCTGGTAATAACTTGAAATTATGATTGCCTGCGAAAATGGAGTATATATCTCTCTTTTCAGTTTATTTGTGTGTAATTATGTATTCAATGTACTGTGAAAATGCCCAAGACTAATGAAGGGGGAAAAAGTTTGTATGGTTTTATAGTTTTGATCATATTTGTCAGTTTTTGCTTGCTTAGTTCAATTTAACAGGTTTTCTACTCAAATGAATATTATTGGAGCATTAATTTTTTTGTTCGAGGGATAAAGTATTGAATTTGTTAATGTTGTGTCCTCTCAGGTCTCTGTTGAACCGTTTATCCTACGGTCACAGTTATACAGCAGCGTAAAAGATAGGACGCAAGTTGACAGGGATTTAGAGGTAAACTTACATGTGGGGTTTAAAACTTGCAGTGTTTGTTTTTTCTATGACATGTCTAGAGCTTTAAGCCTAGTGCATTGTTACACATGGAGTAATCAGGCAGTGCTGTCTCTGTTAGGAAGTCCAGTAGACTGTTTCCCTCATCTGATGTCATCTTCAAATTGCATAAGTAAACTCCGTTTGAAATTCAGATTCGTAAATTTGAGGATTCAAATGTTCATCAACTCATTCATGTCTTTCCTTCATACACTTGATAGATGTTGTCTGCTGAATTTGATCCCTGGTTCCCTCTTTTACTGCTGGATGGTTCTCATGCAAAGTGATCATGTGCATGTTATAAAGTATCATGTCCGATGTTCCTTTCTTTTGCATCAACAGGAATGTCTATAAAGACATGCTGCATTGTTTCATGCTCATCTACCCTCATTAAATGTTTTCAAAGTGGATTTCCGACAAACTTTCTTAATCTCTACCTTTCCTTTGATATGCACTGCTTGCTGCTTTGTGCTTTAGTGATTGATTATCATTATGTATCCATTCGATTCTATTAAAAAATCAACTTCTGCAGGCTTTACGAAGGGACAGAATTTTGCGCATATTTAAGTTAAATACTGGACAGGATGATCATGCAATTATGTTTGTTGATGACTACTTAAAGCAGGTTTGTTTCTCTTTCATGAAAGATGCTTTAGGTATCTCGTGCCTTGTTTAAGCAATTTGATGTTTGCTAAATTCTATCTTTAACTTCTTCACAGTTCAGGTGTTTACATGCTATTTGTATGATGTCCCATTTGAAGTTCAGTGTACTTGCAAGTTTGTATGCCTTATTTTCCCAAGTATATTAATGACAAAGTTCTTGAAACTGTTTAGATGGATCGTGTTGTAGGAAGGATGACTGGAGAAAAGCAAAACGATCTCAAAGTTTTCGAGTGGTTTAAAATGCATGTATTGGAGTCCAAGCTGGATTCCAGCATCAGTCACAATGAACTTGTAAGTGATCTATTCCTCAATATGCAAAATTCCTACGAGAGACCAGTCTTTCCTAATATTAGGAAAAACAACAACACCACCACGGCACCACGCCAGGTGCTTGGGACACTCCAGTTTACACTAGTGTGAAGAGGTTATTCCTAATGTTAAAAAAAAAATAAAAAAAAATGTTGGTTTGACATTGTAGTTTGGAATTCCGAATTCCTAGTCTAGAGTAGCTGATTTACTTATGTTTATTCCTATCTTAAGGATAATGAGCATGATGTATAGTTGAAGAACTATGTTTGGTCAATGAATTTTGTTTTGTACATTCATAGTAATCTTGTAACTTATTTGTGGAGCGTGACAATTTATCGGTGATGATTTGACTTGATACCAGTTTATCTAAGTCAAGAACTCTTTTAATCGTTTAAGAAAAAGAAATAGTCCCTCCAGCGCATTAATAACTTCCTAAACACTCACTTATCTAGAATTAAGGAAACCTAATAAACAAATAGTTTATGAGATGTATAATATTGTTAAAGTTGTATCTGGGTGGTAAAGTATGAGAGAGATTGAATGAAGTAATGATAAAGTAGGAAAAAGAAAGAATAAAGAATGGATGGTGGGATAAAAACTTTCCATATATGGGGAATTTCCATCTAATAGAACGTGAAAAAAAGGAAAGTTAGCAAGTTTTTGATGTTTTTAATGGGACAGAGGGAGTATATGTTACACAGAAACTCTGGGTATAACCTCCTTTGCTATCAATAGCTGAGTCTTTCTTTTGCTCGTGATTTTAAGTTTGACACTGTCCCGCATGTTAATATGAGCCTTCCACGTGTATATCTTGATTTAATTGTTTAATGATCTCACTCTCCATTTTCTTCACTGCAAAGTCTTGCCGATCATTCTGTATCCTATGTTTTACTCTTCCTTTATGGTATCTCCTGGTCCTCGTAAAACTATAGATGAGCCATGAAGCATCGATAGTGACTGTCCTGAATTTAAACAGCATCTGAAGTCAATGGTGTGCTTGAATGATTCAAGTCTTCCACTCACTGTTTAGTATAACACATGTTCTTTTCTTGATTACTTTGGCAGTGCTTGCTCCTCTCATTGGGTGGAAATGTTAAAGATGAATATATCTCTCAGTTGATTAATGCTGGTCTTCTGGTGAGTGCTTATTCCTGTCTTGCGGATAAAGTCAGAGTCCTTTACGTTGAACTGAATTATATGCTAGCTTGATAAATCATCTGACATATTTGCATAAATAATAAAATCACTATACTTGATTCCCTTACCTTTTTGAGTTACCAACATTTATTGACATTTTCTTGTTGTGCTTTGAAGTTTGAATAATAAAAACCAGTATCTAGGCAAGGTCTTTGATGTCATCATTGTGTGGCCTGATCAATTTAGTCACCGCAGGCTTGAGATAGTGTTATTATTTCTCCATAGTGGATCTGGTTTGTTTATATAATTTGTTATATGAAAATTCTAGGAATGCAATATCCGTTTAGCTTTTGTACGGAGGTAGAAGTTTATGTTCCCAAGTGGTGTCTGTCAATCTATAATTTTGTGTACAGATTATTTACATTGGTAGAAAGAGATAAGAGGATCATTGATAAACAGGGATCCAGGGAACTACCTGAAGCTAGTACATCTTCAATTAAATCCCAGTGGAAGCACGGAATAATATTCCCCCCCCCCCTGTTTTAAGTGTTCTGACTTTTAGAACTGTTTGTACTTCTAATTAATGATATAGTTCCACACTTTTGTTCTCTTTCTCACACTATCATGTCCTTTCAGATTCGCCAACTCATTGATCAAAATATGTATTGGTTTTCAATTCCGAGTATTGGTTCAGTGCTCAAAGGTCTTTCACAGGTAATTACTATTTTGGATTTTGAGCTTCAAAACTATTCTTTACATATCTACTTCTGTTTGTAATCAACTCTTTTATTGATCATCCCAGGGAAGAAAGGAGCTGATGTCTTTTCTAAACCGTAGAAAATACAAAGAGATGATGATGGCTACACTAGAGAAGAAGCGCCTTAGATTTTCTCCTCTAGATATGAGATTTCATTTGCGAGACCTGATTGGTTCAGGCCACCTCAAAACTTTCCAGACTCCTACTGGTTTGATTGTGCGGGTTGTAAAAGATTGATCAAATCATCAGGTACCCATTATACCTCCGTTGGTTGCATTTTGTATCCACGTGAATAAAAAGAGGCAACTTCTACAAATATATAGCTCATCTTCTTTTGCTGTTTGTATGAACTCTATAATGCAAAGGTGCTTTGTAGTCCTGAATCTGATAGTTCATTGACTCGTCTCTTTTACTCTGTAAATCTGAATTTTTCATACTGTGACCAATCTATTTGATTTTCTAATACCACAGGTACTGAGAAGACATCTTGGACTCGTATTGCAGAGGTGTCTGGTGCTGAAAACTGCTCTTGTTCAACCTGTAGCTGATCTACTGTTGTACCATAGAAGACCAAAATCCATTAGTTTCCTAGTGTATCATTCGTTAATCTTCTTTTTTTTTTTTTTAATTTATTTTTTCTCTTTTTATAATAGAAAAGTTCATGTTTGTTTTCCACTTGACATGGATAATTTTGAAGTAGGAAAACTGTGTATGACGAATAGATTCTTTACACAGATTGTCAACACATAATGAATGAAAAGATCGTTCAAGATGTTCCTTTTGGCCTCATGCAGTTAACAACGGGGTGCTTCTTGTGTGATGCATCTCTTTGTTTGGTAATACAGTTTCATGATTTTGATACGCATCTCATCTAGTGAGGGTAAAAGAAAGCATTGATTACTTTGGCCAAGTCATGCAGGATGCCTGAAGTTTGATATGTACTTATTAGAGACGTTAACAAATTGAACTTCATAGAGAGGTTAATAAATTGATCTGTTCGTGAGCAGCTCACGAGAAAATTCAGACAAGGGCTCAAATCAATTCAATCAAGTCTTGGTTCGAAGTTCGAACTCGATAGCGGTCGCCGGTCAATACGAGATTACGAGCTTACTTGACTTATCAAGTGACGGTCACTCTGGTTGAAATTTCTACTACTTCTGAACAACTTGGGAATACTTATTTATTACTACTAGTATATCTTTATAATTATAATTACGTAGCCATTCGCAATTACTCTTTTTATTTATCCGCTCGTGAATAGCTTATAAACAAATTCAAACGGATCAGGAGTTTTGATACGGTCACACAAATTTAATGCCAACAAAGCATGTGCTCGAACTTTGACTTTTATAAGGAGATCAACGCAATAATACTCCAATTCGACTTGACTAGATTCTAGCTGTAACAACCTTAATACATTTAAACTTATAAAATTATCATCAGTACTAATTTTAAATATGTAATTAACCTCTTTTATTTTTTATGTATACTTTTAACTCTTTCTTACGTATTACATTTATAAAATCTATTGGTAGCGTTATTTATTTTTAAAGAAATTATAATTCTATCAGATATCATTGATGACCATAATTGTAATGTGCCGACCCCAACCGCTAATGGATCGAAGGTCCGCCCTTTTGAGCCGAACTCTTGGGCTGCTCCGGTATGATATATTGACCTACAAACTAACATGTGTTCCCCCCTCCCCGAACACTTTGTCCTCACTCGTGCGTACTACATTGATATTTTTATAAATGGATTATTGATATATGTCATGTTCTCACTCGGTGTGCACCACTTTAGAATTATTTTGAATGGATTATTAATATGATTAAAATTATGTTTAAATTTTTTAAAAGTCTGGGATTAGGATATCCTTCGTTATAAACCAAAGTACTACTGTATCATCACCATAATTAAAGTAATATAATAAGTCGATTGATTTACCCTGTTGATTGACCTACCAATCAATTTTAATCCGTTGATCTTGCTTATCCAATTTCAATCTGGTGCGTATATGTGTCATTAGTTAATTAAAAGATGCAAGGTTCGAATCCTGTTGGCGTGATTTTTCTCCATTATTTGATTGAAGGTGTTTGGTTCGAATCTTGTTGGCATGATTTTTCTCTATTATTTGTATCATTATTTTAGTTGAAGGTGTTGGGTTCGAATCTTATTGATGTAATTTTTTTCTTTTTTATTTATTCTCTTCTTAAATTTTTATTTTTTAACATAAAGTTGTATGATGTATTATACTTAATTTTAAAAATAACCATGATATGTTCTTATAAAAAAGACATACTACCTCCGTCCAATAATAAATTTAACACTTGAGTTTGTTGAATTTTTTATGGTCATTTTGACCTTTAATTATTCTTAAATCATACGATAAAAATAACTTAAAATATTATATTATGAAACTAGAATGTTTATATGAAGCACATGACAATATATTCAACTGATGAAGAATACCAATTAACATGCGAAAAATGTACATTGCAGATTTTGAAGTTGAATGTTTCCAAAGTCTAGAGATGTATTTGATGGTTATTAACTCATCGGAAGAATACTTTTCATATGTTTAAAATAATTCAATTCAAAACTATTAATTGCATAACTACAAAAACTATATACATTTATAGCACACCATGTATATTAAGTTTAATTACTCAATTAGTTATTTTTTTTATTACGTTTGAAGTCATTACGTGAAGATTATATATTCACTCCATTTATATCAATATATTATGTAATAAAACAATAATGTTTTACAAGATTACGCGTGTGACGCGGTTAGTATATAATAACCGTGTCAAAATCTTTATGGGAGTAATAACGTAGGGGAAATTAATGGTGAAAAATACTATGACCGAAAATCAATAATAGTGGGACAGTAAAAATGAACAATATTACAATACTCATCAGTTACTAAATCCCCATTCATGCCTCCTTCTTCCCTAATGTAATAATGACTTTGTGGTCGTCTCGCTCCGAGCAGCTGTTACAGTTCATACTTCTTCTATCAACATCATACTGATTGACCAGATTGTTTGGCAAGAAAAGTATATTTGCCCTACTGGCGGCTGTTTTCTCAGTGTAGGAAGAAATTAACTTGCAGAACCAATTCCATTCCATTATTGTAAGCATACAATTCTTTCTACTCTGTTTCTTTCAATTCCCATCACTTGTAATTCAATTACTTCTACTTTTATGTGAATTATACATGTTATTGTTCTTCTTTGTTGATGACTGATTATGGAGTTTGTAAACTGATTAGGGAATCTGATTATTTGGGTGTTCAATTTAGTTGAGAATTGATTAATATGGTTAGACCGCTGTAGATTGCAATCTTGAAATTTAGCTTTCTTTTTGTTGTTCAAGAAAGTAAAGTGTTCTTTAATGTACCAGAAACAAGAAGCGTTGCTACTTGTTAGGTTTCGTTTTGCCTGGATTTTGACTACTCCTGTTGCAGTTAAACAAGTCTTTTTTCTTCTGGAATTAATTCATCTGTTTCTCTTTGAATTCGTTTAGAATTACACCATCCCCTACTTATGAATATGATTAATGGTAACTGGTAAGTGTGTCTTGATGAATTATCTCAAGGAAAAAAATATAGCTGCTATATTTAGTGAAGGGAAGTGTTGCATATAGTTTCTATTTTCTAAGTGCTTCAGGACGTTAGCAATAGCATTAAATGTTGGCCCTTTTCCTAATTCGTATTCGTCAAGCAATTAGTTTTTATCCTCTAAAACTCCATGTAATAATCTTTAACATTGACTTCCATGAGGGGTAGCTGGGTTGGGATAACTTCCCCTTAGCACTTGTTATTTGTTGCAGTCTTGTCATCCTGCGTTTCTGTTCCCGTTTAATTATTTATTTAGTGATTTACTTTTCGTGTTCTTTTTTCAGGAAGTTGGTATTTTTTGCGTGTAAGTAGTAGATTGATCCAAGCAAGCGAGTTCTGAGCTTGCAGCTTGGTAAAGCTAGGTAATTTGGCACAATCATTTTCTAAGACAAACCATGTTCCTATGCCCATAGTCAGCCACTCTTATTTCACTTGTGCTTCTTTCTATTAATGTCGGGGGACATGTGCCTATCCCATAAACAGTTAAATCCACTCACATTCTGTGTTAGTTATCAGTCTATGCTACCCGTAGTCTTCAATTCCATTTGCATACCCGTGTAAGACACTCGTCACTTACACATGGATATGGCTATGGGACACTTCATTCTAAGCCAAAAAAATTTCCTTTCATGAAATAGCCAAATCCGACATCCAGTTACACACCCTAGCCTGTACTTAGTTGACGTGTATGGGTAACACAGATCACTGTTTTGTTCTCCTTTATCCTTTTCCAGTTTATGTTTATTAACATATTTTTCATGTTGTCTTTCAGGACGTTTTGTGTCTGTAGTTGAAAGATACCAAGCGATTGCTAGTTCTGATCTGGCAGAAAGGTTCCAGGTATTGTGGCATTATCATTTTTCGAAAGATTTTGTCAACTCCCACATTTTTTGTCGGCTAATTATATCTTACTTTTGCTTCTTTCTGGTAAAGTTATGGGGACAAAGCGATCAATACGTAACATTCTCGAGAGCACTGAAGAAAATATCTTAGTTCAGCCCGGATTTGCGTCACTAACATCCTTGTCATTCAAGAGGATTAAGAGTCACGAGACTTCTAATGCAACTGATGATGGTCAGGAGTTTATACCAGATTCAGTGTGTGCTCCTTTTAGCAATTATACTAAGGCAGATTTCTTCGCCAGACCCTTGATACGTTGTCAGCAATCTGATTGTCTTCCACAAGAACTTGACACTGAGCAGACTCCGATTGAGATGGTCTCCTTTCGTCTTCAACTCTAACTTAATAAATTTCATATGTGATATGCATTAGTATTTGATTTCTTGCTATATTTGTGCAATCAGGGTCACCCATAAAACTTCACCTGAATGAATTTATTTGTAGTCATTATTGTGTAAATCAAACTAAAAAAGTATGTGGATTTGTACATTATCTAAAACTAAATCTAGAAAATACACCTGGATGCAATAAAGTTTAAAGAAGAACTTGTGTTGGATGGGTGCAAATTTACGTTTGGGTGTGAGATGGCGTGGTTATTTTTAATATTTAAGGTGTGCATGCAAATTAGGGGAACGTACTTAAAACTTGTAGGTGGGTGGTGGTGTATTTCTTCTAATATTTAAGGTGTGTCTAACCATTAGACCATCTAACACAAGTTTTTGTCTGAATTTTATGCTGTTTGATAGTTTAAGGTAAAAATAAGAAAGGTAACCTGAAACCTCCTAGCGTGAAGCTAGATTTTTCACTGCATGGTTATGAATCAACAGAGAAACATTAGCTACTTATGTCTTAACATTTGATAGGAAGATGATACTCTTGGAAAATAATGGATGCCCCGTGCAGTAAGTAAAAAGGGCAAACTACAATGAAAGCACACTATGAAATGCAAACGATCTAACATGAGCTAAACAAATTCCATGGTTAGTAAAAGGTGCATGTATTCCCATTGCATTGCAATTTTTGTTTATCTCATAGTGTGAAACAATATATTAGTGTCTGTTTGATAGGTCAAATGACTGATGTTGGAGTTTCTTTCCAGGAACATACGAGTGCTTCCCTTCCTAAAGGAGTGATCCGGGGCTGCCCAAACTGTCAAGATTGTGTGAAGGTTGGTTTTGTTTTATTCTTTTCCCAGAGTTGAAGTTTGATGCGTACCTTCAAGGGAAATTACAAATTGCCCCATACAACTTTCGGCTACTTTACACTAGCACTTCCAAACTTTGTGACTTTACACCTCCCTCCCCTGGGCCTTATATGCTGGTTGAATTTTAGTTAGTCTGCGTGATATCATGAAACTCTGATCAAAGCCGTTAGAGACTTTGATCAATGTAAGGGGTTTGATGATCAAAGCCACTAGAGCCAAAATGGAAAACCAAATCAGACAGGCTATATTGTCACAGATAATCAGTTTGCAGCCATTGGCAAAGTGAGTCATTGGGAATGAATCTGGGGATGCATAGGGTAAAATGGCCCAGAGCATAAGGATATATTGTGTATATTCCCTAACTACTGACATAAGGTTGCTAATTGTGATCTCCCCAAATAAACTCCTGGCAGGTAAATGCTAGATGCCGTCCTGAAGACCCACGTTTGCCTGACGTTGATGAAGTGCCGGTTTTTCGTCCCACTGAAGAGGTACTTATTACTTTGTAACCATATGTGTATCTTTTGTAGTAACAATTTTGTCCAGTGGGAAATGCTTTGGCTGGTAAAAGTTTTGTTTATGCACGCTTGGATTTATGGCAGGAGTTCAAAGATACTTTAAAGTACATAGCGGAGATATGCCCCCAAGCAGAGAAGTTTGGAATCTGCCGCATTGTTCCTCCTCCTTCCTGGAAACCTCCATGTCTTCTTAAAGATCAAGGGAAGTGGGTTCCTTCGAAATTTAACACACACACTCAACGAATTGACGGGCTCAGAAACTTCTATTTAGAGAGAAAATTATGCAGCATGCATAAGAAGATAGAAACTGAAGGGTCAGAAGAAACCAAAGAATGCATTGCAGTGAGCTCGGGGTATGAAATAGGGCCAGATTTCTCCCTGCAAAGCTTTAAAAAGTATGCAGATGATTTCAAGAAGCAGTTCTTTTGCAAGAACGAAAGGGTTGTAGAGCCAGAAATTGAGGTGTCGGAACCATTAATTGCAAGAATTGAGGGAGAGTATTGGCGAATAATTGAGAATCCTACTGAAGAAATCGAGGTAAATAGCAGAACAGTCCACACATTCTGAACCATTGGAATTATATCATGATAGTTTTCTTCATCATAAAAATTTGAATTTTAGGTGCTTTTTGGTGCTGATTTGGGGAGTCAAACCTTGAGAAGTGGGTTTCCTGTAAGAGATAGTCAAGCAGAAGAGTCTCCATATTCTGAATATGTTGAATCAGGGTGGAACTTGAATAATACCCCCAAGCTCCCTTGTTCTCTTCTTCCTTATGGATGTCATGACAATTCTAAAATTTTAGTTCCTCAGCTGTTTGTTGGAATGTGCTTTGCATCAGAATGTTGGGTGAGAAGTCTCATAAATAATTATCTTGTCACTTTTTTGCCTGCGATGTAATTGCTAATTTTATTCTCATTTTTTAGTTTGTTTTCTCATGACTTGTCTTATTTGATTGATGGGAGAAACAGAAGCGAGAGGATCATCACTTATATTCACTATCTTATATGCACTTGGGTGACCCTAAAGTATGGTATGGTGTCCCAGGAAGATATTGCTTCAAGTTTATGGATTTAGTGAGGAAACAATTCCCACAGTTGTCGGAACATCCAGAGCTGCTTCATAAGCTGGTGAGTAGCACTCTTCCGCACTTCAGTACTTTTCTAATTTGGCAATAAATTGAATCTGAGTAATAATGGTAGAAGTTTCTTTTGAGGCGACTATAATTGTCCAGTCTCTGGGATGTATTCGATTCAATTGTTTTGATATGCTGTGCCGATGTTTAATTTTTATACTTTGTCTTAGTGCCACGCGCAATAGGAGAATATAGCTATAATTTTATGTTAATATTGTTAAGTAAAAGAATAGGCACTCTCCCATTAGAATATATATTCCCTCTTTTACAATGGGAAGGATATTCATACTTTCTTGTTTATCACTTATCTGGAGTTCACGAATCTAGAGTTTCATAACCATTTATATCTCAGATTGATGTCAATTGATCAACATTGATCTTTCGTGCTGAATACTTAGATCTTTCGTACTTTCTCCCCAATAAAATCTGTTGTGTCCATTCATTTAGACCAAGAAACCAGAAGGTTCAGCATCATTACATAATTGAAGTTGTTGGACAAAATTTCTCTTTTTCCTGAAAGACATGTTCATTGAATTTGCAAAAAAATTAATTCTCACATTGAGCATGAAACCAGAAACGAAGGAACCAGAAAACCTTTGAAAATATCGGCCTCAAAGAAAACTAAAAAATTGAAGATGCAAAAATTTTCTAGCCACACGGTCTACAAATATATTGTAAAATGTAGACTAGGCCTAACTAAGAATTTTACAATGGAACCACATTCTGCATGTCAGCAAAATGATTGTAGTAAGCCTGCGCGTTGTTTATTCGACATGAATGTGTACATTACTGAGCTTCCTATGTTCATTAATGTTGTAGGTTGAAGGCCCTCAAGATAAATAAACAGGCTGTAGTGATAAATAGTGTAGAAAGTGTAATGTAGCTCAAAGTTTTAGAATAAGCTTCAAAAGTTATACCTGCAAATTAGTTTGGTTGACAAAAAGAAATATGCCCCCAAAATCCAAATTATGAAGATTACATGGTATCAGTCTATCAGAGGTAGGTTTTGATCCTAGGACTTGGATTCACACTTCGGTATATTTTGTACAGGTAACCCAGATCTCACCTTCTAAGCTTAAGTCCGGGGGAATACCTGTATATCGGTGTGTGCAGAATCCCAGGGAGTTCATTCTCGTCTTCCCTGGTGCATACCATTCGGAATTTAGCTGTGGCTTTAATTGTTCCGAATCTGTGTGTTTTGCTCCCTTGGACTGGTTACCTCATGGCCAGAGTGCAGTAGACCTGTACAGTGGATATTGTCAAAAGACTTCTATCTCTCATGATATGCTGTTGTTACAAGCAGCCACCGCAGCTGTGCGTGCCGGGTGGGAATTCATGGTTTCCAAAAAAACTGTCACAGGAGATGATGAGTTATGGAGAACTGCCTGCCGTAAGGATGGGATTTTAACAAAAGCTCTCACGGTAGGTCTCTGAATCTTTTAAGGATGTACATTTTTTAAGTATTGCTTTAATTTTGTGCAAATCTTATGTATGATGATTTAAGTTATTTTACGAAGAACCTTTACTTGTATGCCTGTAAAGGTATATTGCCCTTTTGACACTTATTACTGGCAGCATACTTCACTAAGTAATGATTTTCATTTTGTATGAGCTTATGCTAGTACTTTGTGAGATATATGTTTACAGCTGCAATGGAGAATGTATAGTCTAGTATGCCATATCTTTTCCTAAATATCAATATCTAGGATAAGCTGGTTGAAGGGGTTAGGATGATGTGTATGAGAAGCGCCTCAGTGATGACCACAATCTTTTTCTGTTAATTAAGGCGTGTGTAATTATACTGTTATGCCGCTGGACTAATATAAAATGTTTGGTGTTCTGAATGTGTAGGTTGTCTCTTCAAGAATCTTGTAAATGTGTAGATATTATATTAACAATAGCGGGATAACCAGTCCCTTCTTCACCCATTGAACTTTGGCCAATGTGCAGTTTTCGCCTAAAGTTCAGAAATGTGCAGTTGACTGGGTGCAGCGTCTGGTATAAACTGGACATGAAATAACTTTCTTTTGTATCCCAATTTCCTGATTTTAGCCCCAAGTTTCCGATTTTTTTGCCCTGGAAGTTGTGGCTGATTATGGTGTTTGAAGTTGTTTCCTCTTAATATGAGACGTGATTTTCTCTGGAACTCTTGTACTTCCTTTCACCCAAGTGCCGCAAAAAAGTTGACATATGCATGATGCATCGATCTTTTTTTTTTTTTTGGAAATGGAAGTTGAATTTTTAAGCATTTTGATTCACTTTTTCAGGCACGAGTTAAGGTCGAAAGCAGGACGCGGGAATACCTTTGCAAGAATGTTCCTGCATCAAAAATGGTAAATGAAGTTGATTCTGCTACTAAAATGGAATGCAGCATATGTCTGTGTGATCTGTACCTTTCGGTTGTGGGCTGTTCTTGTTCTCCGAACATATACACCTGTCTCCGTCACGCAAAACAGCTCTGTTCTTGTGCTTGGCGAGACAAACGCTTTCTCTTCCGCCACACAATCGATGAATTGAACCTCCTTGTTGAGGCCCTGGAGGGAGCTAAACTCGCAGCAATATACGACTGGGCCAAAAAGGCTGAAACAGGTTCAACCATCACTTCTGAAAACCCTCTAGAAAATGGTAGAAGCGGTCGCAATAGTGATTCTGTGGCTGCAAGAAACCAAGTCACTCCTCCCAAGATCGAGAACGATAGACCCGTTGTTCGTGGGGCTAGTAACGAAAAGACAAAAGTGCCCCCGAATGCCGATGTCATCATTCTCAGTGACGACGAAGATGAATAGGTGGTTTTGAAGGGGTTAATTTAATAATATGTATGTGTATGTGTCTTTTGATGTTAACTTTGTTTTAGTTTTAGATCCATATGATGAATTTTACCACTAGTACAAGAGAGGAGCTCGAGTGTAGAGATAATGTGATCGTGTAATTACTCTTACGACATACACTTATACTAGTATACTACTACTAACATATAGTAGTAAATTACTCGATTTCGTATGTTATCATCATCTGAAAAAACTAAGCATGGGAATTAAGTTGGGTAGGTAGGGAAATGAATGAGATGAGATGGGACAGAAATGATAACACACACGTGCGTGGGTCTCTCTTCCGTCTGCAACTCCTCCACTCACTGTCATCCTCTCTTCTCAGATGGGAGGGAATGGTCCCACCAAACGTCAACTCAGATTGACCGATGACTGACCCTATTCTCGTACGGCTACCAGTCTACTAATCCACTTTTACTCAACCCTATTGGCACCTATATTTAAAAATAAAAGCAAAAACTGAAAAAAAAAGGAGTTCCAGTACGAGTACTAGTAGTATTAAATTATCGAGGGCTCCTGATATTATTAATCCCTCTTTTTTTCTTTTTTTTTTCCTTATGTGTTTGATTTTGAAATATTTTTTATAATGTGTGATAATTAATTTAGTGGTATCACATACAATAAATAAATGTGTAAGATAAATGTTTGGGAAAAAAAACATAAATAATTTATTAAAATGTATGAAAAATAATACGTAAAATCGAAAAAGTTACGTACTACTCCACTATACACTTTCAGGTGTGAATACTCATAAAAATCACGTGAAAATCTTTCCTCTCTGGTCTCTCTGCCCGGTGTCATAATCATTGGTTTCTTTCTGGATCATCACCTGTTTGACAGTAGACTGACTAAATCTTTGCTTCAATTCGTGTTAAAAGTTAAAACCACAAAATAAAATCTGGGGATCTGCAAATGCTAACAGATGGGAAGAAAAATTGTTTCCCAGATCTATTCAGTAACCTAGCTAATGGATTGAACCAATTCATGAATGCGGATTAACGGTTTCAACAGTTAAAAAGAAAATTATTGGGTCGTTGGAAGAGTTTTCAAATCTGGAATGATCTGTTTTCCTTCAATACCTAGCTGGTATTTTGAAGGAGCAGGAGCAATATGCTTTAGACGTATTTCATTATTGTTTTCCGTTTTCCGAATATCTGAAACATAATCCCCATCCAAAATGCTTGGCAGTTGACACGTCAAGTCGAGACAGGGTCGATCATGCTCAACTTTATCGGGTGCCTCATTTAACGTAAGTAATATATCCATTATGTGAATTGCTGTGGGGCAAATATGACTTTAAAAAGTGAAGTATTCTTCTTCACACCGGAAATTTTTTATTTATACATACATTGATGATACATACTGAGTATATGTCAGTCAGGAAAATATATTTGATCAGATGGAAAAACGGGTAAATTCAAGGTAAAAGAAATTGCAATTGGCTGCCAAATACGAGTACATCGCTCAGAAAGTGTCATTGAAATGACACCACCACCACCACTTTTGCTCTCTCTCATTCGTAATAACTGCTCCATTTCACACTAGAAGTTCTACTAAATTACTACTAATCCGTATGTTGAATTTAACCATAAATTTCTATAAAATTATATCTTAACAGTATATAATAAAATTATATTATTGTGAAAGTATATTACATTTAATTTTACAAACTATTTTTTTTTTTTAGATAATAGTGATTTGTGATTAAAGTTTGTTAAAAAACATCAAAATTAAAAAGTTTGTAAAAAATTAAATAAATATAATGACTTCTTTTTAATTATAAGCCAGAGCTTCTTTTTTTTTTCAAAAAGAAAAATAAAAATATCCATATATTAATAGATAATAATGTACAAACTAGTGAACTATAAAACCAACGATACAAAGGTTCTACGAGTTCGTACCCGATCCTGCTCTATAACTAGCCTTAATCCATTCAGGTCAAACGTCAAAAACAAAAATAGAATGGTTATACATCATACTGTAATTCATAAGATCATAGTTTCGAATAGTCCTAGCAAGTTCTATATTTACACGACTAGCCATTCTAGAGATGGAATGATTTACTAAGTGTGTCAAAGTGAATAAGTCCATTAATAATTGGGAAAATTACTCAGACTCCCTCTCTTAGAGACGACTTTGCATTTTTATCCCTACTAGTTCAACAATTACATCTAGCCCCATTTGTGTTGACCAACTTTAGAAAATTCTGAATTTTTCTCTCTCCAAACACACTCTTATGCTATTTTCAGATTTTTATTTTTTTCTCTTTTTCTCCTTTTTCTTTAATTTTCTGTTTTCTTTTTTTCCTTTATTTTTTTCCTTTCTCTTTTCTTCAACCTCCGGTGCCGGAAATTCCATAAACCCTGCTCCGATTGGAGTTGGGCATGCTCCAATCGGAGTTGTTTAAAGCTCCGATCGAAGCTTTTTACAGCTCCGATTGGAGCTTTAAACAGCTCCAAATCGGAGCTGGGTTACGTCCCCAGCTCCGATTTGGAGCTGGTCGAAGCTGTTGAGCTCCGATCGGAGCTCAACAGCTCCGATTGGCTTCTTTATATTTTTTTTATATTTTTTCTTTTCTAAACAATATTTATAAGTGAAAATTGGTTATTAATTTTGTAGAGACTTTTATGTAATAATAAATAAGATCGTTTTGAAATTTTGATAAGTTATGTGGGTTAATTTTAAATAATTTATAATCAGTTTTGTAAATTACAAAAAATTAGAGGTAAATGTGTAATAAATAATAATTGAAGGTGTCTCGCTTTTTTGAAAACCGAAACTTAAATGAGGGCAAAATTGTCTTTTCAGGTATTAGTTCGCCAAAAGTCAAAGTCGCTGGGTTGGATGTAATTAAATTGTGCTAACAGGGGGGTCGATGAAAGAAAAAATCTAACTAAGAGAATACGTAATAAAAAAATCTAACGAGGGTATTGTACGTTATTTGCCCTTAATAATTTAATAGTATATGTTGGGAAATATGAAAAAAGAAAAAGTAGAAAAGAAGTAAATAATGTTTTTTTTCTTTAAAATTTATTTTATTATTTTTCTTTTAATTCTTATCTTTTTTATTTGAAAACACTAAGACTTGTTTGGTTTCATCAAATTCAATTTTGAAATAGTGAATTGTTTTTTACTTTGGACTAAAATGTAATTGATAAACTAAGGTGGTTCATTTCATTATTATTTATTAGGGATGGTGATAGGTGTAAAAATTCAATGAACCCTTGTTTTGTATAGTAGTTGTAGTGATGTACAATTTTTTTTTCTCCAAGTGGGTTTAGATGTGGCTACTAACCCTTTGTGCTCGTGTTCAATCCTCCTCATTAACATATTTCACTTCTTATATTCATTTTTTCTTGTTTTTCATTTCTTCTTTTATTTTTTCTATTACTTTTCATTTTTTTCCATTGAAATAAATGTTAATGTTATATACGTAACTTGAAACTTGACAACTCTCTCTCTCTCTCTATATATATATATGTTACAAATAAATTCAGTTCAAATTAGTTACATTCATAAATTATTAAATGGATTAGGTGTGTGTTAGTTGGGGTTGATGTTAGTTTTCATCTAGAGTTAGTATTCATCAAGTTTAATTCAGATTTAATTAGTTTTTTTTTTTTTTTTATGTTACAAATAATACAGTTCAAATCAATTATGCTAATAAATTACTAAATGGATTAGGGGTATGTTATTTTTCATTTGAGAGTACATATTTATAGAGTTTCTTTTTTTCCTTTATGTGGTACAGACTACTCCAGTTCAAAATTTTACAGAGAAAAAGAAAAGAACCTCACTTACGAAACGTTTAATAACTCCTTCAATTAACCACAATCGTATTAGATCCCAATGATTCCCGAAATTAGGGCTCTGGGCTCAGTACGTTCAAATTTTAAGCATCCCTGGTTGTAAAATATATGGGAAATACTAGTTTTACTAATATTAAGGAAAAATTATACCAAGGCTACCTTACATATAGTTACATGTTCGAGAATAAAGAACCCCAATTTTTAAAGTGGCCTGTAGTGTTTAGTAAAGGCATGATTTTTATGAAGAAGACCATTATAAAATGTCCAAATTTCCTTACAAATAGCTATAACCCTAGCTTCTTTGTGTTTTTTCCCACCACTGGATACAAAATAACCCCACAATATGATATTAATAACCACAATATAACAACAATACAATAAAAAGATAATAGCAACAATAAGAAGAGGAATTACAAGTAATAACAAATAAAATAAAAAGAGTACATGCACCAAATTAGTCAAATTTCCATTATTACCCTCACTGTGCATGTAAGTTAACACAACTAGCCTTGTTCACCTTTAGGCGGCTGCATCATATACCCCATCTGTGTCTGATTCTGATTGGCTGGTGGTCTCTTCCTCTTCTTCTTCTCATAGCTAATCCCTCTCGCTTTCGACTGCAAGTCCCGAACATCCCTCAAGTACAGTCGCACCGCTCGCGCTCCGAACGGATTCGTCTCCGGTTTGCCCCCGTTCTCCTCATACGCTGCTCGGAGCCGCCCCACCAGCGCATCAAGGCTCCCCCACGCCTGTCTGAGCGGGCAGGGGCAGGGGCAGGCGGGTTCGGGTGACCGTAGAACGGGCACACCGGACCATGAACCTTTTTTTGCAAAATTTATTAAAATAGGAAGCACAAAATGGAAGACTAGAAGAGTATAATTAAGACAGGGTTGGTGTGATGTGAACCTTAGTTTTGCCGAACTGATCGAGGTAACGAAGAAACTCCAGCACGTGGGCTCCGCTGCAGAGGTTGAGTGAGAGTGGTGGGCGGTGGTTACGGAGGTACTGTCCGAACGTGTTCCAGTCACGACGCTTTTGGTTCTCGTACCGGCTTAGTTGTTGTTGGTTCGAGGATGATGAACCGGTCGAATCGGTTCCCATGTGGCTGGTTTGATCTGAGTTTGGATCTGTTCCCATGTGGGAGTGGGAGAATGAAGATGGATCCATTGTAGATTAGGGTTTTTGATTCTTTAGGGTTTGTTTGATGGAATTGTTGTCAAAAGAAGGGGGGTAATTTATATATGACTTACAGAAATTCTAAAAGAGGAAAGGGAAAAGGTAAGGGTGGTGATTGAAATGTGAAGTGGTTACCATTTTTGTGAGAATTATTTACAAGTAGTAGATGAATTATGATGATGAGACACTGCATACACGGAATGACGACTGAATGAAAGATGTATCAGTGAGTGATGGGAAAAGAGAGAAACAATGGAATCAAACTAGATTTTTCTTTTTTCTCTTTTTTATATAGAATATTTGAATTTTTGTTGTTTGTTGAAGTAATAATTTATGTTTGTTTGCTTGTCAATAGCTAGCAAAAAGGAGGATGGTTGTGAAAAAGAAGAGTGAGGAGAGTTTGAAGGATGGATATGGATCTTAAGTAGATTTGTGTTTCCAAAATGGGAGAGACAAGTGAAGTGAAGGGAACTAGTCTTGTTGTGTATGGTTATGTCTTGACTCTTTGATGGATCAGTGTTAGTGCTGTGGTGTGATTGGATTGGATAGGAGGAGACTAGACATAGAGGGGTCATGGTAGGGTGTTGCAGTAGTAGTACCATACAGTATATGGAGTTGAGATTGATATTAATTTTATTAAATTTTTAGATTCTGTGTTTTATTTCGAACTAATTCTAAATTGAAAATTGAAAAAATAATCTTTAAATCCATGTAAAAAAGTTAGAAATTTTATATTGTCGTAATATAAATTTTAAATCGATCCTTTCAATATAATTTAAAAATAATCTAAAATCAAATTAATTCTAAATAAATTAATAAAATGAATTGAAAGGTCGGACCGGGAGGGAAAGTAGTCATTCATTCAATAGGGGTTACTTTATGTGGAAAGCGAATGAGGCAGACAGTAGGTTGGGAATGGAAACAAACATAATGGTTGAAATTTGTGGCAATAATTTTCTTTTCTACTGTTGATTTCAACACCTACTAGTACAGGGGGTAACAAATTATATATTACATGACTTTTACTTCTTTTGTTGCAACCATTGTTTGGATCTCAATCATCATTCTAGATTGAAAATTCCGAACACAACAAATGTGTGGACTGGATCCAAATCAAAATATTTATTCAGAAGAAAATAACTTATCCTTCATTATTGTAACTTTGAGATTTGACAAGAGTCAAGATATGATTCTATTGGTTAAACAATGATATTTTGTTCAATAGTGATAATTGGGCCAATGTTTCATTAATGAGTACCCATCCCCTACAGTATCAAATCCTCATTATTCCTACCCAATAGTACTATGTACTCCTCCATATGTATGAATAAGTTTTAAGGTACCCTTGGGTTTTGAAGAATAAGTTTTACAATAGTAAAAGAGAATGAATTACAAATCGATTCTGTTTGTACTAGTCAGTCTAAGGGTTATGAGTCTTATGACAAATAGATTTTTTTAATCTTGTTGATAGAATCCTGGCATGTCCTAGCTTAGCTTGTAGATAGAAGTGCTTGAGTTAGTTTAAGGGTTAATATTTGAGGTGTTCGATATTGGATAGGCTAAGCAACAATATTTATATATAGTTGACTAAAATACTTGACCTACCTTTAACTAAAAAAAACTTTGAACTATATATTAGTATTAGTGTGAGTTTTGTGTTATTTTATTGGTCCACTTTATACACTGATTTTATATATTTTTTTACTATTTAACTAATATTAAGTATGCTGGCATATTTCAATAAGTTGATTGGACATCGAATTCTCTAACCTTAACCAATACTAGTATAGTGTGTGTTTGGTGTGACCTTATCAGTCGATCTCATAAAGTGATTTCATCTTATTTAACCATTTATGTATCTATAATAAGGACTCATAATATAATATGGTGAGTTTAGTGAATGTGACTGATTTGCAAAGTTGGTCTATGTAGTTTATTAATACAAAATAAATTGATCGATCATACCAATCATATAAATATATAATCATGTTGTTCTAGCACTGGATTTTCATCCAAAAATAAAAAGTCAATTACTATACAAAAATTACATTTTCATATATCACGCATGCTCATTTTCATATATCACGCATGCTCAAAGTCACATTTTCATACATCACCGCTACGTGTCTCTCGCACCTTCTTATACCATCCTTATACTTATACTCAGACCTCTTAATATCAATACTAAATACAAGTTTTCAAAAATTAACCTGAATCCTTAACTTTAACAAAGAGAAAAATAATAGTATTATCTCAACTTATACTAAAATTAAAAAGAGATCAACTTTTAGTTTTACTCCCAAACAAGTATACTTATCTTTATACAAGATACTTCCATTGAACCATTATTGAAGGTCCCTAAACTTACCGAATGATACTAGTATATATGTTAGGATACACGTGCATTCATTTAGCCAATTATGTTCTTATGGGCAAATTATTGGAGCATTGGTATTGGCCGCCATTGAATGTCATCAATGCCTATGCTTACTTTTAAATCCTCATCTATTTTATTTTTAATTATTTACCTTTGATGTTAGAACAATTTTTTAGTTGTATAACGGATATAGTGTTTGGTTTAGTTGCAAATCCAAAATAAAGTTGTGAGATAGATAAAGGTTTACAAAAAAGAGGAAATATAAACAATTTAAAGAAACTGATAAATAAAAAATAAATACGTAAAAAAGAAAAATTGTTCCTTTTTTTTGATGGCAGATGGAGGGTCAGTGGGATTTGATTTTTTCATACAGTGAAGTGTGAACCTACAACATGACTAAGAAAATTTTAACTCGCCTGATTGTATTGACCAGTTGCTCTCTTTTCCACTGTATATCTCACATTAATTTCATGCAAGATTAGATACTTGATACTCCTACTATATATGCACACTAACGTATTCCACGTTTTCTATTTGTCTTCTGTAGATGGTTCCTTTCTCATACATAATCTAATCGTTTCAATCACCAGAAACTATTTTTGATTCTTAGTATAAGAAAAATGTTGGAAGATTTCAAGTGAGAATTAGTGACAGAGAGAATCAAACCGATTAAATACAGAGTACAAGTTCAACACCAAAAAATGGACCTACCAGTTCGCATTCTACTCACTTGGTCCAAAGCCAAGACATAAGCCCATAAAACAGACCCAAACCCATTATGCACCAGGACAACACAAAATGCGAAAATGCCTATCTAACAGTAAACAACAACTAGACAAAAGGTACGCGCGCAACATTTTTATAAGAGGCGTACCCGCTTAGGCATAAACTAACCCCTTGCAAATAACCGCTTCCTCCAATAAAACACCACCGACCAGGCGTAACCGAAGCAACTTTCAGTTTTAAATTGATCACAAATTAGGACCACATCATACAAGTATAGTTTAATTACTCCCAAGTCCCAACCTGATATAAACTACCTAGTACGGTCTCCTGATAGAATTAGTTTGTTTTTTCATCTGAAAATTAATTATTTTAAATTCAATTCATATGCATTAAGTTCAGTTCAAATTTGTCTAGTAGTATTTTATACTACAAATAAGATCAGGTCAGATCCATTCAGTTTTATTCGGACGAAGAGAACGGAGCTTAACATGTTGATTAATGGCTCCAAACCTGATATATACTACTTCTGTCCCGGTAGAAATTACTCAGTTTGACTTTTATCGGTCAACAGTTTTCAACTTTGACTTCCGATTACTCTTAAACTATAATGATAAAATATTTAATAAAATTTTATTATGAAAATTTAAGTTTTATATTTTCATAATATGATTTCGTCAAATACTTTATCATTATAGTTTAAGAGTAATCAGGAGTCAAATTTGAACACTGTTGACTGAAAAAATTCAAACTGGGTAACTTACGGTGGGACGGAGGGAGTATAGTAAAAGTGGTCCGCTACGAACGAAAATTTTCTATACAAAAGTAAATGTATTGGCATTTTAATCCAAACTAGAAAATTATTCCCGAGGAGAAAAAGTGGTCACGACTTAACGCCGGGAATCGAACGCAAAATAAGCAACAGAATAATTTATACACTCGTAAATTTATGGTACGTTCCTTACAAATTCAAACACCCTAACCCGGATTACCCAAAATTGAAGGCAGGATTGGGAACCCGAAAACACAGAGCCCCCCTTAACCCACCATTTTACATGCCTTCTAATATTGCTACTAGTTTGGCCTAGCTGAAAAAACTTATTTCATGGGGGTCAGATAAAAGCATCAGAACCATTATCCTGTTTTAGACTAGCAAGCATGAGTGATGAGCTAAATGCAAATAGACAGAAACATTACATGACCGTCTCATTCATATTGGGTGAAGATAACAGATTCTAATACACTGATCCTCGGGTTTAGGATTTTTGCGCATGCATGCATGTATGGTTCTGAAATATTTCTCCTAGTAAAGTAGTAAAAGCAACTGGTAGATTCGCTTAACATCAGATTTTTACGAAACAATACTAGAGCCAATCAAGCCCGATAGGAACATACTGGGCAAAACAAAACAGAGGTTCCAAAAGCTTCAGCATATATCTCAATCTGCACCTTTGAGGCTCTGAGCACAAAAGTTACTACATTGCACCGAATATCCCAAAATGTGAAAGTGATCCAATGGCTGAAATGTTCCTGCAGAAATGTTAAGATACAACATCAGTTCAGACCAATGTAGTCAAAGCACACCAACGACAAAGTTGGATCCATAAACAATGATAATGAAATGGTACGCCGATAGAATTCCAACTCTCCCAAAAGCTTAAGCTGTTGGGGAGGAACGGAATCTAGTCATTTATATTAATTCTCCAACACTCCCCCGCACTCGTGGCCGATTTCGACCTCTTTGGGGAGGCCATTCGAGTGGAAATTTAATATGGGACGGAGTTTGTCTCCGGGGAGATTCGAACCCAAGTGGGCGTGAGCCTGATGGCTCTGGCTCTGATAGCATGATGAATTCCAACTCTCCCAAAAGCTTAAGCTGTTGGGGAGGAACGGAATCTAGTCATTTATATTAATTCTCCAACGTACTCTGTTTCCAATCATCTATACCACTTTACAGTTTTCAAACCTAGAGTGTAGTTATCACTTGTGGTAAAACGAGAAATGAATAAATAAATAAAATAAAAACCACAAATAAACAAGGACACTCGTGATAGGACTAGAGATGAAATGATGAAGAAATCTCGTCAAATGGACCTAAATGGAGAGGGATTATTTACCAATAAATAACTCAAAAGGAATTGTGCAATGCAGAAACCTATCATATATACATTATACACAAAACATATATTGAAGTGAGCTACCCTCATAAGTACTAGTATCAGATTGAAAAGAACAGTACCTTACTAACAATCACCTTGACTAAAACAAGATTGAAGGAAAACAAGGGGTTCCATCAAGTCCATGAACACGTCACTTTCATCCACATCCTCTTCATCCTTGCACTTTTTAGGTTCATCACGAAGCCAATCTGCAGCACATACAAGGGGTTGCATCATGTCATTGTCCCATGAGAAGTTAAATCTGTAGTCATCAGCTGATAAAACACCACCAGTGCTGAAGTCTGACTCAAAAGCAACAGTGGATATCGGCATTGCAAATAAATCACGGGCCATTTTTGACAAAACAGGAAACCGAGGACCATTTATCTTCCACCATCCTAGCACATCAAAGTCCTCAGTATCTATTTCAACATTCTCACTCAAGTACATATCCAACTCCGATTCATCCTTTTCACCATATAACTTTTTGTACTCCTCGAACAGATCAAACAATGCTTTCTTTGCCAGATCACACACGTTTTCCCCAGTCTTACCCTCGTAAATGCCCTTAATAGCTCTTAATACATACTCGAGTTTGTACCTAGGATCAAATACCACAACAATATACAACATTGCGTTCATTTTCTCTGGACCACCCAAATATTGACTTGATCTGGACTTTATCCTTGCGGCTATGGTCGCTAAAGCATTGTCATGACTAGTTGCCCAATCATTTACCAAGTCACTCATATCTTTGAGTACACCAAAAAATGCACTGGCATTTGATGAATAATAATTATGACCTGACACTCGAGATCTGAATGCATAGAGCTGCCTCAACATTTTTGACAGCGCCCTGACAACAGTCCAATCAGATTTTGTCGGCAATCCAAGACCCCCATAAGCTCCACCTGGCATGAAAGCACGCAGAAACTCTACCTCAGACACTGCATATTTCTCAAACGCACTTTCATATCTCAGCGCACTCTCAAGCATGAAGAGAACAGAATTCCATTTATACGGATTATCCAAGAACAGAGGCTTATTACTCTCCATGTTTTCCTCTGATAAGAGCTCCTTGAGCTTCTCAGACTTACCATCCGAATAAGAGAAGTACCTCACCAGCGAACGAACACGGTCAACCAACTCCGCTTCTTTGTTCAACTCATTCCGCGCAACACGATTAATAATAGTAGTGAGACATCTCAACTGCAGATATTTTCCACCGAACAGAACTTTATTCTGTCTGACAAATTTTTCTCCCAAGTAATTAACAAAAGGACTTTTTGAAGGTTTGTAATTAATGGTTACAGCAAATACTTGGTCAATTCCCCAACCAGCCAGGCAAAACTCATCAATACAATCAGTTGCTTCCTCAAACTCATCAATAGGACATGGAATCAAACTAAGTATCAACCTATTCATCTCCCAGTTTTCATCAATAAAGTGACCCGTCAAGCACAAGTAAGTGATACCATACTCATTAACCCAAGTGTTGATACCAAAAGACATCCTTGGCTTAGATTTCTCGAGATACGACCTTATCAATTCCTTTTCATCCTTGTATATCTTCAAGCAATCTTGCATCATGGTAGCTTTAGGTGGAATAACTAAATCTGGCGCTAATGATCTCATTAAATTTTTGAATCCTCGGCTTTGGACATATTCAAAGGAATTCTCTTGAAGTATAATCTTGTGGCGGCATATCATCTCGTACAGAGACTCCTTCTCCTCCTCAACTGCACTTTGAGCATTTCTCCAAGGCCGAGGTAACTTCTTTGAAGCATCAAGATCATCTGCAACTTCACTGCCCTCAACATCACTGCCCTCAACTTCACTGCCTTCAACATCACTGCCCTCAAATTCGCTGCCCTCAATGTCGCTGCCCACAAATTCATTGCCCTCAATGTCACTGTTGCCTTCTTGCATGATTCACTCGTCTCACTTTCTCTGAACTGAAATACAATCGCAGCATCTATTAAGTAAACAACTATTACCCCTATTGCAAAACTTCAAAGGAACATATGATATGACAGGTTTTGGTTAACATTAAACTCAGATTTTGCCATTTTGGTACCCATTCCAAAATAACAAACACTAAAGCTTCAAATAGATAGGAAACGAGACATAACTAGTTCGTATAAGGAGGGTAATGAAAATAATGAAACACTTGGGAAAAACCAGTTTTTCCGGAAGATCACGAAAAACCATATAACCCCACCAGCCCAACTAGGTCGTTGGCACACTCAGCAAATTTTAAAACTTAATGGTTCATAGAGTAGATTTGCATAATAATAAGTAGTACTAGTATTTTGTAAAGGAAACAGGTTTTCCTACTAATTGCTCATGAAAATAAAACCCACCTAGAATTTTCCTCTACAATTCAACCTAGTGACAGTAAATGTGAAAAAAACTGGATTCTGAGAAGCAAAAATACTCAAATTAGGGTTTTACACGTTTGCTTCTCTGCGTTCTAAAACTTAACGAAGAACTGGTAAATAATCGCACAGTAAAAAGGTCAGGAAATGGAAAAATCCAAGTTTCGAAACTAAAACTGTAATGTAAAGGAGACAGTAGAAGACTAGAAGATGATAAAACGTTACTGAAGAGTTGCAATAAGAATTACCTGACTCTGACTGATGTTTGCTTGGAAAGAAGAAGTGAATAAACAGAGAGCTTTGCGCAGCTGAGTTATTGGGGGACGCTTATAAAGAAAAAAAAAAAAAAAAGGGACAGTGTGAAATGAAACCCTAGAAAGCGATCGAGGAGGTTCAGCTTTTTCCCGGTTATCCGAACCCGATATCCCGATCAACAAACCGGAATCCGAACCGAAGGCCTAAGTTTGATTGTTGCCCCACATTTCATTTTAAGTTGATGGAGGACTGTACGGCCGAGTTGGAGGGGAAGGTTTGTTTTATTTTATTTTCTTTACGAAAATGGCAACTTTATTTAGTCATTGATTGTTTGCAAATGATTTTACAAGTTACTTTTGTTTTTGGTAAAAGTTAAAAAAAATTGATTTTAATCAAAAGTTAGTTATGGGTGTTTGATATTTTAGTCTTAAAACAGTTTAAAATCACAAAAGTTGAGAACCTATAGTTTTTGCTAAATTCAATTAAAACACTTATTTCTAGTTTAACTTAAAATTAATTACGAACTTCTAAATGCATGCAGAATCATCAATTTACATGTTTCTCACCTTCTAGCCGTTACTTGCTTTTTTTTAGAAGAAGTGCAACAGAAGTGGTAAAATTAAAACACTAAAAAACTAATTTTACTACTCCAAAAGCACAAGAGTGTTTTTCTAAGCATTTGCAAATACTCATTTACTTTACTTTTTTTTAGGAAAACCTTTTTTAGTTATCAAAAATGTGAAAAATACGGTGTGAATATCAACGAACTACAACCCATTTTTTCAAGATTAAATTTAATGGTAAATCTCTTGAAACTCCACAAATGTACCTGTTATTAGGTGTTCGGGCGTAAGGAGTGTAATACCCTCTTTTTTTTTCTAGGTTTTAAAGGGAGAAGCAACGTGGCACACTTTAATAGAGGATGTGATATCCGCAGGTGTATCTAACATTCTCTATTAGAGAGATTGTCGTATTGTTTACACCCTTATCATCTAATTAATACAAATTATACCGTTTTGAGTTCAATTTAACTGAGTTGTAAAGGATTTCAACTCAATAATTGACTAATTTTTTAAACTTACTCAAAAACTAACAAGAGGACTGTAAAGAACATAATTGACTGGATGATTTTTTAATACACCTTGATCTAAGGCTGGAGTTGTTATCCGGTCGGATTTGGAAAAATGACATTGGGAAGATTAAGCAAAAAAAAGCAACCAGTTCCAGAGTTAGCATAATAAATACCAATGTTTACAAAGCAACATTAAAACCAGAGCCCCAACCGAGATAAACAAGGGCCAAAACAAGACAGAGGTTACAACAGTGTCTACACAGAGTCGTAGATAGCATAAATTTGAGGTTCCCAAAATGTGAAAATAGAACAGATGCTTGAATGATCCTGCACAAATGCAAAACAGACTACATATGAGTACATACATCAATCTTGCCAAAGCACAATGCGGAAATGATACGTTCATAGTTTCTGAACTGGGAAAAAAAAAAATATGCTACTTGACTAGTACCTTCGTCGAACCTCAGAAGATCAAAAGCTGAAACTCTACAAGACGGACCTGCAAAGCAGGAAAGCAAATAACAGATACAGAATGAAATTAGGAACTGAACAGTTTTTAATGTTAGCATCAGCAAACAATAAATACACAACAAGACCGTTCATTATTGAACTAGAGACTAATGGTTGAAGAAATTTTGCAACCTGATCTGAAGCGATTCAAAACATCATAAGCAGACAAATTATAACAAAACATCAATTTAACCAATTCAATGAGTCAATTGTTCAAAACCAGAACTATACCTCACTCCTAATCTCTGTCGTAGGGATTTTATAGTCCAGCACCAAGCCAATTTGAAGTGCAGACACGGCTTCAATCATCCTAGGATCTTGCTCATAATCTTCATCATCGGGCTTTTTAGGTTCAGGACGGAGCCAATCTGAAGCACAGACAACAGCCTCCATCACGCCAGGATCTAATGAATATCTGTAATCATGAGCCGATAAAACACCACCAGCGCTGAAGTCTGACTCTAAAGCAACGGTGGATACAGGCATTGCAAATAAATCACCGGGCCATTCTTGCCAAAACAGGAAACCTAGAACCATTCAACTTCCACCATTTCAGCACATCAAAGTTGTCAGTATCTATTTCAACATTTTCACTCAAGTACATATCCAACTCTGCTTCAACCTTTTCAGCAGACAGCTTGATGTACTCCTCAAACAGATCAAACAACGCTTTCTTTGCCAGATCGCACACGTCTTCCCCAGTCTTCCCCTCGTAAATACCCTTAATAGTGCTCAAAACGTATTCCAGTTTGTACCTAGGATCAAACACCACAACGACATACACCATCACATTCATTTTCTTGGGACCACCCAAATAGTTTCCAGCTCCAGAATTTATCCTACCAGCTATAGCTGCTAAAGCATTGTCATCACTAGCCGCCCACTCAGTTACAAAACCATTGAGATCTTTGAGAACACCAAAATATGCAGTCGCATTTGATGAATAATAATTAGAATCTGACACTCGACATCTCAACACATAGAGCTCCCCCAACACTTTTGACAATGCCTTGACAAGGGTCCAATCAGATTTTGTTTAAATTAGACTGCTTCCAAACAAGCAGATAACCCTATAATGGATATCTTGCCAATGAAAATTTGTTGTTCTCTTCCCTACAATAATCCAGAAAGGAAACACATAAATCATATTCATACCGACTCAAGGTGTTCCAATACATGAATGGATTCAAATCCAGTAAACAGTAGTACATGCCAAGGAAAGGAAATGAACAACAGGTCTTGTAAAAGACAGCACAGTTAGACCTGATAGACAGAATGTAGACAAAATCTCAGCATGCAAAACAGCAAAACCTAAGTCACTTAATCTACTGATTTCACACAACCGGAGCTACACAATCAGGATGTGCTACTACTTAGCATATCAATAAGGTCATTCTTCTTTAACTTTGAGTATCCTTTCATACCACGGGACTTGGCTACAGCTCTCAGTTCAGTCAGCTTCATTCCACTCAAATCCATTACCTCGGGTGCTGTTTCTTCTTCATCATCCTCATCCTCATCAACATCAGAGGGCTTCATTCCACTCAAATTCATTACCTCGGATGGTGTTTCTTCTTCTTCTTCATCATCATCATCATCAACATCAGAGGTCTCATCTTCCAACAACTCATCAAAAACGTCTACTTCAGGTACAAGAGAATCCGAATCTGATTCAGAATCAGAATCAATATCGAGTTCGAGGCTTGAAAACGTGATCCCCTTTCTTCCCACGTCCAAACTTTCTTGAGGGGCAGGATTAGATGATCCCTTAAAAATAGGCTGGAACTTAATTTCTGGAACTGGAGATCTTTTCTGGAAGTTTGATTTTGGCCTTCCAGGACGTGGAGTTGGGATTTCTGTTATCTCAGGCTTCAAACTGTTGACAGGAACTGGGATGCTTAGACGTGTTTCTTTCCTTGATGGGGCAACCTGTTCCGGTTGATCAAGGATAAAGTCTTTCTTATTGACACTGTTAGTGTTTTTCTTCCCTTGCTGAACAGAGTGTTCCCTTAGAAGCTTCACAAGACAGTCAACATTTTCATCATCCTCTTTGCTTTTTCCTTGTGAATCCTCAACTTTCCTATCTTCCTTCTTGGCTGCTCTTTCACGAAGCTGAGCCTGCACCTTGCGGAATAATTCAACTATCTCCTTTTCTCGGGGACCGGGAGCTAAAGTTGATTGAAATTTTTGGTTTCCAGAGAATGAGAGGATAGATCCATTCCTGGAGGAGAATGAGTCCGATTCTTCAAATTCATCATAACTATCTCTGTCTTCATTATGCCTGTTCCTATTGCGGGAGAAACCTTGCTTGTTTTGCCGCGAGATATCTGGACTTCTCCTATAATTGTTCGGAGTGGCATTACATACATAAGAGCTATGCCTTGAAGCATATCTCAACGGCAACAGTTTTATATCAGAGGAGAATTTGAAGTCATAGGGAGAAGAATATTGTGATATGCACATTGCTCTTCCAGGAACTCCTGAGCAGGGTAGACAGCTGCCATCATTTGGCCCATAGCCTGCATGGGAATTAAGAAGAATGTCATATGATCACCAATATCCAGTCAAGAATTGCTGAATTGCTGAAAGTATAAGCCAAAATGTAGCTTAGAACCACTTGCTCCTGAGGAGAGATCTTACGTTCTAATTAACGTAAAGAAATGCCAGAGATGAGACAAAACAAAGATTATTTCTTTTGCTATACTTTTTGGAAATATGCAGCAAAACTGAGGTATAACATGCTTACATTTTAGAATATAAAACATTCAATATACGGTTTAGCAAATTTACAGTTTTTTCAGATGAATGAGCCCATCACGATAATCATATTTCATGCATTGTCACATTATTTCACATGACACATGATAATCATATTTCATGCATTGTCACATTATATCACATGACACTAGATACAGAAAATTATCTGCTCTTTCAGTTGCATGTTCCTTTTTAATATATACTTGAGGTATTAAAGAAGACTGCAGAACAAGGCCAAACATTATTGTGATTATAGCTTCAGAATGTCACGAAAAGAACATTACTATAACTTCAAAAGCGTTTTATCAAAGAACTCAATAATCTATAGAAAAAGAATCATTTATTACCCCCACCCAATACAAGACAACAAAAATCAAGTATAATATTACATTGATGCTTTAGCATATCTTTAGACATCATTACTACACATGAACCATGCATGACAAGAATATACAGACTCCACATATGGCCGATAGAAAAGTTTCATATCATAATCCCCCTTGCAGAAGATGAATTTATTCTCCCCACTCTCCTGGCTGCCAGGGAAAACAAAAAAAAGGAAAGAAATGTAACGGTTTGTATATTACTAGGCCAGATAGGCATGCTCACCACTGAAAGGCACTAGGCAGCCAAGTTATATCCTTCGCTGGATTTTATGCAATATTCCTAAGTTCTAACAGCCTCATTAAAACAAGGACATGGATAGTTCAATGTGCTCATTGGCGCCTACCCCTGAGATGTGGATCATCCAAGGCACATTAGCATGGCTTACACCTCCTGTTTAAACACTCCTCGGGATGATAGATGCGGTGATTCGGGTGAGATCCAATGTAGATCTAACTTTCGGTTCACTCCTTTCTTCTCGGAAATCCACACAACCGTTATCAACGTATCGACAGCTATCTCAAGATCACAGGTTTAGGTTCGGCCTCAATGGGAAAAGAAATGGAGCACCTAACAACACATCTTACAGACCAAGAACTACAAGATCACCCCCTTACTTCTAGAATCTGGGGTGGCGGAGGGATGCCGCTCAAGCTTCTTCTATTTATTATTTATTTTTATTTTTTTTCATGCTTTTCTTAAAGGTCTGGACTCTGGAGAAAACTGCAAACATAGGATTTCCCTAATCCTCCCTTCCAGAAAGGAAGAGCTTGAATTTCCTTTTCCTTTGGCTCTAACTAGGAGCAGGTTTGGCAAAGGACGTTAGAGTGTCTAGCGTTTGGCAAGGAAGGAACTAATCAAGAAATTACAAACGTCAAGTCTGACAACAAATCACACATGATGACATGGCACTATATGCTATACCTCCAGATGACCAATGATATGCCCTCATCTCCTCCCAAAATCTAGTTCTGGTTTAGACACTAGAATGATAGTACATCTTCACAACAGGGAAATGAGACACTCCTTGGTCGCTCAATCATAATGGGTTACTCTTAAAACAAAAGGCACAAGACACTCCTACCAAATCACAATACTACTAAGCTCATAAAATAGAAACTCAAAAACAAGATTTGT
The DNA here is from genome assembly GCA_028274465.1 of Plantago ovata. Classification (NCBI taxonomy): domain Eukaryota; kingdom Viridiplantae; phylum Streptophyta; class Magnoliopsida; order Lamiales; family Plantaginaceae; genus Plantago; species Plantago ovata. Next base: position 8,366,527 of record CM051457.1, on the reverse strand, counting down.
GATACCATATGACATTAGATATCTACCAATATTCACAAAATCAACCAAATACCTTCCATGCTTGCACAAAAAAGATCAACATATCCACTAAACTGGATAAAGCTACATGTCAAAATAAACAGATAACAAGGATTAGCAAAGCCACACCAGCGTCAAGATAATGCAGCCTCAAGATTCCAAATTACATAATGAATAAACATCATATAAAACCAAATAAGTAAAGGAGCAAAATTTAGCACGGCATTTTATCAAACAGGTGGTACCCATAACTCGAACAAGCTAAAAAGAACCCCAGTACATTACCCAGTTGGAATCATTCTCATACCCATGTAACCCAAACCTAATATTCAACCTTTAGACGCCCAAAAGCACTGAAATGAATTCCAGAATATTAGACACTTCGACGCGGTGAGAGTACATTAAACACTTGACACAGCAGCAACAAGATATCGAATTATGAACGTACTAAATCTTTAAAGATTATGTACTACTTACCAGGAACGGATTTAGATAGAAAGTGAAGTGAGCTAGACATGATTTTGGAAGAAATTCTTCAATGGCGGTTTTTGGTTTCCTTTTTGTGCTTACGCATTCGCCACCAAGACCGATACGGAGGACAGGATTTTATTTCTTTCTAGCACTGTTTCTTCTTCTTCTTTTATTTTAAAAACCAACTACAGGCCGGCTGGACTTGGACAGAATCCAACTATCTCAAAGTAGTCCGATTAAACTTAGGTCCACCCTAACTTTTTACTCGGCCCAACTTTTATTGGACTCGACCAAATTTAGCACCGATAATAGGGCTCAGTAAAGTTTGATACTTTATTGTGGCACCGTCCAATTTTGATACCTTATTGATACCAAAATTAATTCATTCGTTTAAGTGTTAAAGGTACCAAAATTAGTCAAGATGTATACCAAAATTGAACAGTGCCACAATAAGGTACCAAAATTGAAAATCGCCCAACTTAAGGTCCCGAAATTATTACGACTTTTACTCCTACTCTCCTCGGTCCTACCGAACTATACGTATTTATCGTTTTAAGGTATTCATACACATAAGCAGGGACGGAGTCCGAATTAACCATTCCTAGAGGGTATGTAGAGGGTATGTATGTATGAATACAAATTTAATAAAGATAAAATGTAGTATAAACTATCATGAATTATACACTAGAAGTGCTAGTTTTACAAACCATCCAATGTTTTAGGTACATTATAAGAAAGAAAAATAACGTATCATGAACATGGATAGAACAATATGCTTAAAAAATAAAATAGTACTTCTATATAGTACTATAACTTGTTTTAAGAGCCCTACCCTCCATCAAATTCAAACACAACTCCGCCCCTGCGTATGAGTTTGTTTCTAAATCTGACCTTAGAATCTTATGCCACATTAGTTCCCCATAAAAAGTGAACCTCCAAATCATGTTTCCAAAATACTACCGGAGCAGTGGGAATTAGTCAAATGCCACATAGGAACCCTTACTCACCGTCTACAACAAATCCAAACCAACTTTGCTAGTTACGGAGTTGGCAACCCTGAGAAATGTTACTTGTATCGTATTATTAAAAACATCACGATTTACTCAATAGCATCGGTGTTTCTCATGAAAACAAAACGAAGATACAGCTTATTGAAAAGCCTAAAAATACCAGTCTTTCCCAAACAAGATCGGTCCATATCTTATTAAGTTAGAAATATTACCGTCTCCCGCAAGGTTTTGCCAAAACTAAAAGGCAAGCAATTTCTCATAAAAATGATAAATCTCACAACTGAAATTGATTTAAAACACTTGTCTAACGCTAAAGACATTGAACTCAACCTCCCAAGAAAACATCTTGTCTTGCAACATGACATCTCCCACACAATGACATACACAGGCGCCAAACATCATATATATGAGCTAGCTACACTATCAGACAACCACCCCTAAAGGATAGCTCTTGGGAAGATTATCACATTTATTTTTACTTTCAAGCTTTCAGAAAGGGTCCGGGGAAAGAGTATACTGAATACAAGATCGTAAAGAGATGCCGATAGTATAGCCTCTTCCATTGCAAAGTTATGCTTTATGATTTTTTGCCATTTCATCAACATCGAGTTCCACTTCCAGGACAGGTGAGTCTTCTCTCGCGCTAAAATGGCTGTGAAAGTGAATTAAACATTTTTAGCAGGATAACACATTTACATGTTTTGATCAAGACTTCAAATAGACCAGGTGATACTGACCTATTATTTACAGGTCCATGATCCACAGCTGACCTAAGGCAATATATGACCCTGCCAATTATGGTGCTCATGGTAATTGGGCCAAATGTACGGCTATCGTAGGCTTCCTGCTAAAAAGAAGGCCATACAACAGAATTATATGAAAGAGGGAGAACATGTACAAAAATCTAGAGACAACGCATGCAAATAGTGGCATCATCTTTCCTTCAGGCAATGGAAACTAACTTTAAAATATTAGCAATGCCTTTTTACTGTAAGATAAGTTGTTCGCGTAGAGTGAGTGATACAACCGTAAATGTAAAAGTCTTTGAAAAAAAAAAAAAGGATAACAGAATTTGGTATGTTAAATCATTCAACAGTAAATACATGAAACTGATGATTTCAATTACTTCAACTTCACATTGACCGCCCTCAAAAACCAAAAACAATCAGCCATTTTAGTTGTCATCCTGATTTAGTGTAGAATCATTATATACATATATAAAGCTAAATACATAAATAAACAGAAGGCCTCTAGTATAAAAAACACAAACGAAAATCAGACTGTCTTTTAATCATTAGAAAGTATTAAAAATTAAAATACAAAGAAGCCAAATTTAATAAGATAGCTTAACCCTGAAAAGGGCAAAGAAACTCTAATAGCGAGTCACTAACCCGTTCAATTGATTAAGAGTTGAGTTTCTGCAGGAAATATTTGAAGATTTTAAGTGTATTTGGGACTTGGGGTGAGAGATTCAGCTTGAAGGAAAGCATATTTCATTTTACGTAGATCAATATCAAAGCATAAAAGATCTATCTGCCACGGATACCAAACCTACACTCCTTATTAAAGCCTCTTTGCTATGGAAAAACTGATGTGAGAACAAAGAAAATAAACCTTAGGCTTCAAGCTGTCGTTATCTGCTAACACCCAGCACTGATCTCTGTCAAGGACAAACGGTTCGTCCTTTTCATCAGTAGAAGCCATCTCATATCCTTCAATAGCTGCTAACCTCCGGACAAGATAGTTTTTGGATTCATTAGGGTCCTTGAGGACTACCACGTCTCCAACATGAACAGTCCTGTCACAATATATACATGAGTTGATTCATTAGGATCATAACAGAAGCATAGATGTTTTTACCACATAAAACATAATAACTAGTGCAAAGACATCACTGTACAGAGCCAAGGGGGTTAGACAATTGTGTGCATTTTGTACTAAGCACAGATTCTGATAAGGTTAATGGACTTGAGTGCATGTGGATAGATTCATCTTTCTTTAGTTTAAGAAAGGAAAGACAATTTAATGATTGCTTTTAAGTTATGCTCATTAAACATTACTTCGGGTGTCGGAAGAAAACTTTTTGTTCCAAAATCAAGAAAAGTAAAGGTGAGAATCAACTCACACACTGAACTTGGATACTCTCATTTATACGTCTACCGGTCTACCTTATCACCGGTTGTAATACATTCCTGGTCAGTGAAAATGTATCTCGCCTGTGCTAATGATTGCATTTGACTCTTCCAGAGTCCAGACAGCATAAACCACTACTAATATCGCAATACAAAGAAATATGGCCTTAAACTCACCTCGCCTTGGCAATTAGCATTAGTGATCAGCCAGTTTAACTCATTTTGACAAGCTGCCAGAAAACCACTCAACCAGCAGCAAACCAGTGGCACAGCAAGGCCACATCACCATAGGTTCATGGAAAATGAAAGAAAAACAGAGAGCATTTCTTCTTAAACTGGTCCCGGTGCCATGAACTTCACACAAGTCATTCTTATCGCCACAACATTCAATGAAGAATACAGAGCACAGAACTAGATTGGATTTTTGCTTTTAAAGTTTCCAAGATTTAGTTACCTTTCAACCAGATACCTTTCCGTTTATGTTGGTCCAATTAGTTGGTAAGATGTTTCACCTCCAACCAATAGGTCGGGGGTTCAGAGTCACCACGGGGGTAAATGGGGAACCATTATTGATCCTCGCTTTGCCGGTTCAAAAAAATAAATAAAAAATAATAAAGACTTAATGTAACATAATTATATTAATGATACCTTTGGCAACTTATTACAAAGAAAATTATAATACAGTATCTCAATTCTCATATCATTGTGTTATTCTGTAAGTCACTATAACAAAATTGATTTATGATATAAAATAAAAATATGTTATAAGTATTTTTTTAATCAAGTAATGATGTCATATCGGTTCAACCAGCTCAATTACTATTAAGCCGGACGAACCCTGATCCAACCTTTTTAGACGGTGAACGGCTTGATTTCTGGTTCTGACTTTTAAAACATAGGTTCAATGTTATATATTCTCTACATATGCTTCAAAGACCAATTCGGACTCAGAACAAAAGAAATATGCACATGGAGAAAATGCAGAAAAAAATTCAGATATCAATGTGCAGGTGTACTTTTATATAGATTAACATACGTTGGATCTGCATCTGGGATTTTCCGGACAAGAAGAGTACCACCTTGAGTTCCAATTGTTGGCGCCATCTCCTCTCCTTTATTCCAACAATGCAAAAATGTTAACCTTCCCGACAGGACGTTCTTCCACGCGGTGTCAATTACTGTAAAAGTTGGCACTTCAACCCCATGTGCCTGCAATCAGAAGATATGAATACTTCAGAATGACACAAGGAAGCATCTCTTAAGATGAATGAGAATAATGAGTTGAAGATCAACAGTTATTTTCTGATAACAAACATAGAAGTACAAAATCACAATAGTTAACCGATTCTCCTGTTTTATGAAGTAGTTATCAGAAGAAAATGTTAACAACTCAAGGAGTCACCTATATCAACTAGACATGCCACTGATGAAGGTAAATAATTGAAGAGTTATGTCACTTTCTACTGCTTAAAGGAGGCACGCCACCCATGTCTACAGTCACAAAGATGCCTGTTTCAGAATTCGGAATCATTGTAGAGACGTATCCCTGATACAGGAATTTATCCAACTCATACTGTCACACTAAGGGGATACATTTTCAGTATTTGTATCAATATATTAGCAGATTTCTTAATCAATCACAAGGTTCCACTAAAGCCATGGATCAGTCCAACTATCCTATCAACAAACTCTATAAACATAACAAAGACCTTCAAGAAAACAACCCAGCATTATGGAGCAAAATAGTAGTTTCAGGCAACTTAAGAGCTTACAGAGTTAGTCACCAAGTGATTACAGTATGCAGTAGTACTCAAGATTCAAGAACAACTAATACAGAACTGTATGCAAAAGAAAATTCAATAGGGGATGGTGAAGTACCTTTAGAAGACTTGTACTGCTCTGATTTTGTTTCTAATCATTTTACTTTTGTATATTTCAATATTAATCTCGTAGAGGTTGATCATGGGCACACCTAGTTCTAGTTACAACATACGAAGTAATATTTTTATCAGCATTCCAACTCACCATAGAACCACAAACCAATCAAGAGGCAGACATAATTTTCATTTTGGATAAAGTACAAATGAGTCAAGAATCAGAAGATGTAATATAAACCAACCACTGTGAACTACATAGAAACTGACACGACAGTGGTTGGTGGTTCATAGTGGCACAAAGACAACCTGGAACTATATAGCACATACTGGAATGAGCTATTAGATATGAATCATTACTTTCATATATTGATGCAAAAGAAACATTGAACTCAGCTCAGTTATTCAACTTGCAAAAATTAAAAAATCACCTAGATTCTAGATACTCAATGTAACAGCTAATAGATAAATGACAATACCTTCACCAGTACATCAAAGTGAAAATAAACTAGAGTTCAAATATATATATGCAAACGAAACGCTGAACTAAGCCGTCAACAATTCAACTGGTAGCAATTTAAAAATCATCTGAATTCTAGATACTCAACATGGAGGTCATGAACATCATCTTCATTATCAAACCTAGTTATCGTTTTCTTCTTGGTGTTCCTCACTAAAGTTGAATTCTGGCCTTGTATTTGCAGTTTTTCTTTTGAAGTTTTAGATATAAATTAAAAGCCCTAAATTTCGTGGATTCAGGAAAGCAGAATTCTTCAAAGTATCTCCCTTTCTCTCCAGATATACCAACTCATAACTCCTAGGATCAAATTCCAAGGAGTTCTTCTTCTCCAATCACAAATAACATACTCAATGCTCTCTCGCAATGTCAGGTGAAAATGTTGAAACGAAACTACATTGCATTAACAACCGGCAACATCACAATGCAGAAGAGTTGATCAACCAACTAATCGCCTTTTTCCCACCTAATGCACCATCTGCCACATGCATACCTCTTTGTCACAGATATTAGTCAAAACTCCTGGTGGACACCAGTTCCAAAAACAGCTGCTTGAGAACAGGCTTCATGGAAAGCCTCATCCAGTAAGCCCCATCAGTAACCTATATAAGGAACAGATTAAGAACTTATACCACAGTTCAGAGTCCAAGCACCTCTATCTGACTCTAGGAGTCCTCACATAGAAGTCTCAATTATATATTAAATCAACTCATCCAGCTCCAATCATGAAGATTTTTACAAATGTTATGCTCCATCAAGAATTTCATTAATCCCAACAGAGTGAGTACACTCCCATACCTGAGGGATCATGAGACACCAAAAAAGAGACTAATCTTGCTATAGTGTACATACGTCCACTCCATTTGTTAATACAAACTCCGTTCTTTGAACAATTTCCTACCTCAAAATGCAATCTTTTGACGAATTAATTCCCGCTTTATATGTAAATCTCCATATGCTTACCCCTTTAGGGCATTACACCTATTACAATCGTCGCTCTATACTTGTCTGCAGCAATGATAAGCCAAAAGCTATAGTCTTTCGAGTAGAAACCTCCACAACTACCTCTACTAAAATATAACCTTGTTAATTAAAACAAGGCAAGTTAGGAATTTATTTCTTTTAATTAATGGATTTATCCTAAAAGTAATATCAAGGGTAATAATGAAACAGAACAAGAAGAGTTTATCGAAACCCATAAAACACCGACAATCAGAACATATAGCAAATCTGCATAGAACTATAACTAAAAGAAACAAAGAAGAGAGCAAGAAACAATAAGAAGAAAGATTGTAATTTAAGGATAAATGCAATGAAATCTCACCTTGGCACTGACAGAGAAGGAATAGTCAATCTTCCGGGTCATGTAACGGATCCAGGTAGATGGCGCAACCATTGCAGAGCCTGCCTTAGGTTTCTTAATTAATCCAAGGAAAGAGTTGCAGTTCTTGAAAGAGAGAGAGAGAGGGGGGGAGTGTTTGAGCTCTGTAGTTCTCTATTAAACCCTCGAAATTTTGATCCTTGGTGTATTTATATTTTAGGGCTTATAAGCTTTGGTATTTCTATGGTGTGTGAGAGTCGTTTGTCAAGCTAATACATACAGTAGTAATAAATTTTGCTTTAAAGTTTGCGTTTCTTGATTGAATTATGATGTTGACCCACACAATTTTATCCAAAGTAGGTTTGTACCGAGTTAAGTGTGATTCGTTCAATGCAACAACTTATGCTACGTGTCTTGGACCTTCATCACACAAGGGTTCAAGGGCACAAATACAATCATATGAGTTCATCACTTCTCCAACAGCAACTTTACCAAATTCAGAGTCCCTCTATCAGTCTATCTCGGTAGGGTATTACATATTTTTTAGAAGATTTGTAATATTTCTGTGTTAATAATAACTTTACGAACGGATACACTATATGATATGAGATAAAGTTTGCAAAAAATAGAAACATATATAATTTGATGTGACAGACAAAAATGAAACGTTTTATAAGGTAATGGATAACACGGGTTCATTCAGCAGCAAATTGCAATTTGCAAAGTACAATCAGAATGGTTAAGAAGACATTCAACCCTCCACTAACAGTCCACTTGGCCAAAGCATGAGCAACCAACTCATTCGGAATTTCGGATCTCTCTTCAAATGATTAAATAAAATTTGCTCAAAGAAAGTCACTTCAATTCCGGCTACCTCTATAAAGCTACCATTAGCTGAGGGATTAGCACTTAGCAGCAGAGGACTGTAGCGCCACTACAACCGCAACATAAGTTGCCTTCCAGAATTACATTTCTCCAGCCAAACTGAATGGCAAAGTTGATGCCATTTGTTGCAGCAACTCCTTCTGTTACTTCAAGGTCAATGATGAAGAGGACTCGTCTTTTCCAGGCCTACACTTCGCCATTCTCATTTCTGGCAACCAAACCAAGGTCTGCAGATCTATTTTAATATAATTCACAGGTGGTGCTTGCCATGAAACAAGGTTACGGTCAAGTGGTAGGATTACCAAACTGAATCCTTGCTGTGTGATATCTGAGCGCATGATAAAGGTTTCAAGTGCAGATTTGCACATAGGACACACCGAAGCATCACACAAGTTACGTTTCACCAGATTATTAGTTGTCGGTAAAGTGTTAGGAATCTCCACACAAATATTTTGATTTTATTGGAATTTTCAGCCCCCCAGACAAAATTGCAGTTGCATGGAATAGCGACTGAACAGAACCCTGCAACTCCAGGTCTCTTATGATCTTTTGACAGAATAGTAGCCGTTCCTACCTTGCTTATACTTCCAGACGCAGTTTCCAGTTGAATTTGTTGAATAGCACCATCACCATCCCAAACTAGAGTGCCAAATAACTGGCTATTACAAAAGTTAGGGTGGGATCAATGAGATTGGACACAGCAACACGGCAATTGGCCTGATATTTAAGAATCAAGTAGTACAAGGTTAATAACCTTCACCTTTTTTCAGTATCTTGCTGCAAGTTGGAATCATCCATTAACTAAATACAGGAATTAAACATCAGTGGTACTTCCTACAAAGTAATAAACAAAAACATGAAAAAGAAGTTGAATAAAAAAATAAAAAATAAAAAGCAGATTACTTTCCTATCTTCTATGCATGTGTGACTAATCCAAACTGAACAAGTGAACATAATCATGCAAATATACATAGGGAAGAGATAATGACCCATAATAAGGTTAGGCTGCCTCGTTAGTTCTCAAGACCGAAAATTAAAACTTCACTTTTATAGAAAGCAAAACCTTGTATTATAACGGTGTAATGGTTAGACAAACACATTACACATTTAAAATAACCACATCAGTACACACCATTAGGAATAAATATAAAGTATAAACTATATCACCTCACCCAAAAGTATGAGGCACATTCCCCTTACCCCTCTAACTGTTAGGCCACCTACACAATTTCTTATCTTTATAGAATCCAAATTCTAAACCCATCAACAATATTCACTCCAACTCAACAACTCTAACCTTAGGAATACACAGTAACATGTACCTTATAAAGCCTTGCTAATGACACTATGGAAAATTACACTAGCAGCATAGCTTTAATTTCATATTCTTCATGTGTCTAATCCACTTTTTGGGCCTTAAGAGTTAGATCACACTGTTCTTGTCTTGCCATCGGTGATTTATATTGCACAATTAACACATATTATCACTTTCCACCTCATACTTATAATTTTGTCCGAGGAGCATACATAGGTTCTCCAATATATATTGAAACTCTATCTATCATTACTAAATAAAAATATATTGATAGAATCTCCAAAACAAATTCAACATGTACATAAAGTTTTAAAAAGGCTTTATTCTCGACAAAAAAATATACTATGTGCCTTATGCCCAGACTATCATTCACAACTTCTTAGTTCTTACCTATACCCATATATAATTTGGAAGCTTTCGGACGAGAGCCCTTATTTGCTAACTTACATGAATCTTTCATCATGCAACCTTGGCAAACCTGATATAGTGAAGGCATGGAAGTGCCTCATTAGATGATGTTAATGATAAAAAAACAAAACATGAATGTAAAGAAAATGAGTTAAGGGTGAAGGAACCTACCTTTGCTTCTTCAATTTTAAAGAATTTACGCAAGTGCTTAGCAGCATGGACAGTCGACGGTTGAATAGATGGGCATCCAAAACTTGCTACCTTTCTCAAATTACTTGCAGACAACCATCTACCAAAAACATTCAGAAGAAATAGCCGTGAGTGCAAATGAAAGCAGGCATTCTTTTAATTGAAAAGCAAAGATGCCTAATCTGTAAACACTGAGCGTTGCAAACCAAATCTTTTTGCATTACAGCCACAAAGACTAGAGCAGAGAGAGTCTGAGTCTAAAATTTAACAAAATAACGACACTTATGTTAAATAGTTGAATGAAATGTTTACATCAGTTTGATAGTGAAACCATGGAAAAGAATTCCAGTGTATCTAAATCGCTCATCGTGGAACAACAAACTAGACCAATTATCTTCAGACACAGCATGTTTCTCCAACCATTTGCCAAGTGAAAACAGAATTGAGCATCAAGTTGAGTACAAATAATCTTAGCCACTGATGAAGGTACAGAATTGAAGCTTATTTGATACCAAGCGAACTCGAATGAAAACTAATAAGCACATGCCTAATTGGGTTCCTAAATTGCACATATCAACAGCTAGTTTTCTAGGTCAATCTAAAATTGGACAGAGAGACGTTACTTGCTTACTTGGAGATCTCCTGGTGATCTCTACCAAACTTCACGCCAGCAAACATCAAACACTTACGGCCATAACTGTTCCCAAACCAAGATAGATCCAATTTCTTACCATGGTTAGCATTCTTCAAGTACCCTCTCTCGTGCAGCAAAGAGGCAAACACTTGCATATCAGTAGATAACTTTTTGTCCTCTTCATCTTCACCAACAGCACCAATTCCTCTTCCACTCTCCCTTTTCCCACTGATTACTTTACCCAAACGGATTGGTCCTCGATCAGACGGATTATTTTTCGAACAGCGAATGGGATCTTTCAAGAAATGGCTCAATGGTTTCCTATAGTTAGATTTCTCCTCGGGATTTACCACCTGGGGATGCAAAGGTTTTCACGAAAACGTAGGGAGTAGAATACAATATCCGATGTAGAATATATATGTTGAGGTTGATGATGGTGGGAGTTACTGATGATTTTTTGAGAGAATTCATGGAGATCAAATTCATTTTACTTGCTGGAAACCGGACGTATGGCACGGTCACGGAGGCCAAAGCATTGACTCAGCGGTATTAGATCTAGTCACTAGTCACGGATCCAAAGTCACTATTGAACCTCATAATAACTTTCTAGACAATTATATAAGTGTCACGTTCGTTCAATCACAATTAGTGTCTTTATTTCTTATATATATATATGAGTAAGTATAGTAAAAGGCAGATCTTTCCTACCATCTAGGAAAGGACTGGTTTTTAGCCAAAAAACCACCTTCCAAAACCAGGAACCGATTTTGACCAGAAAATGAAAAAACTCGGCCCTATAAATAGCACCTAAATAACGCAGAATCCCAAAACATACAGAAACACACACAACGGTGTGACTGCGTGTTTCACGGGAAAATCTCTCCCCAAATCGATCCTGCTCACCGGATTCTCGCCGGAATCTCACCGGAATCTCAACTTCCAGACGCAAATCCATCATATCTCAATGAATCCAGCTTCAATGGACACAAATCAGGTAAAAAACCACACCAAAAGCTTCGTTTCTACCTCCTAAATCTGAGAATTCAATCTCTGTTTGTGCGTTTTCATTGAATCAACATCGATCTTCTCTTCTCTATGCGTAATTTCAGAATTTATCGTGTTTTTGTGTTTTTTTTTTATGGATTCAGATCTGTTTTTCTGATTTTCGAAAGTTTTGTGTTCATATTTGTTGATGAAACTTGGAGATTCAGTTGATTCAATACACAAAACAACAAATCAGAATAATGCTCATCTGATATGGAAGAAATTGGAGAAATTCAGCTTCAGCAACAATTCAGTATATTCGTAAGTACTTTTAAGCCTTTTCGGTGTGGTTTTAAGTTTCTAAAATACATTTCTGCATTTTCTCATTGAATGACGTGGTGTTATGGTTTTAAGAACATACATTGCGGTTTTAAGGTTGAGGTTTTCAAATGGCGTGTTATGGTTTTAATCGACGTTGTTTTTAAAGCCTCTTTGTTGCTTTTTTTTGTTTGTCTACTATGTTTTTGCATTTATTCATTGAATCGCGCAGTGTAATTGTTTTTAATCAGCATATTGTAGTTTTTAAGAGTGGTTGTTATGGTTAATTGCAGTTTCTACGGTAGTCTGATTGTTACAGTTCTAGCTAGCGTATATGTTACGGTTTTAAGCTCTTCTGGTTATGATTTCATGTTCTGTTGTTATGATTTTACACAACACGTTTAGACTTTAGAGGTTCGCATTAGGGAACATGTTATGATTCTAGCAACGTTGTTATTGTATTTTACCTTATTCAACATGTTATGAATATTTATCGTCATGTTATGCTTTTTTTATATGCCGTGTCTTGGTTTTAAGCAACATTGTTATAGTATTTTACTTATTCAGCATGTTATTATTCTAAAATCTCGTGTTTCTCTATTACACTATCAAGACCATTCGTAATGCTTTTGAAAACTATTGGTTTATGTTTGTCCAAATTAGAGTTTGAAGGCCACCTATTATAGTTTAAAGTACAACTGTTGTGGTTTTAAGAACTGGTCTTACAGTTTGTTTACAATTGACGACTAGTTTGTAATTGGTTTAAAAACATTTATTATAATTATACTTCTAAGAGAACATGTTATCATTTTAAGACCTCGTATTATACTCATACTGATGAATAAAGTGCAGGTAATTTCAACATCCTCATGATATTATTGTTTTTAGGCATGATGTTGTGGTTTTAGGAGTAAATATTTGATTTATTGTGGTTGTCACTTGTCAAACTTTTGAGTCATATTGTTATGATTTTAGTGCATCCACTTATGGTTTTAAGGCATGTTGTTGTAGTTTGAAGTTTTGATGCTATGGATTTTAGTAATGTCAGTTAATATTTCGTCCGTCAATTGTATGTTTGTTTAGGTATACTATTGTGGTTTTAATAGATCATGTATGTTTTAAGCAGTAAATGAAAAAAAAATTAAAGCAAAGCATTTTTTTTCTCAGAAACAAAAGGATGAAGATCCAGACTTTTACCACCGCTACATGTATGGTGAAGATGCCAGACTGACTGCTATTTTCTAGAGAGATGGAATGATGAAGGATAACTACAAGTCATTTCGGAATGTAGTAATATTTGACACCACATACAACGCCTGAACACCAAATACAACTTCATATGGTTGTAACACCACATTTGGTGCTTCAAAGATCACGAACAAGTTTACTTGCAAGAAGCCAATTTCGAAGACTCAGATTCAATTTTCATCAGAAACACCACATCAGCGCTTGTTGTAATTTTGTTGCTTTGATAATACTAGTTTTAAAAACTTCAATTGACTGAATGTTTCAGTCCTGACATGTTAGAATTATTCAATTTTACACTAGTTCGCATTGGTCTTATATATTTCATGTAGCAGTTGGTGTGGCTATAAGTACCCTTGATGTGGTTTTAAGTATCCAAGCTGTGGTTTAAGTACCCACTATTATCGTTCTAAGAGCTCAAGTTAAGATCTTAATGGACAAAGTAAACTTCATTAAAACTAAACAAATAAGAAACATACAATGGTTGCATATTAATTCCACTTAAAAACATACACAAACTAATTATCTTAAAAGCACTAATTGTTCAAATCATACAGTACTCCAAAATAACATCCAACATGCACACTTTGTCCAGCCAAAACACATTACACACCCCCTACTTCTTCGAAATCTTGTCGGTTCTTACCTTAACTTGCACTTTCTCAATCACTTGTTCAATTTTGCTCGGTTCTTTAGAATCTGAAACAATACTAGCTGCGACATGATACCAACAGTCGGAGCATGCATCTTGTATACTAAAACCATAACAAGACGTGTTAAAACTATAATGTATACCCTTAAAACCATAGCATCATTGTTTAAAAACAATAACCAGAACATACAATAGTATTATATTAAACCACAATGACAATTTTCTCCCAAGTACAAATCACAGACCAAAACAAAAAAAAATAAAAATAAAATAAAAAAAAAAAAAAAACAATACGAAACTAGAAACTCTTAATCACAAATTAACGTCAATCCTTAATCGTGATATTCAATGTTTCAAGTAAATTGTCAATTACGTCCGGTTCTTCACCATCTTCTCTGACAGAGACAGCAATAGAGGCATCAACCTTGGCCTTTGATCTTAACTCTCTCCGAACAATAGGAACTACCTTTGATTTCTTCACAAACTTCTTCGTGGCCTTCGCAGGAACTTTCTCCCTCTTCTTTTTGACATTCACATGCTCTTTCTCATTCAGTTGATTCACAAGAACTACCTTTGATTTCTTAAAGCAAAGGCTTCACTTGATTCACTGCCAATAGCATCAACATCAAATTAATACCACACAAAAAAACAATTACAACCACACCAAGAGCCCTTAAACAAACAACAACAAAATCACCCATAGAGCAATTCCAAAAACTCATTTATAAGCACACCTGATACACTCACAAGCATACCAAACTCCCTTAAAAACACACCAAACAACTTTTATACCACACCAAAGAACACTTAAACTACACCAACCACCTGCATAGACCCTATCCCAACAACTTGAGTACCCCCTGTCCCAAGCACCTGAGTGCCACCGGTACCAGTACTTGTGCTCCCAACAAACTGTGTGTTTGTTGAAGCAAAGGCTTCAGTTGATTCGCTGCCTATAACATCAGTATGTGTGGGAGCAGTTTCAAGACTCTGAGAAGCTGCTACAAAAAAAGAAAACAAAACACCAACATAAAATTATATTGCAACACCAAAAAAAACTACAACCACACCAAAAAAAACTACAACCACACCAAAAACCTTAAAATAGCAACATAAAGCAACAAAATATAACAACATCAAAAATTCATTTATAAAGAACACATACTGCACTTAAAGCATACCAACATAACTTGAAAACACACACAACACAACTTTTATACCACACCAACAACACTTACAGCTAAGCCAAAAGACAACACAACAAAACCTTATAAGCACACCAAATAAACAAAACTAATAAACCTTAGAACCACACCAATAACACTTAAAACCACATCAACATCATTCATAACCATACCAGAGAAACTCGAGCACTATATATACAAAAAGCAGAAGTAGAATAACACAACAACTATAAGCATACCAAAAGACATTTAAAACCACACCAAATTCCGATATAAGCATACAGAAACACAGTACTAATACAAAACAATTTTGAAAAACAGAAACAAAGCATACTAATAAGCATACCACAAAAACAACACAAACAAACACCATACAAACAACCACCACATGCGCTAAATCCATAAAAAAAAAAAAAAAAAAACCAACATATGTATGAAATCGGAGACATACCCTTACTGGAAGCAGCTTTCCTTACATACGTCCTCTTCGTTGCAGGTGGATCGGAAACATCGGAAGAAACCTTCCTCTTCGCCATGTTCAATCACCAAAAACCCTAGATATTTGAAATCAGATCTGAGAAGATATGAAATTCAAACCCTAGATCTTTGAAAAAGGAAAAAACGATTCAGACAAAGGAGAATAACAACACGAATGGATAGATCGATCGATTAAATCACAGAGAACAACAAATTATGTAGTAGATAGATCGATCGAATATCAGAGAAGAAGGAGAATTGGGGGAAAAATGATCTTAGAGAACGAACACACACAAAAAACGTTTTACTATGTGTTTTGTGTCTGTTCACTTACTTTTATATCACAAGGTGAACCGAGTTTTTTAAAATAAACCAGCCGGTTTATGGTTGAGCGAGATTTTGACCAAAACCACTGATTGAATCACAAAACCAGCCCTTTCCATCGTTTTAGGAAAGGCCGTCCTCTCCCTAGACTTTAGCTATATATATTTGTCACGGTTGATCAACGCAACTTAGCCACACTCAACCCGTGGCTAATGTGAAATTTTAGTGGCGAAAATAGCAACCATAACTATTATTTGGACGCCCGTGAGCAACCGTCACACCAAACAATAGTCATGAAGATTTGTGGCCAATATTCAATTGTTAATTGTTACGCCAAACAATAGTCAGGGAGACTTGTGGTTAATAATCAATTGCCCCACCCATAATAGAGATGAATACACGTGGCCAATAAGTATTTGTCACATACATAATAGCCACGAAGATATGTTACCAATTAGCAATTGTCGCACAAGCTATGACTAATAATCAATTATGACTAATAATCAATTGAAACATTGCAATGTATGTGAATATCCATGACAAATGAGCAATTGTCACCTTCCATATAAATTAATAACCAACAAATATCACAATTGTTTTGAAATCATAATTAAAAAATAAAAAAATAAAAAGAGAGAGGGAGGGAAGAAGAAGAAGATATTGGGTCTATGTTGGTTTTCTGCTTTTTTTTATTTATTTTTTTATTTTAAAAATAAATATATTTTGTAATTCATCTTTTTCCCATCATTATAATAATACTCTAAGTTGCATTATGTTATTAACAAAATATCTAATTAATTGCTACTTCAATTTATATTTTCATTTTTATGCAATTTCGAGTTTCTTTATTTATTTATGATTTTTTTAAATATTATAATTAGTATATCTAATTTCGAGTATTATAAATATTTTATGATAGTATTGGGTGGGTGGTCTGAATCTAATGGATAAACATCAAATTTGTATTGGAGTGGGTTGGATTGAATGGTGAGTATACCCATGAAAGATAAACTAATTGTTTATCGAGGTAGTTGGGTTTGGATTGGGGGTGAGTGTCACATAAAACAAGGCCCCATAGGGGAGCCCTAGTGTGTTGTGCCCCCCCCCCCCCCAACATCACATATGCCCCACTATGAGCCCCCACGTGCTATAGTGAGGGGGGGGAAGCATGATAGAAAAAATCATTGTGACGGGGGATTTTGAAATTTTGATGGGTGTTTCAGACTTTTTATTTAATTATTTATTTGTGTTTAATACATCTCCAAGGCTACTCGTAGGTATCAATAGTGTTGTTTAACGAGCAAAGCCGAGTATTGCTTGGTTCGGCTCGAGCTCGTTAACAATCAAGCCCTACATTAGTTAGGCTAAAACAAGTCGAGCCTTACCGAGCTCGATCCGAGCCCATATAAAAAAATGTGAAAAATTGAACTATATCAAAAAACAAGTATTCAAGATTACTCATTAACAATCAATGTTTCAAATCATAAAGCCATCAAAGACTAATAAAAATGCAACAAAAACATTCAAATCTAATGCTAAAATCCCCGATAATTGTATAGATTTTAAATCTCACGAGCCTTACCGAGTACACGCGAGGTGAGCTCGGATCGTTAGTGGAACGAGCCTCATGTTAGGCTCGAGCTCGACTCGAATACCTTATCGAAAAAGCCGAGCTCGAGCATTACCCAGCCCTCGGTAAGGCTCGGTTCGCGTAACACCACTCTAATAAGCCTATTTATTTGCGGAAAATCTTTTTAAAAAAAAATTATGAGCGATATATACGTTTCTTTAGTTAAATCACATGAAATAGTTCGAGAAATATAATAAAGTAACCAAGCATCTTTCATTAATGTGTCATTTTAAATATCACTATTGAACACCAACGGTCATAATCCTCCAATTATGGTGGTTTTGGGTTGTCCAGTCCAAGAACCAGAGTCGCACAAGAAAGTTTAAAAAAAAATAATAATTATAGGCAACACACTATAAATCTTCTCTGTGAGTTTGAATAATCTGAAATTATCTTGACGAGATCAAGTACACCGTGAACACAGTGTCTAATTGTATGCATGGTAGAATTTCCACAAGTAGATTCCGGTGATGGATTTAGGTCATTTTCCAACTTTTTGGTTAGAAAAAAAAACACTGATGAGCAAGAGTAATATAAAATTATTATAAATAGAAGACGAAAATTGAACAAAGACACGGTACATGTCTGTTCATTTTTGTAAGCCGTAATTCAAACTTAAAAAGCGTAAAATATGATTTACTCATTAGTTTTCGACTTTCGCGTGAAAAGTTTAAACAAAAATTAACAAAGAAAAACATAATAATAAAATCCAACTACTGGTAACACAACTCTATCTCTATGCTAATTACGACTAACTTTGACTTTGATGAAAATTTGACACAAGTATCAACTTGTAAATATGTAATAATTGGACAGACCGCGCGCTGACTAATTAATTGGTTGGGAGGATAGTGAGCGAGTTTGAACTTGACCACCTGACATAATAATGGGTTTGGAATAAGAATCCATACCGGCAGAACCTTATCAAATCCAATATGTTGATTATAGATTGAAAATCATGGATCAACGGTTTGGCGGAAGATAATAAGTCCTAAACGTGTGACCAGTGGATCGATCAATTGTTGATGGTGATTTGAACGGAACAACGAGGAAAATAAGAACCGTCTGGATGGAGCATTGTACAACGACTTATTAAGATTTTGTGTTAGGATGAGAATGTTAGATTCAAAATTAAGTAAATTTAACTGTAACGATTTTAGAATTTGGCACAAAGTATTGAATACTTGTATAAAATGTATGTTTGGTAAAACGAAATGATAAACGTGACAGATAGATATGCGATAGATGATATATTGATTGAAAGCTCTAGCTGGATCAATGTTTTTTCTATTTTAGTTATTTTTCTACGTACGGTTACATAGCTTTTCAAATCAACTGGCACAATGATGTTGCCTAGACTCACAAAATAACTCATTATGTTTTAAAAATATTATAATAAATATTCATCAATTTTATTTACATAAAATAATATTTTCCAAGATTACAAATAAAGTAATAATTATTTATCTATTATTACATTAAAAAAAACTAAGTTGGTTTTGACATGGTCACACTCACATGAAAATATAAAGAGGAGAAGAGGAAAAAATGAGAAGAAAGTGAAAATTTTCCCTCCCTCTCTTTTGTTCACTCTTAAAACCATTCCCTCCCAAATCCCACCCAGTTTTCTGCAAATCTCACTCCCTAGGGTTTTCAATTTCACTCAACAACAATGGACGGCCGGCCTCCTTCCGGTAAGATCCACCGAATGGAACTGGAGAACTTCAAATCATACAAAGGCCACCAGCTCATCGGCCCCTTCACCGATTTCACGGCCATAATTGGCCCTAACGGCTCCGGAAAATCCAATCTAATGGACGCGATAAGCTTTGTTCTCGGCGTTCGCACTGCTAAGCTCCGTGGCGATCAGCTACGCGATTTCATTTACTCGCTTGACGACCGTGACAAGCAGCAGAGGGGGCGTAGGGCATACGTCATGCTTGTCTACCAGCTGTCCGACGGTTCGGAGCTTAGGTTCACTCGCACCGTCACTACTGCAGGCAGTAGTGAGTACAGGATAAACGACCGTGTGGTCAATTGGGATGATTATAACGCTCAGTTGAAGTCACTGGGCATTCTAGTTAAGGCCAGGAATTTCCTTGTTTTTCAGGTGATTGTTGTGCACTTCTGCTCGATTAATTTTTACCATGTAGCAATTTATTCATCACTTTATGTTACCTTTTGGTATGGGGAATTCATGTGTAAATGTGTTTGCACATATACTTATTATGTTTATGATTAAATACTTTACTGCTCAATTACTGTTAGGATTGCTAATAAGGAATAAGATTGATGACGGCATGTTTAACTGTTTCGAATCACATATTGTATTCATATGAAATTCTGAGCAGTGATTCACCCTTGCACTGTACAGGGAGATGTGGAGTCAATTGCCTCTAAAAACCCTAAAGAACTGACTGCACTTTTCGAACAAATCTCTGGCTCCGAAGAGTACAAGAGACAATACGAAGAGCTGGAAGAACAGAAGGCTGAAGCTGATGAGAAGGCAGTGCTTGCTCTTCAGAAGAAGAAAACTATTTCAGCTGAGAAAAAGCAGAAGAAGCTGCAGAAAGAGGAGGCCGAGAGGCATCTTAAGTTGCAAGAAGAACTGGTATACAAGTTGACATTCTTTTGTAACTCCAATTATCTATCTTACTTTACAGTTATGCCATTGGCTATATAACAAAATTATATATGTCATAATATTAGACATTACATTCGTCAAAATCCCTGCAATACTGGAGGCTCCCTGTCCCTTAAGGCTACTCCTTGAAACCATACGCTGCCATTTAGTACCAGAAAAGATAAAAAAGGGAATATTAGCTTTTTTATGCTTTCAGATACTAACCTTGGTCTTAATCCCACACCATCAATGCAGAAATCCTTGAAGCAAGAACATTTTCTCTGGCAACTTATGAACATAGAGAAAGATGTTGAAAATGCCAATAACGACTTGGATGTTGAAAAGAATAGTCGTGCAGAAATTGTGAAGGAACTGGAGACTTATGAAGCTGAAGCGAGCAAGAAAAAGAAAGAAAAAACTGGATATTTGAAGGAGATAGCTCAATGCGAGAGGAAGATCAAAGAAAAGAAGAATAAAGTGGACAATGTAATGATTCTTCCAGTAACTGATACTTTGTGTTGGTTTTAATTTTTCTTGATACTCCTTTTTAATTGCTAGCTGCCTAAGTATACTATTAGTTGCTATATAGCGTCTATTTGAAGTGCTGCAATAACAGTCCAGTCGTTGACCAAAGTAAGACACCTGAGGGATTGAGGCATAATGTGGCACGCTGTGAAATCAAAATACAATGTTTCTGAAAAACCGAAGTTATCAAATTTCTATTTGCAATCAGCCCGCAGCATTACTATACATGGGATTGCTGTATTATACACATCCTAGATTGATAGTTGCAATCATCCCAGTTTGTGAATCTTTCCGCTACTTCTCTAATTTAGTCCTTCACAGAGTAAGTCACTAATTACTAGTAATACATCACTATTATCTGTATCATTATTATTTATAAGATTTTTCTATTACTATGGATCTATAGTATCAGTGTGAACGGTAATCGGTAAATGTATATTTTCAGTTTCCATTGTGTTGGACACAATTAACTGTTTTCTCGTCAGTTACTTTCTGTATATATTTTTCCTTAATTTATTTTATTCTTTTTGTGGGCTTTGGATTTGGTGCTTCGTGATGCTATGTTCTATGCTAACAAACCTTTGACATGATTAGTGTGCTATGTATATCTTGTCTTGCCTTCCAGGTTGTTGTGTAATTCTTTCTGAACATACCTAACAGGTCTATGTATCCTTTGAGTGTCTTGTGGTTTCTCATGCTTCAACCCTTAGTTTCATATTCACACCCATGTTTTTTTTTTGCAAATCAACTCTCTCAGTACTAACCATTGCCTTCTATAAATTTAATTGGATAGAGTGCATAATTCAAAACCTAAATGAAAGGATGATTCTCTGTGTACTCAATATGGGACCTGTTGTTTCCATCTTTTTTGTAACAAATCCAATCCATATATGTGCCAGAATTTTCTGAGCAGGAATGTTCCATTTTGTTTTGAAATATTTCAAATTAAGGCCAGAATCTCAACTGAACAGGAATTTTATCTAGGTTTTCAATGTTGTACAAAGCCAAGAAAAGTGTATTAGAGTTCTTACATGTTCTACGGCCCGAGTGATTTGTGCTACTAAACTATAGTCTAATATAATTTATTTATATGTAATATAAAAGGTCTCGTCTCTTGAAGTTATTCTGTTCAATGTTTGAGCTAAAGTTTTCATATGCAGTTAATAACACCAGCCTTGTACTTTGATTAATTTTTCCATGCAACCGACACTGCCATTAATGTTTTTTTTTTTTTAAATAAAATTCTGCAGCAACATGAGCTTGTGAATTTAAAGGAGGAGATGGATCGTCTAACTTCAAAAATTAAAAGCACAGGTAAAGAGCTTACTAAGAAAGAGAAAGAGAAAAGAAAGCATGACGAGGAGGTGGGGAAACTCGAGAATGAATTGAGGGATGTCTCCAAGCAACTTGACATCCTGAAGGAAAAAAATCAGGATGCAGGTGGAAAACTTCAGTTAGTTGACAGTCAATTGGAGACGTATCATCAGATGTGAGTCCTTATAACTCTTTGACTCTCAAATCTAAATCAATCATCTACCAATTTGTTCAAGCTATGTACGTGTGCACATGTATATCTTCAACTAAACATGTGCTAAAATAAGTAAATGCTCTGTAGCAAAGAGGAGGCTGGTATGAAAACTGCAAAATTGAAGGATGAGAAGGATGTTTTAGACAGGCAACAAAATGCTGACACTGAAGCACAGAAGAATTTGGCAGAAAATATTCAGCAGTTGGAAAGTCAGAAGAAGGATCTTGAGTCACAAGAGAAACTAATGCAAACTAGGCTCAAGAAACTACTTGATGCTGTTGTAAAGCATAAAGATGAACTAACAAAACTGAGAAAGGAACAGCGTGAAATGAAAGACAAGCTTGACGAATCCAGGTTTGGCATTTCACTAGTGTTATCACGTCAATTCATTTTTTTCGCATTGAATGGCCTATTTCTCCTCACTGTTACACACTCGCGGTGCTTATTTGACAGGCGCAATGATAGTACGTTGAGGTTAAAAATTGCAGAATTAGATAATCAGTTGCGGGAGTTGAAAGCAGTGAGACATGAAAATGAAAGGGATACCAGGCTATCTCAGGCAGTGGAGACTCTCAAGCGCCTCTTTCCTGGTGTTCATGGCCGGATGACTGATCTCTCTCGGCCAACACAGCAGAAATATAAACTCGCTGTCACTGTTGCAATGGGCAGGCTTATGGATGCAGTGGTAGTCCAGGATGAACATACTGGAAAAGAATGCATCAAGGTGAAGAATTATATAATTAGTTTGATAAATCCTGCTGGTCCTCCGCTGCAGTATAAATTAACTTTGTTTTCCAAAAAGTACAAATGTCACCTGTCTCTATACATTTTTAATCATTATAACTAAAAGAAACTGCTCGCGCTCATATGGGTGGGTGTAATTGTGATTTGTTTATGCGTAGTCATGAAATTTTGGTTTAAGTCCAGGAATCCTTGGTTTCTGGAAGGCATCGTTATTGTTGCTCCAGCTCTGATAGCTTACCAAGTTATTCTAGTTCTAGGCTGGTTCTCTAAGATTCAGAAAAGCTTTAAATATCATAATAGATTAGGCTTATCCAAGGTTGCCTAATTGGTAAAAACCCCGGCGAACTGTACGGATAGGCGCAACTGTTGTGTAGTTCGTGAGCATACCGAAATGCTGGAATAGACAGGAGTAGGTAAATTGTGTAAGGCAGCTGTGCTGAGAGAGGAAATGAAGAAGGGGCTTGGTATAGATAGAGAGAGTAAAGCGCACTGTTTGGAACTAGTGTAATATTTTTGACTAAATTTGGTATTATTAATTGCAATTTTATCAAAAATGTTCTCCAACTAGTAATCAGCTAACAGAATTATGGTCAACCAAAAAGTGCAAGTGAATTAGAGAGAGAATTTCGATACGATACAATTATCTTACATAAATTTGCCATCCCACATGAACTAACTATCTTGGGAGAAGAATTCGTGCAGTTTGTGTACGGATACTCGATCTGATATGTATCTTGAATTTTTGCTGTAACTTGGCAATGGTTTATTCGAAGTCTTTGATTCTCATTACAATTTGAATGGACTATTTTAGTTCTCTATTGCTTGTAGTCTGATATGAAAGAGAGAATAAGCACAGAGCATTAAGAAACTCTCCATTCTAAGATTCAGATTCTGAACTTTGTAGTGTTTGAACTCTGAAATGCTTCTGTTGTTGCTAATGAAGAGTTTAAGACTGATATTAGGATTTTTCTACGCTACGACACACTGTTGTGCCTCATGGTGCTTAAAGACCATGTTTGTACGGTATGCTTTATATGTTGCATGGTACAATACATTAAAGCACCATGCGGCACTACAGCATGCTGTAGCTAAGGATAAACCTGGGTTTTATCAATTTAAGAATTAGAGTTTTAGTAGGAAAAAAGGAATTTTCCTTGTTAGGAAGTAGTATTTGATTATAATTAGGTAATGGACCTTACCTATCAGAATGTAAGTTATATAAGGAAGTTGGTATAATTTAAGCTGACTTAAATAGATCATAGGTTCTGGTTTATTATAGTAAATGTAGCTTGTGACACCAAAAATACTAATTTACTCTATCAAAATATTCTCTGCTCTATCATCTTATAATTTATACCCAAGATAATCTGAAATATGATACAATTATTTGTCTGTGGTACTAAGGATGTTGCATGCCTGCAGTACTTGAAAGAACAAAGGCTTCCTCCCCAGACGTTTATACCTCTTCAGTCAGTGCGGGTGAAGCCAGTCACAGAGAAGTGGCGTACGATAGGAAGGACGGCTAAGCTTGTCTATGATGTCATTCAGTATCCTTGAAAGTTTTCTTCAGGTTTTGATTCATTGCATGGCGGTGATTTTATCTGATATACTTGAAATTCATATTCTAGAAATCTAATTTTACACGTAAGTTCTAGATATCCTTTACATTAATTTATCTACTGAAGCCATACTACTGCATGCTATTTTATTTCTCGCTTAATGTTGCGTGGTGGCTTGCGTATTGGTCATCTCTTTCATTTATCCTTTCTCAATTATTGGCATCCGCTGTCTAACTCTGACACTTGTACTCTGTTGTGGCTTTACTACAATAGTGTTGTTGTCCTCGTTGGTAGTTTGTTTTCTCGTGATGTTTCCTTGACACTCTCAGATTTGATCCTGTTTATGAAAAAGCTATTCTGTTTGCTGTTGGAAACACCCTAGTTTGTGATCAACTTGAAGAAGCCAAGGAGCTCAGTTGGAGCGGGCAAAGATTTAAAGGTAAACTCTTGATTGGACTATCGTCAAGGTGCCAAACTGATTTCGGGTGTCTTTTCTGCAGTTGTGACCACTGATGGGACCTTACTGTCCAAATCTGGTACAATGACTGGTGGTACAAGTGTTGGAATGGAAGCACGCTCGCATAAATGGGATGACAAAAAGATTCAAGGTCTGAATAGATGAACATAAGTCCTGCACTCCTGCTTGTTTAGTTGTTTTGATGCAAAACAAAGTGGCTTTGCAGGTCTTAAGAAGAAAAAAGAGGATTTGGAATCCGAATTGGAAAAGCTTGGGTCAATAAGAGACATGCAGCTTAAAGAGTCTGAAACATCTGGCAAGATTAGTGGCCTTGACAAGAAGATCCAGTATGCTGAAATCGAAAAGGTTTTACCTATATGCAGTTATTTATTGAATTTCCATATCTGCTTAAACCTACTATTTCTTAGTTACCATGTGGTGTAAAGAGTATCTGTAGTCTAATTACCATTACTGGCTTTGTCGTTAATCCAAATTCTTGCAACTGACATGTGCATATCTTGGTCAGAAGTTCACATTGAGTTCCTTGAGCGCTTCACAGCACTTCACAGCACTTCAGTTACCACTTTACTTTTTGGGTTCCTTCTTCTGCATCTCTGTGCATGCAATAACTGTGAGTTTGGTGCTTTTGGTTCTGGGCTCTTATGTTGTGTGATTTGGTGGACTTGGTCTTTTCAGTTTTATAGTTACCCCCTCCGTCTCCACACAAGCTTCCAATTTTATATGCTGACTTTTTTAATGCCCCGCCTGACCTCATTGATCATAAATCACATCGAAAAAAATAATTTACGAAATTATAATATGAAAATATTATGAAATTCATAATATTTTCATAATATAATATTGTAAATTATTTTTAGGGTATGATTTATGATTAATATGAGGTCAAACGGGGCATTAAAAAATTCAACACTAAATATAGAGCTATGAATTTCTGGGAATACTTCTACGGATTGTTATTGTATTTGGCTTTCTGTCTGGTTCCTATAGATATGGTCTGTTGCATTGGCCTAAAGACATAAACATAAAAGGATTTTCATGATAGTGAAGCTCTTGTGCAGATTTTATTTGTGATTCTCATGCATAGAATCACAGATGCACTTTATTCGATCAATGCAGAGTATCATATGTTATGTCTCTATGTGAAGTAGAGCTAAATTTTGTCCTTAATGAGTTATGCATTATCCCTCTATCTACCTATGATCTTAGAATGACTGGTGTTTTGCTTTCATAATCATTGAGTTGGTCTTTAAGTCGTACATGAGGTTAATGTCACTATAATATGTCTACTTGCAGAAAAGTATCGAGGAAAAGCTTACCAAATTGAAAGTGGAGAAGAGCAATATTGGAGAAGAAATAAACCGGGTCAAGCCTGAACTTCAAAAGGTGCTTTTTTTTTTTGGCAGTTACTGTAGCTGTTTTCGTTTCTTAGATGCTTAATTTGTTTTGTCACTTTGCAGCTGGAAAATGATATTAGCTCAAGGGAATCTAAGATTCTCTCACTAGAAAACAGAATCAATGATATAGTTGACCGGATTTACAAGAAATTCAGTGAGTCTGTTGGTGTAAAAAACATCCGTGAATATGAAGAAAACCATCTTAAAGCAGTGGAACAAATGTCTGCAGAAAGACTAAGCTTGCATAACCAGCAGTCAAAGCTCAGATCTCAGTATGTATTACTCGAAACGTTATCTTTTCACACATGGATTCTTCTGATGATGCTTTGTTTGGCATGATTAGTTTCAGGTGTATCGACCTTTATCTACCATCTGAAAGTTTGTTATCTGTGTAACTGGTTAATTTAGATCCAGTGTTCCAGTTGGTTGATCTATGTTCATGTTATGCTGATTGATTACATAGTGTTGCGTGAGAAAGAAATAGAAGTTCTGGATTCGTTTACATGTTAGATTTCAAAGATATTGGTCCAGAGTTGTGGACATAGCCATCGAGTCTAAGAGACAGGGTTTTGATGAGTGTTGAACAATGATAGTTTTGCATTTATTGAGATAATTAAATTCTGCTTTATCAGAAATGCATTCCTAAAGGAAATGGTCTTACTTAGGAAATCATCACTTTTGCGAACTGATTTGATGCCTTTTGGATTCTGTTAATAACTGTAGACATGAATAATTTCTGAAATTGTCTATTATGAAGTGATGATTGTTCTCTCGGTTTATTCATATATGTATACAGTTCAATAGGATTGTACAAATAAAGATATAAAAAAATCATTCTTCAAAATAGGAAATGTCATTTCTGAAAACAAATCACTTCTAGAGTTTTAGTATTATTATTTAATTGTGAAAAAATAGTTTATTCACCATGTAGAAAGTTGACATAAGTATTTCTATGAACTTATTATCCTCTTAATTATACTGACATCATTTATGAAAAATAATTGAAATGGGGCTCTAACATGTATTCTGCCTTTCACATCTAAATTCCGTCTACATTATTCCCAAAAGCCTGATTTATTTTCAGGAGTTATCACTAATTCTCATGCTTCTCCTAGATCTAGGTGCTTGTATTAAATATAGTTTCCAGTTTGTTTGATTACAGTGATGTTAATACAAGATTGAATTTAAGAGTAGCACAAGCTTATCTTTCTTACATTCCTTAATGTTTCCCAAAACAAATGTTTGGAGATATGACTGTTTGCATCGTTTCCTTCCATTTCGGAAATTTCTCTGCCTAGAATTTTGTTATCGCCTGTAATACTTTTATGCCTCATTAGGAATAAGTCTGGAAATAAATTGATGGTATGATATATCTGCATCGAGTTAGTCAGAATTGCCCATCAGTCTTTGTGATTGAGGGTTGCTTTATTTTATTTTAAAAATAAATTGGAGCCGTCTCTATCCTCAAATTTCAACTGGTGGAATGCTTCATAATTCTCTATTCATAAACTTTCATCATGTAGGTTCTGTGTTCTTTTTGGCCATTGACGTTTGTAATAATATGTATTCCTTCTTTTTCAACCTGTAACCTTACATGAATATTATTTTGCTAGGTTGGAATATGAAAAGAAACGAGATGTGGGTTCTCGCATAGCCAAGTTAGAAACAACAATCAGTCAGTTGAACAAATCTTTAAAAGAGGTTGAGGAACGCGAGAAAAAAATGAAGTCAGCAATGGAGAAGGCAAATTCTGAGATTCAAGATTTACAAAGAGATGCAGAAGGTATTCCACTTCATTATCTTCTTCTTCTTCTTTTTTTTTTTTTGGTTTGTTTGTTTATTTGTTTCATATTGACTGGCAAGATCTACTAGTTTGAATATACATAAGTTTGATTTTGTACAGGTTATAAGTTAAATGGTCAGTCCCCATAAAACAAGTCAAGTGCTTGCAGTCAATTATTGTTAACTGATTGTGGCCTTTTTACAGCAAAAGCAAATAATAATTTTTTAAAAGCTGAATAGCTGGTAATCGGTTTTGCTTCTGCAGAATATAATCAATAGAAGCTGTTTTGGAGAATTTACATTTGGACTGATCATTTTTTAAGCTGAGTTTTGCATAAAAGTGATAAAACCAATGAAAGCAAACACTTGTCTATTAGCTTGTTCTAATTCCCAGCACCTTTTACAAATGAACTCCAGATTCACCGTCAAGTCACTTATGTTTAGGTTTTTCATTATACTTGAAGCATTAGCTTTGCAAACATTTACAAACGAGTCTGACTTTCCAAAGTTCACTTGTAATGACTAATGAACTCTGAGTACCAGTGGATCTCTTTCCTTGATATTTTTCCTCTCTCAAGGTACTCAATGCAAAAATGGATTAAACTTGCTTTCCCTCATTATTTGTTCGTCTTGCATTTTGTAGCATCAATCTCATCTTCACAGTGTTCTCATAACTGAAGCACCTCTTATTCTTGCGGGCATCTGAAAATTCTGCCCAATAGGAAACTAAGTGCGTGTTTGCGAATCCAGCTTATCACTTAATTTAAGGAGAAGCTGCGTTTGAGTGTTTGTAACAGCTTATAAGATGAAAAATTCTCTTAAATTAAGCTGGATAAGTTCAAGTTGGAGAAGCTGGGTTGGACCTCCTTTAAGCAATTTCTCTTAAATTAAACTGGATTTTAGTTGTTTTTGTCCAAAAAGTTGAGTTTACAAACTCTACTTTTTACAACTTCTTCAGCTTTAAGTAGTTTTTGTAAATACCCATCAAATTCTCTAATAAGCCAACTTTTCCTTAAAATAAGTTGAAGCTGTTGCAAACACCACCTAATTTATTTCATGCTTTTATGTGTTAGAATGGAGGTTGAAATCAGAGGAATGCGAGACGGATATTCATGGATGGGCGGCAAAGATCACTGGCGCCACAAGTGATGTTGGCAAGATTAACCGTCAAATAAAATCCAAGGTCTGTAAGGGCTGTCTTACGTTTGTGACTTACTGTATTTATTACACTCTTCTATCATCTTGGCTGTTCAAATTTGGGATATTCTTTCTCTAAAAAAAAATTGTGATATTCCAACGGGAAAGGCAATAAGCTCAATTTTACATGTTTGTGGACTTCACAGGAGAATTTGATTGAACAGTTGAATTTGCATAAGCAAGAAATACTAGAGAAGTGCGAACTAGAACATATAGAAATTCCAACGGTTGCCGATCCCATGGACACTGGGTCATCATCCCAAGGGCCTGTTTTTGATTTCAGCACATTGAGCAGGTCTCTTCAGCAGAAGTTGAAGTCTTCAGAAAAGGAGAAGATTGAAACAGAATTCACTCAAAAAATTGCTACATTGATTTCTGAAATCGAAAGAACAGCTCCAAATTTAAAGGTTCTGGATCAGTATGAGGCTGTGTTGGAGAAGGAAAAAGCTGCATCTAGAGAATGGGAAGCTGCTAGAGATGAGCAGACTAGAATAACTACCAAGTATGAAGAAGTTAAAGGGATGAGGTAAAGTAAATTCTTAATGGCCATCATGCAATACTGATAATGTGCCTATCTAGAATTATGATGCAGTCTTTAGATAATATAGTATTTGTTTGGGGATGAATTGGTTTCTCATGCTTTATAGTTGCAGTTCCAAACATATTTTGCAAGCTCACAATGGAACTTTTTACTACAACAATTAAGTAAATAGTAAATCAGTAAATAAATTATTGGCACCAAGGTTCTTGTTACAGAGATGGATAATAAATGACTTTAGTATTTCCATACTTGTGAAACATAACTTCAAAGCAGTTAGTCCTTGGTCAAGATTGACCGGTGAGATTGGAGAGAGCATTGTGAGAAAGATTGTAGTATTTGGTTACTTTCATTGTGTCTCAGTGTGTGAGGGGAAGTCATAAGCTTTATTGGTATATGCTACTGAAACAAGGGGTCTTTTGTCCATTTCGGTACGATAGTTATAGATTAAAATTATCAAACAACTGTTGTGTAATCCTGGTTAGTTGTGCATGGCATACTTCTGTCTTGTTGTTATGCACCTGTTCTCCGACTTCTTTTGCTGTCTCTGGGTTATGCTTTCTATCAGTATCATGTACAATCTTCATAATCATTTAGTTCAACTTAGATTCTTGATATGCATGACACTGATGTTGAGTTTAAATACAGGAAGGAGTTATTTATGAAGGCCTTTGACCACATCTCTGGTAACATTAACAAAATATACAATGAGCTCACAAAGAGCAATACTCAAGCGGTGGGTGGGGTCAGCAGTACCCATGCTGTCGGTGGTACGGCATATCTGAATGTGGAGAACCCTGATGAACCATACCTCGGTGGTATCAAGTTCAGTGCCATGCCACCAACAAAGCGATATCGTGACATGGCACAACTTTCTGGGGGAGAGAAGACGGTCGCAGCACTTGCACTGCTCTTTTCCATCCATAGGTATGTGCCGGGCAAAAGAAAAATGTTTTTATGTCTGTCTGCTACTATAAAATTTTAGCTTGGGAGTTATGATGATTTTGTGTAAATTCATATGTTCTTTCTGAGAAGCATCTCATTTCTCCATGAAACTAGTAAATTATGAAGCAAGCAGTTATGTTTTAGTCTGTATATGAGGGTGATTAAGATTAGAAAATTACATTTTTCACTTGGACTAATGAAACTATCATCGGCATTGTTAGTTATGTATAGACTACAGCACTATATAATGAATTTCAGTTTCTTACATATTTAGTGCCACAGAATGTCAATGATTCTTTACTATGGTCCGGTGTTTGTTATTAACAACTATGGATCATATTTTTCTTCTCGGTCGAGAAATAGGGACTTAGCCAAGTGTAGTAGTGTGGAAAAGCCTAGCTACTTATTATTTTTATTTGTTTGTGAGATTTTTTTCCCCTGCTCTCTTGTGATTTTTCTCATTTTCTTTCATTTGTCTGCCTTAATCCTTATATGATTATATTGTTTAATTAGTGTTTTAATTTCTTTAGTTTATCATTACAAATTCATTTTTTTAAGGTAATCCATTCTTTACCCTTTGGTTGCGTCTTTTATATTCCTTCAAACATTGTTCTACTAATTTTTTTTTGATTAGTACTAGATAACTCCTTAATGCTTTCATTTTTGTTTGTTATCAAACAAAACTTGGTCATTACCTTTATTTGAGATCTGAGGGGGACGGATCCAGGGTGATTGCAAACGTTCTTATATTGATGTTCTAGATAATTCTCCTGTAGCTTTTGGTGTTTATTGATGCTCCTACATGCTGCATGCTAAATTAAAGATTGTTATAGTTCTGTATCCTGTCTAATACTGTTACTGTTGTGGTTTTGCCTTTGATGGAGAATGCATATAAGTAAATATCTATCAATTCTCTCATTCTCATGCTTCTGCTTTATATACTTGGAATTTGCAGTTTCAGGCCATCGCCATTCTTTATATTGGATGAAGTAGATGCTGCACTAGATAACCTAAATGTTGCAAAAGTTGCTAGCTTTATTCGATCAAAATCGTGTGGAGGAGCGAGGTTAGAGTTCGATGATGAATATGGTTATGGCTTTCAGAGCATTGTTATTTCACTCAAGGATAACTTCTATGACAAAGCTGAGGCTTTGGTTGGAGTTTGCAGGGATAAAGAAAGAGAGTAAGTTTGTCTTTTTGACCGTTACACACATTACTTGCTTTATTGCATCCTTGTATTATATACTAGTATAATTTTAACCTCCATGCCCTTTCTTATATTGCTTCCTTTTGTGTTTGTTTTCTCCAGCTGCTCTAGGACATTGACATTTGATTTGACAAAATACCGAGAATAGTAGGCTGTGGAGGTTGCTGATGTCCATAATATGGTGGTTGATTTAAGCTTAGTGTGTACAGGAACAGGGATGCTTAGTCTTTTATGTGATGTGATGGAGAAAGCTATGTACTGTTTTAGTTTGAAACTTTTACATTGCGTCCCTGCATGACAAGCGCTTCTTTTTTTATTTTATTTTATTTATTATTATTATTTTTTATAATGTGCTACCACCACCCACCACCACTCTCTGAAACGGTGTATGCCTGGGTAATTTTCTGAAACATGACGAGTATCTGTGTGGTTGATAGAATAGTAGCGGGAGTTCTGCAATCAGGAAAAACTGATGTTTTAGAATTGCAGGCAGAGACTAGAGAACATTCAAAGTTTAGTGGAGATTGCATTGGACACAATGTCAACAAAAACACCATGCAACTATGGAATATTTGTTAATAGTATTCCCGAGGAAGTTCTGGCCTTCGCCCAAACTGTAACTGAATAACCAACTACTTGTAGCTACTGTTGGTAGTAAATTCTGTTTACCGTCCCACTAAATTTTTCACTACGGCTGCTCATTCGACCCCTACTCTCCCTTAGGTATGGTCATTAGTTATAGATCTATTACGGGACATTATTTTCTTCTCCAGATGGATGTGAGAGATTGTGGATGTCATTTGATGAGCCAAATGTTTAATCTAAGTGAAGTAATGATAGATAACCAGTCAACAATGAATAATGGATCATCCGATTTGTTTGCTTGAGGTATCATCATACCATATGCATTTGGTGCAGCAGGTAACTAGAGTTCTAATTCTAGTAAATGGAACTATATAGTAGAATATACCATTCAACAAAATATTTCCCATGAAAATTTCGACCAAATATGCCTCCATTCCATGTAAACCTATGGTTTGTACCAACAGTCAAACCTACAACACCATTTGTCAGGTAAATCCATGATAACAGGGGGAACAAGAATCTTCCATTTGCTTTCTTCTTTGATCTTAATAGGTCTATATATCTCTTAAATTCTGAGTTACCGGCAGGAGAGTGCATCTCAACTAGCCGGAGCTCGAACTCCTCCGAACTATACAAACATGCCGGAGGAGAAGACTGATGACGATGGATACCCGACAAGCAACCATGAAAGTGAAGAGGAGGAAGAAGAATGTGATTCCCCCAATCTTACCATCGAAATGAAAAACATACGAAACAAGTCCCTGATTGAATTCCGGTACAGGGTCGAACAAGCAATCATCCGCGACTATTTATTAACCAAAAAGAACAAAAAAAATTCTCCACGAGTATGTAACGTACCCCCGAGAGAGAAGGTGAAGGGGATCATGTTATGGGGCGTTCCTTTATTGCCGAGTTTGGGTCATCCAGGAACGAATATGGTCCTGCTGAAGTTTTTAAAAGCCAAGAGTTATAAGGTTCACGAGGCATTTGTGTTGTTGCGCAAGACGCTGAGATGGAGGGCCGAGTTCAAGGCGGATGAGATCCTAGAGGAAAACAATCTCGGGGTGGAGCACGGTAACCTGTGGTTTCATGAGGGGAGGGACAAAGTAGGCCGCCCGTTGTGTTACCATGTGTTGGGTGATAAATGTCAAGATTATTTTAGGTGGAGGATTCAGTGCCTGGAGAAGGGGATTCGGAATCTGAACTTAAAGCCTGGTGGAGCAGATTCGATTATTCAGATCATTGATTTGAAGAATCTGCCTGGGCCGGCCACAAAGGAGGTTCGGTTGGTTTACAAGAAGATGATCACCCTGCTTCATGATCATTATCCTGGAATTGTCTACAAGACTGTAAGTCTATTCATCATATATGTTCTTCATCATGCTTGTTTGTTTACGTACAAGCCAATTTGATGTACCGATTAGTTAGTGAAATTTGCTCGTTCTTATGGATATTCCATGCTTATTGCAGTTAATCATAAACGTACCTTCATGGTTTATGACTATTCATGCTCTGAACTTGAGGATCATCTCAAAGAAAAGCAATAAGAAGTTCGTTTTCGTGAGGTCATCTAAAGTCACTGAAGCCCTTCTCAAGTAAAGGCAGTTTCTTGATCTTCAAAAATTTCATTTCTATTGATATGTATACCCATGGCATGCATATGAAACTGTCTCTTTTATTGTAATGTAAAGGTATGCCACCCCAGAAAACATACTAGTGCAGTATGGTGGTCTGAAAAGAGAGAATGACACCGAGTTCTCTACAGATGACAAAGTTCTTGAAGCGAATGTACGTGGAAATTCTACTGCACGCATTGAGATACCGATGCATGAGGTATTTTTCCTTTTCGTATTAATACTGCACACAAATTCAAAAGCAGTTCAGAATACATTACGTTGTATGTGACAAAGATACGCGTGGTTGATGATTCAACTTGCACTAGTAGGTAATCAATGTCTCTGATAGATAATACTAAACGGTACGTGCAGGCTGAGGTAACAGTGACTTGGGATGTTGCGGTAGTTGGATACGAAGTGACATTCAAAGAAGAGTTCATACCGGATGATGATTGTTCATACGACGTATTGCTTCAGAAGGAGAAGAAAATGGAGACATGTAGCAGAAACACATTTCCAATTAGAGAACCAGGGAAGATAGTGATAAGCATAGTGAATGGATCATATGCAAAGAAGAAAGTGTTTTATAGGTACAAGAGTAGGCCTAGTGTGCCTCTGTACATGTTCATGAAGTAGCAATGATGTACCATTTTGTGAAAAGTTTAAGATCATCGAACTGTTTTAGCAGAATGGTTCATGATCGACACATTGATTGTAGTCAGATAGCTATACTCTTTCATGTTCCTTACGCTTTTCAAAATTTTGTAGGCCAATTATTATTATTATTATTATTATTATTATTATTATTATTATTATTATTATTATTATTATTATTATTATTATTATTATTATTATTATTATTATTATTATTATTATTATTATTATTATTATTATTATTATTATTATTATTATTATTATTATTATTATTATTATTATTATTATTATTATTATTATTATTATTATTATTATTATTATTATTATTATTATTATTATTATTATTATTATTATTATTATTTATTTATTTATTTATTTTTTAATACAAAACAACAAAAGTTTACCCAAAATTAGTGGACAACCGAGAAACAAGTTGTGTTCCCACGCCCTTAACAATAGCAAAACTAATCCTAGAAAAAATATGAGGAGCAACACGCGCTCCAGCATCCTGAGTCAAAGCGAAACCCCAGACTCTAACAAGCAAAACAACAACATCAGCATCCAACTCCCCAAGTGTCGAGAAAGAGAGAGGAAGGAATGCATATACCTTAGTTGCACACAAGTCCCAATACTTTGCACACTTGCGCTTGGCAGCCTCAGCAACCATCTGTCCAAGCACAAAGTCCATCATCCCAGACCAAGTTAGATCAATACAAACATCCCGCCCCCTATCCCAAACATAAAGGAGCAAGTCTGCAGGACGAAGGGACCTGTCACTCCCATCACTCAATCCAATATCGACTTCCTTACCAGCATAAATACCAGATCGGAAACAGACATCCAAGAGAGTGTCACGCACGAGGTTATGCTTGTGCTTGATACCCACCATCCCATCACACAACACCGTATGATCACTAAAAAATCCCCATAAAAAACCCGAGAGCAAGTAGAGCAGGACCTTGACACCAGAGACAAAGCAACACCGAGCCAAAAGCCGAGTACTCACCTGGTATGAGGTTATATGCGGTATAGTATTTTGATTTTTTTATTAATGACTTCTTCCTCATGTATGATCTATTAACAATCTTTCCATTTTAAGTGTTAACTTTTTAAAATTCTATTTAACCTCATATTAAACCCTAAAATATAGTGGAAAAATAATTTACGAAATTATATTGTAAAAATAATTATATTATGACAATATAATTTCGTAAATTTTATTTTTTCTATATGATTTAGAATCAGGGGCAACCAGGAATTATAATTTTGGGGGGAGGGGGGGCGAACTTACAAATACATTTTTTCGAGGTTTGGGGGCCCAAAAGTTAAAAAATCATAAAAATTCCTTTAAAAATTTTAAAAAATCATAAATTCTTCATAATATATATTTTTTTGGGGGGGAGGCCCCGGCCGCCCCCTGGTTCCGCCCATGTTTAGAATTAATGTGAAATTAAACGAAACCCTAAAAAGTTCAACATTTGAGTTGAAAATTTGGTAATATACGGAGGGAGTATTAGATATTTTGACTTAGATAAAATGCTACGTAAACGTGTTGAATTTTCACAAGTACACACATAATTGGTTTTTGAAAATCTTAGAATTTAAGGCTATGTTTTTAAACCCGGACTCGAAGGTCAAACAGTTCACCTCTCCGTAAGAGGTTTAACCGGTTCAATCGGGTTCAACCCGGATCAAACTCGTTTTTTATATGTAATTTATTATTAATGATAGTAGTAGATAAATATTAGACAAAAGTTATTCAAGAATGCTAGTTTTTTACTAATATTTACTACAAATAGAATTGAAGGGCCTTGTTGCAATTTGAAAACTTAGAACAAGGAATGAAAGGAGTTGAAGGTCTTTGTTGTAATTTGACTAAATCATAAGCAAAAGTTAAGAAAACCCTACACATTTACATTTGATTTGACACATCAAATGCAAAACAACCGGCCAGCCGCCATCCTTGCTTCATCCTTTCCCCTCTTTTTTCTCCCAATTAGCACAACTGCACAAGCAACTCTCAAGATCCGTTCGATCCAAATTCTCAATCTTCAACTCTAAATTGATTTGTCCATTTATTGATTCAAAGTTCATTGTATTAGCTTAGTTTGGTGCTGCAGAGGAACAATAATAACATCAAAATATGCAACCTTTTCCACATTTTCTGTCAACTCTTCATTTTTTTTCTTCTTTTCCTCTCATTACCAATGAACAGGCGGTTTTTTCCGGTTTTTGGACGGTTTTTAGCCGTACGTACCGGATCAACCCCGAGTCGAGCTCTCCTCCGAGTTTTAATAGAACCCGCCCGTTAACACTGACGGTACCGGTTTCACCGGTTGAACCGTCCGGCGAAATACGGGTTTTAAAACACAGATTTAAGGCCAAGTAAGTTGGCTTGAAATTTGGCTTAAAAAGAAAAAGAAAATGATAATAAAATCAAGATTGAGAAAAAATTCAAAGAATGTGATTTATTTTGAATAGCCTCAAAACTCTAAAACATCGTAAGGGTGTTGGAGTAGTAAAAGAGACGTTACAAGTTTGAACTTCGACGGAGGCATAATGTGATATAGGCATAATTGTAGTGGTATATAGTTGTATTCGAAGTTATAAAGTGACGACTAATGTAAGAGTATGGTAGTTTAAGATATGATGTTTAAAAAAATAAAACACTTATGAAATATGAAAAAAAGGAGATAGTACACATTGCCAGCATATATCATTTTGAACAATTATCAAAGTATCAAAGTAACATTTTGAACAATTATAAGTATATGGCACTACAGGATCCGAATATATCATTGACATGCACAAATAAATGAAATACATTTGTATGACAAACCGATATATATTCAATAACTTTAATAATTTTTTTTTTTAATAACCAATATGGGAACAATCCATTTATGAAAAAATACGTGAATATAATACAACACAAATAACCCCAAGGATGTTTTATGCACAAATAAAGGAAATACATTTGTATGACAAACCAATGATATGTAATCAATAGCTTTAATGAAAATTTTCTTAAATAACCAATATGAAAAAATCCATTTATGAAAAATAAGTGAATATAATACACCAAATAACCGTGAGGATGTTTTATTCACAAATAAATGAAATACAGTCGTATGACAGATAGGTTGATATGTATTCAACAGCTTTAATGAAAAATTTTCATTAATAACCAATATGCGAGTAATCTATTTATGAAAAATCCGTATATATAATACACCAAATAAGTCGAAGGTTGTTTTGCTCACAACAAGACCTGACTCAGTTCTTGATGCGGGATACTCCGCTCGCTTTACTCGATCAGTTTTAATTTCTCAGCTTCCGCATAGAACAGGTTGTTGCGATTAGCCATTTCAATCCGATTTTGGGATCAATGACTCCAATCAATCGAAACATGTATCAATTCATGCCTCATCACCGGGAGCCTGTACTATTCCAGGTTCCAAGGATTTCAACTGAGATTTCCATGGGGTATTTGAGCAAGAATTTGTGTCGTCCAACAGGTTCCGAATTGAAGCACACACTGTATATACTTCCATGGGCAAATGGGAGAATTCCAGAAGTGACACCCGTACCAGCTCGAATGATAGGGGTGCGGGTGCCTGGTATGTGGTGCCCGGTCAATGATCAGAGGTCAATCAAGTTCCTGGCATGGAATGTGACAGGAATTCAAGACCAAGATGTGCTCGGTACAATTCAAAATCTTGTGACCGAATTTCATCCATTGATGGTAAT
The DNA here is from genome assembly GCA_028274465.1 of Plantago ovata. NCBI lineage: Eukaryota > Viridiplantae > Streptophyta > Magnoliopsida > Lamiales > Plantaginaceae > Plantago > Plantago ovata. Next base: position 8,327,814 of record CM051457.1, on the reverse strand, counting down.
TTTGATGGGCACACAACTAAGTTATGCACGTACCGTGCAACTACTGACAGGCTTTCAGGCGGCCCCGAACTACTACACAGATCATTACCTTGACCCAGGGTTTCGTGGGCCGTGGGTCTTGTGGAATAGCTCAAAAGTGGACGTCACGGTGAAGTTGGGCATAAATGGTGTAACACAATTTCGATTGCTTCCTCTAATGGAAGGTCAAGGAGTGGACCTCTCCGAGTTCTCTGATCAACCACAGTGTTCTCCACATGTTCAAGTATGGAATGAATTAGTACGTTTTAGTAGTAAATTTTGTTCTAGTGGATTCTCAAACTGAATATATTTATTATTTGTGAAAGTTGTTTATTTGGTTGAAAAGTGAAATTGGGCTGAGTTTTATATTTATTATTATTTTTTTTGAACGGCAAGAAAATGTAATAGTATTTGATATTGGTTGATATTGATTTTATATTTTCATAGCTTTAAGTAGATGAGAGAGATGACAATAGTGATTATACATATAAATACTCCCTCTGTCCCGCTACAATTTACCCAGTTTGATTTTTTTCGGTCAACAGCTTTCAACTTTGACTCCCGATTACTCTTAAACTATAATGGTAAAATATTTAACAAAATTATATTATGAAAATATAGAACTTAAAGTTTCGTAATATAGTTTTATCAAATATTTCATCATCATAGTTTAAGAGTAATCGGGAGTCAAATTGAAAGTTGTTGACCGAAAAAAGTCAAAATGAGTAATCTATAGCGGGAGAGAGTGAGTATGTGATTTTGAGTACCAAACACTAGGTTCATAAGTTATGGTTGCTGCATAAGTTATTAAATGTATACGAGATTTATACTAATGTTCTAAAAGTTTTAATTGTATTTGCACTCAGACATTCTGTTTGTGTATTAGAAAATTTACTATGTGAGAATGACAGACAACAAGCTACTCAAATAAATTATTAGCGCACTGAAGTAAACTTGTTACACTTCTCTTTTAACATTTCATAAACTGTTTGAAGTGAACCTCGAAATGTGAAATGTAGATATACCACTAGGCTCACTCACAATATGTATCTGCTTATCTCTTCAGGAATCAACATCCGACATGGACTCGCTCTGAAATGGGGTGGTGAAGGGTATTCAAATGCTTATGGAACGAACCAGTAGTGGACTGGAATGGAAATGCATTTTCTTTACAGTATTCAGAATCCAAACCTATTATGAGTTTTATTGTCTGTCTAAGTACAATTATTATATTTGTGATGTTTTTCTCAGTGACTATTGCTCTATCTGATTAGAGCCCAAAATAATCCAGCCTCTTGCCAATGCCCGAGTGGCATTGAAAGAGGAATGAGAAGTATGAACTATTTGAAATAATGTGTTTTTGGATTCTCTATTGATGTTTTACTTCTGAATTGGACTTATGAATGGGGAGATATGTATTTCAATATTAAATTTCACTTCTCTTATCGGTTCCTTTTTTTTTTCTCTATTTTCTTGTCTTCTTTTTTAAATTTTTAAATGTATCATTAAGATTGAATTGTTTTATCACAAGCACGGCTCGGGCTTGTTCCGTGACAAACAAACAGATATCAAATATAATTATTGTGGCTTAAGTTCGAGACTAAACTTGAATTTTCACTCTTTTTGATTTTCAATGAATTGAATTTAAGCTCAAATTATATTCGAGGTCAACAATACTCGGATGTTCAACACCCATACATCTACCACACATTTGTGAACATTGTAATTAGTCCATCTCTCATCAAGATTTCCATTTTCATTTTGTTAGTTTTTATTTTTCTCCATTTGATCTCATATTAATTTTAAATACAAAAAATGCAAGATATGGATTTATACTGTGAAAATAATCATTATATTTTCATAATAGTATAATTTTGTAAATTACGCTTTTGATCTAGAAACAATATTGATGTTAAACTGATTAAAATTTTTTTGAAAAGTCACCCAAAATGAAATGGGAATATTGGTCCGGTCCGGGTTGACTGTACCAAAATGTATACCATTCCATGTATCACTATTGATTCAATAGAAAAAAAAATCTAGCTACCATAATGATAAAAGAAAACTTGCAATTAATTATTTATTTTCCTTATCGGTATTATTAAAATTAACATAATTTATCTATCAAACTATTATTTCATAATTCTCTGAGTTATTAGTTTAATTATCGTAAATAAAATTCATAAAGTTCGAAAGGATTTTTCAATAAAATCCACACTAATCCCATGCTTAATTATTTCGCCAAACTGATTATTTACGACGAATTCCATGCTTAATAATTTATTCCACTTGAACAATTACGAGTGACTTCTGTTGAAAAATCATTTTGAACAACATGATTTTTATTTATGAATGTTAATTAAATTAAAAACTCCGAGTCTTGGAGAATCCTGAAATTATCGTATCCACTAAGTAGTTAGACAATGACATAACGATTAGACCCAGAGTTTGTATACATTTAATTTGCTAAATCCATTGCAAAGGTAATCATCATGAACTCTAAAAATCATGTATATTATTTAAGAATATTAAATCAAGAACTCGAAAAATTCTAAAATTATTATTTGATAGCTAAAGAATTATGTTTATTATTATGATAAAGAAAATAAATAATTAATTGTAAGTTTCTTTTATCATTAGTACATGGTAACACTATACTCTATAGACTTTTTTATTTTTATTTTTAATATCGATACATGAAATGGTATAAAAAATTGGATTCAACGTGGTCGAGACTCAGATTCCTGCCCCTGCAAGGTCGTGTTTGCGTAGTCCAAAAAAAGACCGTATATTTTGGTAAGGATTCCGGATCGATATTGGTCATGTAAGTAATTTTATTGCCGGACATATTGTTTGAGGTGAGTCTTTTATATATGTAGGGGACTAGGGGAGTGTTGATGAATCTAAGCACGTGGTGCATGTCGAGTGGATTTTGAGTTAAAATTTGAAAGTATGATAGAGTACAATACGGTACTGTGAGTAGTCTGACAAAAGATTACTTACCACATGTGGTGGATATGCGTGATTCAAATTTACACTTACAGGCTGCTATAGATATATGACTATATCTATATACTGCTGGGTGATAAAGGAGCAAAAACCTTACTATATTAACATGACCATTGAAGATTGTTGAACCATATACAAGGAATAATACTGACAGACCAAATGTTTTTTTTTTTTTCCTTGTTTGAAATACTAATAACGAATGGACCAAATATGACTTATCTAATTTATACTTGAATCAATGTAAATGTTTTACTAGTATCAATTTTGACATGTTTCATATTGTGTAGTGTACACCTTATTGTTCCAACAGAATTTTACAACATACATTTATTTGATTTAATAAAGATTCGATGGATGAAATGAAATGTGAGATTTTGGTTGGTATAAATGAACGAACCATTTATTTAAATCTAAAGTGGTGAAAATATAATGAGTTGAGATTGAAACAAAAAGAGCAGCTTGGGTCCGTCGGGGAAACGACACCTTCTTCAATAAATATTAATAGGATAGGAGTAATGCAGAGAAACACTAGTCACGAGGAGCAGTAAAGACACACACAACTATAATTGAACCACCAACACTATATCTGACTACTTGTTTCCTTCAGTTTCCTTTTGATTTGGCTTGACTTGTCTTCCACATTTTCTCCATTATTATTGCACTGTTGCTTATTAGTTCACTCAAAATGAACTACTACTAGTACTAGCCTCTGTAGTTAAGTTAGTAGTTGCTCCAAAAACAAAAGAAAAGACAAAAATGGAGGTCAATCGACTCCTCCTTTTTCTTCTTGTTGTGACCATCTTTGTTTTTTTCACAGGACCGACCACCGTAAGGAGTAGCACAACACCTGGGTTTATCTACGCTAGAACCAGAGGCAGATGCACACCACAGTTAGTAACCAAACCAAATCTATACATCTCATTCATTCCTTTTCAAACTTAATAATTTAATTTACTTTCATTCTTTCTTTCTTTCTAAATGTTTGGTTGATTTGTTGAATTGACTGATATATATATAGGTACTGGAGCAGCAGGAGCGGGTCGTGGCCCAAGATGGCACCCGAATCCTCCACTATTTCTAAAGTTTTCGGGTCCAGAGCTCTCGAGCGGTTCAAGGACAATTTGACCCTAATGGAAGCGGTGGCTAAACAAGACGACCACAAAGCATATTCAAGGCTGGTGAAGCATTCAACGGCGGCACTTCTAAACTCATATGCCAGAAGGGGTTACCCTTACTCTTCCTGGGAAGTCAAAACTCTGCTGATTCAAGCAATGGTTTCGGAAAAAGCAGCTCATTTGCAAGCTCAAAGGTTTATTCAAGCTAATCAAAACTGTGTTTAATCTACTACTAGTATATGAATATCTATCTATCTAGCTGTGTTCAGTTTAATTAGGCGCCTAATATTTTTTATTTTCGATCTTGTTTTAATTTCCATGTTTCCTCGGTTATCTATACTTTAATCATGGATTCAATTGTGAGTTAGTACTTGTGTTCAATCTATTATTATTTCCACTTTAAGCTCATTCCATGAGATAACTAACAATTCTCAAACACCCACTGCATTCATCATTATTGCGATTGGGGGCCTCCTCATTTCCCTTTTATTTTTATCCCAACTTAGCCTCTCTTTAATTCCACTCAAAATTTATCAACTGAACTTAATAATAAATTTGAACTTAACTTAATAAATTTGAACTGAAATGAACTGAGCTTAATTAATCTGAACTGAACTTATTTGAAGTATAAATTTTAACTAAACAAATTTGAACTTAATTTATCTCATCTGGACTTAATAATTTTGTAGTAAACTTATTTGAACTGAAATTAAGGTAAAAATAACAAAACATTAACCAACTTAGTTTAATTTAAAATTAATATGAGATCAAATAAAAAAATTAAAATAAATGAAAATCTTACAAATGAAATTTTCATTTCACAAATAGAGAAAGCCAACCATTACAAAGTAGACAAATCATTAGGGACTTCTCGTGTAATAGCCAGTGCAAGACTAATAGCCAGTGCAAGATGGTGTGCAATTTCATTACAAATATGAGGAACAAACATAAATTCAACATAAAACTTAACGAATTAAAACTTGAAAAAAGGAATTTAATGTCTTGCAAAACAGAAAATACATGACTACCATTTCGAATCATATTAATGACAACCTGACAATTACTTTCTATTATTATCTCCTTCCAGTCACGATCATTTAAACGGTTAAAGTTATAAAAACATTCAATAAAAAATAATATACTAATTCTTTGAAACTCAACCCAAAACTTCAAAATCTGATCCCAAAATACAATTCCAAACAACTTGTAACTAAAGTCTTCCAAATTATTATATCCTCCAAAATATATGCAATTAGCAATTGTACGAATGTTATGATTTAGCTATGAAGAAAGAAAGACATGCAAGTGGAACTACCATACCAAGAAGAAGAATCAAAATTAAGGACCAAAAAGGCATATAGTACTGTAGTATAGTATCATATGGGTAAGAATAGATACTTGGAATGGGGATATATGCCGACAGAGAATATGCACCTCAAAACTGCTAAAAACAATATTCCCCACCCCATGTGTCTATATCTCATCTGACTCACCCTAATATACGTAATTAATTCGTTCAATTACATATCAACCGTTTTATCACCTTAGACGTGTTTGATTTAGTGTCAACTCCACTTCCATTTTTATCACATCAATATAATTCATATTATTGATATAAAAAATCAAACAGTTCAACTCAAAAGGGCTCGAGGGTTATACATAAAAAGATTGACTGGTGCAAACCGTGTGTGCGTAAAATTTAAGCTAGCAGGTTGGATAGAATCCTTGTGCACAAGCTGAATAAAAAAAGTTAAGATTCGTTTCGGAGAACAAATGACAAACGCATCCATAAAAAAGTACATATTATTGGAGGAACACAAAAACAAAATGTAACCATCCTCGTCATGGCAATGCATTTTCCTCGCCCGCCCATACTTTGATTATTTATGTGATATATACATGCCATCATCTCTTTTTATTCATGGCTACTAGCTAGCTTCGTCTGAAGAATTCGTGTTCGTTTTTCCATTTTTAATCATATCTCATATGTTCACCGGTGGGTTAGACTTTGCTTGTGCAAGAATAGTGTTTCAGTTAAGACTAAAAATTAGAATTTTGAGGTGTTAGAGTGATAGAGTCTGGGTTCTAAAATGTCTTTCAGATGAATGAGAATTGCAAGTAAAGTGGATAAATGAAGAAATAATATCGAATTCTTAAATACATCAAAACATATCAAATGGCACATATTTACTGGTGAAGAAGAAGTATACATATTAACCAGTTTCAAACATTTCAAAATTTTTAAACCTCAACCCAACCAAAACACTATTCATCACCCAAAAAATCTTAGCATAACTCGCTTTCATACAGATTGCCAATAGTAACGTTTATGTGGTGAGAATGAGATCACAACTTACGCTTTGCAACCATGACTATGATGTCATTTAAGTAATACTACTACTAATAAAGTTAGCGTAAGATCTAAGGGATTAATTAGGCCAACCTTAATCATCATGCATAGGTATTATACTCTACTTAAGATGATTCTATTCCAATATCCAAGCAGCACTAGTACTCTATTCTATAAAGTCACTCATTCACCCTAGAGCATCACCTCTCCATTACACACTCTTTATCATTTTCATCTCTACACCAAACTCTCCTCCCCACATCCAAAATGCTATTCTTGAATTTGAAAAGGCTAATACCTCCAAAGAAGCTATGGAAAGTATTCACAAACAAAATCATCAAACTCAACAGACTCAACAGATCAAAGGCAAAGCCAACCAACAAGAAGAAGCTCATATTCCCATCACAGAAACCTCCCAAGAAGAAGCTCACATGGTCATCTCTATCAATCCAGCCCAAGAAATTCAAGCCGAAGCCTAAGCCTCTCCACCTCCATAGACGCCCACCTCCGGTTTACGTAGATCAGCTGTTCATAGAGCCTGTTTCTGTGCTCAAAGAACACAGGAAGTTGACGCTAGAACAAGGGACTAAAGAGGAACCGTGTTCGTCCAGTGGATCGAAAAAGATTGAAAAATTGAATAAAAAAGAACGTGTGAATGAAACAACGACTGTGCACGAGGCGGATGAGTTGTGGGAGAACATGGGGTCTCAGCATGGGATTGATCAAAGGGCTGAGGAGTTCATAGCCCGGTTCAGGGCTGAGATGCACAGTCAGGAGTTATCGGCTCGTCATCGTCGTTTGTAGCAGCTTCTAGTTATGTGAAATCCGTAGGAAAGATCAGTTCTTCCTAGCATCAGGGGAAACCAGAGGTTAACATGCTCCTTCAGTTTACATTAGAGTATGAAGTGTTTAGGAAAACCAGTTTTTTCCAGACATTACTATCTGGTTGGATTTGCAAGTGTATCTTTATGAAGGTGTATAGTATATATACCCATGCGAAATTGCTTCTACGAACCTTATAATGTTTGTGAATTTGATTAAAGTTTCAATACTCATTCATGGGCCTCCAAGATAAATATACTAAAATGATGCCAGCAACTGGAAAAGTTGCTTTAAACATCCAGTAAGTCTCTGAATAAAACAGGCGCTTATTTTTAAAGTCTCTGAATAGCACCAGTTTATCAGCTCAATGAGTTTATTTGATCAGTGAGACGTGTTCCCGTGAGTAACCAAGATTCTAGTATACTTTGAAATAAATCGAGAGAGACATCTCACGGGGCGAAGGTGCCGTGATCAATTTACATAAACATGCATCCTCGAGCATATAGCTGCAAGTACTTACGGCTACATTTTGCCGGGTGTACAAGAAGGGAGGGGGGGGGGGGGGGAGTGCGAGACAGGAGCACTGTTTAGTGTTTACAAGCCCACCAAAACCACAATATAACGTGACTTTCTACATCAAACAACTGTGGCTCATGCACACGAACTTGTCTGAGACTGATTGAATATTGGAGCTACAACCATATGCACCTGGGTAGATAAGTTCAACATCTAGACCCATCAGAGGTAATGTATCTGTGATGGCCAAATTATATTGACCCTATTCGCTTACAGCAGTTCCCGATTAGCATGGAAGAGAGGAACGCCAGTCATGAATCTAAACTATAGAGCAAAACGACATCCTGTTCCATCAAGAAAACGATCAGTGTGCCACCCTTTAGCCTGTAGTTGAGAGAGAAAGGGATCAAAAACATCATTCATTCTATCATAAGCCTCCTGCAACGCATTTTCATGAGGTATGTGAAGTGACTTTTCAATATCTGCAGCAAATGCAGCAACTAGCCATCCCCTCAGAGCATCTTCACCGGTAGCATCGCGTTCCAGTATCATATCCGTCCATTTGGATCCATGATTTAGTAAAAACTTTTCCTCAGGAAAGTTTTCTTTCACTTGGTGCAACTTCGAGGGCTTGACAACTTTATGCAGAGCCCTTCCCACCTTAACATTTCCAGCTTCCTCTAATAGCCGGCCAGGAAATAAGAGATCTTCCTGATATCTTAGATCAGCAGGGCCAGCTATCCTACCCTCCTGTGTTGGGATATAGAAAACATAAGTTCAATAAAATATAAGGCCCCACACACATCACAAATTTAATTATTTGGTTCTTACCTTCAAGAAATCAGCAACAATCATTGCAGTTCTCTGAGGATTTAGTGTGTTAACTGGAGTTGCTCGCATCTCTTCGGTGACGCAATATACGTGTACCAATGATAGAAGGGGTGCAACCACTAACTGCAATATGCACAGCATCATGAAAACCATGGTACAAACTCATGTATGAAATGAAAATTCAACATGAATGCCAGTCAAATCAAGCAAACAGGCATCAAGATATAGCAATGATAGTCTCGACTCTGAAGTAGGATGCCTGGAAAATTATATTATCTACCCTCCACAAAAAATATTCTCCAAGAACCACTTAATGGGACAAACTTTCACACGCTTTTTTATGACAAAACATAACACAAAAACAGCTCAAACCTAATAACAAATTGAAGTTTGGAAAAGCTGATATAAAAACCTCCAGTTATTTGTTTGATTTCCTCTTACCAACATTTGAACTTTCAACCCTTTTTAGGGGTAATCACAGAAAAATCACATACTTATTTGAGATGGATAGGGATCGTGAGCAATGTTGAACGGGGATCTGGACAGACTGATCCTAGCACAAAATAGACCTTCTGATATCCAGTCTTCTACACATTTCAAAAGTGTATTTCCAAGTAAAAAAAAACTGAAAAGCTATATCCATGAAGCTAAACTATCCCAAGCAATATTTTAATGCCCCTGAATGAAGTTAGAACTTTTGAAGTCTATATGGATTCCTTTCTTAATACTTTTCCAATTACTTCCACTTTTATCATCATTGCTGCAAATCATACCTTACTACAATTGTTCACACTCATGGATAGTGGATACATGAAGAGATATATTGGCAACTTTAGTCCTAAAAACAGGGAAGACTATTTGATGATACTACAAGTAACTATAGTGTTTCTAAGTAACAATCGCGAATTACCTAAAGCTTCAACCGTAGATTAAAACAGAATCTTAGCTTGAAAATCACCAAATCAAGCAATAATAAATGAACTTATACCTTTCCCTGGATGGATGAGCACACAGTTGATGCTAACTGGATTCCAACTCCGATTCCCAGAACATTGAACAGAGTTGATATGGCTTCACCTTTAGCGAAAAGGTCACTAAGGTTACCCTCTTTGGCAAAAGAAGAATATATGGGAAGTCTAGTTGCTCTTGCTGCGACAACTGCCATTCCCTGCCAAAATAAAGAGTCAAATTCCATTTTCTCTCAATTACTACCATGGACGAAAAAGATGGGACTACCAGAGTCCAGACATAGATTGTAAGTTACGTATATAGTCTTATAACTAACCTTTGCAAAATTGCCAAGCCCAGCCATTTCGAGAAATAAGTGTGGACACAAAGGGGAAAGTACTTCTAGACCGGTGCCCAAGTCATAAAGAACATCGGCTGCAAGTAAAAACTAATAACTGTCAAACATATTGCATCCAGGTGTAGAACATGGATAAGCAAGTGAAGAAATCAATACTTAGCATGGTCATGCAAATTAAATGAACGAATCAAATCAATAGAATCATTCAGCACTGAAACACAAAGCACAAACCTACGATTCTCCAACTTTTAGGTTCAGAGTCCATTCTCGAACCCAAATTGCTACATATGAGTTTCCCAACATGTTGCATCCCGTCTTTCAATACCTTCAATTGTTCAACACAACATAGTAAACCCTTAGTCAAAAAAAAAGAAAAAAGGAAGGAACTAGTCAGTAACATGCACAATAAATGATCTTACCCAACTGACAGCAGTAGCCTGTGCAGGTGTAGGTCGCAAACCAGCAGCAAATAGAAGTGACTGAAAGAGAACAAGCAATTAGAAACCGTTCAGTTGTAGTCATCATTTAGCATTGAATACAGTATTTTCACTTTTCATTAGAGATAAAACAGAACATATAAAGATAGAAGAAAACCTGAGTCGATAACACAGACAACACTGCACTGGAGAAGTGCTGCAATGCACGGAACTGTGTGTATCTAAGATACCCTTCGTTCACACTGCCAATATAAGGTGCAACAAAACATGAGCTAAAAAGAATAACAGAAGGGGCGATGCATACACCGTACTTCAGGTCCGTAAAGAGAGGTGCATCTATCAAACAGGATTCAGAGAACGATCTAACCTATATGGATATCCTGAAGGAAAGAATTTATTCAGAAAGGGTTCAATCACTCTACGAGAAGCAGGTCTTGCATCATCAACTATCTTCACCTGATTCCCATCCAAGAAACAGACATCAAATTAAACTTGTACTATATCAATGCAGTACAAAACAGCCAATTAACTTATCATATGCTGAGTGGGTAAGTTTAGACTACTCGCATTCAAAATGAAACATGACACTTGCAATGAATCTGCCTAAAACATATACTCCTAGCTTCCGTAAACTTAAACCATATACTTGTGAAACCCAGAAACTCCACTACCTAGTACCTACCTACAATAAATACACATAACTTGCTAAACTCCAAGATTAAACACACTCAAAGTCTCAAAAACATTGAGGTTCCACCACAGAAGTGCTTGCCAACAAGGTTTAGAGGCTTATCATAACAAGAAATCATCGTAAGATGGGAAAATTAACTATATAAAATCAAACAGAGTTGAACGCAGTCGAATGCGAAAGTATTATAAACAAAGAACTGAAAGAAGCCCACCAAGTGCTTGTAGAAATGCCCCAGAGAGAAGAAGAAGAAGAAGAATTTGACAAGACACTAACCAGTAGTTGGCCATTGGGTTCGAACTGAAAACGGCGAGAAACAGCATCCGACGTTTCAACCCAGTGGACCGGAAACGGCGGCGGATCATCAGGAGGTTTCTGGAGTTGCATTTTGAACTTTGCCTGTAAAAAGTGATGAAAATGAAGAGATTATAGCATTGAATTTTGTATGTGTATATTAATGGTATAATTACTATAATATTAAAGAAATAAATAATAATTTGGAGTATATGGCAAGTGAGTTAACCAAGAAATTCATGACGGTTGGATAATTATGTATCGGAAACTTCGGTCGAGTGTACGGTTTGCCGGCAGAATCGGAATTTTGCAGCAGCTTTGCTCGAATCCACCAGATAGAACTCAACAAAAGCAATCTATTTATTTAATTCCACTTTTATTTATTTGGTTATTCCACGGCGTCGTATTGATTGGGTTGGAAATGTACTCGCCTCCCTCCAGACCCGAGCAATAATAAGAAGACTATGTTCAATTCCTTAATTTAAAATAAAAAATGATAAATTCTTTTGTATTTAAATTTAATTCAATTCAAATTTATTTAGTGGCGAGGTTTGTTGGTTTAAATTTTTTCAGCTAAACAAAAATCGTATAACTACTTTTGAAAAAGAACATCAATATCCAACTAGTACGTCATGATACTTCCAACCACTGTTAACACGATTCAGCAAGATACTACTGTACTTCAATTTAGTCGAGTTCTGATGAGCATTCGAGTTACCAACAACGACTCTCTAGGTCTTATCTGCAACATTACAACTAAACCACGGAGGCAGTGTTTGAACAACATTTTCATAACCATCCTAAAAAAAAACATCGACCCACTTCTCCGAAATCACAGCAAAGCCAGTGAACTAGATAGACAGTACTTCACACTTTAAGCTGCCCAACACTACATACCTGCCTAATCTAGCATAGCCAACTGATACGCATAACACTGTCACAGGTGATCTATGGAATTATCAGCTTGGCAGCAGCCAAAACTTTACAGACTCTGGGTAAACAGGCACTAACTCCCCACCGATAATCAAAGAATTGGCAGTTACATAAGATCAGGATCATCTTCATAGTCAAAGTCAGTTTCATTCGATTGCCTTCTCTTTGCGTCTCTTGCCACTCTGCCTTTCTTTGGTTTTCCTCTGCAATATGTCAATCATACACAGATAAGATACTTCACCCAAAATGCCATATGGATTATCTACCAAACTAAGCTATTTCTGTTTTAATAATGTAAAAATTATCTTCACCATGCAAAGCAGCATATGGATTTTGCAATAGTTTGACAAAAAGGAGATCAAGTTCAGTTTGCAGCTAAATGTAACTTATTAGAGAACCTACTGGATATTTGAAAAATATTCAGAAAATCAAAGAAACTTGCAAATATATACAGGTTGTTTGGCTCTCTTTTCATTTTCCCTGCTCCTGTTTTAAAAATGAAATTCAGGTTTGGGTCTCTTTTAGAGCCGCCCCTTACTAGTACCAAATACTAATTTTCTCTCCCTCTCAAAATTTTTTCCTATTCACCTCCCTAACCACCCATCCTAAAAAAATTCTCCCAAAATAGAGCCAAACGTACTGATAGCTTTTGAGATTTCACTTTTTAGAGAAGTGCAGTTTAGGCATTTCTGCTTCGGAAGCATTTTCCAGAGGTGGTTGCTATTTGCTAATACCCTCGAGGTCATTCATAAAGATCAGCTTTCTACTGACACTGAGAGAAACAGATACTTACGGTCCATTTCCTGATATACCAGCATCTCGTGCAACTTCTTCAGCCTGATACACATGAGACAGGTACAAAAGTCAATTCAAGAGGATGCACATGTCGCCCAAGATCAGATCAGCCAGAAAAATTTGGCACCACTTGCATAATTCAAACGTAGCAGAAAATTTAACCCAATAAGCTAGATAGACACTACATGGCAACGTTAACTGCGTAACAACTTGGCTAGGGAAAATGCAAAAGGGATACATAACTACATAAGTAGATATTCTACAAAAAGAACCCCTAGTTGCCTATGTTTAAATATTACGAACATGGCCAATTTCAGATAAATGACAGTTAATCTGAAAATCTGACAGTCAACAAAGACATTAGTTTATAAGCTGTCTGGCAGTAAAACATTTACTTAAAATTCATAGTCTTGAACATGTTCTACAGGGACAGTGTTTTTCATGGACCACGTACGACAGCAAGATGGACAGTGTTTTTCATGGACCAAGTGTGACATTTAACCTCAAAAATAAAGAGGAGCCAAAGATATACGCTCAACTTAGAAACCAAGCCCAAATGGCATTTACATCATTCTGGGCTAATAAACGAGAGATAAAGCACATACCAACCACTCTTTGGGGGGGGGGGGGTGCCAAATACTAGAAACACTAGACATGATATAAGATATTTAAAAAAAACGTTTGCAATATATTTAAAAACTGATAACAATCATCCTAGACATCCGAAATGATTATTCAGATACATAGTTTGATAAAGAAAAGCATGATATGAAAGTATAAACCCATACAGCAGGTGAAGTGACTGAAGATAACGAAAATAGACGATCTTCAGGCTGGAACTTCCTCGATCGCTTTAATCTGCAACACATAGAACACAAACCTAATTACTACATGATCACATTGATTGTAAACTCAAAGAGAAAACCAAACCTGAACTTGACAACAAAAAATGAAATAAAGAACATGGTAGAAGTAATAAATACTGTCAACTGAAAGGAAGCACAGACAAATCGATTGGGTACTAATGCACCATTCCCACATTCATTTTCCATTTCATTAAAAACATAATGTAACGTAACGTAACATAACAAAGGAAAGCGAACCGAAGTCAAAGAATCAAGAAATTTACAGAGTAGTGCTCTTGGAGGATGACAAAAACCCTTCAAAACCTTTCAAGACATTGCCACATTGACTTGGATCCTGTAAGTAAGTAGTCTCCATGTCATACACCTGCATTTTCGAACAAATTAACAGAGCATATATCACAAATACATCAAAATAAATAAAAACCCTAGGACAATACATTCCTATTACCTGTTTCTCTATATTCCGTAATTCTTCATGGAGTTTGGCCCTTTTGCATAAGAGGGCAGCAAGCATCGTAGAAGGGTTGGAAGGGTTGCGTTGCCCTAGATAAATTTGTGAAAATTGTAATTCCAACGAATAAAGAATCGAAAATCGCAATCAAAAAACATATCGAAATCAAGATAAATAGAGCAAGGAGGTTTACCTTCGGGATCCATGGTGGGTGAATTTCTGAGAGTTGCGATCTTTAGGTTTTGATTAAGGTGGAGACGAGAACTGAGTCAAGGGTTTCGATCACAAAACACAGTCGTTTAGGGTGTAAATTTCCCAATTCCAATATGCAACACTCTGGTTTTGCATAAGGCGATGGAATTTTAATTATGGCAAGTATCTATATCTAATTATCTATACCATATATTTACATATACCACCCCTGCTAGATAGGTCTATTGGATCCAAATCCTAATAGATCAATCTATTACATTCAAATTCAAAATTTGAAAAATCACACTAAATCTACCAAACATGGCCTTATCTAAAAATTACATTTAAGACCTTGTTCTTGACCCTAGGCATCTAGCTCACCATATTTATAAAAGGTACTCCATCTGTTTCATATTTATTCCGGATAAACTTTCAATTTGATTTTATTGACTTTTTTAGTCTCCGCTTGATTCTGAATTAATTCTAAATCGAACTGGAAAATCGATATTTGAACTTATATTATAAAAGTGCAAATCTTATGTTTACATAATATAATTTTCAAAATTACTTTTTCGATATGAATTCGGATTAATTTGGAGTCAAATATAGACTTAAAAAAGTCAACAAAATCAAATGAGAAACTTTAGAAGGGACGGACCAAGTAATAAACTTTCTAACTTTATATTTTTTACGTTCGATTACAATTTTCCTAACTCATAAAAAGTTTTATCTCCACTCATCAATATTTTAGTATTTATCTTTCCTAGTTTGACACTATCTCTTTTATACTTTATCATTATTTATTTATAATTTTATCATTATAATACCTCTTATAAACTAATATTATATTTGTATTTTCTAATTTAAGATAACTCAATTTTTTAGGAAGTTTATTATGGTTGTAAAATGTTAACTAGATTGTTAGAAAACAATCGGTTGACATTTTATAAAGGTCTCTAGTTGATGAATGATGATGGCTGATCATGAAGGCATATCAACCAGGAACTGAACAAAATGCTAACATGTTCTCTTCATATTATTTTAGTACTTAATAAAATGACAAATTGTTGGCAAGCTTTGGTTCATTTTGACCATTCATTTGGGAATTGGGAGGCAGCTAATTGATTTCAAAATAGTATTTGGTTTTACTAGCAGCATTAGACTTTATCAACTTCATTATAATTTTCTCAAAATACACCACAAATTTAATTTAACTGAACTCAAACAAACAAAGGCCTGATTATTTTAGTTGGTGCGTTCCAATTTCTATTAATAACCTGCACCTCTAACTAAATAGTAAATACTAGTCATTCAGTATGATGAGAATTGTCTTCGTCTTTGTTGTTACAAAAGTCCAAGTCAAGAAACACAGGTTCTTAAGTTCTACCTCAACTTATTTGTCTATTTCTCGTGTAAGAAGAGGTTGTGTTTGATATATTTTTATAAAACTTAGATGAAACCAATTTATTTATTTATAATATGAATTTCCACTTAATAAATTTAAAATGAGTTAAACAGAAAACTTAATTTATTCATACGAATTAAACATGGTGATGGATGAGTCGGTACGCTTGGGATGAGCTTCCTGAGGTGTATTTTTTTCTTTATTTCCACTCTCGTTCTGTCGTATTACATTTAATTTGTTTTTCATATACTACTACTTCTCATATTTTTGTTATCGTCCGGTACACATTCATTACATTAGATTTTTTCATGTTTAGATACGTACTTCTTAAAATTTTGTTTTGTTCCCTTTACGATATTTTTTTGGCTTGGTCATCTTTATGTAGCAATCATGATAGTTAGGACAATCATGACATTAATGAAACAAATTTGTGCTAAAATGAAGAACAGTTTTAAATTTGGGTTTTAATAAAATACTAAGTTTTCACTAATAATTTCCATGTGACGTTAATACTACACTACCTTGAATTTATAATCATTTTTTAAGACCTTAATGGTAAAATTAAGGGATAAAGCTAGTAATCAATCAAAATAAGTGAGTTACTATGTATATGTGAACGTCTAGAACATGCATCTATTTATTATGCATTTCATGCTTAACAAATGAGATAGTTTACCAGTTAATAGCTACAGTTAGCTACTTAATCAATAAATTCTGGTAAACCAAGATGTCGTCTTTGGTAATTACTCATCCTGATGAAAAAGGAGGAAAAAAAAGTACTACTAAATTAGAGACTGAATTGCAAATGGAAATGGGCAATGTTCAATTAATCACGACACGAAAGGAAATAAAGTGAACAAGATATAATCTCAATTCTCAAGATTAAGTAAGTTTCACGATTTCACTTTCCATCATCACCTTTATTTTTCTTATTACTATTATTCATTCTTATCTACTTGACCTAGACTAGATACATTGTAATTTCTTAATGTCTTCTTTCTAAATAAAAGTAGAATTCAAAATTTGAAAAACACTTCAGTCAAATAACTAGTTTTACCCCCTAAAGTTAAAACAATTGTACTAAATGACTCATAACCCTTGTAAAATTGAGATTTGACCTGAAACTTTATACATTTACATAAAAATTGTCGTCCAATAAATTTAAAGGTTACTACAATTTTCCTTGAGAAGTTTTAAAATGTGCGAGATTTAATCCCTATAAAAGCACTAAAATAAAAATTCATGGGAAAAGTTGCAAAAACTTATGAGGGAAAATTGCAATCCAACAAAAATTTATGGGACAGTTTGAACAAATGTACGCAATTTAGATAAAAATGACATACGCGTAAATGATAAACGAAAAAAAAAAAAAAAAAAATCATCCCCAAGAGTCACCTGCAAACAGTAGATCTGAGGGAGTAAAAACGAGAAACTCTATACAATGAATAATATTAATAGCAGACACGTACATACACCACATTACATTACGCAGAGAAAAGAGAATTGCAGTGCAGGTGTTGTCAACTTGTGATTAATAATCCCCTTATCTTTAATCTTATTTATTCTAATCTCTACAGCAAAACAGAAACAGTATAAGGAAGAAAAAGGCACAAAGAGAAGAAAACGAATATATTCTCTTCTTTTCTCTCCTCTCCTGTCTTCCATTCCATTTCATCCATCCCAAAACCCTCTCCTCATACTCAATAATTGCAGCTTCCTTTCCAACCATCGGAATCTCAACCGATGTCGTTCCGTAGCAGAGTGGTATGATCTATTATCGCCGTCTCTTAATCTCCCTTATCTGATTCGTTTCCGTTGCTTGATTAATCTACCGATTCCGTTTCGTATTTACTCATTTTTTTGCTGCTTTGAGCTTTTTTTTTTTTTTTTTAGTCTATTAGCTGAATTTAGATTTAGTTAATTTGATTGATCGCTTGTTGAATATTCGCTGTGCTATGTCTGAGTTTTGTCCTGTTATGTTTTATGGTTTCGTTAGGTTTATCAGAATCATACATTTGTTCCTAGGGTTTGATTTGATCCATGGGGTTTTATTTACCTAATTATAGTGTGATTTGATCATCTGCTAAATTTAGCTCTTTCTGGATTGATTTGTTATAAGTGGATTCGAAAACCGTGTAATTATGCTACATAGTGAAACTCATTCATGTGATTGTTGTGATGGTCTTGGTTGTCAGCTAAACACCACATCTTATGGATTCATGACTGTTGCTGATAATAGCATAGATGCGTTCTTCGATCTTAAGAAGAAGAAAGTGCATCGCTATGTGATCTTTAAGATCGATGAGAAGACTAATGAGGTTGTTGTTGAGAAGACTGGTGGTCCCGCTGAGAACTATGATGATTTTACCGGATCGTTGCCTGTCAATGATTGCCGATATGCGGTGTATGACTTTGATTTCGTGACTTATGACAACTGCCAGAAGAGCAAGATATTCTTCATTGCTTGGTTAGTTGAGAACCAGTAATTCTGTAGACAATGTGCATAGCTTGTTTCTAGTTTTGATTTTAGCTTGTGTATTTTTGTTTTTTAAATCAGGTGTCCTGCAATGTCAAAAATACGGGCCAAGATGCTCTATGCTATGTCCAAACACAAGTTCAAGAGAGAGTTGGATGGTGTTCATTATGAGATTCAGGCTACTGATCCTACCGAAATGGACCTTGAAGTGATTCAAGATCGTGTGCACTAAATCTGTCAAGTTCAATACTTCAGCGCCTTTGGGAGAAGAAAATGACGTTTATCTTTCGTTGCTGACTTGGCATCGTACGGTGTTGAAAAAGCTTGCTGATCTGCAGCCTGTATTATCTACAGATCAATGCGTAGCTGATGATTCAACATTGCCCAAAGTTCCGAGATTTAAGTTTCTTTATACTATTAATTATCTTCTTATATAATAACCATTCGGTAACAGAGAATGCTCTTGATGTCAATGTTTCGTGTAATACCCTTGTCCAGCTTTAATATTGATGGAGAACTTGGTAACTCAATCATCTATAACAGTGTAAATTTATGCATATTATAGATGTCTAGACTACTATCTGAGTGGAGCTGTGGAATAGCAGAAATGAGTGCAATAAGTTCTTGAGATAAATGAGAAGGCGAAACTCCTGGTGTTATCATCTGTTTTAGGAGAGTAGAACCCCTATTTCTGCTGAAAGTGTCTTCCAGAGATTACTTTGCTGGTTTTCTGATACTACTACATAGACAGTCCTTTACTTGTTTTCAAATGTTGTGATGGGAACTTGGTTGAATTCATGGTAAATCTTTGCAATGTAAAATTTATGATGAATTGTTACGAGGCTGTAAAAAATAGCAGGACAGAAATTACATAAGTACTGGTGTACTGATTCTACAGAACACAAGAAAAATGGGCTTTTAACATAAGAAGATAGCTCAAGAATGTTGGCCTCAGACAAAAACAGATTCTTCACTTGTTTCCTCAGTTTCACCTGACAGCTCCACCCAATACAATGAGCATGTTCGTCACTCTGACAACCGGTGTGCAGCCTGCATCTGTATTTCTCCGGCCTAGGCTCTGTTTCAGAAAGAAGAGTAGGCTCTTATTCTCCCTGTTACAGCCTTACAGCTGATATGTCTAAATATTTGTCTCAGGTTTCCTGCGGTGTCATGAATACAGGTCATGCCTTTAGCTGTAGCTAAACAGTAGTACAAATCAGAGCTGGATGGTATTGATTACGAGGTTCAAGCTACTGATCTAAGAGAAATCGACCTTGAAGTAATTAGGACTGATAGCACTGAAGTGTCTACGGACTGCGGCCATATAAGTCTTTCAGAAGCTGCAAACTTAGCCAACTGCCGTGCTGATAAAACTTTCCTCTTTTCTAGCTACCTCATCACTTTGATCGCAAATCAGATGGTTCGACCCTTCAACCTTACAGGTAAAAAGTTCAAGAATTTGATGCTTCTGCAGTCTATAAATTGCACATTCAGTAATGAAAATGCACTTAATAGTTAATGCTAATGTTCTCACATTTAACCATTCTGAAGAATATATAAAATGCATACAAGAGAACTTTGACAGAACTGTCATATTTCCTGAGGCTGAGAGGGTAAGACATGATGGTACGAGAGACATTGAAGATAAAATCTTTGTTACATAAGAAACGAATACATATATAATGGCGAGTACCGCAGAGATACATGTTACAAACATCTCTGATCTTCCAATCAAAGACTAAAACTTCTGGAACTAACACACTCTACATTGAAGATTAGAAGGATAAATAGGGGTTGTGTAAGCATAATCATGGCTTCTTTATTTTTACACTCTACCAGCATCAGTTTCTTCTTCATTCATATCCTCATTTTCGCGCGACAATTCTTCCAGAGACTTCCCGTTAGACTCTGGCACTAAGAATGTGAAGCAAAAGCCCAAAAAGTTGACACAGCCCAACATAATGAGCGCATTCCTCACTCCAATACCTGGTGGGTAACCCGCGTCAGTCTTGTTCCTGTCTTGGCTCTGTGCCAAGTACAAGAACCCGAAAGCCCCCATTATGGCTCCAACTCTTCCTGTTGCAGCTGATATGCCATGGCAGGTCGACCTTAGCCTGGCAGGGAAGATCTCAGCTGGCACCACAAATGTTGTTGCATTCGGCCCAAAGTTTGCAAAGAAGAACGTCAAAGCATACATCACCACAAATCCGATCCTGTTCTCTGGTTGAGTCCAGTGATGGTACGGGATGGCCAAACCGAACATGAACACTGTCATGAAGAAAAATCCCATTAATTGGATAGCAAATCTTCCGATTCTATCAATGAAGATCACTGTAAACCAGTATCCTGGAACTGTACTGCACATGGCTATCAATGTTTGCGCCCTTCCAATTCTGAAAACCTCTTCAATCGCGTTCATGGTTTGAGGAGGAGGGATCCATCCAATTGCACTGAAAATATCTTTCTGGAACAGATTCTGACTGTAAAATGCAATGTCAAGTAGCAACCAAGTCATGCTAGTCCCAAGCAAATGCAATCCGTGGCGTTTAAGAAACTGTTTCGAGAACAAACCGAATGCAGCCTTAGGCTGAGCAATATGCTCCACCTTCTGCTGCTCTGCTTCGATTTCCATGTTCAACACCTTCGACATGTCTGCAGCCGCTTGTTTCGCGTTCTTCGCCACAAGGGCAGTGTAACGAGCGGTTTCAGGCATCTTCATTCGGTAGTAGTATGTAAGAATAGCCGGGAGTGCTCCAAGCATCAAAATGATCCTCCAGACATAATCGGCTTGCGGTACAGTTGAGCCAACAGGGTCATCCTGGTAAGCCGGTGCGCCATACCTCCCATTAAACGCAGAAGAAATGACAATTGCGAAAATCCCGCCTCCTAAAATTCCGAAACCCTGCATAGCAAACACAGCTGCAATAAACGCTCCACGCGTCTTCTTGTTAGCATATTCAGACATGATGGTTGCGGAAAGCGGGTAGTCACCGCCGATGCCAAAGCCAAGCCAAAACCGGAAGAAGCATAGAGTCGCCATGACCGCTGTAGGGTTGGCTGAGAATGAGAGACCAGACGCAATGGAACACAGTGACATGAGCATCAGCGTAACACCGTAAACCTTTTTCCGCCCCAGTTTGTCACCAAGCCACCCGAAGAAGAGCTGCCCGGCTAGCGTTCCACATAAGGCCACACCGTTGACTGCAGCCGAGACATTGGGTGGCAGAGTGCCAGGTCTAGATGCACCATCGACATGGTAGTAAATTCGGCCTAACATACGCGTAACAAGCGAAATGCAAAACAGATCATAGGCATCGGTGAAAAATCCCATTCCTGCTATAACAATCGCGGTGAAATGGTACCATTGCGTTTTCGCAACATCAAGAGCGTTCAACACTTTAAGATTCTCTGCAGGCATTTTTACTTCTCAGTGCTCCTCCTCCTGTTCAAATGTTACAAAACATGAGATTAACTAACACATCATAGACAGTACTAGACATAATAATATACAAAACAAAGAATTCAATATACCTCAACAATTAAAATGGTGGAAAAAGATAATGATATTCAATTATCTGTAATTATCAGTGTTTTCCAGTATTATCAGTATATCATGTGGATGAGATAAAGAAGCAGTTTTGACGTCTGTTTAGAAGAATTGTCTACGTGAATCATATAAGTGGGGCTTCAAAATTGATTTTGACAATAACAGCAAACACTACAAGTTGCAACTTTTGTCTAAGGAAGAAAAGTAAGGTTGATTTGATAATCTATCAACTTATATAAAAATCGAGACAGATACTGCCAAGAAAGTATATTCCGATGGAATCTTGATTTTTCTATTTTCACGGGATCAATGAGAACCTCTCTTCTTCTTTGACTCGACTCAGCTGAGTCCTGAGAACCTCTGTTATTTATGAGGAAATAGCATACACTCACAGACAGCTGGAGAGTCATGTGTTCATGATTTAATAACGTTATAAAAAAAAACAAAATCAAGAAACGTACGTTTGAAAAGTTAAGTCAACGATCATTGAAAGCAGAGATGACTATTCACTTCCTAAAATTAATTAAAAAAGAAACAAAGAAAAAATACGCCTTATTCCAATTCATATTCCAGTAGCGATGCGAAATCTAATCATTTACTTACTTATATTAACTCTACAAAATCGGGTTTATGTGAAAAACAAGTCCTAAAGAATCAACAACCAGCTGCTGCTTATAAAGTTTCATGAAATCCATATTTTACCAAAAAGTTTCATGAAATCCATATTTTACTACTGTACAACTTATAAACAAAAGTTGCTTATTGGAGTATTACATATTTACATATACAATGATGACATAGAGAAAAATTAGCACAAGAAATTAGAGCATGGTAATTATGATTTCTTGCATGCGGAAGAATGCAGCTCATTATACATGTAAACTAGAGTAAATAATTATCGAAACCATTAATGTAACAATGTTTTAGTACGGGAAGAAGTAGATAATTAACGAACCTGTTAATGTCTTGAGGAGGACAATAGGTAGCAGTAGAGTGGTAAAGAGTGTTTTGAACTAGAAAGTTTGATGATATGAAACTGGTTTGTATTGACAGTGTGGTCTTATAATGAGTTGAAGGGGGATGTTAATTATATAAGAGTGGCCGTTTGGCATCTAACGAGTATATTCCATCCATTCATAAATCTCAAATTATTTTTCTTCTACATATCTATTATTAATTAAAATCTCTCACGACAACGCGAGAATTATTTTTCTCGTATATATTTCTTCTACGCCAAAATGAATGACTTTTTTTTGGTATTCAACGAATCGTTTTAAATGCTTATATTAACTACAGGTGTTAAATAGCAGCTTGATATTCAGCGAATATGGTACATTTAGGTTGCATTTTTTTTTGCCTTACAGATCAATATATAAGATATTTTGTCTGTGTGTGAATCCATAGAATACTAGGATGGTCATGCAATTATTAGGACAAACGATAAGCATGGTAATTGGTACACCGTTGCTATTAATTTAATACTATCGACGACTTTTTAAATCATTTTTATTAGTAGAAGTGTGGGTTTGTGTAGAACAACTAGCACTCTACACCACTACCAATTTATGTCGTCGATGTTCTATGATTTCTTTCATTCTAGCGGTAATACTTAGCTTCTGAAATTAACGATCTAAGTACTTCGGTTCGGTACCATGTTCCAGATATGTATCTCATGACTGATGGCTTCTTGAACTATATTCCATTCTAGGGGTAATACACTAGTAATGCTTGGCTTGTGAATTAATTAATTAGTGATCTAATTACTTCCGAAATTTATTAATGTGCATGGTTCAGATTTAATTAAAGGGTCAGTCTCGGACAGGACCCTAGCCCCTAACATACATCCGGCCCCTGGTCCGACCCATTTTGAAAAATTGAATCAACTTTTTGAGTCATGACATATGCCATATATCACATCTTGGTATATAATTTTGACATATTCTGTAATGAATTATCTTAATTTTGTATACGGATAAAAAAGAAGAAGCATGGAACCGTATTATTTCGGTAAAAAGAGCTTTCACATGATGTATTGAGGCGTGCATAATTACATACCACTATTCTCATAAAGTTGGAGATGGGTAATGTGTATGTTATACATACACAAATGTAAAATATGTTCTAAATAGTTAGTAATTCAATGATCGAGCGGTGAGGGTGTCAAAGTACACATGAAAGGTCGGGGGCAAAGACAGATACATAAGATGGCATAGGGCCATATATTTGGAGTTATAAGATGGTAAATGAGTAGTCTATGCATGGGCAGAGCTAAGATTGAAATCATGTGTGGCTAATTACAACTAGTAGATGCGAGTTCCATGGTGGTGAATCATTAAATGTCTTTTTTAGATTCAGTGCTTTACAATTCGGAAGCAAAAATTATTTTAAATTATTGATTTTTCTCTTGAAATTAAGCAACTTTTATATGATTTTTTTTTTTGAAATGACAAATATTATAATTAGTCCTATACTACTTTTATAAAAATATATATCATATACCACCTTATATTTTTACACCTAAACCACCTTATGCCTCTGTCGGAGATCGAACCCTACACCTCTCCTGCATCAGCCCAAACTCCCTTCCACTGCACCATTTATAACTACTACTTTTATATGATTTTTGTAGAAGAAAAATTAAAAAAATGTGTAAAAAATATTAAATTATTGAATTTGCGCTTGAAATCAAGTAAATTCTATACGGTTTTTAGTAGAAGATAAATTGTAAAACGGGTAGGAAAACTCAACAAGGTAAGAAAAAAGGAGTGGGAAAATTATAAAGTAAAAAACAAGGGGCTTTCTATTCTCATGTCGGCTCTGTACCGACCTAAACTCAGGTATTCATTCAAAGTGGCGCTTAATTTAATCTCATCCATTCATTTCGGTTCAAAGTCATTTTTGGTACAATAGATTATAATTAATTTTCTTTAACATTAAAAATCACCACAAAAATACAAATTAACTATAATGTCCTTAATTTCAATTTATATGATTACATATACGTAAACCTTATTAATTAATCTTAATCACAAACCAAAGTTAATTGATCACAATTAATTTATCCATTTTAGTGATACATAAACTATCGAACACTTCTAAATAATATACTTCGTAGCTAAAAAAATAAGCCTCTGTTATTGTCCTCTACAAATGTTGATAGCTAGTGCAATTAGATTATAGAAAATGAATATTCCATTGAATTGTTGTTGGAATTAATTTGATATATATTGGTTAATTTTAATTTTAGTTAAAGTAAATTTTTATTTTTAATTTAATACTTATAAAATAGTAAGAACTTATTTAAATTATTTAAATGAATTTTTTGAAAGTAGGGGTATAACTGCACATTTATATATTTTTATCAAAATTTAATAAATTAGAATGAAATATATAATAAAGACCTACGTTTAGGTTGGTACGAAGCCGACCTGAGAATAGAAATCCAAAAAACAAACAAAATGAAGTGTTAAATGGGAAGGAGAAGAAAAACGAAGAATTTCTTTTTGCCCCAATGAATCAAACGTACTCCGGACACTAAGGATAAACTAACAGGGATCTATCCACTGGTACAAGTGGTTTTTTATTTAATATATAGTTTATTAAGCTTACAAAATATTAATAAAGCCACTAGCATTTAAAGCGAACACACGATGTGGAAAAATCGGACATACATCTCACTCGTACAAGTGATTAGGTGTACATTATTTGTACTATATTAGTAATTATTCTAATATTGGGTGTGGTTAAAGACAAACTTAGCACACACATTGGCTCCGTCCCTGGGTGTAGGAGTACTAGAGTAGACATAATATGGTATATGCATATTTAAAGTTATAAAATTGTAAAGAAATAGTGTGATATAGTAGATAGATTTGCCGTAAAAAATAAAATAAAATAAAAAAACAATAAAAATAAAATTAATGTTAGAACGTGAAGCAGTTGTACGAAGTAGGAACACCCTTGTAATTGAACGGCGAGAAAATATTAGAGTAATACAATGAAAGGGACTTATAATTTGATTGACGTAATTTTTTTATACAAAATTAAAATCGATGCTGACCTTGCTGTTATTTTGCTGTTGTCATGTTTGGTCCAAATGTAATGAAATTCCACAAAAGGTAGCGACAAACGAAGACTTTGACCTTAAAATATGATTCGTTAATAATTTAGAAAACTAATTTTGACTTATATATTATGTAAATTACACATGCTCACATGCGCTACCCAAATTTGTAACGTCTCTTATCCTCAGTTTGGGGTTTTAGAAATAAGAATATTAATTAGGCAACACGGTAAATCACTGTTAAGTGAAAGATATGTGTTGAAAAGCGGAACAAGTATTGATGCGGGGAAAAACTACACGCCCGTACTAAGATGTTCTAGTTTGGGTCTTATTTGCTTGGAAGTTGGAACGGAATATTGGATCCCCGATTCCTCGTAATCCCGTGTTCGTTCCAGATTTAGTCACCATGGTCAATTAAGCATTTAAGCTTAAGTGACTCCAAGATATAAAGTTTTAATTATAAGCCATATTTTGGTCCTCTAGCCCAATGGACTTCCCCGGGTCGGCCCTAGATGAAAGATCGCCAATGGTAACGTTTCACCTTGACTTATGTTGACTAAACAAAGACTACCTTATATATTGATACTGGACTCCTCCTGGCCGAGGACGAGATTCGACCATGGGATCGGCCCCATGACTATTTCCTCAGTCTTGGTCTAGTCCGAGAAGTCGTCCACCTTAGTTCGCTTTAGTGCAACTAATATATTTCTAACTTGAAGTATATTAAAAACCAACCCATAACACACCATTCAATTTGGATCGACTTTTACTCTTTTTTCAAGACGGTCTCAAACATTGATTGAACCATGCACAAAGAAAGCTAATGTGTACCATATGAAATAACTGCTTTGTCTTAATTAGTATAATTAGTATACGATTGGACTAGGTCAACCTACCATCATTTTTTTTTTACGATGACATTGGAAATCCGCAGTCACTACCCTTTGGTGCGCACTGGGTAAACCTCACATGCCTACGTAATAGCATGCAAACCACATAAGCCAAGTTAAATCGCGACAAGCTCGACTTAAAAGGCATAAATTTCATAAATTCACTCCTCGTAGGGATTGAACTTGTAAGAAAGAGGATACTATTCTTCTTTTTAATTAACTGAACCACTCTTGCAGGTTACCAACATTATTTTTCTTTAACCTTGGTGTGAATAAATACAAACTTTGTATGTTGTAATTACAACTGAATGACAAATAACTTTTGACTTTGAACCAGTTTACCAACTCAAAAAATATATTTTGATTTTTAAATAATGGAGAAAAAACTAAAAATATTGTCCCAACCCCGCCCATGATGGGGCCCCGACAGGAGGCCCATCACAGGCCATGGTCCGGGTCCGGCCTGATGTGAATGTCTCAGGCCCAAACAGGCCTCTGAAAGCCCAACCTGGCACATGCCTCCCTACCTGGTGAGTAGCGAGTGTAAAAATTAATTCGCATATACAATTCAAACTTACTAATATGGATAAAGAGTATATCCAATCCAAGTCCATTACGGATGCGGATTGAATATAGATTGGTATGGATCAAATCCTTATCTACATTAATTCCCCCCCCCCCCCCCCCCCCCTCTCATGTCTACTTATACTTATACTGAAGACGAGCATGATCTAATTAATACCGTTAGATAGTTAAACAATCTATAAATTCACATAAAATCTAACAAATATAAAAATAATTAACAAGACAATAAATTCAAACATTTCACGTAAACTGAGCCCCCTTACATATACTCCCTCCGTCCCACTTTAATTTACCCATTTTAATTTTTTTCGGTCAACAGTTTTCAACTTTGCCTTTCAATTACTTTTAAACTATAATGATAAATCATTTGGTGAAATCATATTATGAAAATATAGAACCTCAATTTTCATAATATAATTTTATTAAACATTTAATAGTTATAGTTCAAAACTAATCATGGGTCAAAGTTGAGAACTGTTGACCGAAAAAAGTTAAAATGGGTAATTTCAAACGGGACAGAGGGAGTAACTCTTATGTTGTTTGAAAAGCAGGTGCAGTTTTGAAGCATTGGCACAAAAAAATGAATTATTTTTCAAATGATATATATGGTTATTATGTGTCTAGAATTATAGTTTTGGGGCAATTGAGAAAATACAATAATGAAATAAAATATCCATTTTTTTTTGGGCTTCGATTTAACTTTGGGAGCAAAAGTTTAGTTATGATGAGGTTAGAGTGATGATGCTATTTTCGTGTAGTCGCGCGCGCAGAAGATGCAACGTACATATATTTGATACTTATAAGTTATAAACTTATGACATATTACAAATATTACAAAAGTGGATCGATGCACTTTCGATCTAATTCATCCATTATTGGTTGGATTATATTTAATCTTTCTTAGTTTTACACCCTGGAAGATATCCCAATCCATTTATTGTAGATTTCGACGTGCGGTCATCAGGCCATGGATCTGTGATAAGATAAGTAATTGATTGATTAAGTCATAATCATTGAAAATTAATCTAACACATGATGTGGTAGTGGTGGAAGGAATTAAAACATCACGAAATTGTAGGTCATTTGAGTGTAACATGTTGACAGGTCTAACATTCTTTTTTCTGTACATACGGTAGATAATAAGTTCAATTAGGTCCAAATTAAACATTCTCAAAACTCATTAACATCTTATAATTTTAATTTTAGTTCAATCTATTTTGCTGGCGACTGCTTAATGATGATATTGCTCAAGACCATGCATCAATATATATATGTAATCATATATGTCTATTTTGGTGGAGAGGATGTCGTCTCAAATATATACTCGTCTGGCACTTTGGCTCCAATTTCAGTGGACAAGAGGCAGTGGATTGGCTCCAATTTCGATCACAAATGTGCTGGTATGTAAAACTATAAAAGGTGATGGTGCCTAAAACAGAATTGGACTTGCATTCGATTAGACTAAAATTGAAGAAGCGGGGTAGACTGAGAATAATTTGGAAATATGGAGATCTTAGAAGAAAGCAAAATTCATTTGGAGAGGATGCTTATTTTATTTTATGTGTTAGTGTTAGTTTCAAGTCTACGTTAGTTTCACAATGCCAATGTGTTAGTTTCAGTTTTAATTTTCAGCTCCTTTTTATGTTAATTAAAACCCACGTTTAGTTTTAAGTGGATTGATTGTTCATTTCAGTTAGTTTTTGTATTAGCTTCAACACTGATAGTAATTTGAGTTGGTTTTAGTAAATTGAGTGTTAGTTTCAATTCCAGTTGTTTTTTTTGTGTTAGTTTTCAACACTGAGTTAGTTTTAGTGGATTGAATGTTAGTTTCAGTTGGGTTTTGTGCTAGTTTCAACGTTGATAGTTAGTTAGTTTTGGTTGGTTTAAGTGAATTAAATGTTAGTTTCAGAAGTGATGTAATTCACCAAAACTCAAACCCTGGCCTTCTCAAACATAGGAAAACAGACCTTGTAACACAAATTGTTGAATGTCCGGCCTCTCACATGCTACTCTAGTACCCTTACAACTCGGCCACCCTTAATTATGAAACTTTTTGAGATTTTCTAATATCTTTATGTTTTCTTGGTAGTTAATTTAGTGCTTATTTTTTCTTCTTTAAATATTCTGTAAGACATTATTATTTTCCTATGTTTGAATTATTGAGTTGTGTTCAACAAAAATCGCGGATGTCTGTGCATTATTATACCGGTGCAGCTCGAGGAGATTAGCTTCATTATACCGTCATTACTAGGGAGGTAGTGATGAGTGCTCGTGTCGTGTGCAAACAAACAACAAATAATATTTGTATTATGCCAAACTAACTTAATACTACACAGAGATCAGTGTAATGGTAAGTTAACTCGAGTGTCGGTCTCTAAGGATACAACTAGGCTGAAACTAATGCTAGACAATGAATTAACCAAACTAAGAAATGAAACGGAGTGATGGCAACGATGATTGACAATTGAATATAAGTGACTTAAATGTAACGATGGCTTGAATGCAATAATTGAGGGTAAAGTAATTAACAAACGTAGGCTAAGAAAACTAGTTAACAATCAATTATATAGATGTTGGTGGTATTAATAGGACCTTCGGGTATAGAATTTATGCTATGCCTAATTATTCCGTGGATTGCTATAAAGGGTCTAAACTTACACATGTACCTTCATATGATTAATGTAAAGGCTCTAGACATACATGCATATCCATATCGTAAGACAACATAAAGGCTCTAGACATACATGCATATCTATATCGTAAGATAATATAGTAAAGGCTCCAACATACATGCATAAACGTTGATAATTAATCATATAGCTTAACTAGCCGGTGATTATAATAACTCGAGTATAAGAAATACTCATGCAATTACACCCATCACCGGGAACACAACCAAACCGGCTCAAGAACAGCAAGAAAGAAAACAATACACAAGGCCTCCAGTAGACGGTCCTAGTTACTAAGCATAAATTACACAACAAAAGGCCTACTTCTAATGAGGGCAAACAAGGCAGGCAGTAGGGAGCCACGATAATAATTGTTCTGGTAAACTACACATCAAATAGAAGCTAAATCGCCCAAGGTGCTCTCACCACCTTCGATCATAATCATAATGGCAGCTCTAATATGTGCAAGACAGTAATTAAGCTAAAGCATGCATATACGAAAATATATCCTAACCCTCAGATATACATTATACCACCAACACGAGATGATTAGCTACTCATATCAATCAAAGCAATAACAATAGGAGCATGCATGATATCAATGGTAGAAAACATCACAAAAGCAGAAGATAAATATGCAATATCAAGAATATCAATTGTCACAAGTTGATAACGATAAAGCATATGAGTTCTACGAATATAAAAGATGAAATCCTAGCAATCAATCTCAATAATCAAAAGAAACTAAGTTTTTTGGGGCTAGAACAGCCTCCTGAAAGGGTTTATTAAGGCCAGGGTTTGATAAAAGACGGAATATGGAGTTTATGGCTCTTTAATTGGTTAAATACAGAAAAAAACGGGCAAAAACGCGTGTTTATGCCATAACTGGGCCCGCTAGGAGCGCTCCCGGGCCGCTGGCAGCGCCCAATTCGCGCTGCCAGCGATGATGGATTCGCTGGCAGCGTTCAAGGTCTCTGCCCGAAAATCCATTTATCTCCAATTGGGTAGTGTGACCTATCGTTGAAAAGCTCTTTGAGTTGGCTACGTGTGAGTGTTGGTTTCAAGTCAATGTCGAATAAAAGAGTTATGACCAAAATGGCAAGACCGCGCAGTGCACACTTGAATGGCTCTTCATCTGAACTCCGAATTCACTTCCATCTTCGCCTCATACAAGCTATTCTCAATATCTTCCTTGACATATGACTCCCAAAAAAGCGTATTTCACCTCTCAAAGGTATAAGCTCAGGTACGTGAACGTCGTTGGAGACCATGGCATCCAAAAGTGATCCAATTGCACCAAAAACACCACCTTTTGCACCAAAAACACCAACGAGCTCCAAAAGTACCTAAAAACCATAAAAGTACAAAAGTAACTCTAAACTAATAGAAAAGCAGTCAAATATGCAACTTAAGGATAACAGAAGTGGTCTAAAATGTCCCTGATGATGTCGTCATTTTGGCGTCATCAGATAGTAATAGTAGGTGATTTACGACGAGTCTATCGGTTGGCCTAGCACTTGATCGTGTTAGTAGAATTTGAGATCGGCTACGAATCCAAGTTTTTTTTTTGTTCTTTTACCGTTTCTATCAATATGTGCTTTCAATTTTACATCAATGCTCAACCCTTGTTCATGGACTATGTCTATGAATCATGTCCCGTAATCTGTAATCGTATAGGATCAATAATAAGAGGAAAACTCGCAAAGCTCAAAACCTCCATTAATGGCGGAACAGCAGTTCAAAGAATAGAGAACCTATAGAAGAAGAGGGAAAGATGGTTTATCTGCCTTATTAGTTATTATTGAATCAATGGCTAGAACAACTAACAGGGCTATTTAATCGAGAGGGAGAAGAATCCATGGGAGTTCAGAGAGAGAAAGAGACAAGACATGATACCGAAAAAATTAGATTTGATGTACAATTGATATAATGATACCAATAATGACTTGTATAATGTCATCTATATCTCAGTGATACCCCGTATGTAATTTCCCCATAAATTTAGAGTCGTGTGGAAGTGTGCACCTTCTTCTAATGGTCAAGATTCGTTCCTAAAATCTAAACGATCAAATTGAATCATTAAAACCAGCCAAATCAATTTTACAACTTATTATTTAAAGTACAACTACAATTTTAAAAGATAACTTTTAAAAATTATACTATTGCACATATATCTTTCACTTGTGGCAAAATAAGCGGTGGGGCGGGATAAAATTCCTTGCCATCTCTTTTGGACTGATCCACCATGCACCACCACCAGGCCACTAAAGTTTAATGATGGGTGAGTAAGTTTACAAAATTTCACCGCCTCCCACTATGTGTGTTGGTTGCAAGTGCAAGGAAAAACACTTAGTAGTAATTAAACTCATGCATATATACTCACACTCATATTGCATGTTCAATCTCAAGGGTCCAAAATTAAAGTAGAAGGCATAATAACGTTTCCTAGATGCTTCTTTTAAGTTATAATGATTGCTTTTTTACCACCTTAACCACGGAAAATCGATAGAAGCATCCCTTTTAAAAAGTTGGGTTGAGTGG
The DNA here is from genome assembly GCA_028274465.1 of Plantago ovata. NCBI lineage: Eukaryota > Viridiplantae > Streptophyta > Magnoliopsida > Lamiales > Plantaginaceae > Plantago > Plantago ovata. Next base: position 8,295,015 of record CM051457.1, on the reverse strand, counting down.
TTTCTCGTCAGTTTAGTTATGAAGGATTTGGGGCCGGCCTTAGTTGATATTGGAAGGTAAAAAGCTCGGCACATAAAAGCTAATGATGTCGATTGGGGCGCCTTTTCTTCTGTTTTATATATCAACCGATCTAGTAGTATTACTATTAGGTATCATTCAAGTAAAACGATACGATGGTGGACGGCCACTTATCATGAAATCTATTTTCTCCATGATTAATTGAGTGTACTCAATAGATTGCGTGTGTAAAAGGATGTGAACACACGAACATGCTAATACATGACTACATTTTTTTAGCCATGACAAATGGATCAATTTGGTTCAATCTGGATCGATTGAGGACAAATGCTATATGGATCAGACCCATCTTGGATCTTTGTCCTAGATCCCAATAAAGATTTACTAAGTCTAATTAAGAAAAATACTGTACAACTTAGTTTGGGATTTGTCCTCTTCCTTTAAAAGAAATTTGGACTCATTTGAACATGTTTTTACAAGAACACAAATGTTATTACGTAAAATATCTATATTGAACCCGTAAAAGTGATTTAGTTGGTTAAAACTTAAAATGGAGGATATTATCGTTGTGGTCACATGTTCAAACTCCATTGGAAGCGAATTTTTGGAATTTATGCCTTCTGAATGGAGCTAGCACCCAAAAAATAACAGTTGCGAAATTCTAATGTCATTAAAAAAAAGAATTTATATTGTTAATAAAAACAATACATATATTCTTAAATACATCTTTATATTTATTGATCTCCACTTATCTTTTACATAGAACCGTTTTCCAATCTGACTTACCCACGAAAAATGGATATAAATTTCTTTTGATATTTTTTCTATTCTTATATGATGATATTGTATCACGGGTTACGTACTCCTAAAATTTAAATTTAAGTTTGACCTAGAACCAAATCCCCCAAACTTAAGTTACTGTAGTGTAATATTTTTAGGATGAGGTTATTTATTTTTATTATTTTATTTTCAACTTCCCAATAAGAGAGACATCCATTTTTTTTAATAGAATAGAGAATTTATGTGTACCTATTAGGGGTCCTCCATGCTACGGTTTTGTTCATAAGATGAAAGTCAAGAAATCCCAAAAGCGTCACAATCGGCGAACAGCGATATATAACCACAGCACAAAGTAGCCTACTTGCCTTCAAGGGTTACGGGGCCCGTACGTTAAGGTAAGTACTACCTTCCATTATTTCGCTGCCGAACGAACTTACACAGTCAAAGTCTTTGATGTCCTCCTTCATACAGTTGACTTGGATGATATGGCCCACAAAGCGTGTCCAATTTATCAAACTAAGTTGGTCCCAAATTCAAAAAGTTCCTATGAAATTTCCTGAAATATTGAAAACTCACCTTGGTGTCAATTCCAATTTGTCACATCACTTTTACAGTGTTTAATTTACAACGTCTTCTTAAATGATAATAGTAGAATCATAAATCGTTACCATAGCGGAATAAGGTGCAAGTCACCTCAAGTGCTACCCCTGAAAATGTTACATTAATGTACTACTCCCTCCGATTTTTAATACTTGTCGTTTTAACTTTTTCACTATTGAAAAAATAATTGTCGTTTTACATTTTTCAAGAAAGAATTTCATCACAATTAATGCATTTTGTTGAATTACATGCCATTTTGATTTCTCATATTCTTCAATTTCATCTTTCTATATATTTTTTCTCTTATTAGTGTTATATTTTCAATTTCTTTCTAATTTTATATTTTATCATTTTTTTCCTTACAATTTTCTTTAATTTAACTCGATGTATATATACTTTTTATAAATATACGTAACTTTTATATTCAGTTTCTACATTTTCGACATATTTATATTTAATATATACATTTGAAAGTGAAAAATACAACATTCAATAATTTTGAAGTTTAAAAAGGATTAACTTTACATAATTTTATTATTTAATTTTAGAAGAAAAAACAGTTTACAAAGTTTTGCTACCCGTGACATAAAATCATGCGTTCACCCCTGCGTAATATTTATAATTGAGAGAAAAATTGATCAATTTCCAGGAAAGGAACAGAAGGAAAAGAAAGATCTGGGAAAGAAAAGAAAACGAAACGCAGAAGGATTTTAAATTCCAGAACCAGGAGCGCCTGCGGAAAGAATTTTCAAATGCTTGGAACACCTGTCTGCGAAGCACATGATCACAAATCTTAGCAATTGGTACGATTAGGATTCTTCGTACAACAGCTTAACAATCCACAACAGTTCTTATCCTTCCGTTGTTGTTTTTAGCTAATTGTTTTAAGAAGTCTGTGATAAATGGATGCAACTCATCATCTGATATTATTCTTCAATTCCGGAATACATACAGTAAATAAACTCTCAAAAGGCACAGGGACAGGGCTAAACTACTCAACACGCTACTCAATACAGAACGTGTACATATATATCAAACGAAAAACTCAGATGGTGAAACACTACAGCAACAGATCGGTCAATTCGAAATTTTGTGTTCTAAACTTTGCTAGGGCCAGTTTCGTCTTGCGTCTCCTCGTTTTCTCCCGAAAGTTCTTCCAAAGATTTCCCCTTAGACTCAGGCACCAGGAATATTGTGAAGCATAATCCTGCCAAGTTCACAAACCCCAACAAAATAAGCGAATTCCTAACACCAATACCCGGTGGATATCCCGCATCTGTCTTTGTCCTGTCTTGGTTCTGTGCCAAGTACAAGAACCCGAAAGCCCCAAGTATGGCACCCATTCTCCCGGTTGCAGCTGAAATCCCGTGGCAGGTTGACCTTAGCCTCGCAGGGAATATCTCTGCTGGCACGACAAATGTTGTCGCATTTGGCCCAAAGTTTGCAAAGAAGAATGTCAAAGCATACAAAACCACGAACCCTATCCTGTTCTCTCGTCGAGTCCAATGATGATATGGAATAGCCAAAGCGAACATGAACACTGTCATGAAGAAGAATCCCATTATCTGAATCACAAATCTTCCCATTCTGTCAATGAAGAACACTGTGAACCAGTATCCAGGGACAGTACTACACATGGCTATCAGTGTTTGTGCCCTTCCAATTACGAACACTTCACGGATTGCATTCATCGTTTGAGGATGTGGGATCCATCCAACTGCACTGAATATATCTTTCTGGAACAGATTCTGACTGTAAAATGCGATATCAAGCAGAAACCATGTCATACTCGTTCCGAGTAAGTGCAATCCGTGGCGTTTAAGAAAGTCTTTCGAGAACAAACCGTAAGAAGCCCTAGGCGCCCCAGTGCTCGGTGCCTCCACTTCGATTTCCATTTGCAAGACCTTTGACATGTCCGCAGCTGCTTGTTTTGTATTCTGAGCCACCAGGGCAGTGTAACGAGCGGTTTCTGGCATCTTCAATCGCCAATAGTACGTAAGGATAGCTGGCAGCGACCCAACCATTAGAATGATCCTCCAAACGTAATCAGCTTGTGGTACGGTGGAGCCAACCGGGTCAACCTCGTATGGTGGAGCAGGAAACCTCGCGTTAAACACCAAAGATATGATCATTGCGAATATCCCACCTCCTAAAATTCCAAAACCTTGCATTGCAAACACGGCAGCTATAAACGCCCCACGTGTCTTTTTATTAGCGTATTCGGACATGATGGTTGCCGATAGAGGGTAGTCACCTCCAATGCCAAAGCCAAGCCAAAACCGGAAGAAGCAGAGAGTCGTCATGACTGCTGTAGGATCGTGAGAGAACGAGAGACCAGATGCAATGGAGCAAAGTGACATGAGCATCAAAGTAACACCATACACCTTTTTCCGCCCCATTTTATCACCTAGCCAGCCAAAGAAGAGCTGTCCGACTAGCGTTCCACATAGAGCAACGCCATTGACTGCAGCCGAGACATTGGGTGGCAGGGTTCCAGGTTTAGGCGCACCCTCTACGTGGTAGTATATGCGTCCAAGCATTCTGGTGACAAGCGATATGCAAAACAGGTCGTAGGCATCAGTGAAGAATCCCATTCCTGCTATGACAATCGCGGTGAAATGGTACCATTGCGTTTTTGCAACATCAAGAGCGTTCAATACTTTCAAGTTCTCTCCTCCAGGCATTATGTTTCTTTTCCTGGGCAAGCATTAGAAAACACCAAATGTTTAAATATGAGACAGTTCTAATACTGAACCAAATGCTGCAGAATGAGAATAATATACAGATAATCCATAGATTAATATTACCTGAAGATAACAATGAAAAAAGAATTACTGTACTACTTCAATACGAACTAAAGTGGAGGTGAAGTTTATATTACAAATTCTATTTTTGACATTTGTTTTGAAGCCCCTGAAAGGCTTTATTGGGAGCACTTCTAGGCATTTTTAGATCCGAAAAAGACTTGAAAAAATATTCTAATTGGAGTGTTCTGTTCTATAATGTATTGGTTGCTATATATGGTTTGTTGTTGGTTCAGATATTTATTTTACCATAAATTCTTGTGGGAAACCATATGTATTTTATTGTAAATTTCCACCAAGTATGCGAATATAGTACCTTACTTTCTCTATGCTTAATTTATTCTAGAAAAATGTAAACTCAAGCATGAAATTTTTCTAATAAAGTCTCTGTTGCTCATGAACTGATATTATTCTTCAATTTCGATACTGCAGTAAACAAACTCCTTCACTGAAAGAGCTAAATCACTCAACACGCTATCGAGAACGTGTACATAGCAGAGCAAAAACTCAAATGCTGAAAGCATAGATATAAAAGAACACAACAACAAATGTTGAATTGGCAGAATTGTCATTAAACTCTGCTAGGCCCTGCAGTTTCTTGTTGCGTCTCCTCGTTTTCGCCCGAAAGCTCTTCCAGAGATTTCCCCTTAGACTCAGGCACCAAGAAAGTGAAAAATAACCCCAAAAGGTTCACAAAGCCCAATACAATAAGCGAGTTCCTCACTCCGATACCTGGTGGATATCCAGCATCTGTCTTCGTCCTGTCTTGGCTCTGTGCCAAGTACAAGAACCCGAATGCCCCAAGTATGGCGCCCATTCTTCCGGTTGCAGCTGATATCCCGTGGCAGGTTGACCTTAGCCTCGCAGGGAAAATTTCGGCTGGGACAACAAATGTCGTTGCATTTGGACCGAAGTTTGCAAAGAAGAACGTCAAAGCATACATCACCACGAACCCGATCCTGTTCTCTGGTTGAGTCCAGTGATGATATGGAATAGCCAAAGCGAACATAAACACCGTCATGAAGAAGAATCCCATTATTTGAATCACAAACCTTCCGATTACATCAATGAAGAACACGGTGAACCAGTATCCAGGGACAGTACTACACATGGCTATCAGTGTTTGCGCCCTTCCGATTGTGAACACTTCTTGGATTGCATTCATTGTTTGAGGATGTGGGATCCATCCAACTGCACTGAAGATATCTTTCTGGAACAAATTTTGACTGTAAAATGCGATATCAAGCAGAAACCATGTCATACTGGTTCCAAGTAAGTGCAATCCGTGGCGTTTAAGGAACTCTTTTGAGAACAAACCGTAAGAAGCCTTAGGCGTCCCAGTGCTCGGCCCCTCCGCTTCAAGTTCCATCTGCAAGACCTTTGACATGTCTGCAGCAGCTTGTTTCGTGTTCTTAGCTACCAGGGCAGTGTAACGGGCGGTTTCTGGCATCTTCATTCGCCAGTAGTACGTAAGAATAGCCGGGAGTGCACCAACCATTAAAATGATCCTCCAGACATAATCGGCTTGTGGCACAGTGGAGCTAGTCGGGTCAATGTCGTAAGATGGAGCACTGTATCTTGCATTAAACACCGAAGATATGATCATCGCAAAAATTCCTCCTCCTAAAATTCCAAAACCTTGCATAGCGAACACAGCAGCTATAAACGCCCCACGTGTCTTCTTATTAGCGTATTCGGACATGATGGTTGCTGATAGCGGATAGTCTCCTCCAATACCAAACCCAAGCCAGAACCGGAAGAAGCAGAGAGTCGCCATGACAGCTGTAGGTTTGTTAGAGAACGATAGACCTGATGCAAGGGAGCAAAGTGACATGAGCATTAGAGTAACCCCGTACACTTTTTTCCGCCCCAATTTATCACCGAGCCAGCCAAAGAAGAGCTGTCCAGCTAGCGTTCCACATAGTGCAACACCATTGACAGCAGCAGAGACATTAGGTGGCAGGGTTCCAGGTCTAGGCGCACCCTCCACATGGTAGTAAATGCGTCCGAGCATCCTCGTGACAAGCGATATGCAGAACAAGTCGTAGGCATCAGTGAAGAACCCCATTCCTGCTATAACAATCGCAGTGAAGTGATACCATTGCGTTTTCGCAACATCAAGAGCGTTCAGCACTTTCAAGTTTTCTCCTCCAGACATTATGCTTCTTTTCCTGTACAAGCATTACAAAACATCATATTAAACATGACAGTAGTACTAACAGTTAACTACTACTTTGAAGTTTGAACAGAGCAGTCGCTTAAAATGTAAAATCTTAACTTTAAACATCAAAATATTTCAACAAACACCTCTGATGACTCCTCTATTGAAGAAAATATTTCTCATTCTCGGGTGAGATTTGTCTCACTATTAGACTATTTATCGAGAAACATTGTACTACTAGTTGCTTATATTTGAGTGGTTGAGTAAAAGCTTCTTGTTTTCTCGGCTTGTTTAAAACTCGTAAATTATATCTTTTCTTTATTCAATGTTGAAAAAAAAAGGAAAAAAATAGATAAAACCCCCTCAACTATTAATGTTTGATACTATACCCTCCAAACTAATAAATTTGGTGATTAACCTCCTCAACTATCATGTTTTTGTTTTTGAGACAATGCCCCCCAAGTTAATAAATTTAATAATAAACTCTTCAACCAAATATGTTAATTGTTTAGATGTTGTGATACAAAATTCATTTTGTCAATTACCATAATGTTTAATTACCATAATGTTTAAGTGTCGTTCAACAATTTATTTTATAGTTTTGAAATAACTTATAATTAGTTCATCCTCCATCACTTTTATTATTTTTTTATTAAATGTTTTGAAAATATTTTGACAACAAATTGCTTTTAATTTATAATGTAAAAAATATATAAAAATGTTGTGAAACTATATGTAAAGTACTTTGATTATAATATTATTTATATATTTTTTCAATGTAATTTGAAATAATTTATGGCAAAAATAACTTGAAAAGGCCAATATAAAGTAATTACGAAGGAAATATATTTTGTAATTTTTTATATGTCATTTGAAATATAACTTCGTAACCATGAAATATGAATAAATATTTTTATGTGTTGAATAAATAAAATTTAAACACCTACAAATATTATTTTATCTATTTATTTAACTAAAAAATTCACTTCAGGGGGCATTGTCTCAAAAGTATAATAGTTGAGGGAGTTAATCACCAAATTTATTAGTTTGGGGGGCAAAGTATCAAATGAGTAATAGTTTGGGGGGTTCGATCAATTTTTAAAAAAAAAAAAATAGTAAAACTTAAACTTCAAAATATTTAGAAGAGAATGGAAGTGGAATTTTTTTAGAACTATATAGCAGTTGAAATAGATTACTTATCAAGAAAGTGTAAACCGAGTTGATAACATTTCATATTGCAATTGACAGTCAAGTAGTATCACAGTACGTAGTATGTACAGTTACTAAAAACAGCTGGACAACTAATGCACTGAGATATTTAGATTACAGATTAGAAAATTTCATTTTCATAAAGATTAAGATAATTCATTAATTACGCCATACAAAAAATATAACTAATCACCAATGAAAAACTAATTAACAAATAAGCTCCATTGAGAAGAGGGATTAAACCAAGGCCACAGAAAATTCAGCTGTCTAATTATCAATCAGTTATCAGTTACCAAAACGAAAAACAGAGAGCTCTTTCGTCTCTCAGAAGAAAAGTGTTTATTGGAATCGAAGCAAACATATCTATCTGCACCAGCACAACCTTCTATAGCTAGACAATATGAGAAAACAAAAGATTGATTACACAAGGAAATTATAAATGATTTTGATGGTATAAATTATTCGAATCATGCATGCACAAGTATAAATATAAACACAGAGAAATGAAGAATCATTTGGTAAATAACTAGCCTGATAAGAAAAGGACAAACCTCTGTTACTTCTGTTCTTTAGAAAGAAGAAGATCTATTGAGATTGAGCTAGAAACCTCTGCTCTATGTTGCTCCAAGAGTAGTGGAGAAAGATAGACTTTTAAAAAAGTTATAGAATTTTTTGTTGTAAAAATAATAATATGGGGGCGAACTGAGAAGCACCATATTTATAACACTAGAAATTGGAATCTTCACTAGCATATTCCCCTTGTCTTTTCTGTTCAATTTCTTCAACGGGTGAATGAGTTCTGAGTATATTTTCTTCTTTCGTATACAATTTGTACATACTTAATTAATTGATTTTTAATTGCTTCAGATGCAAGAGTTCTTTTAAATAATTTCCAGAGTAAAAAAAGGAAAGAAAAGAAAATTCCTTTTTTAAAGTTTTTGTAACGCTTGCCGAAATTCCAACCATTTGAGCCATCTCGGTTACTACTGTACTGCTATTCGGGTGATATGTTTGACTTCACAAATAAACACTAAAGTTCTTCACAAAGGATGTGAAATTTTATCAGAAACTTGTACTTTCAAGGGATTGAAGATTTATAAAATTTAGCTTTCATAAGGGACAATATCGGAGTTATAAGGGTGACCGAGTATTTAGGGTGCTGGAGTAGTAAGGAGAGGTCGAGGTTTTAAAATCTGACGGAGACATAAGGTGGTATAAGATATTTGGAGTTATAATATGGTTAAAGATTAATGTAGGAGTAAGATTAGAATAGTTAGATTGGTCGTTTAAAAAAAAGATATTGTTCGTTTCGTCTTAATAGAAGTGAATGAATTTGAACTGAACAAAAGTGAACTGAATTTATGTGTAGTATAAAATACAACTAAGCAAATCTGAACATAAATGAATTGAATTGAATGAATTTAAATAGAATTGAATTGAAATGAACAGAATTAAACTGAACTCAACAGAGCCTAGAGCCTAAGTGTGCAATATTATGCTCGACAAGTGTACTCGTAATAGAAAAAAATCAAAATTAAATAAAAAAATATATGGAAATCAATGGAAACTAAAAAGAAAAAGAAAAAAAAAAAAGGATGTGATGGATAATATTTATGTCAATTCAAAGAAGAACTAACATTTCTTTGGTCTAGGGAGAAATGAGTCAAGGGTAGTCATTCAGAAAAGTCGTACTTATTTGTCCTAGAGTCAAAATTCTCCTTTTTTTTTAATTTGATGGTTACTCCTTATGACTTAGTTCCGTTCGGTTCACATTTATTAAGTTCAGTTTAGTTCAGAATAATTAGTTCAGTTCAGTTCAGTTCATGTTCGCTTAGTTAAAATTTATACTTCAAATAAGTTCAGTTCATATTACTTAAACTCAATTCAGTTCAGTTCAAATTTATTAAGTTCATTTCACATTAAGTTCAATTCAGTTCAAAAAATTTATGACGAATCAAAGAGAGCCTTATCTGACTTCAATATATCATTTCCCTCCTCTCTAAATTACCTATCCTAACCTTTTACAAATTATAATCTTTTATTTATCACAAAATAATTATAAATTATAATAAATTATTTAACAAAATTATATTATGAAATTATAATAGTTATACTTCTATAATATAACTTCATTCATTATTTCTTCGATATAAAAATAATATTATATTAAATTTGAATGTGAAAAAAGTTAATAAAACAAAAAAAGAACCTTCAAATGGACGGAGTAAAATACTACTTCTATTTAATTGCAACAAGATTTTGTTGCGTTGTAACTTGTAAGTTATAACTATCAATAAGTATAGATTCACAATAAATAAAGAGATAAAAATTGACATCTACGACATCAATGGGACGTTGTTGTTTGTAAGCCCCAAAATTTCAGAAAATTTAAAGGGGTTGAGAACGTCACTCATATTAATGAGATATAATTTTCTTTTCAGAAATTCGTTTGTAACAACTCTAGATTAAACCGTGCTTTTCCTAAAGCAATCTTATGATAAGTATTCTACTAGAATACTTCTAGTGCACACACGAATAAAGACTGAGTGTGCGAGAAAGATCAAATGGGGCTAACATATTACCATAAAACTAACGCAAAAATAAGTGCACACGGTCCAACAATCGGAACTTCAGCCTATTATGGTGACCGAAGCCTTAAAAAAAAAAAAAATCAAAATTATTAGTGATAGGAGCGTTACATTCTTACACTTCGGCCTACTAGTATAATTCTAAGTTGACTACGAATCTTTAATAGTGTAGTTGCGGACGGTTGCGGCTTCTCGGATGTACCGTAGAGGGTCGATAATAAACTTCAATATAAGTGGGCGAACGGCGACAGATATAAGTACAACTTTGACCTTAACTTTACAAACACATGAAGTTCTTTAAGGACATCATTATTCTTCAATCTTCTTTTGAATATTGATAACTGCATTATGTGCATCAATTCATCATTGCACGGCACCTTTGTTGATCTGCAGTTCGGTTTCAATGTACTGACCATCATCAACTTTTCCATCTACTCCAACAAGCCAAAGTAATCTTTTTATTCGGAACCGGAACAAGATTTTAGTGATCAAACTGTAGATGAATGAATTACCCACAAAAAGAGAATAAGGAACCGGAACAAGATTTTAGTGATCAAACGAACTTATTAAATCACTTTTTTTTTTTCTTTTTTCTGTGTTGTTGCACCGTAACAATTATGAGAATTGATGATTTAAGAGTTTATATCATAATTGCACCGTATAATTTATAATTTATGTGTTACACCGTAAACATATTAAATATTATGAGGCACAATTCACAAACATGTTGTAGCAAAGAATAACTCTAGTTGATACGAAACCAGGTATAGTTAGGGATGGTAATAGGTCGAGTTGTCCGGGCCACCAAAGGCCCGGTCCTGGCCAAGACATTAGTCTCAGGCCCGATGAAGGGCCTAATTATTGGGCCCAAGCCCAATCTGTCATGTGGCGGGCCGGGCTCGGACGTGCCCATTTTAGTTTATTAAAATTAAAAATGAAATATTTTATTAGTGTTAGGAAGTATGGTAAACTTTTAGTGAAATTGTGAATTTATTTATTTTACATATTCTTTTATCTTGCAGTTAAATATTACGACGTTACTTCATATCATTTACAAACTTATCATAAACTTCTCTATAACCATTCATTTATAGTGTTGCTTTATATATTTAATCCATGCGAATATTCAAGATTGGGCTCACATATAAAATATCCATGTGGATGCATAGATCTCATATTGTCCGTCATAGTATAAAATCTCACCGAAATTTACAGTGTCAATTTTTTAACTCAGATGAATGTAATTCAAAACTTTTTTAATCACGTCTTCGAAAGAATTTGACACGTTTCTGTTGCTTCTATTTACTCGAAAGAAACTTTTTTAAACACATTCGGAAAAAACAAAATCTAACCAAAAATGCAGCGTATATTTTCTGGGGAAAACATGCGGGCTTTGGGCTTTGTTTGTTAACAATTCTCAGTTGTAATCGTCTATCTTTTCTATCTATAAACCTGGTTTCTTACAAAAAAATAAATAAATAAATAAAAAACACTAAAAAAATGGCGTGAAAGACAAAAAGGACCCGACCAAATATCCTTACAATTCCAACCGCGGGGTTATTAATTGAGGTTAATTATTTACCCAGGTCCAATTGCTCCCGAAGGGGCAGTAACTGGTTGATTTACTCTGATATATATACTGTACGATACGACTGCTAATTTCCGATGTGGGACTTTGTGCTTATATTAATTTTTTTGCATATGGACCATAAAGCTAATTTCCGATACTCATCATCCTTCCAGATCTCTCCCTCCCGCCAGATTATCAATGGGTAGGAGAAACAAAACTGACCCGTACGACGACAATTTAAGCCTGATACTGGAAACTTCCCCATAAAATATCCTACATTCTTCTTCATCTTCCTGAAATGAAAACCCTAAATCCGATCGACATGAAAGGAACTCGAGTTTATGGAACCGATCAGCGAGTGAAAGACATGGAGCCAGACCTTCAGGCCCTTCGACTTCGCACCGGGATACTGGAGGAATACTTCTCTCAGCTGCGTTTCACGAATCGAAGGATTTTTTTACTCGAGGCACATGTTTCAGGATTACGATCTGAGATTGCTGAATTGCGTCAAGTGCTAATTGCTCTCCATCAGAATAGGTTTGCTCAGGTAACGATTCGATACTGAATTTTTCATAGCACTGTAAACTGTTTGAGATTGTTAGCTAATAGCTGGTGTATATGAACTCCTATTGTGATTGTTACTGTTGGAATACATGAATGTGCTTAGTTTGAAGGTTCTAGTGTAACTTCTGATTGGATGATTGATTACGATAGAGTCAGAGATTTCATTTACTGTGCATTTGTTTTCTGTGTTTGCCTAGTTGTTCTATAACTAGTGATTTAAGCTGGATGGTTACGATTTCACGATCTGATTTTGTTAGCTATTGATTCAGTTGAAAGAGGGAAAAAGCCAATTTCATTGTGCTGTAATTCATTATGTTAGGCGTGTATAACCGAGTGTTATGGAAAAGTAATGTAGTTCCAAGGTTGGTTGGAAGAACGGCTGGCATGTCACTGTGTGTTATTCTGAATTTTTTGTGTACTTCAACTAACACCAGTAAGGCAAAAGGATCTACAGTAGGCAACACATTAGATGTACCAACTGAATACTTTAGTCCATTTATTGTTTAAATTTTCTTAACAGAAGACTAGAGTAATGAAGATATAGCACCACATACTGATTACTTTTCGTGATTTTTTCAACTTGACTAAAACGGTAGCTAGGCTTCTCTTGTTTTCAGATTAATGTACTTTTTGGTAATAACTAATAAGTATGACTCAGGCAGGAAAAGTGTGATGTTTATCTATACAATACGGATTAATCTACTAAATAAAACATGTCTCGGACTTGTTTTCCACCAGAGTGGGTTCCATCTTAATATATTGTCCAATTGCTAGATATGAACCCTTTCAATAGGCATTTGTGAATAAAGATACTTGCCTGCAAATATCAGAGCAGATGAACAATATTTACAGTGTAAAATAATGATGTAGAATGGAGTGGGAGGATTCAATGGTGCAGATAATTGTCCAGTGTCACAAAACAAGATAAGCCCACTAGGATATGAGTCTGCATAGGTTTAGTGCTATCCAGTTTTAGTATACGTTGATCTATATGCAGATTAAATTACTGCATTGTAGTTTTCTGTATTTCTATGATGTTTTATGATTAAGTTGCAGATCTGTATTTCACAACTTACTGACTTAGGACAAAATATTTCCACATATTGGGAAATGTTATATATATAACAAATTTAGAAATGATGTGTGAGATAATAAGGACAGTGTTATGTATCTGTTGCATCAACGATTGTAAATTTGACTTTCCCTGAGGATATTCCAGATACGACTGGATAACAAGCAGTTAAATGTCTTTTAAGGAAGTAATAACCAGTAAGGTGCTTGTACTCTGTTAAAAAAATAGAAGCCTCGCCCTCTGAATCATTTCCTTTTTATCTTATTTTATTTTATAATTTCCTGAAACTAAGTTTTTTCCAATATCAAACAGGTAGAAATAAGACCACATTCAGATGGGGAGTCACTTGACGTGTCAAATCGCTCTATGCCAGCCTCACATTTACGTTTGTCTGTCAGCTCGAGTGATGATTCTGACGTGTCGAATCGCTCTGTGCAAGCCCCACATTTACGTTTGTCTGCCAGCTCGAGTGATGATTCCTCAAATTAATGAGCTCTTACTGTAAGTTTCATGATGATCTATAAACTGTAACTTCCTTTATCAAGCAATGGCTGTGGCACTGCAAAGTACTTTTCTGATAATTGTTCGATCATGATGAATGAGAATCTGTTATGTTCGTGAAGTTCATTGTTTTTTGATATAGTGGCTAGGTTTGTAGTTGGAATCACCTGTGCTGTAAACTTGTTAAAAATATGAAAGTGCAAAATAAATGACAATTCTGAACTTCATCTTTACATGTTATGATTCATCTATTCAGTATTCACAGTGTCCCGGTCTGATAGAATACTTGTCGAGTCAAACACAGTGACACAGTGACCATGTGTTACACCACTAATCTTTTTATTGCAAGATGCGAGATATGACGTGTGTTCTGTTTTACTCTTTTCTATTTATCTGATTTGGTAGAGTACAACAATGTTAGGAAGTTTGTCTTCTGACTTTCTTGCATTTGGCGGTCATTCTGTATTTTCTCTAGACTAAATATATAATGTTCATATGGGGTCTTTTCCAAAGTTATGCATGTACTAGTATCAATTGATTCAAAGTATATGCAATGGATCTTATAGTGGTACTTTTCCACAATAGTAATTGTATCGAGACATAGACTGTCTGCTAACTTGATCATCCACACAATAATTTCTTCGAAACGTAAACTTCAAGCTGACAATAGCTTTCTGTTGTTCATTGATTCTCAACTCTCAAGGTCTGAAGATATTTGGAGGGGAATACTGCTGAGTGATGACTGATTTTGAGACTTGCCTTCTGCAATGTCTAGTTGCATCTGCAATGAAGCTCCTTTATGAACCTACTATTGTATAGCTATAAGATTTCTCGACTTTTTTCAACAATTTGTAAAAACATTTCCTCCAATTTGTTAGACCATATCGTTTTCTGAATTCTGGTAACAGAATTCTCAGCACATTTATACTGGCACGAAACAAGAGGGGAAACGTGAACTGATTTCTAGCAATTTGAGACACGATTACATTCTGCTTCTAGTATATGATATTTCCTCAATGTTTTTGACTGGAAGAGGGGCATGATATGGAGTTTGCATCGTTTACGTGATATAATATACTAACTATACAGTAGAATTCATGTTGTTATCGATTTGAATTAAGTTCACATGCAGACATGCTATATATGCTCTGGATATTTACTGTTTGAGTAGTTTTTAATCAATCATTTGCAGTGAAAATTTACATTGTTAATGCCGTTGCAATGGTGTGATTCGGTTTTTAGTACACTTGGTGTAATTTGCACACACCATATTACATTGCAGCTAGCTCTAAGAGAAATTACTACAATTAGGTGCTAATTCTAACTTCTTGAGGTCCCATAATTCTATTAGTATTAGGATTTCGAATCTTATCAACTGCTCTAGTCATGTTCTCGCTCGGGAAGGGGAATGTTGATAATATTCTAGATTAAGCTAGATTAATATATGAATCTTTTACTACTACATATACTTACCTAGAGTCCTAGATTATTTTAGTTAGAACGAAGGCTAGTCTCGTGTAAACCAGTTCCCAGTTCGAATTGTGGTGGAATGCACACTTAATTTGTGGTACCAAATCTCTATGCCCATTAATTTGTGTCGTTTCACAGGGCATTAGCTTATTTATTGATTGGTTTGTTTGACCTGCCCCAGTTCCTTTCCCTTCAAGTTTTGGTCACCTCCCACATAAGTACTATAAATTCCATCTTTTTACTTGATAAAATTTTACTAACTACTCTCCATAGAGTTTGATTTCTTACACAATTAACGAGATGGATTGTGATAAACAAATCCCTTCAGATGTAGTATTTGAGGTTCTAACTCGAACCTCATCCACCAAAACCTTGGATACATGCAAGTCTGTCTGCAAAGAATGGCAAGAGCTAATCTACGACTCCGGTTTCAGGTGAATTTACTATGAGAGAATGAAAAATCTGCATGGTTATTTCGTAAAAGACTTGGTGTGCAACAAAATTTTGTCCAAGTCACAACAAGGAGCAATGTCATCATCCAGCAACATTGGCTTCGGTTATAACACCACAATTTTGGCAGCATGCAATCAAGGGATTATAGTCTGTAAGCGACAAGTAGATCACAGAAACGAGTGCCATTATGTTTGCAAACCGACTACTGGACAGTGGCAACAGATGCCCAATCCAAATCTGCAATATTGGACTGTTACGTTTGCGATTATGGTTCTGCATTCAAGTGAGTATCTGCACTACAAAATTATCAGAATATCAGAAGGTCTACATGGAATATCAGAGTATGTAAATCTCTTCTTTGTTTTTATCTTTCATCTATGTGTTTTAAGTTAGTATTATTCGTCCTTGGACCTTGGACATTGACATTATCATGCACTTTGATTTTAAGTACATGTTGAAACGTGAAATTGCTTAGCTGCATTAGTGGAAATTTCATTAATTTGTGGTGGCACAATTAAATTATACTTCTTACTTCAGTACTCAGAAAAAGAAAAAAAAAATCCCTTGATTACTACAACTACAAGTATAGAGTTATTTCTAAATCTGGTCTTTTGTACTTGCAGGGATGATTACTACAACTACAAGTATAGAGTTGAGATATTCGACTCTAAAGATTGGCGTTGGAGCGAAATGCAAGAATTGTCATTAGCATACGACGAATTCCTTGAATCAAGCCCAGCTGTTACTGCTAGCAACTCAGTGTACTGGTTAACTAACCGCGACAATGTGGTTTCGTATTGTATGAGGGGCAATAGCAGCACATTCTATACATTTTCGTTGCCAGAACAAGTCAAGAACAATACTTGTAAGCAATTGATGGGTATCAAGGGAAGCTTGGGTTTGTAAGCCTAATGGAAGATGAAAGCTGCGCGGGATTGTGGGTGCTAGTTGATATGAAAGAGAATCGGTGGGCAAAGAAGATGATGATCGACTTGGAAAGTGTGGAAACACATGATCCATCTCCAACAGGTTGCTACAATGCAGAGTTAGCGTTTATGAAGTCATTCGGAGAATATGTTTTCTATAGGCTTCAAGGCTGTGGGAACGGAGTGGTGAAAGTCCAGGAGTCGATAACAGCTCGAGAGATTTTCCAGTTTCGATCTGATTTAGAGCCAGAAAATGAAAGCCCAGGCATTACTCTTGAGTCTTGACATTCTTATTGAACATAGATGAGATTGCAAGTGCGTTTACTTCCTAAAATTGACAAGGGAAAAGTTACCTGATGGCTGAGGCTGTTCTATGTTTCTATCAGTTTTATAAATTGCCCTGTTTCAACCAAAAAAAGGACTAATACTTTTTTTTTTTTTTTTTTTTTTTTTTTTTTGATAATGAAGATAACTAATCATTAGGCTTTGTCAAAATCTAAAAAAGATACCATAAAAGGCGGTGGTAGATCTCGAAAGATTTCCCCTGCCATGTCCTGATTCTCTAGTCTAGATAACTTGTCTGCACACAAGTTAGCTGAGCGTGGAATCCAGCTTAGCTTAGGTTGCCAAGGTTTGCGTGGAAGTTCCTTGCTCATCTCGTATCTGCTGCTCGTCATCATATCCCAAATCCTCCATTATCATTTTGTAAAGCAACTGAGAATCTGTTTCAACATGAATCTAATACTGTTTGATTGGACTTAAATAACACTGTTTTAAGTTTAATCTAGATTTGCACAAGTGAACTTATATAGTTGAATCTCGACTTATTTATCTTTTGCTATTTAATCCAGAATTTATGTTTACCTTTTAATATAAATTGACGAGAACTTTGCAATTTTTTTCTTCTTAAAGGTTCAATTTTAAAAGTTGCGATATTATATCCAATCTACTCCGTATTACCTAAGTTACATTTTGCCACTAGTAATCAATGTTAATCAACATCAATATTGTAGTAGAGTCAGAGTGTGCCATCTAGGCGTGGCACTCTTCTGCAAGGTCTGTCCGAATCCAAGCCCTCAAGTACTACAACTAGGCCTAGGAAAATCAATATAAGATCGTTCTGGAATAGGTGACCTAAAAAAACGCCACTAACATCAAATTCTAAATTAAATAAAACAATATCGATATAAAATAATATAAAATGTGACAATATATGAAGGTGCATATAATTCTGAAATAGTGAAGTATGAGAACTTACAAATTATTTTGGTGATTTTTACTAAAAATAAGTGATTTAAATAAGAATTAATTTTAGCGATGGATTATTAAACGATTTGATGGATCTCTTTCATAAATCCTACCCCGAGTGCTTTAAATACTCTTTCGAGGATCATATTCAATGTCGAGTGGCTTTAGTCCTTACATTTAAGGGAAGACGAAAACTTCATATAAGATAAGACGATCAGTTGTCTCCTCGAAAACTTTTTATAAAGCGATCAGACATAGTTGTATGATCCCCAAAACTTCTTATAAAGCGGTCGTTTGTCTTCAAAAACACATCATAAAGCGACCGTGCACGGTGCACCGCTCCCTTCCTTTTTCTATATATATTTATTACAACACTCATCTTAGTGGTTACTAATTGAGTTCGAGGCATTACTCTCGAACCATTATAAAAATCATTATCAATTATTTAACGGGTTAGACACTTATTACTTTAAAAAAAAGTTCTATGTAGTAACGTTGGATAAAGTTTTGTGCAAATAGATATGATTTGATTCGTTACGAAGTGAATTTGAGGCCTTACTCTTGAACTATTATAAAAACCTTGTTTCAAAGGATAGACACTTAAAAAATATTTTACGTAGTACCGTTTCATAAAGTTTTGTATAACTAGATAAGATTTGGTTGGGAGTATCCTTTGAAACTACTTACTACAAATTCTGATTCTGAGAAACTCTTAAATAGGTACTTCTTCAAAATATAATTCTAATTTTAAGTAACTTAATACAATTTTGATTTTGAGAAACTCTTTCATGGGTACTTCTTTAAAATATAATTCTGATTTGAAGTAACTCAATAGAATTCTGATTCTGAGAAACTCTTAAATAGGTAATTCTTTAAAATATAATTCTGGAAAAAAAAATCCGTTTCCAAATCCTTTATGCAATTAATCTCCACCTCCATTTGACAGATCCGTTTCCAAATCTGTATTTTGCAATTAATGTCTGATTATTAGTATATATAGCGTCTGATGAGTATATATAGCGTAGCTATTTAGTACTTCCGCCACAAGACTCGTTCCCTTTTACTTTCAACCAAAGTTTCAACTTTCAGTTCCTACACATACTCCATCTTTTCTCGTTTCTCTTCTACTATTGTTCACAATATTGAAACCATGGTTTCTGCTACACCACATCTCCCCTCAGATATGGTATTCGAGTTCCTAACTCGAACTTCTTGCACGAAAACCCTGGATGGTTGCAAGTGTGTCAGCAAGGAATGGAACGGCCTTATCCTCCACGACTCCAGTTTCAGGAGAACTTACTGTCAAAGGACCAAGACCCTCCAGGGCTATGTCGTAGAAGACATGTTTGGCAGCAAAATCTTGTCGTCGAACATTAAATTTAGCTCCGCGTATGACACTGAGATTTTGGCTGCCTGCAATCAAGGGATTTTAGTCCTCAACTGTAAGAGAGGAGTCAGTTTCGGCGACAGTAGATATTATGTCTGCAAACCAACTACAGGACAGTTGAAACAGATTCCGACTCCAGACCTGGAATGTGCGACTGATTCTTTCGCGATTATGGCTCTGTTGTCTCCAGAACTGCACTACAAAATTATCAGGCTATTATCAGAAAACAACGATGGTCGCTACAAAGTTGAGATATTCCACTCTGATGAGTGGTGTTGGCGCGAAGAAGAGGGGTTGTTGTTAACATTGCCAGACGACGAATTCATTGATGATTATTTACGGCCTGCTGTTACTGCTAGCAAGTCGGTACACTGGTTAACTAACCGCAACAATGTAGTGTCGCTCAGTATGGAAAATAGGAATACGAGCTCTTTCAGGAGATTTGCATTTCCGGAACAAGGCAGGGACAGTACCTGTAAGCTGTTAGAGTATCAAGGGAAGCTAGGATTCATCAGCATAACGCAAGATGAAAACGTGGTGGAATTATGGGTACGAAATGCGAAGAGGGATCAGTGGGAAAAGAAGATGGTGATCAACTTGGAAGGTGATGTAGAAACAGTTGATGCATCTACAACAGGTTGCTACAATGGGGACATAGCGTTCGAGAAGAGGCAGAAGGATGAATATATATTCTGTGAGATTGAAGATTACTGCAAGTACAGAGTGAAGAAAGTTGAGGAGTCCTATTCAGCTAGAGAAATTTTCCAATTTCGATCTGATTTTGAGCCAGTAAGCCTCACGCCAACATAAACTAGTACCTCTACCGCCATTAGTGATTGTTGTATTTTCGATATTATTGAAGATATGGTATTTAGTAGGGGTATTTTTTATATAAATATTATTCCTATTAATATATGTATTATGTTAATTTAAAGTTCAGTAAATCGCAAAACAATCCGATTTAATAGAAATATGAATTCTTCATAATTGCTCTCTCTAAAAGGTTAAAACTTGACTGGTCATCTACCCATTTCTAGTCATTGTACAGAGAATTGGTCCTTTTCTGAACAGGTCCAAACATTACAAAAGGTATTACACAAAAATATGGAAACAATAATAACTTTTCTATATAACAGCGAAAAACGTAAAAAAAGAAACTTATTATTTATTTATTTTTATAAAGCAAAAAAAGAAGTTATATTAGGGACCTATAAAATTATGAAAACAGCCACAAAATATATTGAAGAAAAGTAAACACAACTACAGTCGATTATCAAACATGAGAAAATCGCATTTTATAAATATAAAAGTTATCGATAACTTTTGTAATCTGTATGATTGTTGCTCTTAATGAACTTGGTTAACCCGTCCAGGCCTATAAAACATGCCATGGAGATGCGAAGTTAATAATTTAATACTATCCATATTAGGTGTAAAAAGTTATTACAAATTTTTAATCTGTATAAACAAATTTTGTATGAAATCCTACGACACTTTTAAAACAGAAACAGAAACGAATACGTAAAAGTGACCAAGTTATACAAAACATTTAAATTTTTTTATAAATATGAAGTAATACTTGATATAAAAAGTGAAGTAATATTTATAAACACTAAACCACCGAGTAATATACTACAGTACATATTTAATAATAACTAAACTAAAACAAGCAAACTAAAAAAAAACATCAATACATTCGATTAAAATGAAGTATAAATAATAGAAGTAGTTAACTAAATTCACTTCTTCACATAGACAAGATTGTTAGATGACCAAAAACGTCAGAACACAATAACGCAACATATATGTGAGTTGTCCAACAAAATTAACAAAATTGTCGGATGACGAAAAAGATTAACCCTAAGTTTCCACAACAAAAACGTTACATATATCATATACTATACTATGACAGTTGTCCAACACTATTTCACTGCATGAAATGCAGAGTTGGACCAGGATGTTTATAATTTTGCACAAGTGAATTCCTATAATGGTCACGAGAACTTATTTGTAGCAGAAACTACACAAACGAACAAAATAATTGTAGTCCTAAATCTTTCCACAATCCTAGAAATCAAAAGGATTGTAACAAAAATCAACAATTTAAGCATACCTCAATTCATCGAGCCAAAAAATAATATTCCTTAAGGTTACGGAGTAAAAAACATCACACAAATAAAAATGTCTAATTCCTTCCGTATCCATCTCTTTCCTACCGATGCACCACAAACGTCCTCCATCATTACATCAGGTGTCATTTTCTATCACGACAAATCTATAAAAATAAATTACCACTTAATATTATGATAGGAGTTATATATTAAATAATTATAGGAGACTAGATCGGAACCATTTTTAGGGAAATAATGGAGTATAAGATACCTAGGTTAGGAACAAACAGGAAAGACATTTAAGCAAAAATCAACTGGCAATTAATTAAGGGGTTCATAATATAATACGCAAAATCACTAATCCTTCTGTGACATGTTTCCATAACAAGGTACTCAAAAGTAGACCAACACAAATTTGAAACCCTCTAAACCAGGCGAGGAGGAAATTCTCAAGCTGCAGCCTTCTTCAGCTTCGCAAGCTCCTGCCTGACAACACCGGCCCTCTGGAAAATACACAGTAAAACAAAGTTCAGGTTTCCAGTAGTACAATTATTTGGTAAAAAACACTTCATAGAGTATAATTGGTTTTTAGATTCATATACATTGAAACAAAGTCAAATGTGTAACAAAATATGTAGGTGATAGCCTCCACGATGAATCAAAAAGAGGTTATCAAGGAGGCTGTCACCACAATAATCTAGGTGAGCTTACTGACCATTCACACAGATCGACAGCGGTTAAGCTGATGTGTGACTGGCTAATTAGCCACCATAACAGATACTGTGAAAAACTTGACATTTTTGTTCTGCATTAGTTTCAAATTTCTATTCATAACAGTGATCCATACTAAAACAGGAGAAAAATGCATATGCAGCCGTATGAACCTGACACACATACCTTGATTTTAGCCAACATTAGCTTAAATCGATCAAAGTCGTTCAAAGCCGCCCTTCTTTTCTGGACTATGAGCTTCCTCCCCCATGAACTCTTCTCCCATTTGCCCTTAACATCTGTCAAAAAGAGAAGATAATCTCAATATCAATATAGAGTAATAACACATGGAAGCTATAGAGTATTTCTAAATCCAACTACTCACTCACCAGCTGCCTCCATAGCGGCAACTAGTGCTTTCTTCTTGGGAACCCTTCGAATGTCAATCTTAATGTCTGTGAGTTGAAGCCTCTTGAAGTTCATCTGGGTCCTCTCCATATCAGGTGCATCCACAAGAGCCTGCATTGAACATCAGAGTTCAGTCCACTTATTGAACAATTCATAATCATGGAACGTTTGGAAAAAACTACAAAAGGTATCAAAACCAAACAAAATATGCAAATGCCAGCATCATAATTACATTCAGTAGGACAAGGACAAGGAAGAAAACTGAAAATCAAATTTTATCCATGTATAGACTAACTAATGAGTTCTCTAGGTTGAGTAAGTTTAGTACATTTGCAATCAAAAAAGCATATGAATTAACAAAACATTTGAATCCTTTGAAATCAAATTTCTCTAGCTTGAGTAAGTTTAGTACATTTGTATAAACCAAAACATTTGAATCTTTTGTAAAAAATAAAAAATTAACAAACAAACTACAAGTTAATAGGCCATAAATACTCAAACAGAATCCACATAATCCTGGTGGTAAACAGAACAGTTCTACCCAAAAAATCTACCAAAAGCAAAATCATCGTATAGCGTATCCAAGTGGTAACCTAACGTGATTACAAGATCACATATGTTCCAGTACGGATTCACAATCCAATCGAGCTAGGTTAATGTATGAAATCAAAAAGGACAAATTGAACAGAATAAATAGAAAACAGCAATGGAATATAAGCTGGTAAAAATGGAGAAGAGGAAAATGAGCGAACCCTGTTCTGGTCGATGACATCAACGATGACAACGAGCTGGCCATAGTCCTTGCCGTAGTTGACAAGAGCGACTCTTCCGATCTCAACGTACCTCTTGAACGGCTGCAACAAAATTAAACGCCGGAAAGTATGAGAAAAATAAATCAAACGCAGAAATCTAAACGGAGAGGATTTCGTTACAGTGATTAGAAGCTCACCATTTTTGTCTTCCTGCAAAGCTCCGATGCGGTAGAGGCGGAAAGAGAGATTGAGGGTTTGGGGGTATAGATAGATTCAGGAGGTTGATTTTTAGGGTTTTGTAAACTAGGGTCTGTAATATGGGCTTTCTTTGGGTAATTGGGCTGTGAAATAATTGAATTTGGGCTTTCAGTGCTTTAGCCCATAATGATAAGGAAACCTGCAAAAGTGAAAGCCGTAAAATTGTGGGCTGGTGCAGTATTGATTACATATGATCGTCATCATGGTTTAAAATCTCACTGACAGGTCTCGACTCATGGAAATGAAATTTACATGGATTCTAATTTTTTTTTAACAATTAGCCTTGATTAATTCATTAATTTACTTTTAATTTTTTAAATATTACTAAACGTTACGAAAACTATCGAAATGACTGTATTTTTCAAGAAACTGAAACATATCTCTAAACCGTGACTTTGGTCCATAAATATACAATCCAAGCCAGACGCTACAAAAAATATCAAAACGTCTCTGTTTTTTAAGAATCTAAAATATATCTCTAAACCGTGACTTTGATCCATATAATCTTAGGTAGTGATTGTTTGAATTGGGCTCCGAAACACCGTGATGTGCTTAAAAACATAAATCCAAACTTGATTCGTCAAGAACTCATTTCCATTAGTTGTTTGACCATGTAAATACGGTTATGGGTAGCAAAATTATTGAGCTATCTAATTCCTTACCGTTTTTCAAAACCGTGTATTTAGAGCCGAACAAAACGAACTCTAGCAATAGTTCAGATTGTAGTGTATAAATCTTTGCAATCCAGTTTAATGCTTAATTCATGAAGTATAGTTCATTTGCACCTTATCAAGTCATCATTGTGTGACTACTATAGTAATATATCAGACTGAACAATAAGCCTCATCGCAAGTTTACTAAAACATGAAATGAGATATGGAAATCTATTTTAAGCTCTGCCTCTTGTGTTTCAGGGTGAAATGTAACAACAGATTTGTGCATGCAACATAAATTTAGACCTGTATTCTAAAACGGGGCATTAGAAACAAGAATTGATGAGTGCCATTGAATTGACGAAAGGTTTTGGTTTAATACCATTTTGGTTTCCCATTGTGTGAGTCTTTTCTTTCTCCACACAACGTAGTATAGTATTTTCACAATACACTGCTACCTAATTTCTCCTCCTATTCATATCACCATTTTAGCTCTCATCATTATCTTGAAGAAGAAATTAGCAACAGTATCTTGTGATCAACCCTTTTTCCTGAAATTGCATTGCATGAGTAAATTAAATCAATCACTCACACAAAATTGTCTCTTCCTGAAAGTTGAAAGGATTGGTTTGGTTTGCTCATCTTCCCATATAATAGTATACTCCTTTCATAATTTCATCACAACTTGATCCCTCGCCTCTGAGCAAACATGTCTACCAAAATGAAAGGCCTTTTGAAGGGGCTAAGATACATTTCCCAAATATTCGGTGCGTCTCTTTAATCCTTGTTCTTCTGTCTTTACATCATATGATCATTCGTGTTTCGTTCTTGATTGCTGGAAAACGTCACCAAACGTTGTTTTTGTTCAGATGAGGAGGATGCAGATCAAGAAATCCAGATCGGCTATCCCACCGACGTGAAGCATGTGGCTCATATAGGTTCTGATGGACCATCTAATGCTCATGACACACCAAGCTGGGTACTATTCTGCATTACAGTTTCCATTTTGTGTTCTTTTTTCCCTTTCATGTGTCTTTCTTATTTGGAGTTTGTGATGATCAATTGATGTGCATATATGCTATATATTCATGCAGATGAAAGAGTTCAAATCAGAAACAGATCAAGGCCAATCAACAGATTGTGTGCCTGACCGTGAAATCAAATCAGGTTCAGTAATCAGAACGCTGGATCCTATCCGTTTGTTCTTGTTCATATATTACATTAGACTGCACTGATTTTGCTAGGCCTTGCGCCTTGAAATTCATTGACACTACTTGGAGGAAATGTTGTAGATATGTAGAATGCTGCCTATAGCACTATATTGATGTTTGATCACCAATGGGGTTTTATTTTGTAGAGTTGAGAGGCAGCAAATCGCAAAGACCTTCAGGGATGCCCGATTTACCTAGATCCTCCAGGCGCAACTTATTGCCAGATAAGAACGAAGAAGGCGATTCCTTAACGAAGAAAGAAACCAAGTCGAGATCAAGAAGATCAAATTCCAAGGAGTATTCTGAAGGTGGTGCTAAATCCACAAGAAAGCTACAACAAGATCCAAACACAATGTCTGCCAATTCAAGTTCGCGGGAGCTGCCTGATGTACCCAAGAAAACGCGCAGAAAGAAATCCAAGGAACTGAGCGGCAGTGGTGGTGCATCTTCAAGGTTGCGTTCCAAAGGCGATACTGATAATGGCTTGTGCAGCTCCAACATTTTGGAAAATGGCTCTTCATCTAAGGCTTTGTTGCAGACGTCTGAGCCCCATCGGGCGAATCCTATTCCAAATTTAGATGGTGACTACAGATGATTCCATGAACATATATTGATGTTCTTTTCTTTCATTCTTTTTTTTTTTTTTAACTTTAATTTTGGTTGCATATACTAAGTTTTGGCTTAGGTAGCTAGCTGCACCTTCCTTATGCAAATGCACCATGGGCTTTGGTGTTTTGAGGCACATTGCTGTGATTGAGAAGATTAGTTTCTTTAGATGTTCAAGGATTGGAACAGAATCTAGAATACCAAGTAGCACATGTAGCCTCCTTTCATTGCTTTTTTATATGACTTATAATAAGTCATATTTTAGTGTTTGTAAATGTAACTTTTACTTGATTATTTCAAAGCATATATTGGATTGGAGACTTTATTCTCTCATGGACCTTCATTGTATATTCATAGTTCCTACACTGAATAATGGGCCAAAGAATTTAAAATAGGATATGCTAAATTCATTGATCTGATCATCTTGGTTGATTGGCACAAAATCTGCTGATTTTCTGAAAAATGGTCATTATTCATTCAGCATGTCCAGTCCCCTTCAAGCCAGAAATAGGCGATAGACTAGAATGATGAATAAATGAGTCCATAACCATACACACCATTGTTGCAGTAAAAAGTGAGGAATGGGAATATGTGAACAACTTTTATCACAATTGACAAAAGCAAAACAATGAAAGATCGGTAGGATGAAATATTAGAGTTGTAATTACATATATATCCTCCCTGCAAGAGGATCACATTTACTAGACCTTTCCTATCCAAACTCAAAATGTCACTAATCACCTTCACATCAAGTACTAACATGTTTCAAACTCTCAGGCCTACTTAACTTTCTGGTCATTTCAAGGACAAAAAGGGGTTTTAGTTATTTTTTGGTTCCCTAAAAGGCTAAAACCTCAAGAACAAGAAATAAAACCCAAGAAACAACAACCCAAAACAAGCCTCCTGTATTAGACGAGAACAAGAACTTGCGTCGAAGAGGGCAGTTTCGGGAATATTCATCGCCTTCCGGCGGCATGCTTTCAACTCCCCAACGTTACCACTAGCATTTGCAAAAATGGACACTTTGGCATCAATGCAAAGGTCCAAATTGCCCTCCAACTTCAACTTCCCACCAAGTTTAGACACAAAACCAGAAGAGAACGGAACTCTGCCACTCAAACTATTGTTTTCCAAATTCAGCTCACTCACAAACTCCAACCCTCCAAATTCCTCGGGTACACTCCCTTGAAGCCTGTTGTTATCAAGCCCTAAATAACAAACATTTCTCAAATTCACCCCCATAGACTTTGGAATATTCCCCACAAGTCCTAACCCAGAAAGCCCAATTCCTCTTACACCCCCAAGATTCTCCCATATTTCCGGAATCCGCCCTCCAAGCAAATTACCACTCAAATACACCTCCTTCAAACTCACCATGTCACCCAAAAACAGAGGAATCCCAAAGTTACCAAACTGATTGTAACTCAAGTCAAGAAACTCCAACTTGTTCAAACCCTTCAAACTCTCTGGAACTTTCCCAGTAAACCCATTGTAACTCAAGTCAATCTTCAACAACTCGGTCAAACTCCCAACTGACTCAGGAACATCACCATGAAATTCGTTCTGACTCAGATCAAGAATTCTCAGACTTTTCATATCCTCAAAAGCGTTCGCCATAATCTCACCTCTAAACCTGTTTCTGGAAATAGTAACCTGCTCCAGACTCACCAGCCCATCAAACGAGACATTACCAGACACGCCACTCCCGGTCAGAACCAGCCTCCTCAAACTTGTTGCATTTCCGATTTTGCCCTCGATGGACCCAACCAAGCCCGGGTTTTCGACGAAAACTAGCTCCTCCAGAGAGAGCATGGAAAAGTCTGGGAATGGGATTTTGGTCTCGGTGAAGCATTTGTAGAAGAAGAGTTTTCTGAGGTGGGTGAGTGGAAGTAGAACTGAGGTGTCGAGGGTGGAGTTGGGACTACAAGGCGGGTTCGGCGAGTAGTCGGAGACGTAGCCGAAGCTGAGCTCGGTGACGTGGGGAGGCGAGTTGTCGTCGGCGTAGTCGCAAACGACGCCGTGTGGAGCGGAGAGGCAGAGGTCGTCGGGGAAAAGCGTACGCCATGGGTAGTCGGAGTTGATCGACTCGAGGACTCGGTACACCGATTCTTGCTCGGCCGGGTTGAGGAGTGGCTGTGAAATTACGAGAATGGGCATGAGCAGCAAGCACAGGAGTGTGAAGGGGAAATATGCCATTGGTTTTGAATTTTTGTTACTGGGGAGAGTAAATTGAATTGAAAAGTGAATGTTGATTGATTATATGAGTTTATGGGTTTTTAGGAGTATGTTGGTTGGTGTTTGAAGTTGAAAGATGGAAAAAGGGGTACAAAATCAATTTGCAGAATTGTTGGGCAGAGATTTGCTTTACTGTTTTGTTGCAACTGTGTATTATATGGCAGCGATAGGGGAAGCTTGGATAGGGTAGGGTGGGAGGTGGGTGAAATGACAGATTTGCCCTTTGTCTGTTAATCTATGGAGCTATGGAGGGTTACAGTGGGCTAAATGTGGCAGGGAGAAAGGACAGTGTGGTGTTATTGTGGTGGTTTCGTGCAATGACAGTTGCCGACTGATTTTTGTGTGACTTTTGAATCTAGTTGAAATTTCATTAGAATGGGAAACGGCTATGTTTTGCTAGTAGAGATTGCATGAGTAGAGGCTTTGGAGAGCATGCGTTTGTGTTAGTTTGAGCATGCATTGGTGTTTTCATAACCTCTCAACTCTCGAGTTTGTCCAAGAACATCACATTGTTTATTCATGTTCATGTTTCATTGTCTAAGTATGATTTATTTTGTCTCAGAATTTGGGCAATCAATTTCTATTGTCATGGACTCATGGGAATAAGTTTATAGTACAAATTAAATTTAAGTTCATGATTTGATCATAGTACTAGAACTAGAAGTATGAGATACTTAAACTTGTCCTTTCACCAATATTGATCTTATACGATTTCAGATTCCCTCAAAAGTCTCATATTTACTATCTATTAGAATAATTTTTTTTAATTTTTTTAATTATTTTTTAAAAATTATTATGACAATAACAAACATGGGCATACTTAGTATGTGACTAGGCTGGGCTCTAGTTTTGTGTAAATTTTTTTTTTTAAAGAATCTTTTTGGATATCATTTCAATTACTTTTTGGTATTAAGAATTTGTAGTTGAAATGTTTCTCGATTAAAGTAATATAATAAGTCGGTTGATTTACCAAATTGATTGACCTACCAATCAATTTTAATCCGTTGATCTTGCTTATCCAATTTCAATCTGGTGCGTACATGTGTCATTAGTTAATTAAAATATGTAGGGTTCGAATCCTGTTGGCGTGATTTTTCTCCATTATTTTTATTATTATTTTTATTGAAGGTGTTTGGTTCGAATCTTGTTGGCGTGATTTTTCTCTATTATTTGTATCATTATTTTAGTTGAAGGTGTTGGGTTCGAATATTATTGACGTAATTTTTTTCTTTTTTATTTATTCTCTTCTTAAATTTTTATTTTTTAACATAAAGTTGTATGACGTATTATACTTAATTTTAAAAATAACCATGATATGTTCTTATAAAAAAAGACATACTTCCTCCGTCCAATAATAAATGTAACACTTGATTTTGTTGACTTTTTCGATGGTCATTTTGACCTTAAATTATTCTTAATTAAATCATACGATAAAAATAACTAAAAACATCATATTATGAAACTAGAATATTTATATGAAGCATTTGACAATATATTCAACTGATGAAGAATACCAATTAACATGCGAAAAAGATGCATTGCAGATTTTGAAGTTGAATGTTTTCAAAGTCTAGAGATGTATCTGATGGTTCTTAACTCATCGGAAGAATACTTTTCGTATGTCTAATATAGTTCAATTCAAAACTATTAATTGCATAACTACAAAAACTATATACATTTATACCACACCATTTAGTTATTTTTTTTAATTTTATTACGTTTGAAGTCATTATGTGAAGATTATATATTCACTCCATTTATTTCAATATATTATTTAATAAAATAATAATGTTTTACAAAATTACGCTTCACACGCGTAGCGTGTGACGCGGTTCCTAGTAATTTAATATATCTGCAAACTTTACATAATTAAATGTAGGAAAATTAAGAACAGAATAACCAAGGGGCAAAATGGGATGCAAATAAGACTTGCAAGGTGAGCCGTGAGCATGATGACAAAATGTAATTTCACCGCCGGATAGTGTGTACATCAGTAACAAATCAGGCCGTCACGTCGAACAAAATTCATTTGGGCATTAAAACCTCTCCACGCCGTAATAACCAACGGTTTTGGCGAATTTAACCACCAGGCAAGTAATTGCGTTTATAGAATTATATTTACTTCACCATTATTGAATTACGGATGACTAGTCCTTTTTAAGTAACAAAGAATACCCTGCCATCCTATATTATTATGCTGCAAAAACAAAATACACCCGCATAAAAGGAGAAAGGAGAAAAAACGAATAGTATGTCGGATAGGAATATGTTTTCAAATAATTTAAATTGTACTAAATATATTTTATTATAAAAAGTAATGAAATAAATTTTAAAAATCTAACCTTAATTTTTTTTTGAACGAACCAAACACAGCCTAATATGTTATATTCGTTTCATTTTAGACTTAGTAGTAGTAGAAGAAATAGTGGTATAAAATTTTAGTTATTTTTTTAAAATTTCGGATTTATAGATAGATTTCTTTATATATTTCATCAGTCCAAGTTGAAAAAAATTCTCGGTCCACCCCGGTTAACATCAAAAGATAGGTACATTAGTCTCTATTTATTTATTTCCTTATTTTTTAGGAATGTTAATCTATTCAACAAAAATAGCTACAATTATTGTTGTTATCCGAGTCTAGTCTTATCAAGATCTCGATTCGGTAAAGCTCAAGTTTGGGTTGTTCGAAAAAGTGCTTGAATGTTGAACCTATTTTCAAACTCGTTTTACTAACGATACGAGACTCAGTGATACTAGGTAGGCTCGGCGAGACACAAAACACATGACATATCCATATTCAGCATTTTTTGTACGTTACATATTTCAGACCCGAAGAAAAATCCTCCAAAATGTACCATAAGTTTCCTACGCCGCCCATTTTGTACCGTAAGTTTGTTACTCCCACATTTTGTCCTGTAAGTTCACAAAAAATCTAATATTTGTACATCGGGCCAAATTTTACCCGATGAACTAATATTAGGGTAAATTTGAATCTAATTCCTTCCAATCCACCATGAACTCACGAATTAGTGATAGTTTTTTTCACTATTTCACCGGGATTATTAACATATCTAAATAAGAAAAAAAAAAACTTTTCAAAACAATCAAGGTAATTGTGGAGCATACCTCTTTGTATGACATATCGATGCAAACAAACAAATAAAATGGATCCGTTTTTTTTTTTTTTTTTTTTTTTTATGTATGTCATGAAGACATAATTAATGGATTGGTTGCTATTCTCCTTATTTCTAATTATTTGCGAAAATCAATTGGGATATGTTAAATTCTTAATGAGAGTTATATGTAATATAAATATTTATTTTATTTATTTATTTATTTATTTTTTGCAATGATGTGTCATACTCATGTATGCTCAACAATTACCTTGTTTGCATTAAAAGAAATGATTTTATTTATTTATTTATATTAGGCGAATTAGTGAAGAATTATCACGAATTCGCGAGCTCATAGAGAATTGGAGGATGATTCATAATCAAATTTGCCCTAACATTAGTTCGTCGGACTGGATTTGGCCCGAAATACAAAAATTAGATTTTTTGTAAACTTACTGGACAAAATGTGGGAGTAGCAAACTTATGGTACAAAATGGGCAGAGTAGAAAACATATGGTACATTTTGGAGGATTTTTCCTCAGACCCGGTGAGGCTCATTATACTAGAGTATTTTTGTTTTTTCAATTTCTTATTACAAACCCGAGCTAGTTCGAGCCAAATAAGTCCATTTCGAGTATAAAAAATATTTTGGAGTCCTCCATCCCTCCTATACACTACTCACTACATTACAAAAATTTAGCCCCAACTTTTTAAGTTTTTTTCTTTTTATTAATTAGAAAAAGTGTAAAATATGATATTGCAATTGCAAACATCAAAATTACTGGTTATTCAAAAGAAATTAAAATGTACCAATTGAATAGTGAATTGAAACACTCACACAAAAAGCCTAGCTCTAGTTTTTCCACTTGAAGAATCATCGCAACCGTCATTTTGAACGAAATCAAACATCAAACTAGCATGTCCATAATCAGAATGACTTGTGATTTCACAACCTACATAATAAGTAATGTATAGCATAAGTTAAATTTCAATAAATGCTAAATCAGTATCTCTGCCCTTTATGACAAATTTACGCTAATGTTAGTAAAAACTTCTACCACAAGTTAGCTACCGGACAAAAGCACGGCGGAGCCGACAAAGACACGGCGGCCTTGTCGCGTTAAGGTTCATTAACTGTCTTATCTCAAGTTCGACAGTGACACCTAACCGCCTTCACCATCTTGTACCACTTGTCGGCTCTTCATTGGCGTGACTATCAGGAGTACGTTCACTTCGGGAAATGACAGAGCATGCGAATGCCATTTCCTGGTCTCTCCTTTTTTACGAGAAACGTTTCCGGGTTTCTAATTCACCATATTCCGAACTCACGGGTCCCACATACCCAACTGTTTATTCGGTTTTACACCCGGTTTTACCTGTTTACCTTCTTTTTTCAACTTTTCACCCCTTTTGCAGATCTTGTCCTGTTTTGGCTATTAACTCCCAGCACCAAAATGTTACTACCACAACCTTTTGTTTCATCAAGGGGTGTAAATAAATTGAACCTCCGTGAAAAATTTACCAAATTCTTTGGTCAACGTTTAGTTCAGTTCGTGGTTAATTCGATCGAATTCGAATAGTTTATTTTGTTAAGTGAACGAACGGAACAAGAATATATTTATAAACATCTGGTGGTTCACAAACAAAGTTATATCATGTAATCTTACTAAATATTTTAAAACAATTACATAAAAAGGTAAAACATTGCAATAACAATAATTATTATTGCTTGTTATTTTAATTTTTTCTTATATTTTCAAATACAAACGAATGATTGAAACGAAAGAAACAAGCATACATTAACCAACGAACACAAAATTATCAAAATTTTAACAAACCGAACAAAAACAAATTGTTTTGATATTTAATTAGCGTTCGATTCGAAATACACCACCTTACTTTATTTCATGTGGTGTGGTGAAACTTTAAAACCTTTTTTTACTACAAAGAATGTAAAGTCGATAAGTTGAAGCCTTGAAGATGCTTTTGTGGTGCTGCAAAGTGCAAAGGTTGGTTATGTTCAAAGATGGTAGGTATCCCGGTAAAAAGCTTTTACCAGTACTATTTTTTAGTTGTACTTGTTCTGTTGTTCCAATGGATTTGTTTTGTAACAAATTCGTATATCTTCGTTTTGAATTGTGATATGCAAGTAGCTCTAAGACATCATATTGTACTGTCAAAGAAAAAAATAATAATAATAATAATGCCGTGTCAATTACTTATGGAGGAAGCATTCAAGTGAGAGTTTCTTTCAAATGGAGCTTGAAGATTTCAATAGAGAATCAAACATATAATTCATAATTATTTGTATCTCAAATTGTGAGGATTTTTACGTTCTCTGGGCTAAGTTCTAATTTGTAGGTTAAACTCGTGATCTCAGAAAGGGAGAGAATGAGATCTTCTTCAACATTACCTCCAACATGCTCTCCAACGAGTCTTTGAGAGACTCACATGTATCAAATAAGTTACATGTGTTGATCCCTCATATGCTTGTTGGATACTCCCTCCTTCTCACAAAACTTTACCCACTTTCCATTTGTAGGTGTCCCACAAAACTTTACCCATTTCCTACTATGGAAGCTACCCCACACATTAAAAATAATATCTTGTACACTTTATTACAAATTTGTCACTACTTTATATTTTAACAACTCCACTTCAATTAAAAAATTAATATGACCCACTAACTTTATACTATTTTATTGTTTTCACTTAAACTGCGCGCTAACCCTAATGGGTAATGTTTTATGAGACGGAGGGAGTAGGATGTTGGAGGGATTGTTGAAGAAGATCTCATCTGGAACGGGGATATATTATGCAATATTTTAGCACTATTTAGTTATTTAGTTTATTCAGCTATTCAGTTGGTTTATGATCAGTTTCTTACATGGATAAAGTTGAAGTTGGGTGAGATATTTGATCTCCATATAATTAAACCTTAATCCCTTAATTATAGGCATTGCATGTCATCAAGTCTTTTTCTTATTGGTTAGTTGTCTCTAAAATTCTGGTTGTGTCGGGTTTGAGCTACTATAAGCTCCATCAGTTTAGTTGTAAAATTTACAAGTTGATTAATATATTTACTTTTTCCTCGGAGACTTTCTAATAAGCGTGATCGTTAGTCATTCTTTCCCTACTGGCCAAGTCTATTTCCTCTATATGCCGACGAATCTGTTGGAGGTAATCCGCGATCCACCACATTCACGGGTCAGTATGTTCTTAATTCGATATTTTCTATTCTTAGTTCGTGAATCCATGAACAAAATACCACTTGGCCTTGGAGCTTGTTTTGAAAAAACAATTTTACGCTTCTGCACTGCAACTACTTAACCATTTGAGAATGTCATCCATAGTCGATCGAGAAAGCAAAGGAATCAATCTAAGGAATCTGAGAGTCAATGGAGAGACTTGTAGACATGTTGGGGTTGAAGCCAAACAACCCGAGGCCCACCACCTTCGTCGATGCGCCGACCGAGGCCGCAAAACTTTCCGCCTCTGACACGATTCTATGCGCCGTAGCCATCCCGCCATGCAGGTTTTCCACAGTGTTTCGCATACGAATGAAACCCGAACGTGACGGCACTGTCGAGACGTATAGAAAGGAAAAGTTTGAAGAATTACCAACAAGGAACAAATCCGATAGATCTACCTCGGGTATATTTGATAAGAACCCGAGTTGACAATTAAACAAGGATGAAGAAAGCCATGTTTTTCGGGAGACTAGTGAGAGGCGTGAACGTTGTGAGGAGTATGCATGGGGGACAGATTCATACCGACAACGAAAGCCTAGATCTCGATGAGGGTGAAGGCAGATTTGCACTGACAGGGAGACAATGTAAATCCCTGGCCACTAATGAGTCGGCGTGGTTACTTCTTGGTCGCTCTCCGGGGTGATATGTTGGCCCAAAAAATCAACATGTGCTCTAATGCGCACACTTTGTCCTCACTGTTGCGTCAACCGAAAACTTTCCAGTAGGTCACCCATACTGAATAATTGCTCTAGAGCAAGCACACTTAACTATGGATTGACGAAAAGAAAGACGCACTTTGTTGGTATGAGAAGCGCTCTCAATCCCTTTAAACTCTCCAAAATCCTGGTGTGTTACAAACAAGTCAGGCGAGTGGGATTCGGAAGGAGATGAGCTGGAGATCAATCGAGTGAGGAGATAGGTAGCAACCAAAGAAGTATGATAAAGACAAGACACCTGACTTTCGCATCAGAACATATACATTGACGCAGTGAACGACCAGATCAACAGTTGGTCGGGCTGACATGTTTGATGACGAAAGTTTTTTTTTTTTTAAACGACAAATATTACAACTACTCCGATACTAAGGTAAGGTATGATGACTATCATATGTAACCACCGCTAAAGTATCCCACAACTTTTCCCATTTCCTAAGAGGGAAGTTATCACACATATTAAAATGGATATTTTTACCCTATATTATAATTTTGCTACTAAGTACTTTACTATAAGTCTATAACAGTTCCATCTCAATTAAAAAATTAATATTATATACTTATATGGGATGGGGGAGTACTAGAACTAGACTACTAGTTGTCTAGTAACCTTACCCAAGTTGGGTTTTGTTAAGGCTTTTGGATCTGGGCTTTTTATTTAACGAGGCCCAATATAATAAGATCAGCAGCCAGCTCATGCGCTCGACCAAAATTTTGGTCAAGATATTAACAAACTAAATAAATAAATAAAATTAATTAAAAGTCATCCTGTGTGATACGACGACATGTATATATCTAAATAAATATATTTCTAATTTCCTGAAATAATAATACTGCCAATAACTTCGCGGCCAGCTTTTAGTTTCTTAATTTAAGACGTTAAATCGCGTTAAAGATTGATACTGTAGATTTTGATTTTGGTAGTAAAGTCTTTACTTGCACCATGAGATCTCTCAAATATCATCACCACATAATTTCAAAGAATCATGCCAAATTAATCAATGTTTCCAAAACGTGTTCATTAATGTGTTTCCCCTACATATACGTACATATATATTCACAACAATGGCGTTGTCAAAGCTATAGAAACTGGCATTAGTAGTTCTCGATGGATTACGCTGTCATTAGGCCTAAACTCCCCCAAAAGCCACTTCCACCACCGCCGCCACAACAACAGAATCCTCCGCCTCCGCCACCACCCCCAAGGCCGCCGGCTCCATACATGGAGGAAATCGACCACATTGCACGTATGAACCGTGCTAGGAGCATAGAGTACACTAACGCTAGGACATGGAGAATGAATTTTGGTCATCCAAGTGACGCCTCGTCCGATAATTCTTATTATTACAACAATAATCATAACAATAGTTATGAGTACAATTATCCAATGGGAGGGTACCCTAATTATGGTCATCATGGTCCGTTCCAACAATGTCTCTTCCTCCTCCGGATTATTACGGCTGTGTGCTTCCACCTCCACCACCTGCCCTTCTTGCGTTACCTCCCCCAAGTTATAATCACCACCGTGCTCTTCCCGGACCACCACGAAGACTTGGGCTCCCCCCAAGGAATGGTTATTATCCGCTACCACCTCCAGACATGTATAGGCAGCCTTATTATGGTGGCTATTTTAGTGATGAGAACCCGAATGGATGCATGATCATGTGATGAAAAACTGGTGTTTAGGGTTTGTCATTTGTGGTACAACTTTGTCGTTTGTCTTCTTTATCTAATTATGTTAAATTTCTTAGTTTGATTCGTTCTTGTTTTGTTTCTGTTTTAGAAAAAAAAAATTGTTTCAAGTATTACTTGTGCTTACTTTTAGTCTAGTGGATTCTGATGCTAGTTCGTTTCATCTGAAAAATACTAAACTTAATTAATGACATCTAAATCTAACTCTTTTGAGGTAGATATGGATTATGGATTAATCAAAATTGAATACCATGATCGAACATGTACACTTAATGTGGTGAATAATCAAGCTTGTGGAAAATAATGGGAGTATTTTTGAGTTGTTCTTTACCATCTACTTATAAAATGTTGAGCACTCCTAGTAGATAATTAACTGATATGATGAACACATCCATTTATACAACAAAATAGAGCAGCATTGATACGATAACACATCCATTTGTAGCTTGTGCAAAGAGATCTGGATAGTCTACAAAACACCGAATGGGCATTGTACACATTCACATTGGTTAGGGGAATTTGTTGAGTAACCGGATAGTGACAAAAGATTTTTTCCCAGTATATTTATCCCAGACCAAAGAAAATGCCTGAAAATACATGTGCCTATTTTAAACACTGCCATGGAATAGCTTTCCAATTTGCACGAGCATAACTCGGGTAAAATCCATTTTTGGTACTCCAGAGTGAGACACGTCCAATTTATGTACTCTAGAGTGACTATGTCCAATTTAGGTACTTTATTGTAACATACTGTCTAATTTTGGTATTTTCTCAATTTAATCGTAAAAAAGTAAACAATATGAACGCATGACAACCAATCGCTAGACATGCCAAAAATTTCAAAGAAATAGGAAAAATATACACGCATTATAAGCGGATTTTCATACTTTAAAATACCAAAAAGTATACATTACACACCCATTTTTCTATCTTTTTCATAATTTTCGATTTCGATTTTTTCGCCATTTTCGAGTTAGGCCGTTTTGTGTTTGTCATGCGCTCTTATTGTTCAATTTTTCAAGATTAAATTGAGAAAGTATCAAATATGGACAGTATGTTACAATAAAGTACATAAATTGGACATAGCCACTCTAGTGTATATAAATTGGACGTGTCTCACTCTGGAGTACCAAAAATGGATTTTACCCGGTCATTTAAGGTATACACTAGGGCACACACACAATGAAGGTGTAATCGCAGCTAGCTAGATGCTCTCATGATCTCATCTTTGTATTTTTTCATAATGATGTCAATATTGTTTAAACATACAGTATACTTTTAAAAAAATCATAGTTTATGTTAAAAATTTGGACATACTATGAAGTTTTCAATATCTAATGATTTCTCCTCCATTTTGTAGTCGAAATGTAGATGGAGAAGCACATTTGCTCTCATGATGCAGATTTTGCACTCAGTTAGAATCCGTTTCCACTAGAACAATATCTATCAAACCTTACAATTCAATTTCAACCCAAGTCAAACTGTCATGTGACAATTTTTTTTTAATTTTTTATTTAGAAAAGCTTTTATAAATTATCAATATAAAAGTTACAAGGAGTCAGAACTCATGTTACACAGGAAGCGATCTTTCAAGTATAACAGCAAGCTGCTAGCACCTAACCACTGTCTACGTAACTTCCGTATAATCAAAAGGCAACATGCCAAAACCCATCTCCTCTGTTACAAAGTTGCGGCAGAGCAAGTGCGCTAGTCTGTTAGCTTCACGTCGCACATGTATAACCTGGAAATTGGCAAAACTCTCCAAATGTTGTCACATATCCTCATATAAAGCTCCATTTACAGACCTTTGCACATTTTCCTCCATTATACCATTGACAACAAGTAGAGCATCTCCCTCTAGGATAACTTTGTCGTAGCCCATATGTTTCACCAACCAAATGCCTAACTTTGTTGCATAGGCTTCTGCTAATTCAACACTCAGATTTGGGGCGATTTTCTTCATAACCCAAGCTAGAACGAAACCAGCACTGTCCCTCAAAACAGCTGCTATGCTTCGTGGGTTCCCATCTTGTTTAATTGCTGCATCAAAGTTGGCAAAGTACCAGCAGGGGGCGGGCTCCATGGTCCAAGGCGTGTTCTGCTTGAAATACTCCTCCTTGCCTCCGTCTTGGGCTGATGAGCCTGGAAGAATTCTATAAAGCTGCGTACAAACTGCAAGGTATCTGGAGGCTGTTGTTTCTGTTTTTCATGCAAGGCTTTGTTCCGCACGTACCATATACTGATTTAAGAAAATTGGTGTAACGTAACTAATTTCTTATTTAATTTATATGATTAGAAACTAGCGGATAGTTGTCCACTAATTTAGTTTAATCAACAATTCACGTGTAATATCGGTTTCATATATGTTTCCAGCAATATATATTCTTAAAAAATGAATAGAGTAAAGACTAAAGAGGATGGGAAATATGGACATCATTACTTTAGTTTAAAACAGATCAAACAAAATCAGACCCATAACATATCGCACCGACTTAAAATGTCCAATGGATCTAAACCATGGGTTCATCCTCTCCTCATGCTCTCATTGGTAAAGTCTTATCATTTTCTCTGCAGACTTATTATCAACAATTGTAGGCGGTTTGAGTGAAAAATAAGCAGGCAGCAGGAAGTTTGGGAGGAGAAATTAAAGGGGATATTTCATATTTATACCATCATCATTAAACGGTATAAATATAGTAGTAATTAATTTAAATCTCCTTGTTCGAAAAGGGTTATTTACGCGCGGAGGGTCATCCAACTTGAAAAAGGGATTGATTCTTCTCTCTCCTATCCTTTTCCAGCTCGATAGAACCCTAGCTGTCATTCCATTGCTTCAATTGCGTGCACGGAGATGGCGATGGCTGGCTTGTACAGGCGTATTCTTCCCTCTCCACCTGCCATTGACTTTGCTTCTGCTGAAGGCAAGGTATTTTTTCTCGATCAACCTCGACGAGCTTCAATTTCAAGTTACTCAGCCCATGTCAATACATGTGTTTTTATTTGCTCAAACTGAATTTGCCTTTTGCTCCATGGATTGATGAATGATCTGAGGGTTTTTACTGGTTTTGCGAGCTTTGATGGGAGTGTTAGCTTGAAGTTAGTCGTAAATGAGAATTTGGTCCGTTTTGCTTGCAGACCTTCAAATTCTAGGGATGGGTTGACTAAGAGAAATAGAGATTAGATTATTGTGCTGGAAATTAGGGATGTTGGTGCGTGGATCGCAATGAAAATGATTTCCTATTTGTTATGGTTAATAACTCACACATAGTATGGGAATGTGGGCTTTGCATTTACCTAGGAGATGGCTGTTTCAGAAAACTTTTTCACCTTGTTGTTTTTGGTAATGATCCGTACTTTGCACGGTATAGTCATCAAATTTATGTGCGCTAACCTAAAACAGAATGTCATTATCTAGTCCCGAAGGTGATACTGAAGATGGTACTTGATATTTTGCAGCCAGATAGAATTCTTTTGAACCAAGTGAATCTATTAGCCTGATGTGTAGAACTTGTAAACTGTAAAGGCTGTTGTGCAAGTTACTTTCGACCACATCAATGATTGAATAGCTGAATGGTCTTATAAACAACTGCGTTCACTGTTTTTGTACTAAGTTTGCGATTGGTTGAGTACTTTATAATTACTGATTCATATGTTTTCACATTCTTGCGCTGCCTGAATACCACCACTCCCCCACTACCTGCCATAATGAGATTAGAGTGTTTTTAGAGGTTTATGTAAAGGCAGCAGAACATAAGCATTCTCTCCCTTGGAAATGAACCTCAAAGAAGAATATGAATATCTTGAACATCTCTTCAGTGCTGCTTAGTGGTATCGTCTATGCTCCATCTGGATGAGTAATCCTTTTGTATGCTCTACCTCTACAGAAACTCTTCACAGAAGCCATTCACAGTGGAACTATGGAAGGCTTCTTCAAGTTGATTTCCTACTTCCAGACACAATCTGAACCTGCTTATTGTGGTTTGGCTAGCCTTTCTATGGTCTTGAACGCGCTTTCTATTGATCCTGGTAGAAAGTGGAAAGGTAACACATACTACTTGGCAGGCATAATTTATGCAATGCAGCTTATTGTTGAAAACTTTCACTGTACTTTAACATTGACCTTGTTAGGCGTGCTAGGACTAGCATAACATAAAGAGTTCTCTTTGTAATGGTGACAATCCCAGGGTGTATGATGAGTTTGTTGGTTTACTTTGAAACTTTTATATTCATTCGTACTGTTTGTTCTTTTATTTCTGGAGATGTGGGAAGCGCACTTTCACTTTTCACCAATGGGTTCAAACTTCAAAGTTTCTGTAAGAACCTAAATAGGCGAAATAAGGCCTTTTAAGTGTCTCTGCTTTGTAATTCTTTCTCTGTTCCCATGTTGGGTCTGGTGTAAATTGTTACTTTGCTTGCAGTAAAAAATCTTTATGTTTAATATTGAATAAATATCAGGGCCTTGGAGGTGGTTTGATGAATCTATGTTGGATTGCTGTGAGCCTTTGGAAAAGGTCAAGGATAAAGGCATTTCATTTGGGAAAGTGATATGCTTGGCCCATTGTGCTGGAGCTAAAGTTGAAGCCTTCCGAACAAATCAAAGCACTATAGATGAGTTCCGTAAGTATGTCATGGCATGTTCCACTTCAGATGATTGCCATGTGATCTCATCGTATCACAGAGGAACCTTTAAGCAGGTGGACCACTTCATAATTTTCAGAAATATGTGTTGTTTCTTTTCATTATGTTGTCTTATTTTTTTCTGTTTTTCCTTTTCTTCTTCCGTTGTTGCATATGTATTACTTAAAAAATGTTTTTCTGACAGATCTACTGTTTCTTTCTATTTCACTTCTCATTATAATTTCAGGCATCTTTATGTGATTACTATTTATATAGACCTAGACCTTGTTTATATATCTCTCATGGGAAATTGGAAGTCTAAATCATTTGTAGCCATCCTCAACATGAGAAGAAATAAAACACAGTAACTGTTAATTTCTTTCGCTTTATTAGAAGTTCAACATTAAACAAGTAACCTTGTTCGCATATTCACCTGCCTACCAAGTTTATATTTCATTGCCATCATTTATTAAGGAATCTCTGTAAGCTTATGCTTCTCTTCTGGATTTGCAACGAGACTGTATTGCAACCATCTATCTTATTCTATGGGCATTTTACTTATGATTTCTGGAAATGTTTTAAAGTTAATGTTGATGGTCTTTTTGTTGTATTGCTGGCGTGCATCACATTAATGAGTTGAGTGAATATACATTGCAGACTGGAACAGGTCATTTTTCACCTATTGGTGGCTATCACGCTGAAAAGGATATGGCGCTAATTCTAGATGTTGCAAGGTTCAAATATCCTCCTCATTGGGTTCCACTCGTCCTTCTTTGGGAAGCCATGGATACTGTTGATGACGCAACTGGTCTACGTCGAGGGTAATTTTGTGTGCACTTTCTTATGTTATTTGTATTAGTTGAAATTGAATACCAGTCTCTCAGTCTTTACCTTTTCATCTGATAGATGCCTAGATGCCAGAGCAAAACATTCTACACACAGAAGCACTAATATAGAAGCTTGAAGGATTACTGATATTGGTTTCATTAGTTTAATTTCAGTGTTTATATTAGTTTTTTATTCTCAAACATATTTTGTCACTTCTACATTAGTAAAGTGCCACCAGAAAAATCATTAAAATACAGTTGTACCTTTTTACTGTTCAGTTATGCTTCACTTTATGTTTGTCATTTTGATTTCATCAAATTCCTCCATTGAAGGAAGCATTGTTGCTTTGGCTGTTGAAATAGATGCACGTGGCACCCTGTATTTCGCCATTTATTTGACCTTTTTAATTTTCAGGTTCATGCTTGTTTCTAGACATCAGAGAGCACCGGGTTTGCTTTATACCTTGGTACGATCCTGTAAATGATAATGTTGCTAGTCTCTGCAAGCCATGCCATGAAAAAGTCATGTTATTTCTCTTTTCTTCTTTCACATAATTAAGTGAGGCATCTTGTGGTCATTTACTTCATAGTTTTCAAACATTCAAATAGGGGATTTTTTTAATAAAATTATTAACGTATGATATTTTCTAGCAACTCTCAGGTTTTGACTTTTGCTGGCAGAATATTCACCAGTTCACATTTTATGATTTTATGGTGATTCAGTGCAGTATTTGTTCTGCAAAAGAATTCATATTGATTAAAGACCTGAATTCTCAATTATTGGAGCATCTTTTTGAGTATCTCATATTTTCATGTTGGATAACTAGTAACAATACGGTTGGGCAATATGAAAACCATTATTCTGGAACACCTGTTGATTAAACACAATATGGAAAATGCAGGTGTTTTGAAGCCGAGCTGTTATTATGATCTGTTCTCGTTAAAGATGTACTATGAAAATGCTCTGTTTGCTTGTGATGACTAATGACATGATAAAATGAGTTTATTGAGCGAACACCTTTTTCTTAGCTGCTCCATTGAAATTCGCTCCTTCGTTTATTTACAGAGCTGCAAACACGAGAGTTGGATTACCACTGCAAAATATTTGATGGATGATGTCCCAGTGCTTTTAAATTCAGATAAAGTGAAGGATGCGAAGAATGCTCTTTTAACAGTTTTCATGTCTCTACCGTCAAATTTCGGGGACTTCATTAAGTGGGTGGCTGAGGTTCGTCGAAAAGAGGATGCCGGTGAAGGTTTAAGTCAAGAAGAGAAAGAAAGGCTTTCTATCAAGGTGACGTTTGACCCTATATGTTGTTGCTTCAACCCACATTCATGCACATGCATACACACAATTTTTTATTATCGGTCTCGATCCTTGATCTATGCTACAAGTTCCTTTTACGTCTGTTATATATGTGACATATGTAAATAATTTCTATTCCGGTCAAACATGATGTAAGGACCAAATAGCACAGTTCTTGAAGTAAAGAAAATCTAAGAATTAATTGCTAGACACCCATCCAACAGATGAAACATAATACAAATTTGTAGTGAGGATCTGGAATACTCTGATGCATATAACCATTTACATCATGATATTGGATTTGTGACATCATCTATTTGTTAATCCAGGAGGATGTGTTGAAGCAAGTGCAAGAGACTGGCCTCTACAAGCATGTTACTGACATTTTGTCTTCAGAAAGACTTTTATGTCAAATAGATCAGTCATCAGGTCTTCAAGATTCTTTACCTGATATAGCTGCTAGTGTATGCTGCCAAGGGGCTGGTATTTTTGCTGGGAATTCTGGCTCAAATAAATTTTGCTGTCGAGAGACTTGCGTGAGATGTTATAGAGCTACTAATGTGGAGAAGGGTGTTACTGTAGTGTCTGGGACAGT
This sequence comes from Plantago ovata, assembly GCA_028274465.1. Lineage (NCBI taxonomy): Eukaryota > Viridiplantae > Streptophyta > Magnoliopsida > Lamiales > Plantaginaceae > Plantago > Plantago ovata. Next base: position 8,250,605 of record CM051457.1, on the reverse strand, counting down.
GGTTAATGGTGGCGGAGAGCAAGGAGTCGATATGTTAGTCCCAGTATCTCAAGCAGAGTCTAGTTCCTGTGGTGTTGGCTCGTGTGGTTACTCTGGTATGCACCCAGCTAGCAATGATATCTTGACTGCACTTTTACTGGCATTGCCTCCGGAGACATGGTCTGGCATTAAAGACAATGAAGTTTTGCAAGAAGTATCTGGTCTGGTCTCAACAGATTCTCTTCCTCCATTACTTCAAGAAGAGGTAATAAAATTTACTGGCTAGTTGAGGTGTTCGATTGAGATTTTGTTTGCTTGGTCTGTTTGTTTGAAATTTAAGACGTGAAAGGATCAACTTTTAGTGGCATGAAAAAGTGATTGAAGGAAAGGAACAAACTTGATGGAAGACATGCTAATATTTTTTGTGTTGTGTCTTGTGTGAATATAGTTCAAATAATGGGAGTCCTGAGTAGATCATAAAAGGTGTCAGATGATGCATAACAAGCTAAAATTGGGTCTGTTCCATGAATGAAACTCAGAACAAACAGTGTTTGGTTCACTCTACATGGTCCTTCGCAAGACCTTCCTATCATGAACCTTTATGCAGTCATAGGCACAAGCCTCTGGCTTTATGCAACTAAATGTGCCCATTTAATCATTCTTGTACATCTTTCAGGTTCCTGATTACCAAAAGGAATGGAAAGCGGATTTTGTGTATTATTTGATTTGCTGAAACTATGTTCTTTCAGTTCATATACATGTGTAGTTTCTCTTACATGTTTCAAAATGTTTATGGAACTGGAAGTGTTCTGAAGTCGTTTAATTAAAAGTTAAGACCAATAGTTGCTCCATCCGAAGATTAAACTTTTTTATAGAAGGCTCTAGGTTAATGTGGTAATCTTGATTTGCTTTCGCATTGGCTCTTCTCATTAAAGTCAATTCCAATAACTAGCTCAGGCTTGGCATCAGATTTTCATAAGAACCTATTCTAGACTGGATCTGTCTCTAGCATGTTTTTGAGTCAACTCCAAAATCAGTTTCTTGTTTTTTGTGCTTAATGAGCTTAGCCTACAAAGAGAAGCATCACAAAATAATTCTAGTGCAATATAAGTAGACATTGATATAAATGTTTAACAATTGAGGCCGGAAAAAAAGTACTTCTACAGTAATTGATTTCTTGCATGTCTGTACTTGTCCGGGATCTATTTTCTTCGTCTAACCAGGATTCGATCTTCTTTATTTATTTTGCATTTGTGGATGTGCCAGATTTTGAATTTACGAGGCCAGCTGCTTATGCTCAAGAGGTGTAAAGACAACAAGGTAGAAGATGATCTAGGTGCTCCTCTAATCTAATAATTTTCTTCTAGTATCATTTCTTGTAAAATAAGGTTTGACATCCATATTCTTGTCTTGTGGGATAGATAATAAATGCTTAAAGCACCATCGTGTTTTTTCTATCAAATACTGCAGGAAAAACTGAATTCCATGTTATAGGTTTGACTCCCAAGTGCACGAATTCTGTACATGATGAGACAATGTTTCTCCAGAGAATGAATTTCAACTCAAAGCATAACTTGCACCAGAAAAATTCTGGTATCATGCCTTCATGCTCAATTAGCACGCTTTATATACTTCACCGCCAAGGAATCTCTCCAGGAGTCTGGCGACCTGGAAAGGAATATAGAAGGCCAGGTAGATTATGGGATGAAATTAGACCTAGAATTGCCTGCCCCAAGAGTTTATTTTGCAACACCCATTACATGAGCTTTAGACATTGTGTTACTCTAGTAGTCTAGTGCAGATGCTTATGAAATAGATCGTCTATACTGTTACTTCCAGAAGTATCAATCCAGGGAAAACATAGGAGGGGTAATGAGTGTTGGTGAATCATTCTGATGATGCATGTCGATTTTATGGTACAGCTATGGGTAATGACGTAATGTACAAATGGGATTTTAGTGTATATATATAGTACATATGTTGAAGACTCTGATCGATGTTAAAGATCTATCTGAACATAGTTTGGAACTAGACCAGATCAAGAAATTTGTGTAGCAGACTAGCAGGCCACTTCTTTTTTCTTCTTGTTCTGTTTTGGTCTTTGATCGACGAGTACAGCAGGCAGAGGTAGTCCCGTACGTACCAAAGCTCATTTTAGATCACGTAATTTACTACTCGACTCTTTGTTCTGCAAGAGGTTAAACACTGAGGGGGCATTCAGTAAAATAGAAGATATTTGGGGGTTAGATATATTTGGTTTTTATAAAACCAAAGGTGATAGGATAATTCGTGATCCGTGAATTGCAACGTCACTTTTCTGTCCGCTTGTCTAACGGAATCTTGATTGGCGGGTTTTCTACACCAAACATTAGACAATTTAGTAGTAGTCACTATCTGTGTGTCTCATGTCACACATCACGCTTCAATTATGTCTTCACTTGGCTAACCAAATATTACATCTATAACCCCAAATATACAAAAATTAATCTTGACTTGAATAGAGGTAGGAGAAGTCGAGGTAGTTAAATTTAACGTTTAAAGAAAAATAAAATATAATGGTCTCAAAAAATAAGATCATAAAAGCACGCGACCTATCATATATACGTATTAAACTTATATGGTGTGTACTGTGCATTCACTTGCATTTCTTTTTTGTTAACTTCTGAATGAAGACAAATAATGTATTACGGCTGAGGCTGAATTGCCCGATTTCTAACAATGCGTGGTTAATTTGCCAACTTTATTGCCCGATTTGTAACAATGTGTGATTGATTTGCCAGATATTTCTCCCAATCTGACAAATGTATGGGCTTTCTCGCAATACTCACTAGTAATGCCATTAAAAGCTGGTTGGTAATATTATACATTATTTATACTACTAGTAGTAGTATATTTTAAAACTATATAGGAGTATAGGATAGTTTATACGTTATTGTGATCGAAGTCAAAGAAAGAATGCTAGGTGCAAAAGTCCAAGAAATAATGCCACAAAAGAGAAGGTTACTTAATGAAGAAGGGAGGAGCATTAACAGTAGTAAAATTTTCCACATATTAACTTAATTCATATGAAAACCTCATTTCATTTTATGTGGAAATTTTGGAAATTTTGTGGTAACTCGCAATTTTCCAAAGTATAAATATTTAATGTATTATCCTATTCATATAATACTCTCCTACTACATTCCAAAGAACAGACATCAAGAATCTACTATATAAACAGTACAGCAGCAGTAGTATTATTGTGTGATAGAACAAGTCAAGAATAGAATGCCACGGTAAGCAAAATTTGTAGCAGGCCAGTTGGTAATGAAGACAGCAGCAAGAGAGCCCCATCCCCTGTTGAAGGGCGGCAGAAGAAATAAGGATGCCTCAACGTACACCCATGGCTTATCTCCATCTCAGCTCCAATCACTTGTCGCCATGTGTCAGACCTTCATCCCTCCTCTTACATCACACAACAATGGTGCTCCTAACCCAGCTTATGATTCTTTCTTCAACCATTCAGGCCCTCATGAGGTAATTTATAAAACTGCTTCTACAACTTTTATAAGTTATAACTTCCTTTCTTGTGTGTTTAGCATCTTTTACTAACATTGTTATAAATAGATCCCACTCTCTCTCAGTATTTGTTTTGACTTGAGTAGTTTATGCTTTAGTCAGTTAGTGTATATTCTGGGTTGGGAAAAGAATGGAATCTTTCTAGTTTTGGTTGTCGGATAAAACTAATACAAAATGGATTGTTTATAGTTTATACAGCTATGTAAAGGTTCGATCTTTATGATGAATGGTAATTCATTCGTGAGATAGCATGAAGTTAAATTAGGCCATCTTTTGATGAGGTCAATTTCTCTCTTTCATGGATGTAGTAGGCATGTAATTCTACATATTTTTTTACAGATACGCCTATTTATTGTTTCCGTGGTGTTTTCTGTTGTTCTGGTTACAATAGTCTGTATCCGGGTTAAAATTGATGATACAGTGGCCCTGATGGTTAACCATTTTGACACCCCTAGAGTAAGCTATGGCCAACTGTTGCAACTTACTATAATGTTACAAATTTTTTGAGTTCTAATAGTCATCAGCGTCTGGAACTTTTAACATCAAAGAGAACTTGCAAGATTTGATAGCTTGTTTAGTCATTTGCTTTTGTTGGAGGAACTCTATGGTTCAAGATTTTACTAATTGCAACTAAAACTTTCATTGAAAAATGTATTTGTTGGCCATTTTAATGTCTGTGGTTGTGACTTGTGATGTGATGTTGTATGAAGTCATTGTTTAAGCTTTCTGTTACTAATTGATAGTAATGTTCACAACAGTTTCTAGTATGGATGTGTTTTTATTAATTTTATCTTTTGTCCTATGGTCTTAATAGGTGGCAGAATTATTGGTAAAGAGAGCAATGCCCAAGGCTTTGTTCATAGTCAAATTAGTTTTAACACTTCTTTCCACTCGATTTGGAACACTTTTGCTTGGTGGGTTCGCTTGTTTGGGGTGGAAATGGCCATTTTTGCATAGCTTTTCCGAGTTATCATTGAAGAATAGAGAAGCTATTCTTCAGAGCTGGTCCAGACAATCTTTCTTTTTCCCCTTGCGGATCGCTTTCTTATCACTTAAAGTTTACTGCTGCTACATTTTCTTCAGTATGGTAATATTTCCCAACTTCATTGATATAGTTCAGTCCTCTAGGAACTTCATTTAAAGACTACTAAATTTATTAAAACTCATTTCTTGATTTTGCAGACTGATGAAGATTCAAACAATCCAGCATGGAAAGCTATTGGATACAATGTTGAGTCCGTTGGAAGATCAACGAAACAGGAAAAAGAAAGACCACTTGAAATGGGTATCATTGAAGTCATGAAGGAAGATGACTCCTCTCTAAAAGAATCCCTCATCAAGAAAGGATTAAATGTAACAGAGGAGTCGAACGAGTATAAGATCAAATGTGATGTTGTAATCGTTGGGTCTGGTTGTGGAGGTGGGGTTGCAGCTGCAGTCCTTGCAAACTCGGGTCACAAGGTTCTTGTTCTTGACAAAGGTCAATACTTTGTTACTGAAGATTTTTCAGGCTTAGAGGGACCATCTGTTTCTCAACTGTATGAATCAGGTGGAATTCTAAGTACACAAGACGGAAAGATCATGGTGATGGCTGGAACATCAGTTGGTGGTGGCTCGACTGTAAATTGGTCCGCGTGCATAAGAACTCCAGATTACATCCTCAAAGAATGGTCAAAACAAAATAACCTTTCCCTCTTTGGTAGCCCTGAATACCAATCAGCTATGGATGCTGTGTGGCATAGGATCGGTGTGACAAGTAAATGCACAGGAGAGAGTTTTCAAAACCAGGTACTTCGTAGAGGTTGCGAAAATCTTGGCTTCAATGTTGATCATGTGTCAAGAAACTCTTCAGAAGATCATTATTGTGGTTCTTGCTGTTATGGCTGCAGAAGAGGAGATAAGAAGGGGACTGACACCACTTGGCTGGTTGATGCGGTGAAAAATGGTGCAGTGATCTTATCTGGATGTGAAGCGGAGAAATATATATTGGAGAACGATGATGGTGCAAGTTCTAGAAGCAGGTGCGTCGGAGTGCTTGCAAAAACTGCTGGAAGTACGAATGTCAGAAAGAAACTTCGCATTGAAGCTCGGGTGACAATTTCGGCATGTGGGTCGCTTTTAACACCGCCTTTGTTAATCTCTAGTGGTCTAAAGAACAAGAACATCGGCACAAATTTACATCTTCATCCGGCTTCTTTCGTGTGGGGATATTTTCCGGAATCTGTAGCTGATCTAAAAGGTAAAAGCTTTGAAGGTGGAATCATAACTTCCATTCATAAAGTGAAATCAGATGAATCAAATGTCCAAGCAATAGTAGAAACTGCCTCACTGGGACCTGCTTCTTTTGTGTCGGTGTACCCTTGGGTTTCCAGGGATGACATTAATGAAAGAATGACCAAATATTCAAGAACTGTTGTTCTGTTTGCGTTGGTGAGAGACCAAGGATCAGGAGAGGTGAAGAAACGAGGATGTATAACGTATAGCTCAACCCAAATCGACAGGGAGAATCTTAAGGCCGGCTTGAGGCAAGCACTGCGAATACTGATTGGAGCAGGAGCTACAGAAGTGGGAACGTTTAGGAACGATGGACAAAAGATCAAATGTAAAGGGACTAAAGAGGAAAAGTTGGAAGAGTTTCTGGATACGGTTACAGCATTTGGAGGGCCGATGGGTTTTGAAGAGCATTGGACAACATATTGCTCGGCGCATCAGATGGGAAGTTGTCGAATGGGGGTGAATGAGGAAGATGGCGCGGTTGATGAACACGGAGAGTGTTGGGAGGCCAAGGGCTTGTTTGTCTGTGATGGAAGTTTGCTTCCTTCTGCCATTGGTATCAATCCAATGATCACTATTCAGTCTACTGCTCACTGCTTGGCTAAGGGAATAGATGATGTCCTGAAGAAGGGAAAGCACTTGTGAAATTTGCTTTAGTTCTTGAACTGAATTTCCACTCCCATATGGAAAAGGTAGGGTTTTTTTTTTTTTTTTTTTTTTTTTTTTTTTTTTTTTCACATGGAACAATGAAATAAGTAACCAGTATTGTATTTAATTTACATCATCCATTATCCATTGATTATGTAATATATAAATAGAGGAAGTACTAATTTATAGTACTCCCTCCGTGTATGGACGCACTAGGTGCATTTATTGACCATTGTTACGATGGATGATGTAAGTTCAAATAAGTCCAATTCAGTTTTGCTTAATTTAAATTTATACTTCAAATATAAGTTTAGATCAGAGTATTAACAAAATTCAATTGAGTTGAGTTGAGTTTAAAAAGTTTCAGGCGAAACAAACATACGGTAATTAACTAAGCCATTGATTTGGAATGTCGTAATATTTTGTTCAGTTGTTCGTGTATTTTTTTTAATCAGTACAATATATTGATTAAACAAGATAATTACAAGTGAGTTGTTTAAGTGCAAAAGGTATTCACTAGAAAAAATACAGCAAAAACCAAACAATGTAAGTAACTCAATTGAGCAACCGTTAAATTTAGGCCTTCTCCAGCAATCATCCTCTCTCACTCCCTCTCTCTTATGTCAAATCATCGTTGCACTTACTCATCACAAACTACTCCAACAGTCATTCCCTCTCATCCCACAGTTTTTCATTTTATTTCACATTTCTTTTAAACTTCATTCCTTATTTTATTATAATATCATTAATTAATTTATTAATATCATACTAATTTTAAAAATTACAATACTTGTTAATTTCAGGTATTATTAGTTAGTATTTTGTAATCTTCAATTTCGATTTCAACCTCCAATTTCGAATAAAGTTTATGTATAAATGTTAAAATTATAATGCAATCAAAACAAGAATTATTATTGAACAAATACAAAAAATTAATTATATATGAATTAAACAAAAAAGAAAGAAGGAAGGAAAGAAACAAAGAATAGAAGAATAATGAAGAATGGATGAAACAAAATAAATAAAAGAGAAAGGAAGGATAAAGAGAGGAATTTAAAAAAAATAAAAAATGAGCTCACCCCGCCTCACTGTGTCATCCCGAGGTGAGCTCATCATCCCTCCAAATTGCTCCAACAGAGGATGAGCAAAGTATGAGCAGTTTGCTCATCCTCTGCTGGAGATAGCCTTATGGTTCAATTGTTCGTGTATAGTACATACTCTATACCAGTGGCAGATGTATGCACAAGGGTGTGGGTGCCCTCGCACCCACAACCATTTTCTTTTTCTTCACTATACTATGTAAAAAAAATATTTTGCCCCCATAAAACTAAACTTTTGCACCCACGTGAATTTATAAAATCTATTTTGAGTCTATTAAATTGATTTGGATTGTAAGAATATATATATTACTACTATTTTTTAACGTCAAGAGCGATGGAAAAACATCGGTTTTCATTAACATTATTGATAAATTTCTCTATCAAACTAATTTTAAATTAAAACTCATTGTTTTAGTATGAAATCTTATGATCAATGTATATTAAAAAAGATGTTTTATTACGAAATTTATGATGAAATTGTTAAATATTGATTGATTTGATTCTAAACTGCAAAGAATATTTATCTAATTCAACATTTTTATGATTGAATTGATTATTAGTTATTAGATAATTTTTTAAGAATTAATTAATTTTTATTTAATTTTTTATTAATAATTAACATATACGGCATATATTCTCACCCACAATGAGAAATTTCTGGATCCGCCCCTGCTCTATACATTATGGTTCTTCATATGATATATATTTGTCATCAATTTCAATACGCATACTTATATGTATATTTAGATTTGTTGTGACATCATAGCCCTTTGCATTTATATCATGACAGCTGGAGCAAGCTCCCAGATCGACGGAGCTTGCTCCGATCAGATCAGAGGTTGCTCTATCCATGGAGCAAGTTCCAGACCAGAGCTTGCTCCGATCGACAGAGCAAGGTCCCAGATCGGAGGATCAATAGAACAAGCTCCAGGTCGGAGCTCGTTCCGCTACGGTTGCCGGAGCTCCGGTAAGGAGCTATGGAGAAGAAGAAGATTTTGTTTTTATTTTGTTATTATGTTTTATGTTTTTTCTTTTTATTTTTTAATTTTTGTTTTTTTGGAAAACAGTAAGGGATGTCTGGATCAGTCAAAATCCAATAATGGAATAGTGGTTAGAGCGACTAAAAGTCAAATTTTTGTACTAAAATGTAATTGATTATCTAGTAGGTATGTTTTTGTTATTAGAGACGATTGCATAGTATTAAAAAGTTACGGACCCTTTCTTAACCTATTAACCAAGGTTTTTATACGTACATAGACAACATACAGTCATACACTAAACTTGAGTTACGACAATAATGATTTTTCAAATTATAATTTTGAATCCGCTCCTGAAATACTGATAAATTATTTCGATGATGATGATATGTAACGGTTTTAAGTTTTTTTTTCTTGGTAACGAATTAGTGGAGTTGCTAAAATGGAAAAAATGTATGGCCGGCTACATACGGGATAACTAGAATTTAAAATTCTGAAAAATAAAAATTAATTATCATTTTTAGATGGGCTTGGGACGGGCGTGACACAAGTTGTATGTTTTCGTTCGGCTCGTCACTTATTGGGCCTATTAATTGTTTGTCATTTTACTAAATGGCTCTTCAAACGGATTTGGAGTTGTACATGACCAATAAAATACATCTCCAAATGCGTTTGAAGAGATACATACACATTCAAACTCAAATCATAAATCGATATATTGCTACTTTGTTATTGTAAATTAATGTAGGAAAGTGTTATCTTTTCAAAAGGAAAACTTAGCACGCTTTATGAATAAAAATCATGAAACTCTTATAAAAGTCGTGCCTTGCTAGAATATGAGGAAAGTCATACATCTCCTACTCACTTGTTTGGAACACTCACATAATTTATACTCGTGTGATGGAGATTTATTGGTTAGAAAAACCAAAACTTTTGCATCGGAAAATGTTTACCATACCCAGTCCAAGTTCCAAGCTTGCATTTCTTTTCTTCAGACATGACTACATAAAGTCTTTTCTACAAATATATAATTAATATTAATATGAAAATTATTCGAAAGGGAAAATTGTTCAGTAATTTACGAGACATCTAGAGGAACTGGTTATACGTGACAAAGGAACATTGATAGGTAATTGACAATCTTACGCTGCCTATTCAGATAGAATTCATCTGTAGGGAATTAGTTATACGTGACAGGGCCTGTTACTAGTTTATGCATACTCCATCAGCCAAGTAAAAGAAACAGTAAAAGTTTCTAGGTCACTAACAAACAAACTAAAGAAATCTAATAAACCACAACACATAGTAACTTTGGAGCATAAACTATATAGTATAATCCAACAAAAAATATACCAAAGTCAAATATAAATGCTATCGTAAAACCAAAGCCATAAACAGTCATCAAAACACCCAAAAGTACGCATATATGATACATACCATACAAACCATACGGTGTACATAAAGCCAGACAGGTATGTATATAAATATAAATAACTATTTATCCTCTTACCTCACATAGTAAGGGACTTCAACGACCTCGCTTTGACGGATTTGTGGGCTCGCTTTCTCTTATTGCACAACTTTTTCTCTTCATCATCCTTGTCATCGTCAATATGTTCGCTCTCTTTGCTTGTCTGAGATGAAGAAGATGTGGGTTTCACCTTGGGCACATGATGGGCAGCACTGCCAATTTCATCATCCTCCTTATTGTCCATGCCTCGTTTCTTGCCCCAACGAGGTCCAAAGCCGGAGTAGTAGTAGAAGTCGTGCGGATTGGACGAGCCCGCCTTCTTCGCACGGGGGCGGCGTTTCTTAGTCATGGAAACAACAACTGCCCTCTTCATTTTGGCAGACTGGGATGACGAATAGCGGTTATGGTTTCGAGCTAATGCTAAGTGATGCTCACACATTGTACTACCATCGGTTGTTATATTTTTACATTGCCAGCCCTTCCCGTCAGTCTTACGACATGACTTAACGGGTGTGTCAGTTCTGACCTTAGCCGTAAGTGCGCTTTCTGAACTATTCAGTTTCTTGCTAGCAGATTTAATCTCACACTTAACCTCCTCCTGCTCCTCCCTATGATCGATCGAAACATAACAATTTAAATTCAGATTGAATCCACATAATCGAAGATGTAAATTAACTAAACCAACCGATGCTAATATCAACTCATATAAATGAACAGGATCGCAAATTCGCAAACCCTAGTATATTATTGACTGAAACATAAAACACAAAATGCTGAAATGGATTACCATTTGGCAGGTGAAGTGTAAACCACCGATCTTTCCTTTACATCTGAAAATCCACTTCCATTATTGACCTGAATAAACAAGGATGAATTGAGTAAGAAACCGAAAAGGAATTGTAATTAACAATATGAAACAACAATAACACGGAAATAGAAAGTGATTCGAGATCTAAGACTCAATAAAAGAGATTAAGAATGGATTAACTCGTTCATCATAACCATAGATGACGACCGGTGTGAAGTGAACCCTAGGGGAAACGACAACAAAATAAACGGATAAAATGCAGACAAAGTTGGGTTAAAATAAAGAGCAGATTACAACAGATCTGAGACTTAGAGGTATAGAGAGATTGGGTATGAGCTAACCTGGTTGGATGGGATAGGAGAAGGAGGTTGCGGCGTTGACAACTGCAGAGTAGATGGCGGCGAGAAGTTGATGACATCCCACGGCGATTGATTTAGCGTGCAAACATGTGGTTCTAGCTTGATGGTGGGTGATGAAAATGGGGCTATTTCAGAGAGGATGAAAGCAGAGACGTTGGCATTCCTGCGTATCCTCATGGCCGCCGATGAAGGTGAGGGTGAGTGAGAAGAGTGAGAAATCTGAAGGTGACGTTTTCTAATTCTATACAAATAGGAGATCGGTCCAAATTTTATATTCTGGACTTTTGCATTTATTTCTTTTCTCTTTAAACCTTGGTAGTACTTATACTTTATTACCGTGGGTGCAGGATTATATTTATTTTGACTACAAATTATTCTTAGTCACTATATAAATTATGCGTAGTCACAATGAAGTTATTTGATAAAATTATAGTATGAGACTACGTTAAATCCTATTCTTTGTAAGCTAAACCAAAAAATCAATCCAGACACTTGAGTAGGTCGGTTAATTCGGGTCAGAGTTGACATGGATTATGTCGTAGTTATATAATACTAGAAATGCTACACTATACTTAGCACGGTGTCCATAATGGTAATGCGGTTTTGTGATATATTGTCTTATTTAATACGAGAGAGAGAATTTTGTAATATATTTTAATATTCTATGTTAATGTTTTATCATACCGAAAACACCGTATTTTTTAAATATGAAGAGTTTTCAATAAACTAGGAACCGCGTCACACGTTACGCGTGTGAAGCATAATCTTGTAAAACATTATTGTTTTATTAAATAATGTATTAAAATAAATGAAGTGAATATATAATTTTCACATAATGACTTCAAACGTAATAAAAAAAAACTAATTGAGTAATTAAACTTAATATAAATTGTGTGCTATAAATGTATATAGTTTTTGTAGTTATGCAATTAATAGGTTTGAATTGAACTATATTAGACATACGAAAAGTATTCTTCCGATGAGTTAAGAACCATCAGATACATCTCTAGACTTTGGAAACATTCAACTTCAAAATCTGCAATGCATCTTTTTCGTATGTTAATTGGAGTATTCTTCATCAGTTGAATATATTGTCAAGTGCTTCATATAAACATTCTAGTTTCATAATATGATGTTTTTAGTTATTATTATCGTATGATTTAAGAATAATTTAAGGTCAAAATGACCATCGAAAAAGTCAACAAAATCAAGCGTTACATTTATTATTGAACGGAGAAAGTATGTCTTTTTTTATAAGAACATATCATGGTTATTTTTAAAATTAAGTATAATACTCGTTTCAAAAAAAAATTAAGTATAATACGTCATACAACTTTATGTTAAAAATAAAAATTCAAACACCGTTATTAACCACAGGGGAATCATACGATAAAAATAACTAAAAACATCATATTATGAAACTAGAATGTTTATATGAAGCACTTGGCAATATATTCAACTGATGAAAAATACCAATTAACATGCGAAAAAGATGCATTGCAGATTTTGAAATTGAATGTTTCCAAAGTTTTAGAGATGTATCTGATGGTTCTTAACTCATCGGAAGAACACTTTTTGTATGTCTAATATAGTTCCATTCAAAACTATTAATTGCATAACTACAAAAACTATTACATTTATAGCACACCATTTATATTAAGTTTAATTACTCAATTAGTTATTTTTTTATTACGTTTGAAATTATTATGTGAAAATTATATATTCACTCCATTTATTTCAATATATTATTTAATAAAATAATAATGTTTTACAAGATTACGCTTCACACGCGTAGCGTGTGACGCGGTTCCTAGTATATTCATAGAGTTTTGTTTTTGTATGCGGTCAATTTTATCTAATTGCTGCTGGGAATTAAATTAAATTTTCTATTGCAGAATTCGGCAAAAATATTACGGAGGCAAAGGGAGAATTTAGAAGACTGTTGACATAGCGGTAAGGAAGGCACCATGAGATTTTCATGATGATGATGTGTGATTTCGGTTCGGGCTATTCATATTCTTTGCCTTCTTTGTGCTGGTCATGTTCGTCATCCTGAAAATTTTCCCATAGGGGAATTCCAACGGAAGATATATACAAGTTCCAGTCCTAAAATGCCGCCTGGAATTTGCTAGAGCTAATTTTGTTTATAGCTCTCCAAAAATTTTATTTTTGTTTATTTTTTTACACTTTTCTTTTAATCGGTTGATTTTTATTTATTTTCATTATTATTTTTGCTTCCTTTTGTGAAGTTGCTCTATACTACATATTTTGAGCAAGGCCAATGTAATTTATTCAATGATCATGTAGATTATTTTAAAACTACCTAATGCCTGACTTAAACGAAATCCTTAATCTTATTCGAAACTATGGAATCATGTGTTGCTCCACAATATTATTAACTCGAAACTCACATCTTAAACTTCCTCTGAAGAAACTAGAAGATCTGCATCAGTAGGTAGGCCGGCGTGTTTCCTTCCGCCCGTACGCATACAGCTAGAGCTAGTTGTTTCACTCCGCGTGCACAACAACTTAGTTGCTTTTCCTTAGTTCTGCATTATCTTAGTCTTTGATACCGAGACCTGCCAAACTTCAGAATATTTACACTAGTCATTTGTTCACCATTTCGCTGATGATTTATGCAAATTAAATCATCCATTGATTCTGTGCATGGATATGAGGATGGTGTTTTCTCTGTGATCTGCACATGAGGCCTTCGTTTCAAATCAGCATGAATGAAGCACAGACTATTAATTTTTATTTGCTGCTCAAATTCTTACAAATATTCCTGGATCCTTATCGTAATTGTATCGCTGAGAGAAAAGATGGCTACAGAAGTTATTATATTCAAAATTTCAATGTAATTGATTGAATGAAGACATGTAATTAATCTTGTTGAAATCTGGAAGTCAACACATTGGACGGTTAAGATTAAATCCGGCAATCTCAACGGTGGAGATTAGATAGTATGTTAATTAATAATAGAGTAGTTTTTTTGTTCGATTTTCTCAATACACGAGCAGTAGAAATAGAGTCAGAGGACTCCCTGGAATTTTAGGTATTATTATGTATGTAGTAGTAATATTCTTAAATATCTTTGTGCCAGTGGTAGGATATATGGAAGTTGACCTTGGTGGCGCAGGTTCGATCTCCATTCCCCATACTATTTTTAGTTCTGTTTTATCCATTTTTGTAGAACATTTTACCTCTTCCTTTTAATTTTTTTCTTTTCTTATGCGTTTTAGTCTTTAAATTTTCTTTTTTCTTTTCATCACCTCTTCCATTTTTGGTTCTGTTTTATCCATTTTTGTAGAACATTTTACCTCTTCCTTTTAATTTTTTCTTTTCTTATGCGTTTTAGTCTTTAAATTTTCTTTTTTCTTTTCATCACCTCTTCCTTTTTTTCTTCTTTTCTTATGTGTTTCTTTAGTTTTTAAATTTTCCTTTTTCTTTTCATCATACATACAATATTAAATTTAAAATTAAACTTATGTGTGTTGAAGAGTATTATTTTAATATTTAGTTAAATGTATAAATATAGGTAGAAACTATAAAAATGATTTTGTTTTTTAAATTCTTTTCTTTTATTAGTTTATTACATGGAAGTATATTTTTAAAAATATTTTCTACTCTATACTTTTGAGTTGGACCCCCCTAACTTTTGTCTCTGGCTTCGCCACTGGGTAGGCACACTGTAGTTTAAGAGGTGAATGTGCATCCAACGATCAGGACCTCTATGGTTCAACAAGGTGGACTTAGTATTCATACCATTAGTATTACTTGGGTGAATGCGATTTTTGCTAAGTGTGTTATTCAGTTCCAGCAATCCTTGGTTATCCAAGAGCTTGGTGTTGTCATGGAAAATATGCGGTTCGTGGTAGTTTGTGAGGGTGGCTTATTTCAGAGAAAATTAAGGCAACACAGTAAACTCATGAATATTGCTCTAAAAATGATCGAATATTGGATGAAAACAAAAACAGAGAAAACAAGCTAGGATTTACTTGTTTCGGTTCAAATATACCTATGTCCATTATAATACAGAGTAGAAGAGCAAAATGGTGAATATCAGATCAAAAAATCTGGAGAAACACAAATTCCCCTATCTACCACTGATTATAGAGTACATAGAATGAACCGATCTTGTGGAATTGAATGATGCTGATGATCTGTTGAATGAAGCCAATGGAAGCACCAATTCATAGAATCCAACTGCAAGATCACTTAATTGAGCAGTTTAAACAGACTTATGATAGGAAAAAAAAAAAAGGTGTCATGGAAATTAATGAAACTTGAAACCATTTTTAGATGATTTACAAAGAATGAGAGTGAAATGTAACAGATGTCCTAATGATAAGCAGAGCAGATAAATATACTGTATTTGTTTTGCATATGAAAGTAGTGTCATCAAACAAACAGAATGGTCCTTTGATGGATGATATTCCTAATTATTTGACTGTGCATGCCTGCATGCAGTTATATTTTCAAGTTTGAACAAGTTCTATGGCCGAATAATAACACTCACCTGTGACCTGCTTATATATATACATGCATACTTTGTGAATTTAACTTTTATAGCACTACACTATATCCTCCGATCCTCCCTCTCAAGTCTCAAAACACAAATTTAAGTTCTCAGAAATTACTTGAAGGCGCAAATCCCACTTTTTTTTTATTCCTCTTTCACATGTAGTTAGAGTGAATTTACGTAATTTTAAGTTTTTGAAAGAATATCTTGCAGCCTTTTAAATTTTGATCCTCAGGCCATTGTTCCAATGGAAGAGAGATGGTTCAGAGAGAGTAATCAACATGAATCTTCTTGTGGAATAGGAGGTAAAGTGTACTCCCTCCGTCCCACTTTAACTTACCCATTTTGCCATTTATGGCGTCCCATTAGAAGTTACCCAGTCCATAAATGGAAAGTTTTTATTACTATTTTATTATACCAACAACTCCTATATATAATTAAATATTCACTTACTCCCACTACCTAACATACTTACAATTAAATATTCAATTACTCTCAATCTCTCTCCCACCCTTATATATAATATATGCAAAAGTGATGTTTTTCTTAAAAACTGTGTTTTTACTCAAATGGGTAAATTCAAACGGGACGGAGGGAGTAGTTAAAGAACTTAACTCAAGTACCTGTGTTTTCCAAGGTTTGGAGGGGGTTAATTGCAGATTTAGTCCCCTAAGTCTCAGTCCACTTCGATTTTGGTCCTAAGTTTTCGCGAACTGGCGAATTGAGTCCCCCAAACCGTATAAATGTTATAATTCGCCCTAATTCACCGTATTTTGCACTAATTTTTCTCCAATTTACTTCCAAGTCATAATAATAATGAGATTTTAATTTTTTTTAATATTTAAAAAAATAATTTAAAAAAAACCCAAATTGGGACTAAAAAGCTCCATGAATGGAGCTTTTAAAGCTCCGATCTGGAGCTTAAAAAAGCTCCATGACCGGAGCTTTAAAGAGCTCCGATCTGGAGCTTAAAAAGCTCCATGACCGGAGCATTTTAGCTCCGTTTTGTTTTTTTTAATTTTTTATTTTTTTGCTTTTTTTTATTTTCTTATATTATTAATTAATAGTTTCTAATATAGTTTTATAAATTACAATATTACATTTTTAATTAAAATTAAGTTAGAACCAATACGTATATGACACGTGTCCGTATAGGACCGTATACAGATTTTGAAGGACCAAAATCGAAGTGGACTGAGACTTAAGGGATTAAATCTGCAATTAATCCGGTTTGGAGGTTATATATTTCATCATTCTCTATTTCTCAAACAAAGTTTTAAAGGGTCAAAATTAAGTATATGTATTTCAGTGTTTAATGTGTGTTCTGAACCCAAAATCATAGGGTTTTTATTTTTGTATGTGCTGGTGAAATTAAATTGCAGAATTCGGCAAAAATATTGTGCGGCTTGAACAAACAGAAAGGAAGAGGTGATAGATTACTGCTAATGAATTGCGGATGCATCTCTACAAGCACCAATAATAGAGATTAGCAGTTGTAGCAATTAAGCACTCTACTCCGGTTGTTTCATTCAACTACAATATAGTGATTTTCAGTTTATCTGTAAGTCAAGCACCTCTTTGAAGGTGATGTTACTGAGTCAATCACGAAAAGAAGCAAAGTATAAATTCTGTTTAATTTCTTGTCTAAATTAACATAGCGGTAAATAAAAAAAAAAAAAAAAAAACAAAAAAACCAACAACATAAAGAAAAAGAAACTGTTCGAAAGCAATATAAACGAAACTCCTAGCAAATTTCAACCGGCAATTCCACCTGTTTAGGGGGGTTTCCACCACCACCAAGATCCTCGTAATACTTCTTCCAGTATGGATGCTCCTTGAAGATACCTTGCATATCCTCAATTGGAATCCCCTTAGTCTCAGGGAAGAACTTCAAGATGAAGAGGAACATGAGCAGCACAAAGAAGGCAAAGACTATGAACATCCCGAACCTAAGCCAACACATCATCTTGGTGAACATCTCTGCAATCACGAATGTGCACAACATGTTCACCAGCACATTCAGGGTCTGCCCAGCTGATCGGATCTCTAGGGGCAAGATTTCACAAGGTACCAACCACCCTAGTGGACCCCATGACCACGCGAAACCTGCAACATATATACAGATGAGAAGAACCACAACAATGGCGTACCACTTGGGCAATATTCCTGGATCACCATTCACTCCAAACTTCACTCCAACGAAAGTCGCGATAATAATCTAAAAAAGAAAAACAAATAGATCAATCAGAATAAATAGATAAAAAAAGAAATTATGAGATAATCTGACCGACGAAGAAAAAATTGAATGAAGAACAAACCTGGCATATGAACATCTGAACTGCACCTTCCAGGAATAAAATCTTCCTTCCAAATTTATCAACAGTAAAGATCGAAACGAAAGTTGCCATCATATTAACAACTCCGGTAATAACAGTGGCCATCAATGCAGAATTTGACATTCCAATAGTTTTAAACAAAACCGGAGCATAAAACATGATCACGTTCATGCCAGTGAACTGCTGGAAGAAAGGGATTAAAGTGACGAGGGTCAAATGAGGCCTATACTTTCGTTTCAAGAAATTGGACCACGGGCGCTCAACTTTCTTTGACTCCTCACTGGCAGCCACCAAATCGTTGAATTCGGCCTGAACATCATCAGTGCCACGGATCTGAACTAGCTTACTCCTTGCTTCATCTTTCTTACCCCGCTCGATCAAGGAGTTAGGGGTGTCAGGGAGCCAGATGGTAGACAAAATAAATATGAAAGCTGGTACACCTGCCAAGCCCAAACTGATACGCCACCCGTGTTCACCCATTGTGGCGGTAAAGTAGTTGATAACGTTGGCTGCAAGAATACCAATGGTAATGGAGAGCTGGAAAAGCATGTTACATGCTCCTCTGTACTTGTATGGTGGAATCTCAGACAAGTACACTGGGGCAGACTGCATCAGATCGATAAACAAACATTCATGTTAATCAACGTAAAATATAATGTGCCTAATAACTAGTATATAACAAATATTCATGATATAAAAATAACAGATTGATTATTAATGCTGTAAATTTCAAAGAAGAATAATTGCGAAAATAGAGTGTAACAGTACTAATAATAATCGTACATACCTGATTGGCAAAACCAATGCCAAGGCCAAGGAGTACACGACCAATAATAAGCATAGCAACATTCTGTGCAAATCCATTAACAGCTGCACCAACCAAGAAGAGAAACCCTCCAGCAAGCATGGAAAGCTTCCTGCCAAACTTTCGGGTACAAGTTGAAGCCACAAGTGCAGCAACCACGGCGGCCAGGTAAAGGGACGATGTGAACAAGGTGAGGATAGCATCATCAAATTTACAGTATTGGTTAGTGGTCTGTACGAGATTAGCCTGTTTACGGTAAACTCCAGGAAAAAATTTATTGAGAAACACATCCATCGACGTCACTCCACCTGCAAAAACAAAAACATTAATGATATTACATGATCAATACATTAACATTAATTTGGCTTGGTTATTGGAGCACACATATATATTACGACAGAACAGATAGAGAAAACGAATTAATTGGTTATATGTACACGTACCACTAATGCCGATATCGTAGCCAAAAATAAGGCCACCACATGCAGCAGAGAGGCAAGTAAGGATGACGTAGACGGTTAGCTTCCCAGGATAATTAGCGGGAGGAGGACCACCACTAGGGACAAAACCACCCGCCATCTTTTTCTTTCGTTCCTTCGATGATCGATCAGTATGTATATGATGGATATATGAGAATTGAGAAGATATTATAACCAACGTAATAGGTACTTGGTCTTTATATAATACTGAGAATTATAAGAATTAATAATAAGAGGTGAATTTAGTAGGATCAGGAGACAGAGTTTATGTTGGATTAGGATCAGTTGACAATACTAATAAGAATTACATAATTAAGAGGTGAAAGTAGGATCAGGAGACAGAGTTTATGCTGGATTAGGATCAGTAGTTGAGTGACAAAGTTTATGTTCGATTATTATCGTTTTTACTGTGTTTAAAAGTTGGATTGTATCTGATTTCTTTAAACGACCAGGAATAGTAATGTCACAACTACATTTTGTATATGATAAATAACCTAGTTTCGATGATTTCTTTAAAATACTTTACACTTAAAACTTTCTCTAGTGCATTAATTTCAAATTATATTGCTAAAATTGACTAGAAAAAGTGAAAACGTAATTAAGACAGGAAATAGAAAAAAATGAAATGATAAAAAAGGAATTACCGTTTGACAGATGAAATTGAAATAGAGTCATGTGAGGTTTCCTTGGCATTTTCATGCTTAACCTGAAGAAAAAAAAAGTGGAATTGGTAATAGTATACACACCGTATGAAAATGGAAAGTGATTCGAATCTATTATTAGGGTAAACCCTAGCTAACGGCCGATGTTAAGTGAACCCTAAAGGAAATAATATATACGAGCAAAATGCAGACAAGTTTGGGTAAAATAAAGTGCGGATTACAATAGATCTAGCCCAGATCATCTGGGAGTAGGAGCTAAATAACTGACCTGGATTGAATGAAGACGAAGAGGAGGAGGTGGTGGAGTAGATGGCGGTGAGAAGGTAGCGTCGGGGACATCCCACGGCGACTGATTGAGCTGGCATACATGAGGTTGGAGCTTAACGGTGGTGGTTGATGAATTAGTTGCAATGATGAGAAGAGCAGAGATATTCGCGTGTTTGCGTATTCTCATGGTATTTGGCCTTTGCTTTGAGAGGAGGAGGCTGTTTGTGTTGTCAGACAGACGATGTTAAGGTAATAGATCGATTTTTGTGATTTTTTTTCTTCCTTTTCTTATTATGTGAGTACATTTTCTATTTTCTTTTTATCTTTTTTTCTTTTTACTATTCACAGCTAAGTTTAAAAATGTACTACTGCAATGCGATATCCTGGTCCGTGGTCCCACGGACGAGGGATATGGGCGGCTGGCTCGATCCCTTGTGTGATGATCAAATGTTTAGATTCTGGTAAGCTATGAAGGATATGAAAATCCAGAATTAAAACACCCATTCGTAGCAACAGGCGTATCAGGCTAGATCTAGGTGTTGCTTATCTTGCTACTCTGTTTTCGTGGTGATAGTGTAAAAGATGGTGAAAATAATTGCACATGGGTGTAACTTATGCTCCCCTAAATTATATATGCCGTGAAATACATCATTTAACTCCTCACTTTATCTCATTATAATTTATCCATTTTGATTTTTTCCACTCAACATTTTTTAACATTGACAACAAATCACTCGTAAACTATAATAATACAATATTTAATGAAACTATATTATGAAAATATAAACCTAAAGTTTTTATAATATAATTGTATTATACATTTATTATTATAATTTATAGTCAGAAATCAAACACCATTAATCGATATAAATTAAAATAACTAAAATGGTAATTTGTATAGTGATACGGAACGAGTATCTAGAGTAACAATTTTGGACTATGAAGATAAGACAAGAGTGTAGTGTAGCCCCGTGTAGGTTGCCTGTGAAAGTCTCCAACAGGTAAACTTCCATAGTTCTCATTCATAAAGAACGTAATATACTTGTCATTTGTTATGAATTTTCAATATAGCACATACAAATTTTCAACTGCGTTTCAATTTGGGTCTTATTGGACCGGGCTTGAAAATACTGCAATTGTTTCATACATCTATACGACGATGATGATAGATATGCAATGGTTTAAGATTTCTCTCGCTAACAAAGTAGTGGAGTTGCTAAAATATAGAGTTTTTTTTTTAAAATTAATTTTTATTTTTTACGTGGGCTTGAGGATGGGCACAACACTAGCGTTATGTATTCGTCTTGCGTCGCCTATTGGGCTTATTAGTTGTTTGTCGGTTTACTAAATGTTGGTGATGCATCCAAATGTACAATACTAATAAAATGCATCTTCAAATCCGTTTTGAAGAGATGCATCCAACATATTCAAAAGACCCAATTCAACGAGTGCAGATATCATACATGACCTACTCGGAATTTATGAGCTTTTGAACAATTAAATAAATTTAAAGTTTAAGAAATATTATGTCCGAGAGATCGAACTCTGGAATGATAACGCTAGCGGAATCAGAGTTGATTTCCAATAGGTTAGATACCATCCTTAGGCATCCAGAACATTACACGTACTTTTAAATACTCCCTCATATTTGTTTTAGTTGTCGTTATGGTTACAGGATTTTCACAAATATTAATAAGATAACTATTAATAGTTTTCTAGTCAAAAGAAGCATATTAATAGTATAAGATTATTATGAAAAACCTATTATTAAGTGTCTTGGTTGTAGTGAATATAGGGAAAATGGAGTGAGAAAACGTATTAATAATAATTATAATAGCTAAAACGAAAACTAATCTTAAAACAAAATAGGAGGAGTATCCGAGTAAAATTTAGCCTGAAATTCCTGCCAGGAAACATCAAACATGGATGGCTTTAGTGTAATTAGAGCTATGCAAAAGGGATCTTTGGGTCAATTTAACGATTACTGAATATAATGGTAAACCAAAGCCAAAACAATATTACCAACACGCCCAAATTAAAACTCAAAAGTACCAAGATACAGTTTACATTTTACATAACAACAATGAAATTGCATTAATGCATTCTCACCTGTCACTTGTATCACATAGTAAGGGACTTGAGCGACCTCGCTTTCACAGGTTTTCGTGCTCTCTTCCTCTTATACAATTCTTCCTTCTGGTCATCCTCCTCCTCCTCCTCCTCCTCGTCATCATCATCTATATAATCGATTTCTCTAATGATTGACTGAGATGACGAGGAAGCATATTCTGCTACATCACTCGCAGAACTAACCGTGGGCACATTATGAGTACTGCAAGTGCTAATTCCATTATCCTCTTCATGATCCTTGCCTCGTCTTTTGCCCCAACGAGGTCCAAAACCGGAGTAGTAATAAAAGTCGTATGGATTAGAAGAAGTAGAGACCCTTCTAGGGCGAGGACGGCGTTTCTCGGTGGTCTCTGGGAATGCTACTTCTGGTGGAACAACGGCTCTCTTCACTTTGTTTGACCCATGGCTGTTATGGTTCCTCGCTAAGAATAAGTGATGCTCACACATTGCACCACCATTAACCGCCTCTCTCCGGCAACGCCAGCTCTTTCCGTCATTCTTACAACATAAAACAACCTGTTCGTCAGTTTCCACAACTGCTGTGTCGTCACTACGGTTGGAGCTGTCCGATTTCAGACCACAGCTAACATTCTCCTCCCTATATATACGATGGTTCCAATGGAATCGAAGCATGACAACAATAAAACTCAACTCAAAATTTCACACCAGTATACATATTTGGGCGCAAGTGTAAAACTGAACTTTAAAGTTTGAACAGATGCCATATATAAATTAACAAAACCTTGATCCATATATATAAATCTACGAGAGGGCCCAAATCAGTAAGTAGTTTTGAGTTTGAATATTATGATGATAAAGTGTTTGACCAAGTGAATATTTGAAACATTCTGGGCGTAAAAAGTTAAAATTTAAGATTATTGGGAGTATGTAGTAAAAAAAGAAAAAGATCGTAGAAATTACCGTTTGACAGGTGAAATTGAAATAGAGTCCGGTGAGGTTTCCTTGGCATTATCATCATGCTTAACCTGAAGAAAAAAAAATGATAAAAATGGAATTGGTATTAACCTAAACGAAACAACAGTAATATAGTGTACAGTGTGGAAATAGAAAGTGATTGGAATCTATTAGGGTAAAAGAGCAAACGGATTAGGTCGTTTATGGGAACCCTAGCTAGCTAGCGTGGCTGCCGGTGTGAAGTGAATGAACCGTACCCTAGATGAAATAAAACCGGGCAAAATGCAGACAAGTTTGGGTAAAATGAAGTGCAGATTACAATAGATCTGGCCCAGATCATCTGGGAGTGGGAGCTAAATAACTGACCTGGATTGAATGAACACGAAGAGGAGGAGGTGGAGGTGGCGGAGTAGATGGCGGCGAGAAGGTAGCGTCGGGGACATCCCACGGCGACTGATTGAGCTGACAGACATGAGGTTGGAGCTTAAGAATAGTAGTGGTTGATGAATTGGTTGCAGAGAGCAGAAGAGCAGAGATATTCGCGTGCTTGCGTATTCTCATGATATTGGCCTTTTTTGCTTCGAGAGGAGGAGGCTGTTTGTGTTGAGAGACGATGTAAATGAAGTGAGTATGTAATAGATCGATTTTAGTGCTTTTTGTTTATTTGTATTTTTTTTTTTTTTCTCTTAACCCTTCTTCGCTTCCGCCCAGCTTTCTATTATATTTATATACCCTTTGGATTTTCTCTTTTTCTTTTTCCGAATACAGAACTCTGGAACAGATGTAATACAAAGAAAATCCCTCTCTAACATTACTTCAATATTTATTTTTTCTATCCAAAGCGGGGGTCAAACTCTGAAAAATAAAAAATATTAGCTAAAAGAAATTTCTTTTTAAAATTCTATGGGGGCGGAACCCCACAATGCCCACCCCTGACTCCTCCCTTGTAGTACATCGCTAACATTATACTATTTTAATTTTTCTTTTTAAACTACAAATTAACAATAAGAAAATATGTTTTGTACGACAGGGAAGTATGTAATTTAATGTAGAATGTAGAACATAAGTAGTGTTATACCTTAGAACATAAGAGTCTGTAAAAGTTCCCAACAGATAAACTTCCATATTTTCCATTCATGAAGAATGCAATATACGGTCACTTGTCAGTTGCTATGAATTTTACGAAGTCATAAGGTGATGCAGTGGTAAGGAGTTGAGACAGTGAAGGAGAGGTGCAGAGTTCAATCCTTGACGGTGACGGAGTTATAAGGTTGGTTTAGATGTGGAGTAATAAAGTGGTTTGGAAAGTTTGTAATTAATGTAGAAAAAGTTGTAATATTTTGCTTTAAAAAAAAATTGCTATGAATTTTCATTCAATACATATCTATAAAACTTTTCAATTGGGTTTCAATTTGGGTTAAGATTTGTATCATATTGGACTGGGCCTGTGTAAATTGAATTGGGCCATATCCCATATGAACCTTAAACAACTTTTAATTCACGGCAAATTCTGCTCCAATGGCCTTAAAGGTGGTAAAAAAAATTCTCACCCAGAAATTAGAAAAAGTAAGTACAGTATAATTTTCCTTAAAACAAAAACAAAAACAGGATTCCTAACTCTAGAGGGGAAAGGACACGAAAAAAGGAAAGACAAGATTTTCCTGATTCTAGTGGGATTCACCAAAGCCATATACTCTCTTTATAAATACAGAACTCTCAACGTCAAATCAACTCACAAAATTCTCAACTCCAATTCAATCAATCACATTAAGAGCAAAACAAACTCTCTTATCAACTTAATCCAGATCGAAGCAGCAAATTTAAAACCATCAAATTAAAAAACAACATGTCTTCGTCTCCTTCTACTTCTTCTACCCCAAAGAAGATGATCAGCCTCCTCAGTTCAGACGGACACAGATTCGACTTGGAAGAAAAGGTTGCCTTATTATCTGTGACGCTCAAGAACATGATCGAGGACGATTGCGCAGATGACGTCATCCCCATGCCAAACGTAGATGCTGAGTGCCTGGCGGTTGTGATCGAGTACTGCAAGATCCACGTAGAGTCGGAGTCAGAGGATCATCTGAAGGAATTCGATCAAGAGTTGGTGCAGAGGTACTCTCTGCCTGACATGTTTCAACTACTGCATGCGGCCAACTACTTGAATGTTAGAGGGCTTCTTGACATTTTTTTGCCAGGGTGTGGCTGAGAAAATCAAGGATGAGGAAGTCGAGACCGTTCGCAATATTTTCGGCGTTGAGAGTGAGTATACAGAGGAGGAAGAAGCCGCGGTTCGTAAGGAGAATGCATGGGCCTTTGACTAGCTAGAAGATGATTAAGTTACCTAACTACGTACTACTACTAGTAATTGAACATTGCAGAGTAATAATGTAGATTTAATCCCTTCATTATTCTTCTTTTGTTTTTTTCTTGGATGTAATCAGTTATTTTTGTTGAATATTATTCTCACTGGAAAGATTGATTGGTGGAAGATTTCTATTCATATATAGATGTAAGATGTGTCTTTGATTTTTCAATTTGGGTTATTTCAGTTTAATCAAACTTGTTTATTTAATTGACTCCACCGACAAACAATCAGAAGACTATGTAAACACTCACTAAACCAAGGTTGTGTTTCGTTGGAACGATGAAACGATATCAATCTAACTTCTCACCTGGCATTGAAATCATCACACAATTTAACTTTTAAACCCCACAAAATGGTTCTGAAATCAACATATAGATTGAATAATATTCATTCTTAACGAGACATTTTAAGGAATGACGGTCCAATTCTAATATGGTATCAGAGCGAGGTTCAAGTCGATGATGGGTTTGAGCCGATGTGTATTAAGGTATTTATTGTTCACGTTGTAGAGCCGATGTTCATAACGGCCTACACGTGAGTGGGCGTGTTAAACCCAATTCCACATCGCTTGAGAGATAGTCCTGAAATCAACATATAAGATTGGATAACTTTCACTCCTTACGAGACCATTTAAGGGGATGATGAACATGTAGTTACAAGTGACATATGGAGCTTTGTGTATAGAGAAATGAACAACGTTGCTAATTAACTAGCCAATGAAGGGCGAAAAAGAACTTTTGGAAGGGGTCAAACCACTCAAGACTCACTTCATATTTTTTGGGATACTTCCCCTATTTGAATTGATATACTTTTAAATTCAGACTCTGTTTATTCTATTAGGCATGTAATTTAAAACTCTTTATCGTATCCTTAATATATTTTGAGTAATTAAAAAAAGAAAAGGGGACATATATGAAGCTTGTGCAATTCTTTTTTTCCATCGTGATCAACGTCGATATAATTGGGCATGATTATGATCTATGGTTTAGATTCTTCTAGCTTTCCGTTATAGCTAGCCGTACTAGCTAGTACTAGTTTCAAATTCATCGATCATCTTGATATGATCGATGCATGTAACGTCCATGCATATAGCAATGGTTTCAAATTTTAAAATTTTAGTCCGCTCTTAAAATACTGATAAATTATTTCACTTATCTATATGGAAAAGACTCTGGCAGCTCAAAATTCAACCTAGAATAAAATTCTTTGTCGGAATAGGGGTGCACAACAGGCTACCAACAGCTGCACGCCTATGGAGGCAAAATATAATAACAAGTCCTCTCTGATCTCTTTGCCATAAGGAGGAAGAAACCTTAAATCACCTCATTTTTCAATGTCAGGTGTTTCAACCAGAAAGAACAAGAAATTTGGGGCTACTCCCTAATATAAATTCTTTTGAACAAATAATATTCGGCATGACAACTCAAGTATATCAACAAAAGGACAATACTATTTGCCTGGTTGATTTGGATTACAAGGAATGAAAAAAATTTCAAAAATCAAGAAATCACCATCCCAGCCTTCCAAACAAGATTAGCACAAGTTATAGAAGATAACAACCAATTACATAATATGGAACACAACAATATTACCACAACAGTTCCTTGTAAATGAGAACCACCTCCTACATACTATCTTTGCATTAATATAGATGGATCTCATGATCCCATAACAGGAAATTCAGGAGCGGGTGCCATAATTAGAAATTCTAGCGGTCATTTTATAATTGCAGCAGCCCTATTTCTGGGTAGAACTTCGCCAGCACTAGCGGAATTTCATGCTTTAAAACTTGGACTGCAATTGTGTACACGAATAGATGGAAAACGGATTATCTTGTCTTAACAGGAGAGCAGCGGCCTCACCTTACCAAGAAACTCTCAGGCAGGACGCATGTAGGAGGATGGACTCTATGGATAGTGTACAAGTCCTTTTTGGCTATCGCGAGACAAACCAAGTAGCTGACCGACTAGCAAATGAAGGAAGAAAGCGACATTTTAGCACTACTCATTCGTTTTTAAAGAGTCTAATATGTATATTTGGGATATTTGTCCTGCTTGGTTGTTAGATGTTCTTAAACTAGATGACGATATTACTATTCGGCATGTAAGAACTTTTAATATTTAATATATTTCTCATCGTTAAAAAAAAAAAAAAAAGGATAAACTGCAATGGTTTAAGTTTTCTTTCGGTAACGAAGTAGTGGAGTTGATAAAAAGAGAAAATGTATGACAAAGCTAGTATCGAATAATTAGAATTTCAAATTATTAAAAGCAATCAAAATTTGATTTTCATTTTTACATAGGCTTTGGAGATGGGCGCGACGCAAGCTGTATGTTTTGTCTGGATCGTCGTTTACTGGGCCTATTAATTGTTTGTCGATTTACTAAATGCTAAGGTTGTATCCACTTGTACATCATCAATAAAACTCATCTCCAAATCCGTTTTAAAGAGATACATATACATACATATTCAAAACTCAATTCCTACTTTGTTATTGTAAATTAATATAGGGAGCTACTTTTCAAAAGGAAAACTCTCATGTTTTATATGTATACAAAACGTAAAACTCTTATAAAAATACGAGGAAAATCATACCTCTTTCTACAAAATTGTTTGTTCAAAACACACAAACAATTATACTAGTCTGATGGAGTTTTCCTATTGTTTGGATTTAAAAATCAGAAGTTTCACAAAACTTATACAAATCATTCAAATGTTGAAACGATAGAAAATATTTACCATTCCCCATCCAAGTTCCAAGATTGCATTACTATTCCACGGGTCTAATTTGTATGGTTTCAAATATGACGAGTGTTTCTTCAGATGAACAGTATGAATATTATTCTAATCAGGGCAAGTTGTTAAGAAATATACGAGAATGAATATTATTCTAATCAGGGCAAGTTGTTAAGAAATATACGAGACAGCTATAGAACTGGTTATACGTGACAAAGGAACATTTTTTGTGTACTTGACAATCTTACCCTCCATACCATTAAGATAGAATACAATACAGAACATTTTACTAATTTGTGCCCCCTCCACCAGCCAATTAAAAAAGAAACAATAAAAAAATTATAGGTCATAACAAACAAAGTAAAGCAATCTAATCAAAATCTTACGGCTCAAAGTTAATCTAGAACTGAAACTATATATTACTCGTATAATGCACCACAAAATATACCAAAGTCAAATATAATTGTTATTGTAAAACCAAAGGCATAAAAACTCTGAAAGGTACACATTCAAGATACAAACCATACATTGTACATGAAGCCAACAAAGTATATATGTAACTATGTATCCTTACCTCACATAGTAAAGGACTTCAACGACCTCGCTTTGACATGTTTTCGGGCTCTTTTCCTCTTATTGTACAACTCTTCCTTTTCCTCATCCTCATCAGTATATGCGATGTCATTATTTGTTTGAGATGAAGAAGATGTGCGTTCCACCTTGGGCACATCACGGGTAGCAGTGCCAATTCCATCATTCTCCTTGTACACACCTCGTTTCTTGCCCCAAAAAGGCCCAAAGTCGGAGTAGTAGTAGAAGTCGCGCAGTTTGGAAGAGCCCGCCTTCTTGGAACGAGGATGATGTTTCTCAGTCATGGTCTTTGGCTCTGCAGCAACAACACCGATGCTCTTCTTAGAGTGGTTGTTGTGGTTTCGAGCCAAGGTTAGGTGATTCCCACACAATGCACTATCCTCAACCGCATGATTTTTACAGCACCGGCTCTTCTTGTCAGTGTTACAACACAACACGATAGGCTTGTCACTTTTGATCCCATCCGTCAAAGTGTTTCCATAATCGTTCTGTTTCCTGCCAATATCATTAACCGCACCCTTCACCTCCCCCCGCTCCTCCCTATGATCGATAGAAGCATATCATAACAAATTAAATTCATTTCCACACTGATATAGTCAAAGATGTAAATTAACTAAACAATCGATGTTAAAATTAGCTCATATGAGTCATCGGAATCGCAAATCCACAAACCCTAGTAAATTATTGAATGAAACAGAAAATGCAAAAATGTTGAAATGGATTACCATTCAGGTGAAATATAAATCGCCGAGCTCTCCTTTACATCTGAAAATCCTTTTCCATTATTGTCCTGAAAAAATGATAACGAATTGAGCAGGAAATATAAAAGGAATTATACTTAACAATCTGAACAACAATAACATGGGAATAGAAATTGATTCGAGTATCTAACAGTATCAATAACAAAGATCAAAAATGGATTAACTCGTTTATCATAACCTTAATTAGATGACGGCCGGTGTGAAGATAACCCTAGAGGAAACGACGAAATAAACACATGAAATACATTCAAAGTTTGGGTGAAATAGAGACCAGATTGCAACAGATCTGAGAGTTAGATATAGAGAGATGAAGTATGAGCTGACCTTGTTGGACGACATTGGAGGACGAAGCGACGACGTTGGCAGCTGCCTAATCGGTCGGTTCTGCTTAGACGTAGTAATTGACAACACATCCCACGGCGATTGATTTAGCGTGCAAAAATGTGGTTCAAGCTTAATGATAGTTGTTGAATATGAGGACATTTCAGAGAGGATGAAATCAGAAACATTGGCGTTCTTGCGTATCCTCATGGTCGTTGGTTATGATGAGACGAGGTGAGTAGTGAGAGGGTGAATGAAAAATAAATGACAATGAACTACTCTATTATATATAATAGAAGATCCATCCGATTTTATTTTTGGACTTTTGTATTTATTTATCTTTTCTCTTTAATATTTCCTTATCCCACTTACTTGTACTTTATTACAGTAGGTCAAATATACGTGTAATCTCTCCCTCCAACACCAATTTTCCCATTTACACAATCTTTTTTTTTTTTTTTTTTTACTACAAAGTCTTCATAGGTTATACTAAAGATAATGAGAAAATTATACTATAGAATTACATTATAATACTCTTATGTTTTTTTTTTTAATATTGTTTATGTATTCCTTTATAGATTAATTACATTTTGATGTTTGGAAAATTTTATCTCACAATTTTATTGTGGGTCTTGTAACGAAACCAAAACCACACTCATTACACAATCCTTCTAATTAAAAAAAACACCATTCCGAAAGAGACTGTGATCAATCTTTAGAAAAAAACCGGATGAATACTAAAATGCTACAATACACTTAACACGGTCTCCATAATGAGAATACGGTTTCGTGATATATTGTCTAATTTATATGAGAACGAAATAATTTTGTATTATATTTTAATGTTCTGTATTGATGATTTATCAGATAGAAAACACCGACTTATTAGAAGATAATTATTCGGTACAATATGGCCGTCAATTTAAATATGAAAAGTTTCGATAGATTAACATGTAGGAACATTTTTATCCATCGTGTCTATCCATTAATAGGGGAGTCCAATTTGTTATAAGAAAACGGTCGGGAAAAAATAAGTTTTAACTTCTAAGTTCAGTTCAGACAGTATGCTAAAATTGTTTTCTTGGATTTTGAATGCTCCAATTATTTTTCCAATGCACATAAGAACAACGCTGCTACGAGTTCGTTGAGCAACTGTTTTCTTGGATTTTGAATGCTCCAATTATTTTTCCAATGCACATAAGAACAACGATGCTACGAGTTCGTTGAGCATACTTTTGATGTCCTCCGGACACCACGGTGAGTAATTTTTAAGCACCCGTAGGAAAACAATCAGGTAAAATTTCTGAATTTGAAGGAGATACAAAGTCCGGTCACTCGGATAATATTTTTAAGGGAATTTTACATCCACTACCCCTACTAGACACTCTAATTACGTCTAACCCCTCTTAGTCAATCTATTACATATGGGTCCAAAATCAGCTTATTCCGTTGACCAAACAAAATGGAAATTTAGACCAAACATGGCCTTAGCATTTTATTGCAACTAGGCCCTTTGTTTCTCCTTTTTAATTTCATTCTTCTTCCTTCCTTGTTCTTTCTTCTTCCTTCCTTTTTTTTTCTTTCCTCTTTCCTTCTTCAGAACAATGGCCGGAGCTTCGGTCAGTCGGAGTTGTAAAGCTCCGATTGATCGGAGCTGTGACTTGCTCCGATCAATCGGAGCAGTGCTACTCCGATTTGATAGGAGCTTTACAACTCCGATCGATCGGAGTT
Source organism: Plantago ovata (assembly GCA_028274465.1). Lineage (NCBI taxonomy): Eukaryota > Viridiplantae > Streptophyta > Magnoliopsida > Lamiales > Plantaginaceae > Plantago > Plantago ovata. The sequence goes on along the minus strand of CM051457.1, from coordinate 8,218,807 downwards.
GTGACTAGCTCCGATCGATCGGAGCTGTGACTAGCTCCGATCAGATTGGAGTTGCACACCTCTGATCTGATCGGTGTTGTTACCTGCTCCGATCACATCGGAGCTGCACATCTCCGATTGCTTCTTCTTTTTTTTTTAGTGATATTTTAAAATAAAAATTTTATTAGGGCTTAGTTGCAATAAAATTTGGGACAAATTTGGAATTTAAAGAAGTTATATGCTTTACGTTGAATTTTTAAGTGCCAAATTGGTAAAATTAAAACAATTTGAGGCTAATGTGTAATTAATGAAAATTGGAGTTGTTTGGTCAAAGTCAGAATTCAATATTTGACCAAGGGTAAAAATGTCTTTACATTGATTTAATTCGCCAAAAGTCAAATTCGCGGGTTTAGGTGTAATTAATCTATCTAATTACAAGGGTGATGGATGTAATTGTTTGGCTAACGATGGTCTATTTGTAATAAAACGAACTAACAAAGATAGTATATGTAAGAAGCCCTATTTTTAATCTCAGAGTGCATATCAATTAAAATGGAACGTCCAATTTGGTTTGGAGAAAAACACGCACTTTCTGATCACAAATGATTTTATGGGTCTCTCGAAGTTCTGAACTTCTCATTTAGCATTTGTTTGTCTACCCACATAAAAATTATGTCGTGAGTCGTTGAAGGCACTTTCCTATGTTTTAGAAATCCGGTTCGGCTGGACGGTCCGACTGCTAAACCAGCAGTGACCGTCTTGAAAGCATTTTGGTCCAACCCCGACCTGACCCGGTCCAACCTCAATCCAAACTTTTTTTGGGGTGTTCGGCTCGACTTCTATTTCCGAATTTCAAAACATAGATACTTTCACGGTGATGCAAGACTTTGATAGATAATGTAAGATACCCAAGGATAAGGGAGAAGGGGCCATATGAATATAATAGAGAATCATACAAGACTTGTATATTTTGCGCCGTTGGTTTATCGGTTAATAAAGATGTTTAATTTACTTAGAAAAGATAATAATAATAATAATAATAATAATAATAATAATAATAATAATATAATAATAATAATAATAATAATAATAAGAAGAAGAGAAGAAGAAGAAAGATGTAATCTTTCTTTGTTTTTGATTTATTGAATTCCATTTAATAAAAAGAAATAAAAATAATAATAATAATAATAAGAATATTGGGGGTGGGAGCACAACTTGTTGCTAGACTCTCATCTAGCTTTACGTGCTAATAATACTCATTTTATAATAATAATAATAATAATAATAATAATAATTTTTTCTGTTGACTACAAACAAAATAACCTCCTATCCCAAAAACTTAAATATAATATGATTTTTTTTTCTCATCTCACTCACACAAGGATGACAATGTTTGTCCGTTGATTAGAGTTGCACTTAGGGCAGTCTGCGGGCCTAAAATTTTGAGCTAAAGTGGGCTAAATTATACATATAGTTACTCACTTCATCATTATGGGCTTGGCTTGAATATACATATATATTTATATACACTTTGGATCATCTTTATAATTAATTCGGTACATCTAAGTATAAAAATTACTACTGCGTGCAAAATGTGAACTCGTGGCCCCATTGACGGGGATAGGGCGGCTATTTCCTACTACTTGTGTGATGTTTCAATTTTCGTTCGACTAGCCGTATCCCTACTATAAAGGGAAAACCAGAATCAAACACCCACCTCTACCTTACTTGATCGTGCTAGACTTCCCTCCATCCTTAATACTAAAAATTCGAATTGCTCAATAGGACAACTGAATGATTGATTTTTGTCATTCTTAACTATCAAATTTAAAATATGGTTACTTAACCATGTCACTTAGTGCTGCAAATCTGCAATACCGATTGTTTATTGAAATTATAAAATTTCAATTGCTTCTAAATTACTTCCTCCTTCCATTTATTAGTAACTTCCTCTTTGGTTAACGGGTGTCATGTTTGACTCGTACATTATACATAAATTATATTGATAAAAAATATTAAAATACTACTAACTTATGAACTTTAATTATATAACTTTAAAAAGAATTGCATCGTATAATTTAGGAGTAATGTGCGGTCAAACATGAAGCCTGTGACCGAAGAGGAAGTAACTAATGAAATTGAGGAAGTATATTACAAGAATACTTGTAAACCTTATGTTAAAAATTATAACTTACATTTCACTAAATATACAAAATTTAATTACGGTTAAGCAGGATAGTATTTACCTTGTTTGAACTCACTTCATGATTATGGGTTTGGCTTGAATATGATCCAATTGTCTATAAAGGCCCAGTTGAGCGAGTGCAGATGTCACAGACCTACTCGGACTTTATGAGCTTTTGAACAATTAAATAATTTTAAAGTTAAAAAATGTCAATCGGTTAAGTATCGAAGTAAAAACTATAATTTCTTGTCAGGAAACGTCAAACATGGATGGGTTGTAATTAGACCACTAGTAATGACTGGATTCAATCTTGGAGCTTATTTCATTATAATATAAGTCTCTCTATTTTGAATTTTAGACTTATTTGGACTTTTTCATGGACTTCACGTGACACATAGCCACATAGGATACACACTAAATACCTAATTTATTTTATTTTTAAATTCAAATTTTATATTGTTTATTAATATTGACACTTATTGGAGCCATTTGTATGGGTTACATTTATATAGCCCATAAAAATCCCCCATTATAATAACTTATTTAGTAAACCCCAAATAATCCAACCACTGATATTGCTATTGCTCTGAATATAATGTTATACCAAATCCAAAAAATCAAATTACCAACACACCCAAAAGGCCAAAACTCAAAAGTACGAGATACAGTTTACATTTTACATAACAAGTTACGCCATGAAATTGCAATGCATCGACCTCACCTGTCACTTGTATCACATAGTAAGGGACTTGAGCGACCTCGCTTTCACAGGTTTTCGTGCTCTCTTCCTCTTATACAATTCTTCCTTCTGGTCATCATCCTCCTCCTCCTCCTCGTCGTCATCATCATCTATATAATCGATTTCTCTAATGATTGACTGAGATGACGAGGAAGCATATTCTGCTACATCACTCGCAGAACTAACCGTGGGCACATTATGAGTACTGCAAGTGCTAATTCCATTATCCTCTTCATGATCCTTGCCTCGTCTTTTGCCCCAACGAGGTCCAAAACCGGAGTAGTAATAAAAGTCGTATGGATTAGAAGAAGTAGAGACCCTTCTAGGGCGAGGACGGCGTTTCTCGGTGGTCTCTGGGAATGCTACTTCTGGTGGAACAACGGCTCTCTTCACTTTGTTTGACCCATGGCTGTTATGGTTCCTCGCTAAGAATAAGTGATGCTCACACATTGCACCACCATTAACTGCCTCTCTCCGGCAACGCCAGCTCTTTCCGTCATTCTTACAACATAAAACAACCTGTTCGTCAGTTTCCACAACTGCTGTGTCGTCACTACGGTTGGAGCTGTCCGATTTCAGACCACAGCTAACATTCTCCTCCCTATATATACGATGGTTCCCATGGAAGCATGGCAGTAAAATTCAACTCAAAATTTCACCAGTATATATATGTTTAGGCGCAAGTGTAAAACTGAACTGTAAAGTTTAAACCGATGCCATAGAGGGAAACTGATCCATACATACTGTATAATCAACGAGAGGGCGGGCCAAACCTAATCAGTACCGAGTGCCGAAATATTCGTCACTGCATTTTAAAGTTTTCTAGCAAGTAGTTTTGATTTTGAATATTAATTAATATTAAAATTATAATTATAAAATCTTTGACTAAGTGAATATTGAAATTTGTTTACCGTAAAGAGTAAAAATGTATGTACGCGGAACCAGGGAGGGAGTATATAGTAGAAACGAATTTAAAAAAGAAAAACAGAAAATATACTAAGTAGAAATTACCGTTTGACAGGTGAAATTGAAATAGAGTCCGGTGAGGTTTCCTTAGGCATTCTCATGCTTAACCTGAATAAAACAAATGATAAAAATGGAATTAATTGGTCTTATTAACCTAACGAAACAGCAGTAGTACAGTATACAGTGTGAAAATAGAAAGTGATTGGAATCTATTAGGGTAAAAGAGCAAACGGATTAGGTCGTTTATGGGAACCCTAGCTAGCTAACGGGCCGGCCGGTGTGAAGTGAACCCTAGAGGAAATAAAACCGGGCAAAATGCAGACAAGTTTGGGTAAAATAAAGTGCGGATTACAATAGATCTAGCCCAGATCATCTGGGAGTAGGAGCTAAATAACTGACCTGGATTGAATGAAGACGAAGAGGAGGAGGTGGCGGAGTAGATGGCGCCGAGAAGGTAGCGTCGGGGACATCCCACGGCGACTGATTGAGCTGGCAGACATGAGGTTGGAGCTTAAGAACAGTAGTGGTTGATGAATTGGTTGCAGAGAGCAGAAGAGCAGAGATATTCGCGTGCCTGCGTATTCTCATGATATCTTTTTTTTCACCTCTTTCGCTTTGAGAGGAGGCTAGCTGTTGAGAGACGATGTAATATAAATCGATTTTGTGCTCTTTTTTTTTTTTTTTTTTTAATTCTTATCACTTACTTGGCTATTATTTATATACAATTTGGATCATCTTTATAATTAGATTAGAGTTGATATGAGAATACCCATGCTAGACACCACTTTCTCAAAATTGTACTTAATAGATCAACAATTACGTTTTAGTATCTGAAGCTGGTTTGTGGGTTGACTTAGCTCTATTACAGAATTGTCATTGGGTGATCCAAACAAGGCCTTAACTTCTTCTTCTTCTTTTTTTTGTTTTTAAATTACATAATTTCTAAAAATTTGTTGCAAAATGAACCCTATAAACTTAATATTAAAAATGAAATATCACAAAAAATAAAATATATATTAAAAATAAAAAATAAAAAAATAAAGAAGATCGAAACTCCGGTCACCAGAGCTATCAGAACTTTACAGCTCCAATTTGGGTCAACCAAAATCCAATAATTGAAAATTAAAAAAGTCAAAATCGGGTACTAGAATGTAATTGTTTATCTAGTGGGTATAATTATGATAATAGAGGTTATAGTAGGGCACTTAAAAGATATAAATCCTTATAATTAATTCGGTACAGCTAAGTATAAAAATTACTATTGTAAAATGTGAACTCGTGGCCCCATTGACGGGGATATGGGCGGCTATTTCCTACTTGTGTGATGTTTCAATTTTCGTTCGATTAGCCGTATCCCTACTATAAAGGGAAAACCAGAATCAAACACCCACCTCTACCTTACTTGATCGTGCTAGACTTCCCTCCATCCATGATCCATGGGTGTAATAGAAAAATAGGAAATATATTACATGGGCTAACATTGTTTTACAATAGTCATTAGTCGATAGATCTAAAATAAAATATGTAATGTTTGATATAGAACAAAAGTAGTACAATAGTATTAGCATATACTACTACATGGTACAAAATATTGGAGTTTTAGATTGTATCTTAAAAATGATGTGAGTTCACCAACTGACCTTTATTAGTACCTTGTTTGAACTTCGACCAGTGTTCTAACAAGTTCTAACGGTGGAACTAGTTTAAAATTTGGGCTCATTACATATGGACCCCCTCTTACATTCACTTATTACATTTAAGGGACAAAAAGTTTTCAATTACATCCAACCTCCAATTAGATACATTTTAATTACATCTGAGCCCGCGAATTTGACTTCAGCGAATTGAGACGTGAAATGTACAATTTTACCCCTGCCGGAAAATCTGATTATTCTCTCACCCAAACAACTTTATGTTCTGATTATTGCATAATACACCCTAATCTTTTCTATTTTAAAATTGACACTAAATAATTCAAAATTAATCCACATAATTTATATAAATGTCAAATTCACCTAAAAATTTATTATAGAACAAACCTAATAATTTTTTATTTACAATGTAGCAAAAATTTATTTTTAACAAAAATCAATGTTCTTTTTAATATTTTTTATTTTTTTCCTCCCTTCTTCTTCACATCTCCGGTCACCGGAATAGACCAGAGCAGTGAAGCCACCAGAAATCTGGAACCTGCAAGCTCCCTAATCGTGTAAGCTCCGATCAGGAGCTGTGGCTTCCAGATCGGAGCGTTACCGATCCCAGATCGGAAGCTCCGATCTGGAGCGTGTGTCCGATCAGGAGTCTTAGCTCCCTCCCAGATCGAGAGCTTGTTAAGCTCCCCAGATCGGGAGCTTAAATCAGGAGCTTGTTAAGCTTCCGTTCCCCAGCTTAACAAGCTCCGATCGTCTTCTTTATGTCCGGTACTGACTTGAAGAAGAAGAGGAGAAGTAAAATTGAAAAAGAAAAAAGAAAATTAAATAAAGAAAAAAATTAAAAATGGCTAAAATGTTTAAGGGTGTTTTTGGATGGAGGAGAGGAGAAACTCTGGAAAATGGGTGGTCAACACCGGAACGGCCAAATGGACTTAGATGTAATAAAAACAAGATGGTCCTTCAGATGAAAGGAGGTCATCTAGTGGGGAGTTCAGACGTAATATTCCCTCCCTTAAAATTTGGAGCCAGTTCTTCAATTTTTCTATTTTTTCTAAATTTCTCATTTCTCAAAAATTGAAAACATTGAATCGACTAATGTAGATGATTTATGGTATTTGAGTTCCAATGGTGGTCAAAGCGTATGCAACCAAGTAGCAAGTCGAAACATCTCAGATTTAAAATAGGTGATTATTTGGTCTGTATTTTGAGATCATGAATATGAATATTAAAGTGTAGTAGCCTATAAAATCTCTCCTAAGTCCTAACTTACACTAATAAAATGTGAACTTTTTTATGCTTTATAAAATTACGAATATTACCATACTTATTCATTTTCAATATATCAAATCCAATGGAGCTCTTGCAACCGGGTTCCATTAATTTTAATTTTAGGGAAATAACGGTTCGCTAATAGATATAGCCAACCGGGCTCGAGCTGATTGAAATGGGCCAGTTAGAAACTAACGTTTGAAGTTTTGAAGGAAAAATTGATTGGTGGAAGATTTTTTTCTTAATAGACGTAAAAAAAAAAAACACCACCGAGACCTGCAACCTCGAAAAGGGTAATATTGTTCGACTGGACTAGTAGTCAAAGCAGACAAATGAAAATTGAAAAAATAAATTGTTAATTCAATTTACTTCACCAACAAACAAACAGAAGAGGTAAACACTCGGTAAACCAAGGTTGTTTTATTGTAACGATGAAACCGATATCAAGCTAAATGTTCACCTGCAATTGGGATTATGACACGTAATTCGTCATCAAATTGATTTACGGAAAAAATATAGAAAGTAGGAGTATGTAGCAAGCTGGTAGAAAGCACACAAAGTCTGGAAAAGTAGCAGCTACAAATGTATGCTAAAGAAATCCAAATCATGTAAGAAAACATACTAAGAAAGCATCTTCTAATTGGAACCCACTTCACTAGCAACTTCTGAGGCGGGGAACCATATTTCGAAATTTGTATTCATAACTAAATTTTCTCTTCTTTAGTTCCCATTCTTCAGCTTTATTCCCGGGCAGAAATTGGTTAATAGCATGGATGACAACTGGGGTACATACTGAAATGAGCAATTCTCCTTTGAACATGCAGACCTGGTACAGCTAGGTGCCGATGAACAAAGTACCAGCCTCTCAAGAGCAACAGTACTCCTCATTATGAGGTCTACAACATTCCCGTCATAGCAATAGCAGTCAACACACGGATATCGGTGGTAATCTATTTAAACATTCTTGAGTAGCACAAAGTTCCCGTTTGGCAAATTCAAATCCACATCTTCATCATCAAAATGTTCCTCAATCTGGTAAAGTGTGCCTTCACCACGATAGCCAGAGACACATTTATGACCAACGTCTCCAGATGAGATGCACTTCTATAGGCATGATATTCCAAGAAAATCATACCTCCAAAGAGGGGATTGATTGTCAACTCTTTACACTGGAAAGACGGAGCAGACAATCCATACAATTTATCTAATGACAGATCTGGATAAGCTCTGTTCCAATTGTTAGCTCAGCTACATGGGAGAGAGCTGTGAGTACATGAGGCACCATATCATTCCACTTATCATGAACTCCTTTTCGTTATTAACCAAGTCTTCAATTTCATCCTTCCACTCTGAGCTATCATAGGGTGTGAAAGTGAGGGTAGCTTTAACAAGCGAAGATACATCCCCTATCTCGCATTTAGTTACAAGAAATTTGCCGGAAATCTCTAATTCTTGAACCCAAGGAGCTATAATTTTAAATACAGCATCAGATTTGTCAGTAAAAGAGAAACCAAGTATCATAGAGTTTTAGCTCCGGAACTTGGAGATGTGATATTGACACATTCCAAACCCTCAATCTGTTCAAGAGCCAAACTCTCTAACACGGGACAACCTAACAATATGTTCTCCAGATTCTGATCACTCAATGAAATGTCATCTAAGCACATACTCCTAAGAAAATTCCACTTACTGGCAACAATAGCTCTCAATCCACTTAATTTCAATCTGATAAGTGTTGATGAACTCTGGAACAAAAGAATGAGGAGGTGTTATATTCACTCATGCATTTGAAATCAACCTCCAAAACCTCAACCTTCTTCTCCAAACACAATTAATCCATGCAGTGATTAAGGCATACATACTAGTTTCAGGAGAATAACAATGTAACATAAAAGTTTTGATATTAGACTGGAGACAAATTCTATCCGTTGTCTACTCAACGAAACATAGTAATCCTCATTAGGGGGACGTTTTCCAGGAACTACTTTGAAATCGTAAACAAGAGTAGGAAGTTGAGTCCATAGCTTTTTCCATCGTTTAGAGAGTGTACCGTTGTTCTGACGACATCTCTCATCTCCAATGAAGAGAGTATCTCCAAGAGTAGCAAGTCAGGCAGCTCACTGAGTCGATCTGCATCACCTCACGAGCGAGTCTTCGTCCTTCCATGCCCCATGCTTTGATTTGTTTTGCAGAAAATGCGAAAGGGAAGAAACTGTTAGTACAAACAGGAAGCCAGAATCTCACAGAGCAGCCATGGATTGATTGGAGATGATAAAATTGAAAATGTACGAAGAAGCGCAAAATGGAAGGAATTTAGGGTTTGAGAAATTTCAATTTCACGGGCTGCGTCCTAGGGAGCCTAAATTACACCCGGGACCTAGTGTATTTACAAAACCCAACCCCGAACGAGAGTAGTCACTCACGCCAGCTTCCATTGTGTATTTTGTTTAAATATGGGCAAAAAATTAAAATATGTGATAAATCTAACAATTCAGATTCCCTAAAACTTATGTGGATCACCTAAATAAATACGGAACACTCTTCACATGTCTAAAACTTTTTATTGCATTAATTTATATACTATATATTAAATATATGGTTATTAAAATTATTATTTATATTTATATTTATATTAAATCACTAAAAGTAAATCTGATTTTAGTGAATTGTTAATTACGTACTTAAAATATTATAGGGAACGGGTTTAAAACGATTTTAGAGAAATTTTTATAGGGAAACTGTTGTGAATGCTCTAACCCGGTTAGAAAAAACAAATCAATTTGCGTGCCCAATATGTTTACAAAAATCAAGATAATATATAAAAGAGTTGAATTCAATGTTATGCATTCTAACTTATGATACGTTTTGTGGAATGAAGTAGGTGTCATGCTGCACAGACACGACAACGCGGTACTTCATATAAAAACATCGCAACTTTGTGAAAGACACAACGTGAGACAATAGAATATAATAGATTGTTTCTAAATATAGTTGTGGTAAGTTCGTAGATTAACATAGTTATTCCCGATTAAGTTATAGAATAAATCTTATGATAATATTTTCTCCGTCCAATAATAATTTTTCAAATGTTTCGAATTCTTTATGTTCTTAATTTGACATTAAATTAATTTTAAATTATGCCAAAAAGAGAAATTAGAATTTATATTATGAAATTAAAAACGTTTTCCCCTGGAGTTTGAAAAATGTGCATTTTCCCCCTCAAATATGGACGCATGCACCTTACCCTGAAGTGTTGATATATGTGAGAGAGAGAGAAAGAAGATGGGATATGGGTTAGAAGAGTTCATGTATATTACGAAAATGCAAAAAAGTTAAAATAAGTTGTCTTTTTTTTTTATTTTTTATTTATTTGCTTCTCTAGTGTTTTTTTTAATTCTTGTTCAATTAATTCATAATTTGATTTTTTCTTATAATACGATATATAGATGTAAAAAAATAATCAATACAGAGAAATTCATTTGTGTGTGAGGAACACACATCTACAGTAGAATATATTACAAGTACAACAAATTTTGAAAATCTAGGGAGTATTGTGCACTGATACAATACTTCAGGGGGTATTGTGTTCGAATACTACTTCAAGGATAAA